>OU862900.1:15397515-16651192 GCA_917880725.1 Selenia dentaria
GTGCGGGTGATGGAAATCCATAATTTTATCGTAGAACGTCGACAGATAATAACACATTAATTTGTTTTTACTTTTACTCACCTATTGTTTTTTATGTCTGAAGCTATTTGTTTTGAAAAGGCATTGCTACAAGAACCTTTGCCATGGACGCTTATGTACATACATGCCTGCACCGGTGGCACAGGAGCTAGCCTTATAACTTATAGCTCATGCTCATAAATCATTGAATCTTATTAGTTGTCACACTGAAGAAAGTAATGCTAATGTTTTAAGACGCTATCGTGATACTTTTTGTGTGTTATAGAAGAATATCTGACTGACGATGGCCCAAGCTGCTGCGCCGTGCAGCTCTCAGAGCTGCTGTCCTGAGTGGCTCTCCGAACTGCTGTCCTGAGCGGCTCTCCGAGCTGCTATCCGGAGAGGCTCTCCGAGAAGCTGTCTTTGGTATGCATTAATAAAGAAAAATATCACTAAACTGTGCGAGTAAGATGTATGTAAGGCATGGAATGTTTTTCTTTGTTTTCATTGCAAAGTGTGGTGCGGGTGATGGAAATCCATAATTTTATCGTAGAACGTCGACAGATATTAACACATTAATTTGTTTTTACTTTGACTCACCTATTGTTTTTTATGTCTGAAGCTATTTGTTTTGAATAGGCATTGCTACAAAAACCTTTGCCATGGACGCTTATGTACATACATGCCTGCACCGGTGGCACAGGAGTTTGCCTTATTATTTATAGCTCATGCTCATAAATCATTGAATCTTATTAGTTGTCACACTGAAGAAAGTAATGCTAATGTTTTAAGACGCTACCGTGATACTTTTTGTGTGTTATAGAAGAATATCTGACTGACGATGGCCCAAGCTGCTGCGCCGTGCAGCTCTAAGAGCTGCTGTCCTGAGTGGCTCTCCGAGTTGCTGTCCTGAGTGGCTCTCCGAGCTGCTATCCGGAGAGGCTCTCCGAGAAGCTGTCTTTGGTATGCATTTATAAACAAAAATATCACTAAACTGTGAGAGTGAAATGTATGTAAGGCATGGAATGTTTTTCTTTGTTTATATTGCATTGTGTGGTGCGGGTGATGGAAATCCATAATTTTATCGTAGAACGTCGACAGATAATAACACATTAATTTGTTTTTACTTTTACTCACCTATTGTTTTTTATGTCTGAAGCTATTTGTTTTGAAAAGGCATTGCTACAAGAACCTTTGCCATTTACGCTTATGTACATACATGCCTGCTCCGGTGGCACAGGAGCTAGCCTTATTATTTATAGCTCATGCTCATAAATCATTGAATCTTATTAGTTGTCACACTAAAGAAAGTAATGCTAATGTTTTAAGACGTTGCCGTGATAATTTTTGTGTTATAGAAGAATATCTGACTGAAGATGGCCCAAGCTGCTGTGCCGTGCAGCTCTCCGAGCTGCTGTTCTGAGTGGCTCTCCGAGCTGCTATCCTGAGCGGCTCTCCGAGCTGCTATCCGGAGAGGCTCTCCGGGAAGCTGTCTTTGGTATGCATTTATAAACAAAAATATTACTTAACTGTGCGAGTGAGATGCATGTAAGGTATGGAATGTTTTCTTTGTTTTCATTGCATAGTGTGGTGCGGGTGATGGAAATCCATAATTTTATCGTAGAACGTCGACATATATTAACACATTAATTTGTTTTTACTTGTACTTACCTATTGTTTTTTATGTCTGAAGCTATTTGTTTTAAAAAGGCATTGCTACAAGAACCTTTGCCATGGACGCTTATGTACATACATGCCTGCACCGGTGGCACAGGAGCTAGCCTTATTATTTATAGCTCATGCTCATAAATCATTGAATCTTATTAGTTGTCACACTGAAGAAAGTAATGCTAATGTTTTAAGACGTTACCGTGATAATTTTTGTGTTATAGAAGAATATCTGACTGACGATGGCCCAAGCTGCTGCGCCGTGCAGCTCTCCGAGCTGCTGTTCTGAGTGGCTCTCCGAGCTGCTATCCTGAGCGGCTCTCCGAGCTGCTATCCGGAGAGGTTCTCCGGGAAGCTGTCTTTGGTATGCATTTATAAACAAAAATATTACTAAACTGTGCGAGTGAGATGCATGTAAGGCATGGAATGTTTTCTTTGTTTTCATTGCATAGTGTGGTGCGGGTGATGGAAATCCATAATTTTATCGTAGAACGTCGACATATATTATTAACACATTAATTTGTTTTTACTTTTTCTCACCTATTGTTTTTTATGTCTGAAGCTATTTGTTTTGAAAAGGCATTGCTACAAGAACCTTTGCCATGGACGCTTATGTGCATACATGCCTGCACCGGTGGCACAGGAGCTAGCCTTATTATTTATAGCTCATGCTCATTAATCATTGAATCTTATTAGTTGACACACTGAAGAAAGTAATGCTAATGTTTTAAGACGCTACCTTGATACTTTTTGTGTGTTATAGAAGAATATCTGACTGACGATGGCCCAAGCTGCTGCGCCGTGCAGCTCTCAGAGCTGCTGTCCTGAGTGGCTCTCCGAGCTGCTGTCCTGAGCGGCTCTCCGAGCTGCTATCCGGAGAGGCTCTCCGAGAAGCTGTCTTTGGTATGCATTAATAAAGAAAAATATCACTAAACTGTGCGAGTAAGATGTATGTAAGGCATGGAATGTTTTTCTTTGTTTTCATTGCAAAGTGTGGTGCGGGTGATGGAAATCCATAATTTTATCGTAGAACGTCGACAGATATTAACACATTAATTTGTTTTTACTTTTACTCACCTATTGTTTTTTATGTCTGAAGCTATTTGTTTTGAAAAGGCATTGCTACAAGAACCTTTGCCATGGACGCTTATGTACATACATGCCTGCACCGGTGGCACAGGAGCTAGCCTTATAACTTATAGCTCATGCTCATAAATCATTGAATCTTATTAGTTGTCACACTGAAGAAAGTAATGCTAATGTTTTAAGACGCTATCGTGATACTTTTTGTGTGTTATAGAAGAATATCTGACTGACGATGGCCCAAGCTGCTGCGCCGTGCAGCTCTCAGAGCTGCTGTCCTGAGTGGCTCTCCGAGCTGCTGTCCTGAGCGGCTCTCCGAGCTGCTATCCGGAGAGGCTCTCCGAGAAGCTGTCTTTGGTATGCATTAATAAAGAAAAATATCACTAAACTGTGCGAGTAAGATGTATGTAAGGCATGGAATGTTTTTCTTTGTTTTCATTGCAAAGTGTGGTGCGGGTGATGGAAATCCATAATTTTATCGTAGAACGTCGACAGATATTAACACATTAATTTGTTTTTACTTTGACTCACCTATTGTTTTTTATGTCTGAAGCTATTTGTTTTGAATAGGCATTGCTACAAAAACCTTTGCCATGGACGCTTATGTACATACATGCCTGCACCGGTGGCACAGGAGTTTGCCTTATTATTTATAGCTCATGCTCATAAATCATTGAATCTTATTAGTTGTCACACTGAAGAAAGTAATGCTAATGTTTTAAGACGCTACCGTGATACTTTTTGTGTGTTATAGAAGAATATCTGACTGACGATGGCCCAAGCTGCTGCGCCGTGCAGCTCTCAGAGCTGCTGTCCTGAGCGGCTCTCCGAGCTGCTATCCGGAGAGGCTCTCCGAGAAGCTGTCTTTGGTATGCATTAATAAAGAAAAATATTACTAAACTCAGCGAGTGAGATGTATGTAAGGCATGGAATGTTTTTCTTTGTTTTCATTGCATAGGGTGGTGCGGGTGATAGAAATCCATAATTTTATCGTAGAACGTCGACAGATATTAACACATTAATTTGTTTTTACTTTTACTCACCTATTGTTTTTTATGTCTGAAGCTATTTGTTTTGAATAGGCATTGCTACAAGAACCTTTGCCATGGACGCTTATGTACATACATGCCTGCACCGGTGGCACAGGAGCTAGCCTTATTATTTATAGCTCATGCTCATAAATCATTGAATCTTATTAGTTGTCACACTGAAGAAAGTAATGCTAATGTTTTAAGACGCTACCGTGATACTTTTTGTGTGTTATAGAAGAATATCTAACTGACGATGGCCCAAGCTGCTGCGCCGTGCAGCTCTCAGAGCTGCTGTCCTGCGTGGCTCTCCGAGCTGCTGTCCTGAGCGGCTCTCCGAGCTGCTATCCAGAGAGGCTCTCCGGGAAGCTGTCTTTGGTATGCATTTATAAAGAAAAATATCACTAAACTGTGCGAGTGAGATGTATGTAAGGCATGGAATGTTTTTCTTTGTTTTCATTGCATAGTGTGGTGCGGGTGATGGAAGTCCATAATTTTATCGTAGAACGTCGACAGATATTAACACATTAATTTGTTTTTACTTTTACTCACCTATTGTTTTTTATGTCTGAAGCTATTTGTTTTGAAAAGGCATTGCTACAAGAACCTTTGCCATGGACGCTTATGTACATACATGCCTGCACCGGTGGCACAGGAGCTAGCCTTATTACTTATAGCTCATGCTCATAAATCATTGAATCTTATTAGTTGTCACACTGAAGAAAGTAATGCTAATGTTTTAAGACGCTATCGTGATACTTTTTGTGTGTTATAGAAGAATATCTGACTGACGATGGCCCAAGCTGCTGCGCCGTGCAGCTCTCAGAGCTGCTGTCCTGAGTGGCTCTCCGAGCTGCTGTCCTGAGCGGCTCTCCTAGCTGCTATCCGGAGAGGCTCTCCGAGAAGCTGTCTTTGGTATGCATTAATAAAGAAAAATATCACTAAACTGTGCGAGTAAGATGTATGTAAGGCATGGAATGTTTTTCTTTGTTTTCATTGCAAAGTGTGGTGCGGGTGATGGAAATCCATAATTTTATCGTAGAACGTCGACAGATATTAACACATTAATTTGTTTTTACTTTTACTCACCTATTGTTTTTTATGTCTGAAGCTATTTGTTTTGAATAGGCATTGCTACAAAAACCTTTGCCATGGACGCTTATGTACATACATGCCTGCACCGGTGGCACAGGAGTTAGCCTTATTATTTATAGCTCATGCTCATAAATCATTGAATCTTATTAGTTGTCACACTGAAGAAAGTAATGCTAATGTTTTAAGACGCTACCGTGATACTTTTTGTGTGTTATAGAAGAATATCTGACTGACGATGGCCCAAGCTGCTGCGCCGTGCAGCTCTCAGAGCCGCTGTCCTGAGCGGCTCTCCGAGCTGCTATCCGGAGAGGCTCTCCGAGAAGCTGTCTTTGGTATGCATTAATAAAGAAAAATATTACTAAACTGAGCGAGTGAGATGTATGTAAGGCATGGAATGTTTTTCTTTGTTTTCATTGCATAGTGTGGTGCGGGTGATAGAAATCCATAATTTTATCGTAGAACGTCGACAGATATTAACACATTAATTTGTTTTTACTTGTACTTACCTATTGTTTTTTATGTCTGAAGCTATTTGTTTTAAAAAGGCATTGCTACAAGAACCTTTGCCATGGACGCTTATGTACATACATGCCTGCACCGGTGGCACAGGAGCTAGCCTTATTATTTATAGTTTATGCTCATAAATCATTGAATCTTATTAGTTGTCACACTGTAATGCTAATGTTTTAAGACGTTACCGTGATAATTTTTGTGTTATAGAAGAATATCTGACTGACGATGGCCCAAGCTGCTGCGCCGTGCAGCTCTCCGAGCTGCTGTTCTGAGTGGCTCTCCGAGCTGCTATCCTGAGCGGCTCTCCGAGCTGCTATCCGGAGAGGTTCTCCGGGAAGCTGTCTTTGGTATGCATTTATAAACAAAAATATTACTAAACTGTGCGAGTGAGATGCATGTAAGGCATGGAATGTTTTCTTTGTTTTCATTGCATAGTGTGGTGCGGGTGATGGAAATCCATAATTTTATCGTAGAACGTCGACATATATTATTAACACATTAATTTGTTTTTACTTTTTCTCACCTATTGTTTTTTATGTCTGAAGCTATTTGTTTTGAAAAGGCATTGCTACAAGAACCTTTGCCATGGACGCTTATGTACATACATGCCTGCACCGGTGGCACAGGAGCTAGCCTTATTATTTATAGCTCATGCTCATTAATCATTGAATCTTATTAGTTGACACACTGAAGAAAGTAATGCTAATGTTTTAAGACGCTATCGTGATACTTTTTGTGTGTTATAGAAGAATATCTGACTGACGATGGCCCAAGCTGCTGCGCCGTGCAGCTCTCAGAGCTGCTGTCCTGAGTGGCTCTCCGAGCTGCTGTCCTGAGCGGCTCTCCGAGCTGCTATCCGGAGAGGCTCTCCGAGAAGCTGTCTTTGGTATGCATTAATAAAGAAAAATATCACTAAACTGTGCGAGTAAGATGTATGTAAGGCATGGAATGTTTTTCTTTGTTTTCATTGCAAAGTGTGGTGCGGGTGATGGAAATCCATAATTTTATCGTAGAACGTCGACAGATATTAACACATTAATTTGTTTTTACTTTTACTCAACTATTGTTTTTTATGTCTGAAGCTATTTGTTTTGAATAGGCATTGCTACAAAAACCTTTGCCATGGACGCTTATGTACATACATGCCTGCACCGGTGGCACAGGAGTTAGCCTTATTATTTATAGCTCATGCTCATAAATCATTGAATCTTATTAGTTGTCACACTGAAGAAAGTAATGCTAATGTTTTAAGACGCTACCGTGATACTTTTTGTGTGTTATAGAAGAATATCTGACTGACGATGGCCCAAGCTGCTGCGCCGTGCAGCTCTCAGAGCTGCTGTCCTGAGCGGCTCTCCGAGCTGCTATCCGGAGAGGCTCTCCGAGAAGCTGTCTTTGGTATGCATTAATAAAGAAAAATATTACTAAACTCAGCGAGTGAGATGTATGTAAGGCATGGAATGTTTTTCTTTGTTTTCATTGCATAGTGTGGTGCGGGTGATAGAAATCCATAATTTTATCGTAGAACGTCGACAGATATTAACACATTAATTTGTTTTTACTTTTACTCACCTATTGTTTTTTATGTCTGAAGCTATTTGTTTTGAATAGGCATTGCTACAAAAACCTTTGCCATGGACGCTTATGTACATACATGCCTGCACCGGTGGCACAGGAGCTAGCCTTATTATTTATAGCTCATGCTCATAAATCATTGAATCTTATTAGTTGTCACACTGAAGAAAGTAATGCTAATGTTTTAAGACGCTACCGTGATACTTTTTGTGTGTTATAGAAGAATATCTGACTGACGATGGCCCAAGCTGCTGCGCCGTGCAGCTCTCTGAGCTGCTATCCTGAGCGGCTCTCCAAGCTGCTATCCGGAGAGGCTCTCCGGGAAGCTGTCTTTGGTATGCATTTATAAACAAAAATATTACTAAACTGTGCGAGTGAGATGTATGTAAGGCATGGAATGTTTTTCTTTGTTTTCATTGCATAGTGTGGTGCGGGTGATGGAAGTCCATAATTTTATCGTAGTACGTCGACAGATATTAACACATTAATTTGTTTTTAACTATTACTCACCTATCGTTTTTTATGTCTGAAGCTATTTGTTTTGAAAAGGCATTGCTACAAGAACCTTTGCCATGGACGCTTATGTACATACATGCCTGCGCCGGTGGCACAGGAGCTAGCCTTATTATTTATAGCTCATGCTCATAAATCATTGAATCTTATTAGTTGTCACACTGAAGAAAGTAATGCTAATGTTTTAAGACGCTACCGTGATACTTTTTGTGTGTTATAGAAGAATATCTGACTGACGATGGCCCAAGCTGCTGCGCCGTGCAGCTCTCCGAGCTGCTGTCCTGAGTGGCTCTCCGAGCTGCTGCCCTGAGCGGCTCTCCGAGCTGCTATCCGGAGAGGCTCTCCGAGAAGCTGTCTTTGGTATGCATTAATAAAGAAAAATATCACTAAACTGTGCGAGTGAGATGTATGTAAGGCATTGAATGTTTTCTTTGCTTTCATTGCATAGTGTGGTTCGGGTGATGGAAGTCCAGAATTTTATCGTAGTACGTCGACAGATATTAACATATTAATTTGTTTTTACTTTTACTTACCCATTGTTTTTTTATGTCTGAAGCTATTTGTTTTGAATAGGCATTGCTACAAGAACCTTTGCCATGAACGCTTATGTACATACATGCCTGCACCGGTGGCACAGGAGCTAGCCTTATTATTTATAGCTCATGCTCATAAATCATTGAATCTTATTAGTTGTCACACTGAAGAAAGTAATGCTAATGTTTTAAGACGCTACCGTGATACTTTTTGTGTGTTATAGAAGAATATCTGACTGACGATGGCCCAAGCTGCTGCGCCGTGCAGCTCTCAGAGCTGCTGTCCTGAGTGGCTCTCCGAGCTGCTGTCCTGAGTGGCTCTCCGAGCTGCTGTCCTGAGCGGCTCTCCGAGCTGCTATCCGGAGAGGCTCTCCGAGAAGCTGTCTTTGGTATGCATTAATAAAGAAAAATATCACTAAACTGTGCGAGTAAGATGTATGTAAGGCATGGAATGTTTTTCTTTGTTTTCATTGCAAAGTGTGGTGCGGGTGATGGAAATCCATAATTTTATCGTAGAACGTCGACAGATATTAACACATTAATTTGTTTTTACTTTTACTCACCTATTAATTTTTATGTCTGAAGCTATTTGTTTTGAATAGGCATGGCTACAAGAACCTTTGCCATGGACGCTTATGTACATACATGCCTGCACCGGTGGCACAGGAGCTAGCCTTATTACTTATAGCTCATGCTCATAAATCATTGAATCTTATTAGTTGTCACACTGAAGAAAGTAATGCTAATGTTTTAAGACGCTACTGTTATACTTTTTGTGTGTTATAGAAGAATATCTGACTGACGATGGCCCAAGCTGCTGCGCCGTGCAGCTCTCAGAGCTGCTGTCCTGCGTGGCTCTCCGAGCTGCTGTCCTGAGTGGCTCTCCGAGCTGCTATCCGGAGAGGCTCTCCGGGAAGCTGTCTTTGGTATGTATTAATAAAGAAAAATATCACTAAACTGTGCGAGTGAGATGTATGTAAGGCATGGAATGTTTTTCTTTGTTTTCATTGCATAGTGTGGTGCGGGTGATGGAAGTCCATAATTTTATCGTAGAACGTCGACAGATATTAACACATTAATTTGTTTTTACTTTTACTCACCTATTGTTTTTTTATGTCTGAAGCTATTTGTTTTGAAAAGGCATTGCTACAAGAACCTTTGCCATGGACGCTTATGTACATACATGCCTGCACCGGTGGCACAGGAGCTAGCCTTATTACATATAGCTCATGCTCATAAATAATTGAATCTTATTAGTTGTCACACTGAAGAAAGTAATGCTAATGTTTTAAGACGCTATCGTGATACTTTTTGTGTGTTATAGAAGAATATCTGACTGACGATGGCCCAAGCTGCTGCGCCGTGCAGCTCTAAGAGCTGCTGTCCTGAGTGGCTCTCCGAGCTGCTGTCCTGAGCGGCTCTCCGAGCTGCTATCCGGAGAGGCTCTCCGAGAAGCTGTCTTTGGTATGCATTAATAAAGAAAAATATCACTAAACTGTGCGAGTAAGATGTATGTAAGGCATGGAATGTTTTTCTTTGTTTTCATTGCAAAGTGTGGTGCGGGTGATGGAAATCCATAATTTTATCGTAGAACGTCGACAGATATTAACACATTAATTTGTTTTTACTTTTACTCACCTATTGTTTTTTATGTCTGAAGCTATTTGTTTTGAATAGGCATTGCTACAAAAACCTTTGCCATGGACGCTTATGTACATACATGCCTGCACCGGTGGCACAGGAGTTAGCCTTATTATTTATAGCTCATGCTCATAAATCATTGAATCTTATTAGTTGTCACACTGAAGAAAGTAATGCTAATGTTTTAAGACGCTACCGTGATACTTTTTGTGTGTTATAGAAGAATATCTGACTGACGATGGCCCAAGCTGCTGCGCCGTGCAGTTCTCAGAGCTGCTGTCCTGAGCGGCTCTCCGAGCTGCTATCCGGAGAGGCTCTCCGAGAAGCTGTCTTTGGTATGCATTAATAAAGAAAAATATCACTAAACTGTGCGAGTAAGATGTATGTAAGGCATGGAATGTTTTTCTTTGTTTTCATTGCAAAGTGTGGTGCGGGTGATGGAAATCCATAATTTTATCGTAGAACGTCGACAGATATTAACACATTAATTTGTTTTTACTTTTACTCACCTATTGTTTTTTATGTCTGAAGCTATTTGTTTTGAAAAGGCATTGCTACAAGAACCTTTGCCATGGACGCTTATGTACATACATGCCTGCACCGGTGGCACAGGAGCTAGCCTTATTACTTATAGCTCATGCTCATAAATCATTGAATCTTATTAGTTGTCACACTGAAGAAAGTAATGCTAATGTTTTAAGACGCTACTGTGATACTTTTTGTGTGTTATAGAAGAATATCTGCCTGACGATGGCCCAAGCTGCTGCGCCGTGCAGCTCTCAGAGCTGCTGTCCTGAGTGGCTCTCCGAGCTGCTGTCCTGAGCGGCTCTCCGAGCTGCTATCCGGAGAGGCTCTCCGAGAAGCTGTCTTTGGTATGCATTAATAAAGAAAAATATCACTAAACTGTGCGAGTGAGATGTATGTAAGGCATGGAATGTTTTCTTTGTTTTCATTGCATAGTGTGGTTCGGGTGACGGAAGTCCAGAATTTTATCGTAGTACGTCGACAGATATTAACATATTAATTTGTTTTTACTTTTACTCACCTATTGTTTTTTATGTCTGAAGCTATTTGTTTTGAAAAGGCATTGCTACAAGAACCTTTGCCATGGACGCTTATGTACATACATGCCTGCACCGGTGGCACAGGAGCTAGCCTTATTACTTATAGCTCATGCTCATAAATCATTGAATCTTATTAGTTGTCACACTGAAGAACGTAATGCTAATGTTTTAAGACGCTGCCGTGATACTTTTTGTGTGTTATAGAAGAATATCTGACTGACGATGGCCCAAGCTGCTGCGCCGTGCAGCTCTCAGAGCTGCTGTCCTGAGTAGCTCTCCGAGCTGCTGTCCTGAGCGGCTTTCCGAGCTGCTATCCGGAGAGGCTCTCCGAGAAGCTGTCTTTGGTATGCATTAATAAAGAAAAATATCACTAAACTGTGCGAGTAAGATGTATTTAAGGCATGGAATGTTTTTCTTTGTTTTCATTGCAAAGTGTGGTGCGGGTGATGGAAATCCATTATTTTATCGTAGAACGTCGACAGATATTAACACATTAATTTGTTTTTACTTTACTCACCTCTTGTTTTATATGTCTGAAGCTATTTGTTTTGAATAGGCATTGCTACAAAAACCTTTGCCATGGACGCTTATGTACATACATGCCTGCACCGGTGGCACAGGAGTTAGCCTTATTATTTATAGCTCATGCTCATAAATCATTGAATCTTATTAGTTGTCACACTGAAGAAAGTAATGCTAATGTTTTAAGACGCTACCGTGATACTTTTTGTGTGTTATAGAAGAATATCTGACTGACGATGGCCCAAGCTGCTGCGCCGTGCAGCTCTCAGAGCTGCTGTCCTGAGCGGCTATCCGAGCTGCTATCCGGAGAGGCTCTCCGAGAAGCTGTCTTTGGTATGCATTAATAAAGAAAAATATTACTAAACTGAGCGAGTGAGATGTATGTAAGGCATGGAATGTTTTTCTTTGTTTTCATTGCATAGTGTGGTGCGGGTGATAGAAATCCATAATTTTATCGTAGAACGTCGACAGATATTAACACATTAATTTGTTTTTACTTTTACTCACCTATTGTTTTTTATGTCTGAAGCTATTTGTTTTGAATAGGCATTGCTACAAAAACCTTTGCCATGGACGCTTATGTACATACATGCCTGCACCGGTGGCACAGGAGCTAGCCTTATTATTTATAGCTCATGCTCATAAATCATTGAATCTTATTAGTTGTCACACTGAAGAAAGTAATGCTAATGTTTTAAGACGCTACCGTGATACTTTTTGTGTGTTATAGATGAATATCTAACTGACGATGGCCCAAGCTGCTGCGCCGTGCAGCTCTCAGAGCTGCTGTCCTGCGTGGCTCTCCGAGCTGCTGTCCTGAGCGGCTCTCCGAGCTGCTATCCGGAGAGGCTCTCCGAGAAGCTGTCTTTGGTATGCATTAATAAAGAAAAATATCACTCAACTGTGCGAGTGAGATGTATGTAAGGCATGGAATGTTTTTCTTTGTTTTCATTGCATAGTGTGGTGCGGGTGATGGAAGTCCATAATTTTATCGTAGAACGTCGACAGATATTAACACATTAATTTGTTTTTACTTTTACTCACCTATTGTTTTTTATGTCTGAAGCTATTTGTTTTGAAAAGGCATTGCTACAAGAACCTTTGCCATGGACGCTTATGTACATACATGCCTGCGCCGGTGGCACAGGAGCTAGTCTTTTTTATTTTTACCTCATTCTCATAAATCATTGAATCTTATTAGTTGTCACACTGAAGAAAGTAATGCTAATGTTTTAAGACGCTACTGTGATACTTTTTGTGTGTTATAGAAGAATATCTGCCTGACGATGGCCCAAGCTGCTGCGCCGTGCAGCTCTCAGAGCTGCTGTCCTGAGTGGCTCTCCGAGCTGCTGTCCTGAGCGGCTCTCCGAGCTGCTATCCGGAGAGGCTCTCCGAGAAGCTGTCTTTGGTATGCATTAATAAAGAAAAATATCACTTAACTGTGCGAGTGAGATGTATGTAAGGCATGGAATGTTTTCTTTGTTTTCATTGCATAGTGTGGTTCGGGTGATGGAAGTCCAGAATTTTATCGTAGTACGTCGACAGATATTAACATATTAATTTGTTTTTACTTTTACTCACCTATTGTTTTTTATGTCTGAAGCTATTTGTTTTGAAAAGGCATTGCTACAAGAACCTTTGCCATGGACGCTTATGTACATACATGCCTGCACCGGTGGCACAGGAGCTAGCCTTATTACTTATAGCTCATGCTCATAAATCATTGAATCTTATTAGTTGTCACACTGAAGAAAGTAATGCTAATGTTTTAAGACGCTGCCGTGATACTTTTTGTGTGTTATAGAAGAATATCTGACTGACGATGGCCCAAGCTGCTGCGCCGTGCAGCTCTCAGAGCTGCTGTCCTGAGTAGCTCTCCGAGATGCTGTCCTGAGCGGCTCTCCGAGCTGCTATCCGGAGAGGCTCTCCGAGAAGCTGTCTTTGGTATGCATTAATAAAGAAAAATATTACTAAACTGTGCGAGTGAGATGTATGTAAAGCATGGTATGTTTTTCTTTGTTTTCATTGCATGGTGTGGTGCGGGTGATGGAAGTCCATAATTTTATCGTAGAACGTCGACAGATATTAACACATTAATTTGTTTTTACTTTTACTCACCTATTGTTTTTTGTGTCTGAAGCTATTTGTTTTGAAAAGGCATTGCTACAAGAACCTTTGCCATTGACGCTTATGTACATACATGCCTGCACCGGTGGCACAGGAGCTAGCCTTATTATTTATAGCTCATGCTCATAAATCATTGAATCTTATTAGTTGTCACACTGAAGAAAGTAATGCTAATGTTTTAAGACGCTACTGTGATACTTTTTGTGTGTTATAGAAGAATATCTGCCTGACGATGGCCCAAGCTGCTGCGCCGTGCAGCTCTCAGAGCTGCTGTCCTGAGTGGCTCTCCGAGCTGCTGTCCTGAGCGGCTCTCCGAGCTGCTATCTGGAGAGGCTCTCCGAGAAGCTGTCTTTGGTATGCATTAATAAAGAAAAATATCACTAAACTGTGCGAGTGAGATGTATGTAAGGCATGGAATGTTTTCTTTGTTTTCATTGCATAGTGTGGTTCGGGTGATGGAAGTCCAGAATTTTATCGTAGTACGTCGACAGATATTAACATATTAATTTGTTTTTACTTTTACTCACCTATTGTTTTTTATGTCTGAAGCTATTTGTTTTGAAAAGGCATTGCTACAAGAACCTTTGCCATGGACGCTTATGTACATACATGCCTGCACCGGTGGCACAGGAGCTAGCCTTATTATTTATAGCTCATGCTCATAAATCATTGAATCTTATTAGTTGTCACACTAAAGAAAGTAATGCTAATGTTTTAAGACGCTACTGTGATACTTTTTGTGTGTTATAGAAGAATATCTGCCTGACGATGGCCCAAGCTGCTGCACCGTGCAGCTCTCAGAGCTGCTGTCCTGAGTGGCTCTCCGAGCTGCTGTCCTGAGCGGCTCTCTGAGCTGCTATCCGGAGAGGTTCTCCGGAAAGCTGTCTTTGGTATGCATTTATAAAGAAAAATATCACTAAACTGTGCGAGTGAGATGTATGTGAGGCATGGAATGTTTTTCTTTGTTTTCATTGCATAGTGTGGTGCGGGTGATGGAAATCCATAATTTTATCGTAGAACGTCGACAGATATTAACACATTAATTTGTTTTTACTTTTACTCACCTATTGTTTTTTATGTCTGAAGCTATTTGTTTTGAAAAGGCATTGCTACAAGAACCTTTGCCATGGACGCTTATGTACATACATGCCTGCACCGGTGGCACAGGAGCTAGCCTTATTATTTATAGCTCATGCTCATAAATCATTGAATCTTATTAGTTGTCACACTGAAGAAAGTAATGCTAATGTTTTAAGACGCTGCCGTGATACTTTTTGTGTGTTATAGAAGAATATCTGACTGACGATGGCCCAAGCTGCTGCGCCGTGCAGCTCTCAGAGCTACTGTCCTGAGTAGCTCTCCGAGCTGCTGTCCTGAGCGGCTCTCCGATCTGCTATCCGGAGAGGCTCTCCGAGAAGCTGTCTTTGGTATGCATTAATAAAGAAAAATATCACTAAACTGTGCGAGTGAGATGTATGTAAAGCATGGAATGTTTTTCTTTGTTTTCATTGCATGGTGTGGTGCGGGTGATGGAAGTCCATAATTTTATCGTAGAACGTCGACAGATATTAACACATTAATTTGTTTTTACTTTTACTCACCTATTGTTTTTTATGTCTGAAGCTATTTGTTTTGAAAAGGCATTGCTACAAGAACCTTTGCCATGGACGCTTATGTACATACATGCCTGCACCGGTGGCACAGGAGCTAGCCTTATTATTTATAGCTCATGCTCATAAATCATTGAATCTTATTAGTTGTCACACTGAAGAAAGTAATGCTAATGTTTTAAGACGCTACCGTGATACTTTTTGTGTGTTATAGAATAATACTGACTGACGATGGCCCAAGCTGCTGCGCCGTGCAGCTCTAAGAGCTGCTGTCCTGAGTGGCTCTCCGAGCTGCTGTCCTGAGTGGCTCTCCGAGCTGCTATCCGGAGAGGCTCTCCGAGAAGCTGTCTTTGGTATGCATTTATAAACAAAAATATCACTAAACTGTGCGAGTGAAATGTATGTAAGGCATGGAATGTTTTTCTTCGTTTTCATTGCATAGTGTGGTGCGGGTGATGGAAATCCATAATTTTATCGTAGAACGTCGACAGATATTAACACATTAATTTGTTTTTACTTTTACTCACCTATTGTTTTTTATGTCTGAAGCTATTTGTTTTGAAAAGGCATTGCTACAAGAACCTTTGCCATGGACGCTTATGTACATACATGCCTGCACCAGTGGCACAGGAGCTAGCCTTATTATTTATAGCTCATGCTCATAAATCATTGAATCTTATTAGTTGTCACACTGTAATGCTAATGTTTTAAGACGTTACCGTGATAATTTTTGTGTTATAGAAGAATATCTGACTGACGATGGCCCAAGCTGCTGCGCCGTGCAGCTCTCCGAGCTGCTGTTCTGAGTGGCTCTCCGAGCTGCTATCCTGAGCGGCTCTCCGAGCTGCTATCCGGAGAGGCTCTCCGGGAAGCTGTCTCTGGTATGCATTTATAAACAAAAATATTACTAAACTGTGCGAGTGAGATGCATGTAATGCATGAAATGATTTCTTTGTTTTCATTGCATAGTGTGGTTCGGGTGATGGTAGTCCAGAATGTTATCGTAGTACGTCGACAGATATTAACATATGAATTTGTTTTTACTTATACTCACCTATTGTTTTTTATGTCTGAAGCTATTTGTTTTGAATAGGCATTGCTACAAAAACCTTTGCCATGTACGCTTATGTACATACATGCCTGCACCGGTGGCACAGGAGCTAGTCTTATTATTTATAGCTCATGCTCATAAATCATTGAATTTTATTAGTTGTCACACTGAAGAAAGTAATGCTAATGTTTTAAGACGCTACCGTGATACTTTTTGTGTGTTATAGAAGAATATCTGACTGACGATGGCCTAAGCTGCTGCGCCGTGCAGCTCTCAGAGCTGCTGTCCTGAGTAGCTCTCCGAGCTGCTGTCCTGAGCGGCTCTCTGAGCTGCTATCCGGAGAGGTTCTCCGGAAAGCTGTCTTTGGTATGCATTTATAAAGAAAAATATCACTAAACTGTGCGAGTGAGATGTATGTGAGGCATGGAATGTTTTGCTTTGTTTTCATTGCATAGTGTGGTGCGGGTGATGGAAATCCATAATTTTATCGTAGAACGTCGACAGATATTAACACATTAATTTGTTTTTACTTTTACTCACCTATTGTTTTTTATGTCTGAAGCTATTTGTTTTGAAAAGGCATTGCTACAAGAACCTTTGCCATGGACGCTTATGTACATACATGCCTGCACCGGTGGCACAGGAGCTAGCCTTATTATTTATAGCTCATGCTCATAAATCATTGAATCTTATTAGTTGTCACACTGAAGAAAGTAATGCTAATGTTTTAAGATGCTACCGTCATACTTTTTGTGTGTTATAGAAGAATATCTGACTGACGATGGCCCAAGCTGCTGCGCCGTGCAGCTCTCAGAGCTGCTGTCCTGAGTAGCTCTCCGAGCTGCTGTCCTGAGCGGCTCTCCGAGCTGCTATCCGGAGAGGCTCTCCGAGAAGCTGTCTTTGGTATGCATTAATAAAGAAAAATATCACTAAACTGTGCGAGTGAGATGTATGTAAGGCATGGAATGTTTTCTTTGTTTTCATTGCATAGTGTGGTTCGGGTGATGGAAGTCCAGAATTTTATCGTAGTACGTCGACAGATATTAACATATTAATTTGTTTTTACTTTTACTCACCTATTGTTTTTAATGTCTGAAGCTATTTGTTTTGAAAAGGCATTGCTACAAGAACCTTTGCCATGGACGCTTATGTACATACATGCCTGCACCGGTGGCACAGGAGCTAGCCTTATTACTTATAGCTCATGCTCATAAATCATTGAATCTTATTAGTTGTCACACTGAAGAAAGTAATGCTAATGTTTTAAGACGCTGCCGTGATACTTTTTGTGTGTTATAGAAGAATATCTGACTGACGATGGCCCAAGCTGCTGCGCCGTGCAGCTCTCAGAGCTGCTGTCCTGAGTAGCTCTCCGAGCTGCTGTCCTGAGCGGCTCTCCGAGCTGCTATCCGGAGAGGCTCTCCGAGAAGCTGTCTTTGGTATGCATTAATAAAGAAAAATATCACTAAACTGTGCGAGTGAGATGTATGTAAAGCATGGAATGTTTTTCTTTGTTTTCATTGCATGGTGTGGTGCGGGTGATGGAAGTCCATAATTTTATCGTAGAACGTCGACAGATATTAACACATTAATTTGTTTTTACTTTTACTCACCTATTGTTTTTTATGTCTGAAGCTATTTGTTTTGAAAAGGCATTGCTACAAGAACCTTTGCCATGGACGCTTATGTACATACATGCCTGCACCGGTGGCACAGGAGCTAGCCTTATTATTTATAGCTCATGCTCATAAATCATTGAATCTTATTAGTTGTCACACTGAAGAAAGTAATGCTAATGTTTTAAGACGCTACCGTGATACTTTTTGTGTGTTATAGAATAATACTGACTGACGATGGCCCAAGCTGCTGCGCCGTGCAGCTCTAAGAGCTGCTGTCCTGAGTGGCTCTCCGAGCTGCTGTCCTGAGTGGCTCTCCGAGCTGCTATCCGGAGAGGCTCTCCGAGAAGCTGTCTTTGGTATGCATTTATAAACAAAAATATCACTAAACTGTGCGAGTGAAATGTATGTAAGGCATGGAATGTTTTTCTTCGTTTTCATTGCATAGTGTGGTGCGGGTGATGGAAATCCATAATTTTATCGTAGAACGTCGACAGATATTAACACATTAATTTGTTTTTACTTTTACTCACCTATTGTTTTTTATGTCTGAAGCTATTTGTTTTGAAAAGGCATTGCTACAAGAACCTTTGCCATGGACGCTTATGTACATACATGCCTGCACCGGTGGCACAGGAGCTAGCCTTATTATTTATAGCTCATGCTCATAAATCATTGAATCTTATTAGTTGTCACACTGTAATGCTGTTTTAAGACGTTACCGTGATAATTTTTGTGTTATAGAAGAATATCTGACTGACGATGGCCCAAGCTGCTGCGCCGTGCAGCTCTCCGAGCTGCTGTTCTGAGTGGCTCTCCGAGCTGCTATCCTGAGCGGCTCTCCGAGCTGCTATCCGGAGAGGCTCTCCGGGAAGCTGTCTCTGGTATGCATTTATAAACAAAAATATTACTAAACTGTGCGAGTGAGATGCATGTAATGCATGAAATGATTTCTTTGTTTTCATTGCATAGTGTGGTTCGGGTGATGGTAGTCCAGAATGTTATCGTAGTACGTCGACAGATATTAACATATGAATTTGTTTTTACTTATACTCACCTATTGTTTTTTATGTCTGAAGCTATTTGTTTTGAAAAGGCATTGCTACAAGAACCTTTGCCATGGACGCTTATGTACATACATGCCTGCACCGGTGGCACAGGAGCTAGCCTTATTATTTATAGCTCATGCTCATAAATCATTGAATCTTATTAGTTGTCACACTGAAGAAAGTAATGCTAATGTTTTAAGACGCTACTGTGATACTTTTTGTGTGTTATAGAAGAATATCTGCCTGACGATGGCCCAAGCTGCTGCGCCGTGCAGCTCTCAGAGCTGCTGTCCTGAGTGGCTCTCCGAGCTGCTGTCCTGAGCGGCTCTCTGAGCTGCTATCCGGAGAGGTTCTCCGGAAAGCTGTCTTTGGTATGCATTTATAAAGAAAAATATCACTAAACTGTGCGAGTGAGATGTATGTGAGGCATGGAATGTTTTTCTTTGTTTTCATTGCATAGTGTGGTGCGGGTGATGGAAATCCATAATTTTATCGTAGAACGTCGACAGATATTAACACATTAATTTGTTTTTACTTTTACTCACCTATTGTTTTTTATGTCTGAAGCTATTTGTTTTGAAAAGGCATTGCTACAAGAACCTTTGCCATGGACGCTTATGTACATACATGCCTGCACCGGTGGCACAGGAGCTAGCCTTATTATTTATAGCTCATGCTCATAAATCATTGAATCTTATTAGTTGTCACACTGAAGAAAGTGATGCTAATGTTTTAAGACGCTGCCGTGATACTTTTTGTGTGTTATAGAAGAATATCTGACTGACGATGGCCCAAGCTGCTGCGCCGTGCAGCTCTCAGAGCTGCTGTCCTGAGTAGCTCTCCGAGCTGCTGTCCTGAGCGGCTCTCCGAGCTGCTATCCGGAGAGGCTCTCCGAGAAGCTGTCTTTGGTATGCATTAATAAAGAAAAATATCACTAAACTGTGCGAGTGAGATGTATGTAAAGCATGGAATGTTTTTCTTTGTTTTCATTGCATGGTGTGGTGCGGGTGATGGAAGTCCATAATTTTATCGTAGAACGTCGACAGATATTAACACATTAATTTGTTTTTACTTTTACTCACCTATTGTTTTTTATGTCTGAAGCTATTTGTTTTGAAAAGGCATTGCTACAAGAACCTTTGCCATGGACGCTTATGTACATACATGCCTGCACCGGTGGCACAGGAGCTAGCCTTATTATTTATAGCTTATGCTCATAAATCATTGAATCTTATTAGTTGTCACACTGAAGAAAGTAATGCTAATGTTTTAAGACGCTACCGTGATACTTTTTGTGTGTTATAGAATAATACTGACTGACGATGGCCCAAGCTGCTGCGCCGTGCAGCTCTAAGAGCTGCTGTCCTGAGTGGCTCTCCGAGCTGCTGTCCTGAGTGGCTCTCCGAGCTGCTATCCGGAGAGGCTCTCCGAGAAGCTGTCTTTGGTATGCATTTATAAACAAAAATATCACTAAACTGTGCGAGTGAAATGTATGTAAGGCATGGAATGTTTTTCTTCGTTTTCATTGCATAGTGTGGTGCGGGTGATGGAAATCCATAATTTTATCGTAGAACGTCGACAGATATTAACACATTAATTTGTTTTTACTTTTACTCACCTATTGTTTTTTATGTCTGAAGCTATTTGTTTTGAAAAGGCATTGCTACAAGAACCTTTGCCATGGACGCTTATGTACATACATGCCTGCACCGGTGGCACAGGAGCTAGCCTTATTATTTATAGCTCATGCTCATAAATCATTGAATCTTATTAGTTGTCACACTGTAATGCTAATGTTTTAAGACGTTACCGTGATAATTTTTGTGTTATAGAAGAATATCTGACTGACGATGGCCCAAGCTGCTGCGCCGTGCAGCTCTCCGAGCTGCTGTTCTGAGTGGCTCTCCGAGCTGCTATCCTGAGCGGCTCTCCGAGCTGCTATCCGGAGAGGCTCTCCGGGAAGCTGTCTTTGGTATGCATTTATAAACAAAAATATCACTAAACTGTGCGAGTGAGATGTATGTAAAGCATGGAATGTTTTTCTTTGTTTTCATTGCATGGTGTGGTGCGGGTGATGGAAGTCCATAATTTTATCGTAGAACGTCGACAGATATTAACACATTAATTTGTTTTTACTTTTACTCACCTATTGTTTTTTATGTCTGAAGCTATTTGTTTTGAAAAGGCATTGCTACAAGAACCTTTGCCATGGACGCTTATGTACATACATGCCTGCACCGGTGGCACAGGAGCTAGCCTTATTATTTATAGCTCATGCTCATAAATCATTGAATCTTATTAGTTGTCACACTGAAGAAAGTAATGCTAATGTTTTAAGACGCTACCGTGATACTTTTTGTGTGTTATAGAATAATACTGACTGACGATGGCCCAAGCTGCTGCGCCGTGCAGCTCTAAGAGCTGCTGTCCTGAGTGGCTCTCCGAGCTGCTGTCCTGAGTGGCTCTCCGAGCTGCTATCCGGAGAGGCTCTCCGAGAAGCTGTCTTTGGTATGCATTTATAAACAAAAATATCACTAAACTGTGCGAGTGAAATGTATGTAAGGCATGGAATGTTTTTCTTCGTTTTCATTGCATAGTGTGGTGCGGGTGATGGAAATCCATAATTTTATCGTAGAACGTCGACAGATATTAACACATTAATTTGTTTTTACTTTTACTCACCTATTGTTTTTTATGTCTGAAGCTATTTGTTTTGAAAAGGCATTGCTACAAGAACCTTTGCCATGGACGCTTATGTACATACATGCCTGCACCGGTGGCACAGGAGCTAGCCTTATTATTTATAGCTCATGCTCATAAATCATTGAATCTTATTAGTTGTCACACTGTAATGCTAATGTTTTAAGACGTTACCGTGATAATTTTTGTGTTATAGAAGAATATCTGACTGACGATGGCCCAAGCTGCTGCGCCGTGCAGCTCTCCGAGCTGCTGTTCTGAGTGGCTCTCCGAGCTGCTATCCTGAGCGGCTCTCTGAGCTGCTATCCGGAGAGGCTCTCCGGGAAGCTGTCTCTGGTATGCATTTATAAACAAAAATATTACTAAACTGTGCGAGTGAGATGCATGTAATGCATGAAATGATTTCTTTGTTTTCATTGCATAGTGTGGTTCGGGTGATGGTAGTCCAGAATGTTATCGTAGTACGTCGACAGATATTAACATATGAATTTGTTTTTACTTATACTCACCTATTGTTTTTTATGTCTGAAGCTATTTGTTTTGAAAAGGCATTGCTACAAGAACCTTTGCCATGGACGCTTATGTACATACATGCCTGCACCGGTGGCACAGGAGCTAGCCTTATTATTTATAGCTCATGCTCATAAATCATTGAATCTTATTAGTTGTCACACTGAAGAAAGTAATGCTAATGTTTTAAGACGCTACTGTGATACTTTTTGTGTGTTATAGAAGAATATCTGCCTGACGATGGCCCAAGCTGCTGCGCCGTGCAGCTCTCAGAGCTGCTGTCCTGAGTGGCTCTCCGAGCTGCTGTCCTGAGCGGCTCTCTGAGCTGCTATCCGGAGAGGTTCTCCGGAAAGCTGTCTTTGGTATGCATTTATAAAGAAAAATATCACTAAACTGTGCGAGTGAGATGTATGTGAGGCATGGAATGTTTTTCTTTGTTTTCATTGCATAGTGTGGTGCGGGTGATGGAAATCCATAATTTTATCGTAGAACGTCGACAGATATTAACACATTAATTTGTTTTTACTCTTACTCACCTATTGTTTTTTATGTCTGAAGCTATTTGTTTTGAAAAGGCATTGCTACAAGAACCTTTGCCATGGACGCTTATGTACATACATGCCTGCACCGGTGGCACAGGAGCTAGCCTTATTATTTATAGCTCATGCTCATAAATCATTGAATCTTATTAGTTGTCACACTGAAGAAAGTAATGCTAATGTTTTAAGACGCTGCCGTGATACTTTTTGTGTGTTATAGAAGAATATCTGACTGACGATGGCCCAAGCTGCTGCGCCGTGCAGCTCTCAGAGCTGCTGTCCTGAGTAGCTCTCCGAGCTGCTGTCCTGAGCGGCTCTCCGAGCTGCTATCCGGAGAGGCTCTCCGAGAAGCTGTCTTTGGTATGCATTAATAAAGAAAAATATCACTAAACTGTGCGAGTGAGATGTATGTAAAGCATGGAATGTTTTTCTTTGTTTTCATTGCATGGTGTGGTGCGGGTGATGGAAGTCCATAATTTTATCGTAGAACGTCGACAGATATTAACACATTAATTTGTTTTTACTTTTACTCACCTATTGTTTTTTATGTCTGAAGCTATTTGTTTTGAAAAGGCATTGCTACAAGAACCTTTGCCATGGACGCTTATGCACATACATGCCTGCACCGGTGGCACAGGAGCTAGCCTTATTACTTATAGCTCATGCTCATAAATCATTGAATCTTATTAGTTGTCACACTGAAGAAAGTAATGCTAATGTTTTAAGACGCTACCGTGATACTTTTTGTGTGTTATAGAATAATACTGACTGACGATGGCCCAAGCTGCTGCGCCGTGCAGCTCTAAGAGCTGCTGTCCTGAGTGGCTCTCCGAGCTGCTGTCCTGAGTGGCTCTCCGAGCTGCTATCCGGAGAGGCTCTCCGAGAAGCTGTCTTTGGTATGCATTTATAAACAAAAATATCACTAAACTGTGCGAGTGAAATGTATGTAAGGCATGGAATGTTTTTCTTCGTTTTCATTGCATAGTGTGGTGCGGGTGATGGAAATCCATAATTTTATCGTAGAACGTCGACAGATATTAACACATTAATTTGTTTTTACTTTTACTCACCTATTGTTTTTTATGTCTGAAGCTATTTGTTTTGAAAAGGCATTGCTACAAGAACCTTTGCCATGGACGCTTATGTACATACATGCCTGCACCGGTGGCACAGGAGCTAGCCTTATTATTTATAGCTCATGCTCATAAATCATTGAATCTTATTAGTTGTCACACTGTAATGCTAATGTTTTAAGACGTTACCGTGATAATTTTTGTGTTATAGAAGAATATCTGACTGACGATGGCCCAAGCTGCTGCGCCGTGCAGCTCTCCGAGCTGCTGTTCTGAGTGGCTCTCCGAGCTGCTATCCTGAGCGGCTCTCCGAGCTGCTATCCGGAGAGGCTCTCCGGGAAGCTGTCTCTGGTATGCATTTATAAACAAAAATATTACTAAACTGTGCGAGTGAGATGCATGTAATGCATGAAATGATTTCTTTGTTTTCATTGCATAGTGTGGTTCGGGTGATGGTAGTCCAGAATGTTATCGTAGTACGTCGACAGATATTAACATATGAATTTGTTTTTACTTATACTCACCTATTGTTTTTTATGTCTGAAGCTATTTGTTTTGAATAGGCATTGCTACAAAAACCTTTGCCATGTACGCTTATGTACATACATGCCTGCACCGGTGGCACAGGAGCTAGCCTTATTATTTATAGCTCATGCTCATAAATCATTGAATTTTATTAGTTGTCACACTGAAGAAAGTAATGCTTACGTTTTAAGACGCTACCGTGATACTTTTTGTGTGTTATAGAAGAATATCTGACTGACGATGGCCTAAGCTGCTGCGCCGTGCAGCTCTCAGAGCTGCTGTCCTGAGTAGCTCTCCGAGCTGCTGTCCTGAGCGGCTCTCTGAGCTGCTATCCGGAGAGGTTCTCCGGAAAGCTGTCTTTGGTATGCATTTATAAAGAAAAATATCACTAAACTGTGCGAGTGAGATGTATGTGAGGCATGGAATGTTTTTCTTTGTTTTCATTGCATAGTGTGGTGCGGGTGATGGAAATCCATAATTTTATCGTAGAACGTCGACAGATATTAACACATTAATTTGTTTTTACTTTTACTCACCTATTGTTTTTTATGTCTGAAGCTATTTGTTTTGAAAAGGCATTGCTACAAGAACCTTTGCCATGGACGCTTATGTACATACATGCCTGCACCGGTGGCACAGGAGCTAGCCTTATTATTTATAGCTCATGCTCATAAATCATTGAATCTTATTAGTTGTCACACTGAAGAAAGTAATGCTAATGTTTTAAGATGCTACCGTCATACTTTTTGTGTGTTATAGAAGAATATCTGACTGACGATGGCCCAAGCTGCTGCGCCGTGCAGCTCTCAGAGCTGCTGTCCTGAGTAGCTCTCCGAGCTGCTGTCCTGAGCGGCTCTCCGAGCTGCTATCCGGAGAGGCTCTCCGAGAAGCTGTCTTTGGTATGCATTAATAAAGAAAAATATCACTAAACTGTGCGAGTGAGATGTATGTAAGGCATGGAATGTTTTCTTTGTTTTCATTGCATAGTGTGGTTCGGGTGATGGAAGTCCAGAATTTTATCGTAGTACGTCGACAGATATTAACATATTAATTTGTTTTTACTTTTACTCACCTATTGTTTTTTATGTCTGAAGCTATTTGTTTTGAAAAGGCATTGCTACAAGAACCTTTGCCATGGACGCTTATGTACATACATGCCTGCACCGGTGGCACAGGAGCTAGCCTTATTACTTATAGCTCATGCTCATAAATCATTGAATCTTATTAGTTGTCACACTAAAGAAAGTAATGCTAATGTTTTAAGACGCTGCCGTGATACTTTTTGTGTGTTATAGAAGAATATCTGACTGACGATGGCCCAAGCTGCTGCGCCGTGCAGCTCTCAGAGCTGCTGTCCTGAGTAGCTCTCCGAGCTGCTGTCCTGAGCGGCTCTCCGAGCTGCTATCCGGAGAGGCTCTCCGAGAAGCTGTCTTTGGTATGCATTAATAAAGAAAAATATCACTAAACTGTGCGAGTGAGATGTATGTAAAGCATGGAATGTTTTTCTTTGTTTTCATTGCATGGTGTGGTGCGGGTGATGGAAGTCCATAATTTTATCGTAGAACGTCGACAGATATTAACACATTAATTTGTTTTTACTTTTACTCACCTATTGTTTTTTATGTCTGAAGCTATTTGTTTTGAAAAGGCATTGCTACAAGAACCTTTGCCATGGACGCTTATGTACATACATGCCTGCACCGGTGGCACAGGAGCTAGCCTTATTATTTATAGCTCATGCTCATAAATCATTGAATCTTATTAGTTGTCACACTGAAGAAAGTAATGCTAATGTTTTAAGACGCTACCGTGATACTTTTTGTGTGTTATAGAATAATACTGACTGACGATGGCCCAAGCTGCTGCGCCGTGCAGCTCTAAGAGCTGCTGTCCTGAGTGGCTCTCCGAGCTGCTGTCCTGAGTGGCTCTCCGAGCTGCTATCCGGAGAGGCTCTCCGAGAAGCTGTCTTTGGTATGCATTTATAAACAAAAATATCACTAAACTGTGCGAGTGAAATGTATGTAAGGCATGGAATGTTTTTCTTCGTTTTCATTGCATAGTGTGGTGCGGGTGATGGAAATCCATAATTTTATCGTAGAACGTCGACAGATATTAACACATTAATTTGTTTTTACTTTTACTCACCTATTGTTTTTTATGTCTGAAGCTATTTGTTTTGAAAAGGCATTGCTACAAGAACCTTTGCCATGGACGCTTATGTACATACATGCCTGCACCGGTGGCACAGGAGCTAGCCTTATTATTTATAGCTCATGCTCATAAATCATTGAATCTTATTAGTTGTCACACTGTAATGCTAATGTTTTAAGACGTTACCGTGATAATTTTTGTGTTATAGAAGAATATCTGACTGACGATGGCCCAAGCTGCTGCGCCGTGCAGCTCTCCGAGCTGCTGTTCTGAGTGGCTCTCCGAGCTGCTATCCTGAGCGGCTCTCCGAGCTGCTATCCGGAGAGGCTCTCCGGGAAGCTGTCTCTGGTATGCATTTATAAACAAAAATATTACTAAACTGTGCGAGTGAGATGCATGTAATGCATGAAATGATTTCTTTGTTTTCATTGCATAGTGTGGTTCGGGTGATGGTAGTCCAGAATGTTATCGTAGTACGTCGACAGATATTAACATATGAATTTGTTTTTACTTATACTCACCTATTGTTTTTTATGTCTGAAGCTATTTGTTTTGAAAAGGCATTGCTACAAGAACCTTTGCCATGGACGCTTATGTACATACATGCCTGCACCGGTGGCACAGGAGCTAGCCATATTATTTATAGCTCATGCTCATAAATCATTGAATCTTATTAGTTGTCACACTGAAGAAAGTAATGCTAATGTTTTAAGACGCTACTGTGATACTTTTTGTGTGTTATAGAAGAATATCTGCCTGACGATGGCCCAAGCTGCTGCGCCGTGCAGCTCTCAGAGCTGCTGTCCTGAGTGGCTCTCCGAGCTGCTGTCCTGAGCGGCTCTCTGAGCTGCTATCCGGAGAGGTTCTCCGGAAAGCTGTCTTTGGTATGCATTTATAAAGAAAAATATCACTAAACTGTGCGAGTGAGATGTATGTGAGGCATGGAATGTTTTTCTTTGTTTTCATTGCATAGTGTGGTGCGGGTGATGGAAATCCATAATTTTATCGTAGAACGTCGACAGATATTAACACATTAATTTGTTTTTACTTTTACTCACCTATTGTTTTTTATGTCTGAAGCTATTTGTTTTGAAAAGGCATTGCTACAAGAACCTTTGCCATGGACGCTTATGTACATACATGCCTGCACCGGTGGCACAGGAGCTAGCCTTATTATTTATAGCTCATGCTCATAAATCATTGAATCTTATTAGTTGTCACACTGAAGAAAGTAATGCTAATGTTTTAAGACGCTGCCGTGATACTTTTTGTGTGTTATAGAAGAATATCTGACTGACGATGGCCCAAGCTGCTGCGCCGTGCAGCTCTCAGAGCTGCTGTCCTGAGTAGCTCTCCGAGCTGCTGTCCTGAGCGGCTCTCCGAGCTGCTATCCGGAGAGGCTCTCCGAGAAGCTGTCTTTGGTATGCATTAATAAAGAAAAATATCACTAAACTGTGCGAGTGAGATGTATGTAAAGCATGGAATGTTTTTCTTTGTTTTCATTGCATGGTGTGGTGCGGGTGATGGAAGTCCATAATTTTATCGTAGAACGTCGACAGATATTAACACATTAATTTGTTTTTACTTTTACTCACCTATTGTTTTTTATGTCTGAAGCTATTTGTTTTGAAAAGGCATTGCTACAAGAACCTTTGCCATGGACGCTTATGTACATACATGCCTGCACCGGTGGCACAGGAGCTAGCCTTATTATTTATAGCTCATGCTCATAAATCATTGAATCTTATTAGTTGTCACACTGAAGAAAGTAATGCTAATGTTTTAAGACGCTACCGTGATACTTTTTGTGTGTTATAGAATAATACTGACTGACGATGGCCCAAGCTGCTGCGCCGTGCAGCTCTAAGAGCTGCTGTCCTGAGTGGCTCTCCGAGCTGCTGTCCTGAGTGGCTCTCCGAGCTGCTATCCGGAGAGGCTCTCCGAGAAGCTGTCTTTGGTATGCATTTATAAACAAAAATATCACTAAACTGTGCGAGTGAAATGTATGTAAGGCATGGAATGTTTTTCTTCGTTTTCATTGCATAGTGTGGTGCGGGTGATGGAAATCCATAATTTTATCGTAGAACGTCGACAGATATTAACACATTAATTTGTTTTTACTTTTACTCACCTATTGTTTTTTATGTCTGAAGCTATTTGTTTTGAAAAGGCATTGCTACAAGAACCTTTGCCATGGACGCTTATGTACATACATGCCTGCACCGGTGGCACAGGAGCTAGCCTTATTATTTATAGCTCATGCTCATAAATCATTGAATCTTATTAGTTGTCACACTGTAATGCTGTTTTAAGACGTTACCGTGATAATTTTTGTGTTATAGAAGAATATCTGACTGACGATGGCCCAAGCTGCTGCGCCGTGCAGCTCTCCGAGCTGCTGTTCTGAGTGGCTCTCCGAGCTGCTATCCTGAGCGGCTCTCCGAGCTGCTATCCGGAGAGGCTCTCCGGGAAGCTGTCTCTGGTATGCATTTATAAACAAAAATATTACTAAACTGTGCGAGTGAGATGCATGTAATGCATGAAATGATTTCTTTGTTTTCATTGCATAGTGTGGTTCGGGTGATGGTAGTCCAGAATGTTATCGTAGTACGTCGACAGATATTAACATATGAATTTGTTTTTACTTATACTCACCTATTGTTTTTTATGTCTGAAGCTATTTGTTTTGAAAAGGCATTGCTACAAGAACCTTTGCCATGGACGCTTATGTACATACATGCCTGCACCGGTGGCACAGGAGCTAGCCTTATTATTTATAGCTCATGCTCATAAATCATTGAATCTTATTAGTTGTCACACTGAAGAAAGTAATGCTAATGTTTTAAGACGCTACTGTGATACTTTTTGTGTGTTATAGAAGAATATCTGCCTGACGATGGCCCAAGCTGCTGCGCCGTGCAGCTCTCAGAGCTGCTGTCCTGAGTGGCTCTCCGAGCTGCTGTCCTGAGCGGCTCTCTGAGCTGCTATCCGGAGAGGTTCTCCGGAAAGCTGTCTTTGGTATGCATTTATAAAGAAAAATATCACTAAACTGTGCGAGTGAGATGTATGTGAGGCATGGAATGTTTTTCTTTGTTTTCATTGCATAGTGTGGTGCGGGTGATGGAAATCCATAATTTTATCGTAGAACGTCGACAGATATTAACACATTAATTTGTTTTTACTTTTACTCACCTATTGTTTTTTATGTCTGAAGCTATTTGTTTTGAAAAGGCATTGCTACAAGAACCTTTGCCATGGACGCTTATGTACATACATGCCTGCACCGGTGGCACAGGAGCTAGCCTTATTATTTATAGCTCATGCTCATAAATCATTGAATCTTATTAGTTGTCACACTGAAGAAAGTAATGCTAATGTTTTAAGACGCTGCCGTGATACTTTTTGTGTGTTATAGAAGAATATCTGACTGACGATGGCCCAAGCTGCTGCGCCGTGCAGCTCTCAGAGCTGCTGTCCTGAGTAGCTCTCCGAGCTGCTGTCCTGAGCGGCTCTCCGAGCTGCTATCCGGAGAGGCTCTCCGAGAAGCTGTCTTTGGTATGCATTAATAAAGAAAAATATCACTAAACTGTGCGAGTGAGATGTATGTAAAGCATGGAATGTTTTTCTTTGTTTTCATTGCATGGTGTGGTGCGGGTGATGGAAGTCCATAATTTTATCGTAGAACGTCGACAGATATTAACACATTAATTTGTTTTTACTTTTACTCACCTATTGTTTTTTATGTCTGAAGCTATTTGTTTTGAAAAGGCATTGCTACAAGAACCTTTGCCATGGACGCTTATGTACATACATGCCTGCACCGGTGGCACAGGAGCTAGCCTTATTATTTATAGCTCATGCTCATAAATCATTGAATCTTATTAGTTGTCACACTGAAGAAAGTAATGCTAATGTTTTAAGACGCTACCGTGATACTTTTTGTGTGTTATAGAATAATACTGACTGACGATGGCCCAAGCTGCTGCGCCGTGCAGCTCTAAGAGCTGCTGTCCTGAGTGGCTCTCCGAGCTGCTGTCCTGAGTGGCTCTCCGAGCTGCTATCCGGAGAGGCTCTCCGAGAAGCTGTCTTTGGTATGCATTTATAAACAAAAATATCACCAAACTGTGCGAGTGAAATGTATGTAAGGCATGGAATGTTTTTCTTCGTTTTCATTGCATAGTGTGGTGCGGGTGATGGAAATCCATAATTTTATCGTAGAACGTCGACAGATATTAACACATTAATTTGTTTTTACTTTTACTCACCTATTGTTTTTTATGTCTGAAGCTATTTGTTTTGAAAAGGCATTGCTACAAGAACCTTTGCCATGGACGCTTATGTACATACATGCCTGCACCGGTGGCACAGGAGCTAGCCTTATTATTTATAGCTCATGCTCATAAATCATTGAATCTTATTAGTTGTCACACTGTAATGCTGTTTTAAGACGTTACCGTGATAATTTTTGTGTTATAGAAGAATATCTGACTGACGATGGCCCAAGCTGCTGCGCCGTGCAGCTCTCCGAGCTGCTGTTCTGAGTGGCTCTCCGAGCTGCTATCCTGAGCGGCTCTCCGAGCTGCTATCCGGAGAGGCTCTCCGGGAAGCTGTCTCTGGTATGCATTTATAAACAAAAATATTACTAAACTGTGCGAGTGAGATGCATGTAATGCATGAAATGATTTCTTTGTTTTCATTGCATAGTGTGGTTCGGGTGATGGTAGTCCAGAATGTTATCGTAGTACGTCGACAGATATTAACATATGAATTTGTTTTTACTTATACTCACCTATTGTTTTTTATGTCTGAAGCTATTTGTTTTGAAAAGGCATTGCTACAAGAACCTTTGCCATGGACGCTTATGTACATACATGCCTGCACCGGTGGCACAGGAGCTAGCCTTATTATTTATAGCTCATGCTCATAAATCATTGAATCTTATTAGTTGTCACACTGAAGAAAGTAATGCTAATGTTTTAAGACGCTACTGTGATACTTTTTGTGTGTTATAGAAGAATATCTGCCTGACGATGGCCCAAGCTGCTGCGCCGTGCAGCTCTCAGAGCTGCTGTCCTGAGTGGCTCTCCGAGCTGCTGTCCTGAGCGGCTCTCTGAGCTGCTATCCGGAGAGGTTCTCCGGAAAGCTGTCTTTGGTATGCATTTATAAAGAAAAATATCACTAAACTGTGCGAGTGAGATGTATGTAAAGCATGGAATGTTTTTCTTTGTTTTCATTGCATGGTGTGGTACGGGTGATGGAAGTCCATAATTTTATCGTAGAACGTCGACAGATATTAACACATTAATTTGTTTTTACTTTTACTCACCTATTGTTTTTTATGTCTGAAGCTATTTGTTTTGAAAAGGCATTGCTACAAGAACCTTTGCCATGGACGCTTATGTACATACATGCCTGCACCGGTGGCACAGGAGCTAGCCTTATTATTTATAGCTCATGCTCATAAATCATTGAATCTTATTAGTTGTCACACTGAAGAAAGTAATGCTAATGTTTTAAGACGCTACTGTGATACTTTTTGTGTGTTATAGAAGAATATCTGCCTGACGATGGCCCAAGCTGCTGCGCCGTGCAGCTCTCAGAGCTGCTGTCCTGAGTGGCTCTCCGAGCTGCTGTCCTGAGCGGCTCTCTGAGCTGCTATCCGGAGAGGTTCTCCGGAAAGCTGTCTTTGGTATGCATTTATAAAGAAAAATATCACTAAACTGTGCGAGTGAGATGTATGTGAGGCATGGAATGTTTTTCTTTGTTTTCATTGCATGGTGTGGTGCGGGTGATGGAAGTCCATAATTTTATCGTAGAACGTCGACAGATATTAACACATTAATTTGTTTTTACTTTTACTCACCTATTGTTTTTTATGTCTGAAGCTATTTGTTTTGAAAAGGCATTGCTACAAGAACCTTTGCCATGGACGCTTATGTACATACATGCCTGCACCGGTGGCACAGGAGCTAGCCTTATTATTTATAGCTCATGCTCATAAATCATTGAATCTTATTAGTTGTCACACTGAAGAAAGTAATGCTAATGTTTTAAGACGCTACCGTGATACTTTTTGTGTGTTATAGAATAATACTGACTGACGATGGCCCAAGCTGCTGCGCCGTGCAGCTCTAAGAGCTGCTGTCCTGAGTGGCTCTCCGAGCTGCTGTCCTGAGTGGCTCTCCGAGCTGCTATCCGGAGAGGCTCTCCGAGAAGCTGTCTTTGGTATGCATTTATAAACAAAAATATCACTAAACTGTGCGAGTGAAATGTATGTAAGGCATGGAATGTTTTTCTTCGTTTTCATTGCATAGTGTGGTGCGGGTGATGGAAATCCATAATTTTATCGTAGAACGTCGACAGATATTAACACATTAATTTGTTTTTACTTTTACTCACCTATTGTTTTTTATGTCTGAAGCTATTTGTTTTGAAAAGGCATTGCTACAAGAACCTTTGCCATGGACGCTTATGTACATACATGCCTGCACCGGTGGCACAGGAGCTAGCCTTATTATTTATAGCTCATGCTCATAAATCATTGAATCTTTAGGTTGTCACACTGTAATGCTAATGTTTTAAGACGTGTAACCGATCTAGATTACTAGATTATCGGTTCTCTTAAAAACTAGTTTAAATAAGCGACATCTGTAGGCAAACTCACAAACGACTACCTAAATTCCGTTTGAAGATTAAAGCAACCTTTAAATCGAGATAACTACCTTTGCTGCGCGCTGAGGTAGTTCGGCGATTCACCGATAGAGGTCGCATATAACAATCAAAAATATGGACAGTGACAGTTAAACAAATGTCAATCGAGTTTAGAGAAAATAATGCCACGAGTTGTGAGTTCCGGTGAACGGACGTTGATATTTTGAAAAAGTTCAAAATGCAGTGTAGTGATTGGACTGACGACTACGACGGGTTTGAGGCCTTTTTCATTACCATATAAGGTAGCGAAATGCGCCTCCGACTTCCGCCCCAACTAGTTGTTTTTACTGCAAGCGCAACCAACCTCACTTTGCCATCGGCCGTCGACTGTGCAACTGCTAATAAATTACTACGACTAGTGCTACAGAGTCTTATTTAATTCGAACATCAATCTTCAGAACCCCCATACATTGGGTAAGTTTGAATTGTGAAATGAAAGTGTACTTGACCACCATAAATTATAACCTACAATTGTAACCTTTGGTATGTACTCTCAACTTATTTACTGTATTATTTTTATGTGTTTTTCTGTGTTTTCTGTTGCTTCTCAACTTTCTCCTTGTTTCTATTTTACGCCCTTCTGGCAAACTTGAAAGGGTGTTGTTGGGTAGCTCGCAATTCCCGAGGTACCTAGGCTAGTCCCTAATTGCTCGGTAGTGAACGGACCTCGTGGATTGTGCGCACTTTTACCAGCAACACACCTATTTACGCCCTTCTGGCATTCTGAGCCGCTGGTGGTTGGCATCCGCGAAGGGCCTAGCTAGTCCCTTTATGCTCGGTAGCGGAAGCCTTAGCGGATGCGAATTCTTCACCAGCAGCATTACCTCTTTGGCCCTTATGGCATCTCTTGTTTGCTGGCGGGCCACATCCCTAAAGGCCCTCTGCGAGTCACTATATGCCCAGTAGCAGAGGGACAGTGGACCCACCAGCTCAACACCTTACTGGACCCACTGTGACCGGAGCACATGTGCTTTTCAGGGTTCCAGTACGAGGCGGAATCGTTCCAGTACAAGGCAGAATCGTTCCAGTACGAGGCGGAATCCTTCCAGTACGAGGCGGAATCGTTCCAGTACGAGGCTGAATCCTTCCAGTACGAGGCGGCATCCTTCCAGTACACGACGTCTGAACTCCGGCCGTCCTCTGATCTCCAGCACCGACCGCGGCCACCCTTCTCTACAGCGATTGCTGGGAATTTCTACCGGCGCGGCGGTGTGGAGCCGACCCTGCACGGCAGACCTGCTGCTGAGCATCGGCCAATACTAGCGGACCGGAGCTAAGTCCTTAAACAAGGAAGCTTGCCAAATTGCCATACCTGTCTGAGATCCACGACCCTTTTTATTTATTATACCTTTATTCTCATCTCTCTTCTTTCTCTCATGCTCCCTTCTACCCTGAGTAGGTAGGAAGGTGACATTGGCGCCCCTACAAATTAGGATCAGACAGGTTGGTTTGGCAAACTTTCTTGGGTGTGGCTCTGCCATACTTATTCTGTATACTGTGTCTTATTGTGTTCCTTTCGTGTGTGTTAGTTATAAGTTGTGATTAGCCCTGTGCAGGCCCGGGGTCTGAGAATAGGCCGGCTGCAGCTCTGCATGTCGTAAGAAGCGACTGAAAGACAACGGGTAACACCCAGGGGGTCAGTAATCCACCCATTACCGTCTTCAACGAATTTTATTTTTACCTAAAATTAAATATTTAGTTTTTTTTACAGCTTGCATAATTAATAACTTTTCTTAATAAATATCTAATATTCCATATTCACCTCTGTTCAACTTATAAATAGCACACACCTTATTTGTAATTCTACCTACGTGTTATTTTCATCTGAAAAAATTATACCCTTTTAAATATTTTTTTTTAATTGACCTTGTATGACACTGTTGTCATTGGGTATATAGGTCAAGTATACTTTCACAACTACAAACATGAGTCTACAACTTAACTTTTTATCTCTGCAAAAGGCTGAATTAGCATATGAAGTGGCACTGCGTGGTGGCTCGCATACTGAATCTGTTCAGGACTTAAGGAAACAGATTGTGAAACTATCCAAAGACATGCTTTCTGAGGATATATTGGAGTCACACTTGGACCCTGAGGTCGATATAAGTGAACTCAAGGAGTCAATGGCAAAAGCAAAAAGCAACATTGCTCTCCTCAAAACTAAATTTGAAAAAAATCTTTTTTTAAGAACAGAAGTTTTAATCAACCATATGAACCACAGGTTGATTAGGATAAGTGCATCCAATAGTGAAGATTTTAAGTCGGTGTCTTCTAAACTAAATTCTCTTAACAAGGACTTACAAATCTTAAAAACTATTTTACCAACTTCACAACCTTCAACTAGTAATCAATCTGAGACTCCCTTAGAGCAACCTGTGCTATCTGTAACTTGTGAAAGAAATTCAATTTTATCTGATATTAGTAAACTTAAATTTAATGGCAAAAATTGTGTCCGTGCTTTCATACAAAGGGTGGAAGAATATGTACAATCTAGAAACATTTCTTATGAAAAAATTTTAACCCACTCATATGACATGTTCACGGATGAAGCTCTCCATTGGTTCCGCTGTGTAAAAGACAATGTGAAATCATGGAGTGAATTAACTATTTTATTAAAATCAGACTTCAGCATCACTGACTATGATTACAGGCTGATGAATGAAATAAGGTCTCGTACACAGGGAGAGCGAGAAAATATAACTATTTATGTTGCAATAATGCACGGTATGTTCTCTCGACTCGACAAACCCTTAACAGAAGAAGAAAAACTTGAAATTCTCCTTCATAATATTAGGCCATCTTATGCTAGTACCTTAGCTGCTTCTCCTGAAATACAATCTATTGATGCTCTTAAAGCTATATGCAAAAATTTTGAAAGTATTCAGTCGCGTCTGACACAATTTCATGAGCCACCTCAATGCACTTCACAAACGTTGGCTCCAGAATTTACTTATTCTAAAGCCAGTAGCTCCACTACACCCCAGTACCGTAATAATAATAATTATAACTCTGCCTATAATAAAAATTATAATAATAACTCCTACAACAAAAATAATAATAATAACAACAATTTTAAAAGAATAGCTGCTGTCACAGTGCAAGGTAATTACGCCTTCGCTTGTCCTAGATGTAGGTCAAATTCACATGAGCTAAAACAGTGTAAAGAACCTAAAACGATACTATGTTTTGCAAAAAGGATGTACGACGACCTGACTGCACTGTTTGCAATCGCAATAATAATAATCTATCTAAACCAAAAAACTAGGCAATTCGGATTGCCGAGACAAGTCTAGTAATTTAACTTCTACACAGTCTGACTGGAAAGACTGGCTAAAAACTATTTCTAAATTTTTTTCCTGTTACTCTGTCTCGTCAATCCGGAATGAAAAACTTAATAGCTTACGCCCTTATGTAAATATAAATGTGCTGTCTCACTCCATAGTAGGTCTCTTAGACACAGGTAGCAGTATTACAATTCTTGGTAATAACTCTCATATTAAATTTCTTGACTCGGGATATCAACTTCACTCTTCCAGTCCTTTGCAACTTCTTGCAGCTGGAGGTCAAAACATGACCGCCCTAGGTTATATGACCTTACCCTTTACCTTCCAAAACAAATGTCATGCCATGAACGTACACATCGTTCCTGAAGTTCAAAATGAACTTATACTAGGCATGGACTTTTGGAGAACCTTCGAACTCTTCCCGGGTCATCTTGAGGACATCATTCTTAGTCACACTGATGACTGCCAACTGGCTAACGTCTCCCTTGACGACAAGCATCTGCATGCTTACGAATATCTTTCTGTCGCTCAAAGGGAAATCGCTGACAACATGATAGCTCAATTCCGAGATATCTCTTATGAAGAACGAGGTCTGGGTCGAACATCTCTCATCACACACACCATAGACACAGGTGATACCCCTCCAATTCGTCAGAGATATTACAGAATGTCCCCAGAGAAGCAAAGACTGTTGTGCGAACAATTAGACCAGATGCTTGCTGATGATGTGGTTGAACCCTGTGAGAGTCCTTGGTCATCTCCAGTACTTTTGGTTCCTAAGAAGAATGGTGAGCTTCGTTTCTGCCTAGACAGTCGCAAACTAAACGCTGTCACCAAAAAGGATGCCTATAACCTTCCCTACATATCTGAGATTCTGGATAACCTCAGGGATGCTAAGTACCTGACCAGCATCGACCTTTCCAAGAGTTTCTGGCAGACCTTGATAAGACCAGAAGATCGTTGTAAAACGGCTTTCTATATCCCAGGCCGCGGTACATTTCAATGTAAATCTATGGCATTCGGTTTGACCGGAGCCCCTGCTACACAGCAGAGACTGGTAGATTCCCTGTTCTGCGGTCCTGAATTCGAAAACAAAACATTTGTTTTTGTTGACGATATCATTTTAGCAACCTCCTCCTTTGAATCACACATCACCCTACTCAAAAGAATCCATGAGAAACTAAAACATGCAGGTCTTACCATAAACTTCACTAAAAGTCTATTTTTCAGAGAGAAATTAAAGTATTTGGGTTATGTAGTGGATTCTAACGGCCTACATGCCGATCCTGATAAGGTAGCACCCATAGTAGACTACCCCTGCCCTAAAAACAGGAAAGAGGTACGCAGATTTATTGGTACTGCCTCTTGGTACCGTAGGTTCATACCAAACTTCAGCTCTTTAGCAGCACCACTCAATAAACTTACTTCTCAGGGTAAGAATGCTCCTCCTTTTGTCTGGACAGAAGAAGCTCATGCAGCTTTCCTCAAGCTCAAGGACTGCTTAATCTCTTCACCGGTACTATCTTGTCCGGATTACACTCAACCTTTCCAAGTCCACACAGACGCCAGTGACTACGGCGTTGGTGCTGTACTGACTCAAATCATCAACGGAGATGAAAAAGTCATTGCTTATATGAGCAAATCTCTATCAGCACAAGAGCGTAACTACAGCGCCACTGAGCGTGAAACTCTTGCTGTGCTTATAGCTCTGGAACACTGGAGATGTTATCTAGATAACGGTCTCAAATTTCTGGTCTATACCGACCACGCCTCTCTCAAATGGTTCTTAAACCTCAACAACCCTACTGGTCGATTGGCTAGGTGGGGGGTGCGTCTATCCGCATTTAACTTCGACATAAAATATAGGCGTGGCAAGGATAATGATGTTCCAGATGCCCTTTCGAGAGCTGTGCCTGTAGCAGCAATTTCTAGTACCACCCAGACTCCTCTAGTAACATCTGACCCTTGGTACTTAAATATTTTAGATGGTTGCCAGACTTCCCCTATGTCTTATCTAAATTACAGGGTAACTGATAATAAGTTATACCGCTATATGAAAACTCTAAACCCCTTGGCGCGTGAATTTGAGTGGAAAGAGGTCGTTCCTAGCGAATCTAGGAGGGACATCATGCATAAATGCCACTCTGAACCCACAGCGGCACATTTGGGAGTTTTCAAAACTTATAGGCGGATAGCTCTCAGTTATTTCTGGCCAAGTATGATGAAAGATGTAACTAACTTTGTCAGTAACTGTGACACATGCATAGCTCATAAACATGCTAATCATACTACTTTAGGACTGATGGGCAGACCCAAGCAGTGCACCCGTCCATTTCAAATGATCAGCATGGATCTAGTAGGACCTTTACCTACATCCAATAAACAAAATACTATGCTACTAGTTGTCACCTGTTGTTTCTCTAAATATTGTCTTTTGTTCCCAATACGCCGAGCAACGGCGGACGCCATTACTAAAATCGTTGAAGAACAAGTATTTCTTGTACATGGCGTCCCTACCACAATTCTTATGGACAATGGTAAACAGTTTGTTAGCAATAAATTGCAAAACCTATTTTCTCAGTATAAAATACCTAATGTCCGCTACACTCCTAAATATACCCCTCAGGTAAATACTGTGGAACGCTACAACAAAACTATTATGATAGCAGTCTCTACTTTCATAGAAAATGATCATAGATCTTGGGATTTGAACTTGCCAAAGATTCAATTCGCACTTAACACAGCAGTCAGTGAAGTCACAGGTTACACACCGTCATTCCTAGTATACGGTAGGGAATTAGTAACTTGCGGGTCCCACTACGTCGATTCCGACCTGACGGATGACTTAATATTTGTCTCTAGAGACGCATATGCTGAAAACGTCGGAAAATTGAGGAAAATCTTTGACCAAGTCCAATTATCTCTAATTAAATCTCATAACAAAAATTGTGGACCTTATAATCTTCGTCGCAAGAACCACGAATTTAATATTGGCGACATAGTATAGAAAAGGACTTATTATCAAAGTAATAAGGATAATAGGTTTTCTAAAAAACTTGCCCCTAAATACTTAAAATGTTACATTAAAACTAAAATATCTCCACTAGTATATGAATTAACTGATATGCAAGGCAAAAACCTTGGGTCTTGGCATATCAAGGATTTTAAAATATGTAAATACATATCCTAGTAATTAATTCACCTTCTTAACATTAGCAAATCCTTGTCCTGAATAACTTGTTTACAACTTAAAATAAATAAATATTCTCAAATAAAACCAAATTCATGCTATGATTAAATTAATAAAGCTTTAAATATACAATCTTACAACTAAAACGCATATTCTATGTATCTTAAATATCTAAAATATAATTGATTAATGCAACCAAACTCATAGGGTGCAACTTTTTAAAAATCTCTTAAAATAATCTTATATATATAGGAAAAATAAATCCTTATATACAACAAATCTTATAGGAACAGTATCTTATATACTTCATGAATTCTAATAACTTGTGATCCTTTCTTATATTGATCATTATTTATATCTTATATACAACGATGGCATAAGATATATTATAACTTAACTACCATACATATAATGTACTACAAACTATACATCTTAACTTATATACCTACTGAATTAATTTAACTTCCTTAAATACTCTTTGTCACTCTCCACTTTCAATGGAATAGTGTTATAACATAGCTAAAATCATTCTTTCACGTGCCAGCCATGGTAATTCTTCAAATAGAGAGCGGTGTCCAAACTCTTTAAAAACAAGCCTTATTGGTCTGAGCGGTAGATAACTCACTAAACAAGCCTTTATCTATGTTATTTCCTTTTGATTAAATTCTCTGTCTTAAAATTTAATTTAACTTAGGCAATTATGGAACTTATATTCAAAAAAATTAAAATTATCCATGAATGTCTGCAATAGTACTTAACTTATCTATGTTTTAGTGTGTATTCATACCTATAATGTAGCTAGCTGTCTTAGAAGTTAACTTCTGCAGTCTACAATTTCCATTCCTCTCAATATTGCTGTCAATAATCGTTTCTTGGGATATCTAATCCAAACGATGGGGGGGAATTCTAGGAGACACTTGGGTATGTGTCTGCACATAGACATAGTTAATAACTTAAGATCATATACTGGAGTTTCTGTAGCTTATATAAGATACTCAAAGTTAGGTCTTAGGTTAAGTATTTTTTTCTTTCTTAGAACTGCTCAAGGCTAGTGAATTTTTTTTTCCTAGTAAAAAAATTCTTTCTTGGGTGGGGAGATATGTAACCGATCTAGATTACTAGATTATCGGTTCTCTTAAAAACTAGTTTAAATAAGCGACATCTGTAGGCAAACTCACAAACGACTACCTAAATTCCGTTTGAAGATTAAAGCAACCTTTAAATCGAGATAACTACCTTTGCTGCGCGCTGAGGTAGTTCGGCGATTCACCGATAGAGGTCGCATATAACAATCAAAAATATGGACAGTGACAGTTAAACAAATGTCAATCGAGTTTAGAGAAAATAATGCCACGAGTTGTGAGTTCCGGTGAACGGACGTTGATATTTTGAAAAAGTTCAAAATGCAGTGTAGTGATTGGACTGACGACTACGACGGGTTTGAGGCCTTTTTCATTACCATATAAGGTAGCGAAATGCGCCTCCGACTTCCGCCCCAACTAGTTGTTTTTACTGCAAGCGCAACCAACCTCACTTTGCCATCGGCCGTCGACTGTGCAACTGCTAATAAATTACTACGACTAGTGCTACAGAGTCTTATTTAATTCGAACATCAATCTTCAGAACCCCCATACATTGGGTAAGTTTGAATTGTGAAATGAAAGTGTACTTGACCACCATAAATTATAACCTACAATTGTAACCTTTGGTATGTACTCTCAACTTATTTACTGTATTATTTTTATGTGTTTTTCTGTGTTTTCTGTTGCTTCTCAACTTTCTCCTTGTTTCTATTTTACGCCCTTCTGGCAAACTTGAAAGGGTGTTGTTGGGTAGCTCGCAATTCCCGAGGTACCTAGGCTAGTCCCTAATTGCTCGGTAGTGAACGGACCTCGTGGATTGTGCGCACTTTTACCAGCAACACACCTATTTACGCCCTTCTGGCATTCTGAGCCGCTGGTGGTTGGCATCCGCGAAGGGCCTAGCTAGTCCCTTTATGCTCGGTAGCGGAAGCCTTAGCGGATGCGAATTCTTCACCAGCAGCATTACCTCTTTGGCCCTTATGGCATCTCTTGTTTGCTGGCGGGCCACATCCCTAAAGGCCCTCTGCGAGTCACTATATGCCCAGTAGCAGAGGGACAGTGGACCCACCAGCTCAACACCTTACTGGACCCACTGTGACCGGAGCACATGTGCTTTTCAGGGTTCCAGTACGAGGCGGAATCGTTCCAGTACAAGGCAGAATCGTTCCAGTACGAGGCGGAATCGTTCCAGTACGAGGCGGAATCGTTCCAGTACGAGGCTGAATCCTTCCAGTACGAGGCGGCATCCTTCCAGTACACGACGTCTGAACTCCGGCCGTCCTCTGATCTCCAGCACCGACCGCGGCCACCCTTCTCTACAGCGATTGCTGGGAATTTCTACCGGCGCGGCGGTGTGGAGCCGACCCTGCACGGCAGACCTGCTGCTGAGCATCGGCCAATACTAGCGGACCGGAGCTAAGTCCTTAAACAAGGAAGCTTGCCAAATTGCCATACCTGTCTGAGATCCACGACCCTTTTTATTTATTATACCTTTATTCTCATCTCTCTTCTTTCTCTCATGCTCCCTTCTACCCTGAGTAGGTAGGAAGGTGACAGACGTTACCGTGATAATTTTTGTGTTATAGAAGAATATCTGACTGACGATGGCCCAAGCTGCTGCGCCGTGCAGCTCTCCGAGCTGCTGTTCTGAGTGGCTCTCCGAGCTGCTATCCTGAGCGGCTCTCCGAGCTGCTATCCGGAGAGGCTCTCCGGGAAGCTGTCTCTGGTATGCATTTATAAACAAAAATATTACTAAACTGTGCGAGTGAGATGCATGTAATGCATGAAATGATTTCTTTGTTTTCATTGCATAGTGTGGTTCGGGTGATGGTAGTCCAGAATGTTATCGTAGTACGTCGACAGATATTAACATATGAATTTGTTTTTACTTATACTCACCTATTGTTTTTTATGTCTGAAGCTATTTGTTTTGAATAGGCATTGCTACAAAAACCTTTGCCATGTACGCTTATGTACATACATGCCTGCACCGGTGGCACAGGAGCTAGCCTTATTATTTATAGCTCATGCTCATAAATCATTGAATTTTATTAGTTGTCACACTGAAGAAAGTAATGCTTACGTTTTAAGACGCTACCGTGATACTTTTTGTGTGTTATAGAAGAATATCTGACTGACGATGGCCTAAGCTGCTGCGCCGTGCAGCTCTCAGAGCTGCTGTCCTGAGTAGCTCTCCGAGCTGCTGTCCTGAGCGGCTCTCTGAGCTGCTATCCGGAGAGGTTCTCCGGAAAGCTGTCTTTGGTATGCATTTATAAAGAAAAATATCACTAAACTGTGCGAGTGAGATGTATGTGAGGCATGGAATGTTTTTCTTTGTTTTCATTGCATAGTGTGGTGCGGGTGATGGAAATCCATAATTTTATCGTAGAACGTCGACAGATATTAACACATTAATTTGTTTTTACTTTTACTCACCTATTGTTTTTTATGTCTGAAGCTATTTGTTTTGAAAAGGCATTGCTACAAGAACCTTTGCCATGGACGCTTATGTACATACATGCCTGCACCGGTGGCACAGGAGCTAGCCTTATTATTTATAGCTCATGCTCATAAATCATTGAATCTTATTAGTTGTCACACTGAAGAAAGTAATGCTAATGTTTTAAGATGCTACCGTCATACTTTTTGTGTGTTATAGAAGAATATCTGACTGACGATGGCCCAAGCTGCTGCGCCGTACAGCTCTCAGAGCTGCTGTCCTGAGTAGCTCTCCGAGCTGCTGTCCTGAGCGGCTCTCCGAGCTGCTATCCGGAGAGGCTCTCCGAGAAGCTGTCTTTGGTATGCATTAATAAAGAAAAATATCACTAAACTGTGCGAGTGAGATGTATGTAAGGCATGGAATGTTTTCTTTGTTTTCATTGCATAGTGTGGTTCGGGTGATGGAAGTCCAGAATTTTATCGTTGTACGTCGACAGATATTAACATATTAATTTGTTTTTACTTTTACTCACCTATTGTTTTTTATGTCTGAAGCTATTTGTTTTGAAAAGGCATTGCTACAAGAACCTTTGCCATGGACGCTTATGTACATACATGCCTGCACCGGTGGCACAGGAGCTAGCCTTATTACTTATAGCTCATGCTCATAAATCATTGAATCTTATTAGTTGTCACACTAAAGAAAGTAATGCTAATGTTTTAAGACGCTGCCGTGATACTTTTTGTGTGTTATAGAAGAATATCTGACTGACGATGGCCCAAGCTGCTGCGCCGTGCAGCTCTCAGAGCTGCTGTCCTGAGTAGCTCTCCGAGCTGCTGTCCTGAGCGGCTCTCCGAGCTGCTATCCGGAGAGGCTCTCCGAGAAGCTGTCTTTGGTATGCATTAATAAAGAAAAATATCACTAAACTGTGCGAGTGAGATGTATGTAAAGCATGGAATGTTTTTCTTTGTTTTCATTGCATGGTGTGGTGCGGGTGATGGAAGTCCATAATTTTATCGTAGAACGTCGACAGATATTAACACATTAATTTGTTTTTACTTTTACTCACCTATTGTTTTTTATGTCTGAAGCTATTTGTTTTGAAAAGGCATTGCTACAAGAACCTTTGCCATGGACGCTTATGTACATACATGCCTGCACCGGTGGCACAGGAGCTAGCCTTATTATTTATAGCTCATGCTCATAAATCATTGAATCTTATTAGTTGTCACACTGAAGAAAGTAATGCTAATGTTTTAAGACGCTACCGTGATACTTTTTGTGTGTTATAGAATAATACTGACTGACGATGGCCCAAGCTGCTGCGCCGTGCAGCTCTAAGAGCTGCTGTCCTGAGTGGCTCTCCGAGCTGCTGTCCTGAGTGGCTCTCCGAGCTGCTATCCGGAGAGGCTCTCCGAGAAGCTGTCTTTGGTATGCATTTATAAACAAAAATATCACTAAACTGTGCGAGTGAAATGTATGTAAGGCATGGAATGTTTTTCTTCGTTTTCATTGCATAGTGTGGTGCGGGTGATGGAAATCCATAATTTTATCGTAGAACGTCGACAGATATTAACACATTAATTTGTTTTTACTTTTACTCACCTATTGTTTTTTATGTCTGAAGCTATTTGTTTTGAAAAGGCATTGCTACAAGAACCTTTGCCATGGACGCTTATGTACATACATGCCTGCACCGGTGGCACAGGAGCTAGCCTTATTATTTATAGCTCATGCTCATAAATCATTGAATCTTATTAGTTGTCACACTGTAATGCTAATGTTTTAAGACGTTACCGTGATAATTTTTGTGTTATAGAAGAATATCTGACTGACGATGGCCCAAGCTGCTGCGCCGTGCAGCTCTCCGAGCTGCTGTTCTGAGTGGCTCTCCGAGCTGCTATCCTGAGCGGCTCTCCGAGCTGCTATCCGGAGAGGCTCTCCGGGAAGCTGTCTCTGGTATGCATTTATAAACAAAAATATTACTAAACTGTGCGAGTGAGATGCATGTAATGCATGAAATGATTTCTTTGTTTTCATTGCATAGTGTGGTTCGGGTGATGGTAGTCCAGAATGTTATCGTAGTACGTCGACAGATATTAACATATGAATTTGTTTTTACTTATACTCACCTATTGTTTTTTATGTCTGAAGCTATTTGTTTTGAAAAGGCATTGCTACAAGAACCTTTGCCATGGACGCTTATGTACATACATGCCTGCACCGGTGGCACAGGAGCTAGCCTTATTATTTATAGCTCATGCTCATAAATCATTGAATCTTATTAGTTGTCACACTGAAGAAAGTAATGCTAATGTTTTAAGACGCTACTGTGATACTTTTTGTGTGTTATAGAAGAATATCTGCCTGACGATGGCCCAAGCTGCTGCGCCGTGCAGCTCTCAGAGCTGCTGTCCTGAGTGGCTCTCCGAGCTGCTGTCCTGAGCGGCTCTCTGAGCTGCTATCCGGAGAGGTTCTCCGGAAAGCTGTCTTTGGTATGCATTTATAAAGAAAAATATCACTAAACTGTGCGAGTGAGATGTATGTGAGGCATGGAATGTTTTTCTTTGTTTTCATTGCATAGTGTGGTGCGGGTGATGGAAATCCATAATTTTATCGTAGAACGTCGACAGATATTAACACATTAATTTGTTTTTACTTTTACTCACCTATTGTTTTTTATGTCTGAAGCTATTTGTTTTGAAAAGGCATTGCTACAAGAACCTTTGCCATGGACGCTTATGTACATACATGCCTGCACCGGTGGCACAGGAGCTAGCCTTATTATTTATAGCTCATGCTCATAAATCATTGAATCTTATTAGTTGTCACACTGAAGAAAGTAATGCTAATGTTTTAAGACGCTACCGTGATACTTTTTGTGTGTTATAGAAGAATATCTGACTGACGATGGCCCAAGCTGCTGCGCCGTGCAGCTCTCAGAGCTGCTGTCCTGAGTAGCTCTCCGAGCTGCTGTCCTGAGCGGCTCTCCGAGCTGCTATCCGGAGAGGCTCTCCGAGAAGCTGTCTTTGGTATGCATTAATAAAGAAAAATATCACTAAACTGTGCGAGTGAGATGTATGTAAAGCATGGAATGTTTTTCTTTGTTTTCATTGCATGGTGTGGTGCGGGTGATGGAAGTCCATAATTTTATCGTAGAACGTCGACAGATATTAACACATTAATTTGTTTTTACTTTTACTCACCTATTGTTTTTTATGTCTGAAGCTATTTGTTTTGAAAAGGCATTGCTACAAGAACCTTTGCCATGGACGCTTATGTACATACATGCCTGCACCGGTGGCACAGGAGCTAGCCTTATTATTTATAGCTCATGCTCATAAATCATTGAATCTTATTAGTTGTCACACTGAAGAAAGTAATGCTAATGTTTTAAGACGCTACCGTGATACTTTTTGTGTGTTATAGAATAATACTGACTGACGATGGCCCAAGCTGCTGCGCCGTGCAGCTCTAAGAGCTGCTGTCCTGAGTGGCTCTCCGAGCTGCTGTCCTGAGTGGCTCTCCGAGCTGCTATCCGGAGAGGCTCTCCGAGAAGCTGTCTTTGGTATGCATTTATAAACAAAAATATCACTAAACTGTGCGAGTGAAATGTATGTAAGGCATGGAATGTTTTTCTTCGTTTTCATTGCATAGTGTGGTGCGGGTGATGGAAATCCATAATTTTATCGTAGAACGTCGACAGATATTAACACATTAATTTGTTTTTACTTTTACTCACCTATTGTTTTTTATGTCTGAAGCTATTTGTTTTGAAAAGGCATTGCTACAAGAACCTTTGCCATGGACGCTTATGTACATACATGCCTGCACCGGTGGCACAGGAGCTAGCCTTATTATTTATAGCTCATGCTCATAAATCATTGAATCTTATTAGTTGTCACACTGTAATGCTGTTTTAAGACGTTACCGTGATAATTTTTGTGTTATAGAAGAATATCTGACTGACGATGGCCCAAGCTGCTGCGCCGTGCAGCTCTCCGAGCTGCTGTTCTGAGTGGCTCTCCGAGCTGCTATCCTGAGCGGCTCTCCGAGCTGCTATCCGGAGAGGCTCTCCGGGAAGCTGTCTCTGGTATGCATTTATAAACAAAAATATTACTAAACTGTGCGAGTGAGATGCATGTAATGCATGAAATGATTTCTTTGTTTTCATTGCATAGTGTGGTTCGGGTGATGGTAGTCCAGAATGTTATCGTAGTACGTCGACAGATATTAACATATGAATTTGTTTTTACTTATACTCACCTATTGTTTTTTATGTCTGAAGCTATTTGTTTTGAAAAGGCATTGCTACAAGAACCTTTGCCATGGACGCTTATGTACATACATGCCTGCACCGGTGGCACAGGAGCTAGCCTTATTATTTATAGCTCATGCTCATAAATCATTGAATCTTATTAGTTGTCACACTGAAGAAAGTAATGCTAATGTTTTAAGACGCTACTGTGATACTTTTTGTGTGTTATAGAAGAATATCTGCCTGACGATGGCCCAAGCTGCTGCGCCGTGCAGCTCTCAGAGCTGCTGTCCTGAGTGGCTCTCCGAGCTGCTGTCCTGAGCGGCTCTCTGAGCTGCTATCCGGAGAGGTTCTCCGGAAAGCTGTCTTTGGTATGCATTTATAAAGAAAAATATCACTAAACTGTGCGAGTGAGATGTATGTGAGGCATGGAATGTTTTTCTTTGTTTTCATTGCATAGTGTGGTGCGGGTGATGGAAATCCATAATTTTATCGTAGAACGTCGACAGATATTAACACATTAATTTGTTTTTACTTTTACTCACCTATTGTTTTTTATGTCTGAAGCTATTTGTTTTGAAAAGGCATTGCTACAAGAACCTTTGCCATGGACGCTTATGTACATACATGCCTGCACCGGTGGCACAGGAGCTAGCCTTATTATTTATAGCTCATGCTCATAAATCATTGAATCTTATTAGTTGTCACACTGAAGAAAGTAATGCTAATGTTTTAAGACGCTGCCGTGATACTTTTTGTGTGTTATAGAAGAATATCTGACTGACGATGGCCCAAGCTGCTGCGCCGTGCAGCTCTCAGAGCTGCTGTCCTGAGTAGCTCTCCGAGCTGCTGTCCTGAGCGGCTCTCCGAGCTGCTATCCGGAGAGGCTCTCCGAGAAGCTGTCTTTGGTATGCATTAATAAAGAAAAATATCACTAAACTGTGCGAGTGAGATGTATGTAAAGCATGGAATGTTTTTCTTTGTTTTCATTGCATGGTGTGGTGCGGGTGATGGAAGTCCATAATTTTATCGTAGAACGTCGACAGATATTAACACATTAATTTGTTTTTACTTTTACTCACCTATTGTTTTTTATGTCTGAAGCTATTTGTTTTGAAAAGGCATTGCTACAAGAACCTTTGCCATGGACGCTTATGTACATACATGCCTGCACCGGTGGCACAGGAGCTAGCCTTATTATTTATAGCTCATGCTCATAAATCATTGAATCTTATTAGTTGTCACACTGAAGAAAGAAATGCTAATGTTTTAAGACGCTACCGTGATACTTTTTGTGTGTTATAGAATAATACTGACTGACGATGGCCCAAGCTGCTGCGCCGTGCAGCTCTAAGAGCTGCTGTCCTGAGTGGCTCTCCGAGCTGCTGTCCTGAGTGGCTCTCCGAGCTGCTATCCGGAGAGGCTCTCCGAGAAGCTGTCTTTGGTATGCATTTATAAACAAAAATATCACTAAACTGTGCGAGTGAAATGTATGTAAGGCATGGAATGTTTTTCTTCGTTTTCATTGCATAGTGTGGTGCGGGTGATGGAAATCCATAATTTTATCGTAGAACGTCGACAGATATTAACACATTAATTTGTTTTTACTTTTACTCACCTATTGTTTTTTATGTCTGAAGCTATTTGTTTTGAAAAGGCATTGCTACAAGAACCTTTGCCATGGACGCTTATGTACATACATGCCTGCACCGGTGGCACAGGAGCTAGCCTTATTATTTATAGCTCATGCTCATAAATCATTGAATCTTATTAGTTGTCACACTGTAATGCTGTTTTAAGACGTTACCGTGATAATTTTTGTGTTATAGAAGAATATCTGACTGACGATGGCCCAAGCTGCTGCGCCGTGCAGCTCTCCGAGCTGCTGTTCTGAGTGGCTCTCCGAGCTGCTATCCTGAGCGGCTCTCCGAGCTGCTATCCGGAGAGGCTCTCCGGGAAGCTGTCTCTGGTATGCATTTATAAACAAAAATATTACTAAACTGTGCGAGTGAGATGCATGTAATGCATGAAATGATTTCTTTGTTTTCATTGCATAGTGTGGTTCGGGTGATGGTAGTCCAGAATGTTATCGTAGTACGTCGACAGATATTAACATATGAATTTGTTTTTACTTATACTCACCTATTGTTTTTTATGTCTGAAGCTATTTGTTTTGAAAAGGCATTGCTACAAGAACCTTTGCCATGGACGCTTATGTACATACATGCCTGCACCGGTGGCACAGGAGCTAGCCTTATTATTTATAGCTCATGCTCATAAATCATTGAATCTTATTAGTTGTCACACTGAAGAAAGTAATGCTAATGTTTTAAGACGCTACTGTGATACTTTTTGTGTGTTATAGAAGAATATCTGCCTGACGATGGCCCAAGCTGCTGCGCCGTGCAGCTCTCAGAGCTGCTGTCCTGAGTGGCTCTCCGAGCTGCTGTCCTGAGCGGCTCTCTGAGCTGCTATCCGGAGAGGTTCTCCGGAAAGCTGTCTTTGGTATGCATTTATAAAGAAAAATATCACTAAACTGTGCGAGTGAGATGTATGTGAGGCATGGAATGTTTTTCTTTGTTTTCATTGCATAGTGTGGTGCGGGTGATGGAAATCCATAATTTTATCGTAGAACGTCGACAGATATTAACACATTAATTTGTTTTTACTTTTACTCACCTATTGTTTTTTATGTCTGAAGCTATTTGTTTTGAAAAGGCATTGCTACAAGAACCTTTGCCATGGACGCTTATGTACATACATGCCTGCACCGGTGGCACAGGAGCTAGCCTTATTATTTATAGCTCATGCTCATAAATCATTGAATCTTATTAGTTGTCACACTGAAGAAAGTAATGCTAATGTTTTAAGACGCTGCCGTGATACTTTTTGTGTGTTATAGAAGAATATCTGACTGACGATGGCCCAAGCTGCTGCGCCGTGCAGCTCTCAGAGCTGCTGTCCTGAGTAGCTCTCCGAGCTGCTGTCCTGAGCGGCTCTCCGAGCTGCTATCCGGAGAGGCTCTCCGAGAAGCTGTCTTTGGTATGCATTAATAAAGAAAAATATCACTAAACTGTGCGAGTGAGATGTATGTAAAGCATGGAATGTTTTTCTTTGTTTTCATTGCATGGTGTGGTGCGGGTGATGGAAGTCCATAATTTTATCGTAGAACGTCGACAGATATTAACACATTAATTTGTTTTTACTTTTACTCACCTATTGTTTTTTATGTCTGAAGCTATTTGTTTTGAAAAGGCATTGCTACAAGAACCTTTGCCATGGACGCTTATGTACATACATGCCTGCACCGGTGGCACAGGAGCTAGCCTTATTATTTATAGCTCATGCTCATAAATCATTGAATCTTATTAGTTGTCACACTGAAGAAAGTAATGCTAATGTTTTAAGACGCTACCGTGATACTTTTTGTGTGTTATAGAATAATACTGACTGACGATGGCCCAAGCTGCTGCGCCGTGCAGCTCTAAGAGCTGCTGTCCTGAGTGGCTCTCCGAGCTGCTGTCCTGAGTGGCTCTCCGAGCTGCTATCCGGAGAGGCTCTCCGAGAAGCTGTCTTTGGTATGCATTTATAAACAAAAATATCACTAAACTGTGCGAGTGAAATGTATGTAAGGCATGGAATGTTTTTCTTCGTTTTCATTGCATAGTGTGGTGCGGGTGATGGAAATCCATAATTTTATCGTAGAACGTCGACAGATATTAACACATTAATTTGTTTTTACTTTTACTCACCTATTGTTTTTTATGTCTGAAGCTATTTGTTTTGAAAAGGCATTGCTACAAGAACCTTTGCCATGGACGCTTATGTACACACATGCCTGCACCGGTGGCACAGGAGCTAGCCTTATTATTTATAGCTCATGCTCATAAATCATTGAATCTTATTAGTTGTCACACTGTAATGCTAATGTTTTAAGACGTTACCGTGATAATTTTTGTGTTATAGAAGAATATCTGACTGACGATGGCCCAAGCTGCTGCGCCGTGCAGCTCTCCGAGCTGCTGTTCTGAGTGGCTCTCCGAGCTGCTATCCTGAGCGGCTCTCCGAGCTGCTATCCGGAGAGGCTCTCCGGGAAGCTGTCTCTGGTATGCATTTATAAACAAAAATATTACTAAACTGTGCGAGTGAGATGCATGTAATGCATGAAATGATTTCTTTGTTTTCATTGCATAGTGTGGTTCGGGTGATGGTAGTCCAGAATGTTATCGTAGTACGTCGACAGATATTAACATATGAATTTGTTTTTACTTATACTCACCTATTGTTTTTTATGTCTGAAGCTATTTGTTTTGAATAGGCATTGCTACAAAAACCTTTGCCATGTACGCTTATGTACATACATGCCTGCACCGGTGGCACAGGAGCTAGCCTTATTATTTATAGCTCATGCTCATAAATCATTGAATTTTATTAGTTGTCACACTGAAGAAAGTAATGCTAATGTTTTAAGACGCTACCGTGATACTTTTTGTGTGTTATAGAAGAATATCTGACTGACGATGGCCTAAGCTGCTGCGCCGTGCAGCTCTCAGAGCTGCTGTCCTGAGTAGCTCTCCGAGCTGCTGTCCTGAGCGGCTCTCTGAGCTGCTATCCGGAGAGGTTCTCCGGAAAGCTGTCTTTGGTATGCATTTATAAAGAAAAATATCACTAAACTGTGCGAGTGAGATGTATGTGAGGCATGGAATGTTTTGCTTTGTTTTCATTGCATAGTGTGGTGCGGGTGATGGAAATCCATAATTTTATCGTAGAACGTCGACAGATATTAACACATTAATTTGTTTTTACTTTTACTCACCTATTGTTTTTTATGTCTGAAGCTATTTGTTTTGAAAAGGCATTGCTACAAGAACCTTTGCCATGGACGCTTATGTACATACATGCCTGCACCGGTGGCACAGGAGCTAGCCTTATTATTTATAGCTCATGCTCATAAATCATTGAATCTTATTAGTTGTCACACTGAAGAAAGTAATGCTAATGTTTTAAGATGCTACCGTCATACTTTTTGTGTGTTATAGAAGAATATCTGACTGACGATGGCCCAAGCTGCTGCGCCGTGCAGCTCTCAGAGCTGCTGTCCTGAGTAGCTCTCCGAGCTGCTGTCCTGAGCGGCTCTCCGAGCTGCTATCCGGAGAGGCTCTCCGAGAAGCTGTCTTTGGTATGCATTAATAAAGAAAAATATCACTAAACTGTGCGAGTGAGATGTATGTAAGGCATGGAATGTTTTTCTTTGTTTTCATTGCATAGTGTGGTGCGGGTGATGGAAATCCATAATTTTATCGTAGAACGTCGACAGATATTAACACATTAATTTGTTTTTACTTTTACTCACCTATTGTTTTTTATGTCTGAAGCTATTTGTTTTGAAAAGGCATTGCTACAAGAACCTTTGCCATGGACGCTTATGTACATACATGCCTGCACCGGTGGCACAGGAGCTAGCCTTATTATTTATAGCTCATGCTCATAAATCATTGAATCTTATTAGTTGTCACACTGAAGAAAGTAATGCTAATGTTTTAAAACGCTACCGTGATACTTTTTGTGTGTTATAGAAGAATATCTGACTGACGATGGCCCAAGCTGCTGCGCCGTGCAGCTCTCAGAGCTGCTGTCCTGAGTGGCTCTCCGAGCTGCTGTCCTGAGCGGCTCTCCGATTTGCTATCCGGAGAGGCACTCCGAGAAGCTATCTTTGGTATGCATTTATAAACAAAAATATTACTAAACTGTGCGAGTGAGATGTATGTAAGGCATGGAATGTTTTTCTTTGTTTTCATTGCATAGTGTGGTGCGGGTGATGGAAATCCATAATTTTATCGTAGAACGTCGACAGATATTAACACATTAATTTGTTTTTACTTTTACTCACCTATTGTTTTTTTATGTCTGAAGCTATTTGTTTTGAAAAGGCATTGCTACAAGAACCTTTGCCATGGACGCTTATGTACATACATGCCTGCACCGGTGGCACAGGAGCTAGCCTTATTACTTATAGCTCATGCTCATAAATCTTTGAATCTTATTAGTTGTCACACTGAAGAAAGTAATGCTAATGTTTTAAGACGCTACTGTTATACTTTTTGTGTGTTATAGAAGAATATCTGACTGACGATGGCCCATGCTGCTGCGCCGTGCAGCTCTCCGAGCTGCTGTTATGACTGGCTCTCCGAGCTGCTATCCTGAGCGGCTCTCTGAGCTGCTATCCGGAGTGGCTCTCCGAGAAGCTTTCTTTGGTATGCATTAATAAAGAAAAATATCACTAAACTGTGCGAGTGAGATGTATGTAAGGCATGGAATGTTTTTCTTTGTTTTCATTGCATAGTGTGGTGCGGGTGATGGAAATCCATAATTTTATCGTAGAACGTCGACAGATATTAACACATTAATTTGTTTTTACTTTTACTCACCTATTGTTTTTTATGTCTGAAGCTATTTGTTTTGAAAAGGCATTGCTACAAGAACCTTTGCCATGGACGCTTATGTACATACATGCCTGCACCGGTGGCACAGGAGCTAGCCTTATTATTTATAGCTCATGCTCATAAATCATTGAATCTTATTAGTTGTCACACTGAAGAAAGTAATGCTAATGTTTTAAGACGTTACCGTGATAATTTTTGTGTTATAGAAGAATATCTGACTGACGATGGCCCAAGCTGCTGCGCCGTGCAGCTCTCCGAGCTGCTGTTCTGAGCGGCTCTCCGAGCTGCTATCCGGAGAGGCTCTCCGGAAAGCTGTCTTTGGTATGCATTTATAAACAAAAATATTACTAAACTGTGCGAGTGAGATGTATGTAAGGCATGGAATGTTTTTCTTTGTTTTCATTGCATAGTGTGGTGCGGGTGATGGAAACCCATAATTTTATCGTAGAACGTCGACAGATATTAACACATTAATTTGTTTTTACTTTTACTCACCTATTGTTTTTTATGTCTGAAGCTATTTGTTTTGAAAAGGCATTGCTAAAAGAACCTTTGCCATGGACGCTTATGTACATACATGCCTGCACCGGTGGCACAGGAGCTAGCCTTATTATTTATAGCTCATGCTCATAAATCATTGAATCTTATTAGTTGTCACACTGAAGAAAGTAATGCTAATGTTTTAAGACGCTACCGTGATACTTTTTGTGTGTTATAGAAGAATATCTGACTGACGATGGCCCAAGCTGCTGCGCCGTGCAGCTCTCAGAGCTGCTGTCCTGAGTGGCTCTCCGAGCTGCTGTCCTGAGCGGCTCTCCGAGCTGCTATCCGAAGAGGCTCTCCGAGAAGCTGTCTTTGGTATGCATTAATAAAGAAAAATATCACTAAACTGTGCGAGTGAGATGTATGTAAGGCATGGAATGTTTTTCTTTGTTTTCATTGCATAGTGTGGTGCGGGTAATAGAAATCCATAATTTTATCGTAGAACGTCGACAGATATTAACATATTAATTTGTTTTTACTTTTACTCACCTATTGTTTTTTATGTCTGAAGCTATTTGTTTTGAATAGGCATTGCTACAAAAACCTTTGTCATGAACGCTTATGTACATACATGCCTGCACCGGTGGCACAGGAGCTAGCCTTATTATTTATAGCTCATGCTCATAAATCATTGAATCTTATTAGTTGTCACACTGAAGAAAGTAATGCTAATGTTTTAAGACGCTACCGTGATACTTTTTGTGTGTTATAGAAGAATATCTGACTGACGATGGCCCAAGCTGCTGCGCCGTGCAGCTCTCAGAGCTGCTGTCCTGAGTGGCTCTCCGAGCTGCTGTCCTGAGCGGCTCTCCGATTTGCTATCCGGAGAGGCTCTCCGAGAAGCTATCTTTGGTATGCATTTATAAACAAAAATATTACTAAACTGTGCGAGTGAGATGTATGTAAGGCATGGAATGTTTTTCTTTGTTTTCATTACAAAGTGTGGTGCGGGTGATGGAAGTCCAGGATTTTATCGTAGTACGTCTACAGATATTAACATATTAATTTGTTTTTACTTTTACTCACCTATTGTTTTTTATGTCTGAAGCTATTTGTTTTGAATAGGCATTGCTACAAGAACTTTTGCCATGGACGCTTATGTACATACATGCCTGCACCGGTGGCACAGGAGCTAGCCTTATTATTTATAGCTCATGCTCATAAATCATTGAATCTTATTAGTTGTTACACTAAAGAAAGTAATGCTAATGTTTTAAGACGCTACCGTGATACTTTTTGTGTGTTATAGAAGAATATCTGACTGACGATGGCCCAAGCTGCTGCGCCGTGCAGCTCTCCGAGCTGCTGTCCTGAGTGGCTCTCCGAGCTGCTGCCCTGAGCGGCTCTCCGAGCTGCTATCCGGAGAGGCTCTCCGAGAAGCTGTCTTTGGTATGCATTAATAAAGAAAAATATCACTAAACTGTGCGAGTGAGATGTATGTAAGGCATGGAATGTTTTCTTTGTTTTCATTGCATAGTGTGGTTCGGGTGATGGAAGTCCAGAATTTAATCGTAGTACGTCGACAGATATTAACATATTAATTTGTTTTTACTTTTACTCACCTATTGTTTTTTTATGTCTGAAGCTATTTGTTTTGAATAGGCATTGCTACAAGAACCTTTGCCATGGACGCTTATGTACATACATGCCTGCACCGGTGGCACAGGAGCTAGCCTTATTATTTATAGCTCATGCTCATAAATCATTGAATCTTATTAGTTGTCACACTGAAGAAAGTAATGCTAATGTTTTAAGACGCTACCGTGATACTTTTTGTGTGTTATAGAAGAATATCTAACTGACGATGGCCCAAGCTGCTGCGCCGTGCAGCTCTTCGAGCTGCTGTCCTGAGTGGCTCTCCGAGCTGCTGCCCTGAGCGGCTCTCCAAGCTGCTATCTGGAGAGGCTCTCCGAGAAGCTGTCTTTGGTATGCATTAATAAAGAAAAATATTACTAAACTGTGCGAGTGAGATTTATGTAAGGCATGTAATGTTTTTCTTTGTTTTCATTGCATAGTGTGGTGCGGGTGATGGAAATCCATAATTTTATCGTAGAACGTCGACAGATATCTGACTGACGATGGCCCAAGTTGCTGCGCCGTTCAGCTCTCCGAGCTGCTGTCCTGAGTGGCTCTCCGAGCTGCTATCCTGAGCGGCTCTCGGAGCTGCTATCCGGAGAGGCTCTCCGGGAAGCTGTCTTTGGTATGCATTTATAAACAAAAATATTACTAAACTGTGCGAGTGAGATGTATGTAAGGCATGGAATGTTTTCTTTGTTTTCATTGCATAGTGTGGTGCGGGTGATGGAAGTCCAGAATTTTATCGTAGTACGTCGACAGATATTAACATATTAATTTGTTTTTACTTTTATCCACCTATTGTTTTTATGTCTGAAGCTTTTTGGTTTGAATAGGCATTGCTACAAGAACCTTTGCCATGGACGCTTATGTACATACATGCCTGCACCGGTGGCACAGGAGCTAGCCTTATTATTTATAGCTCATGCTCATAAATCATTGAATCTTATTAGTTGTTACACTAAAGAAAGTAATGCTAATGTTTTAAGACGCTACCGTGATACTTTTTGTGTGTTATAGAAGAATATCTGACTGACGATGGCCCAAGCTGCTGCGCCGTGCAGCTCTCCGAGCTGCTGTCCTGAGTGGCTCTCCGAGCTGCTGCCCTGAGCGGCTCTCCGAGCTGCTATCCGGAGAGGCTCTCCGAGAAGCTGTCTTTGGTATGCATTAATAAAGAAAAATATCACTAAACTGTGCGAGTGAGATGTATGTAAGGCATGGAATGTTTTCTTTGTTTTCATTGCATAGTGTGGTTTGGGTGATGGAAGTCCAGAATTTAATCGTAGTACGTCGACAGATATTAACATATTAATTTGTTTTTACTTTTACTCACCTATTGTTTTTTTATGTCTGAAGCTATTTGTTTTGAATAGGCATTGCTACAAGAACCTTTGCCATGGACGCTTATGTACATACATGCCTGCACCGGTGGCACAGGAGCTAGCCTTATTATTTATAGCTCATGCTCATAAATCATTGAATCTTATTAGTTGTCACACTGAAGAAAGAAATGCTAATGTTTTAAGACGCTACCGTGATACTTTTTGTGTGTTATAGAAGAATATCTGACTGACGATGGCCCAAGCTGCTGCGCCGTGCAGCTCTCAGAGCTGCTGTCCTGAGTGGCTCTCCGAGCTGCTGTCCTGAGCGGCTCTCCGATTTGCTATCCGGAGAGGCTCTCCGAGAAGCTATCTTTGGTATGCATTTATAAACAAAAATATTACTAAACTGTGCGAGTGAGATGTATGTAAGGCATGGAATGTTTTGCTTTGTTTTCATTGCAAAGTGTGGTGCGGGTGATGGAAGTCCAGAATTTTATCGTATTACGTCTACAGATATTAACATATTAATTTGTTTTTACTTTTACTCACCTATTGTTTTTTATGTCTGAAGCTATTTGTTTTGAATAGGCATTGCTACAAGAACTTTTGCCATGGACGCTTATGTACATACATGCCTGCACCGGTGGCACAGGAGCTAGCCTTATTATTTATAGCTCATGCTCATAAATCATTGAATCTTATTAGTTGTTACACTGAAGAAAGTAAAGCTAATGTTTTAAGACGCTACCGTGATACTTTTTGTGTGTTATAGAAGAATATCTGACTGACGATGGCCTAAGCTGCTGCGCCGTGCAGCTCTCCGAGCTGCTGTCCTGAGTGGCTCTCCGAGCTGCTGCCCTGAGCGGCTCTCCAAGCTGCTATCTGGAGAGGCTCTCCGAGAAGCTGTCTTTGGTATGCATTAATAAAGAAAAATATTACTAAACTGTGCGAGTGAGATTTATGTAAGGCATGTAATGTTTTTCTTTGTTTTCATTGCATAGTGTGGTGCGGGTGATGGAAATCCATAATTTTATCGTAGAACGTCGACAGATATCTGACTGACGATGGCCCAAGTTGCTGCGCCGTTCAGCTCTCCGAGCTGCTGTCCTGAGTGGCTCTCCGAGCTGCTGCCCTGAGCGGCTCTCCGAGCTGCTATCCGGAGAGGCTCTCCGAGAAGCTGTCTTTGGTATGCATTAATAAAGAAAAATATTACTAAACTGTGCGAGTGAGATGTATGTAAGGCATGGAATGTTTTTCTTTGTTTTCATTGCATAGTGTGGTGCGGGTGATGGAAATCCATAATTTTATCGTAGAACGTCGACAGATATCTGACTGACGATGGCCCAAGCTGCTGCGCCGTTCAGCTCTCCGAGCTGCTGTCCTGAGTGGCTCTCCGAGCTGCTGCCCTGAGCGGCTCTCCGAGCTGCTGCCCTGAGCGGCTCTCCGAGCTGCTATCCGGAGAGGCTGCCCAAGCTGCTGCGCCGTTCAGCTCTCCGAGCTGCTGCCCTGAGCGGCTCTCCGAGCTGCTATCCGGAGAGGCTCTCCGAGAAGCTGTCTTTGGTATGCATTATAAAAGAAAAATATCACTAAACTGTGCGAGTGAGATGTATGTAAGGCATGGAATGTTTTGCTTTGTTTTCATTGCAAAGTGTGGTGCGGGTGATGGAAGTCCAGAATTTTATCGTAGTACGTCTACAGATATTAACATATTAATTTGTTTTTACTTTTACTCACCTATTGTTTTTTATGTCTGAAGCTATTTGTTTTGAATAGGCATTGCTACAAGAACTTTTGCCATGGACGCTTATGTACATACATGCCTGCACCGGTGGCACAGGAGCTAGCCTTATTATTTATAGCTCATGCTCATAAATCATTGAATCTTATTAGTTGTTACACTGAAGAAAGTAATGCTAATGTTTTAAGACGCTACCGTGATACTTTTTGTGTGTTATAGAAGAATATCTGACTGACGATGGCCCAAGCTGCTGCGCCGTGCAGCTCTCCGAGCTGCTGTCCTGAGTGGCTCTCCGAGCTGCTGCCCTGAGCGGCTCTCCAAGCTGCTATCTGGAGAGGCTCTCCGAGAAGCTGTCTTTGGTATGCATTAATAAAGAAAAATATTACTAAACTGTGCGAGTGAGATGTATGTAAGGCATGGAATGTTTTTCTTTGTTTTCATTGCATAGTGTGGTGCGGGTGATGGAAATCCATAATTTTATCGTAGAACGTCGACAGATATTAACATATTAATTTGTTTTTACTTTTACTCACCTATTGTTTTTTTTATGTCTGAAGCTATTTGTTTTGAATAGGCATTGCTACAAGAACCTTTGCCATGGACGCTCATGTACATACATGCCTGCACCGGTGGCACAGGAGCTAGCCTTATTATTTATAGCTCATGCTCATAAATCATTGAATCTTATTAGTTGTTACACTGAAGAAAGTAATGCTAATGTTTTAAGACGCTACCGTGATACTTTTTGTGTGTTATAGAAGAATATCTGACTGACGGTGGCCCAAGCTGCTGCGCCGTGCAGCTCTCCGAGCTGCTGTCCTGAGTGGCTCTCCGAGCTGCTGCCCTGAGCGGCTCTCCAAGCTGCTATCTGGAGAGGCTCTCCGAGAAGCTGTCTTTGGTATGCATTAATAAAGAAAAATATTACTAAACTGTGCGAGTGAGATGTATGTAAGGCATGGAATGTTTTTCTTTGTTTTCATTGCATAGTGTGGTGCGGGTGATGGAAATCCATAATTTTATCGTAGAACGTCGACAGATATCTGACTGACGATGGCCCAAGCTGCTGCGGCGTTCAGCTCTCCGAGCTGCTGTCCTGAGTGGCTCTCCAAGCTGCTGCCCTGAGCGGCTCTCCGAGCTGCTATCCGGAGAGGCTCTCCGAGAAGCTGTCTTTGGTATGCATTAATAAAGAAAAATATCACTAAACTGTGCGAGTGAGATGTATGTAAGGCATGGAATGTTTTCTTTGTTTTCATTGCATAGTGTGGTTCGGGTGATGGAAGTCCAGAATTTAATCGTAGTACGTCGACAGATATTAACATATTAATTTGTTTTTACTTTTACTCACCTATTGTTTTTTATGTCTGAAGCTATTTGTTTTGAATAGGCATTGCTACAAGAACTTTTGCCATGGACGCTTATGTACATACATGCCTGCACCGGTGGCACAGGAGCTAGCCTTATTATTTATAGCTCATGCTCATAAATCATTGAATCTTATTAGTTGTCACACTGAAGAAAGTAATGCTAATGTTTTAAGATGCAACCGTGATACTTTTTGTGTGTTATAGAAGAATATCTGACTGACGATGGCCCAAGCTGCTGCGCCGTGCAGCTCTCCGAGCTGCTGTCCTGAGTGGCTCTCCGAGCTGCTGTCCTGAGCGGCTCTCCGAGCTGCTATCCGGAGAGGCTCTCCGGAAAGCTGTCTTTGGTATGCATTTATAAACAAAAATATTACTAAACTGTGCGAGTGAGATGTATGTAAGGCATGGAATGTTTTTCTTTGTTTTCATTGCATAGTGTGGTGCGGGTGATGGAAGTCCAGAATTTTATCGTAGTACGTAGACAGATATTAACACATTCATTTGTTTTTAACTATTACTCACTTATTGTTTTTTATGCCTGAAGCTATTTGTTTTCAATAGGTATTGTTTAAAGAACCTTTGCCATGGACGCTTATGTACATACATGCCTGCACCGGTGGCACAGGAGCTAGCCTTATTATTTATAGCTCATGCTCATAAATCATTGAATCTTATTAGTTGTCACACTGAAGAAAGTAATGCTAATGTTTTAAGACGCTACCGTGATACTTTTTGTGTGTTATAGAAGAATATCTTACTGACAATGGCCCAAGCTGCTGCGCCGTGCAGCTCTCCGAGCTGCTGTCCTGAGTAGCTCTCCGAGCTGCTGCCCTGAGCGGCTCTCCAAGCTGCTATCTGGAGAGGCTCTCCGAGAAGCTGTCTTTGGTATGCATTAATAAAGAAAAATATTACTAAACTGTGCGAGTGAGATGTATGTAAGGCATGGCATGTTTTTCTTTGTTTTCATTGCATAGTGTGGTGCGGGTGATGGAAATCCATAATTTTATCGTAGAACGTCGACAGATATCTGACTGACGATGGCCCAAGCTGCTGCGCCGTTCAGCTCTCCGAGCTGCTGTCCTGAGTGGCTCTCCGAGCTGCTGCCCTGAGCGGCTCTCCGAGCTGCTATCCGGAGAGGCTCTCCGAGAAGCTGTTTTTGGTATGCATTAATAAAGAAAAATATAACTAAACTGTGCGAGTGAGATGTATGTAAGGCATGGAATGTTTTCTTTGTTTTCATTGCATAGTGTGGTTCGGATGATGGAAGTCCAGAATTTAATCGTAGTACGTCGACAGATATTAACATATTAATTTGTTTTTACTTTTACTCACCTATTGTTTTTTTATGTCTGAAGCTATTTGTTTTGAATAGGCATTGCTACAAGAACCTTTGCCATGGACGCTCATGTACATACATGCCTGCACCGGTGGTACAGGAGCTAGCCTTATTATTTATAGCTCATGCTCATAAATCATTGAATCTTATTAGTTGTCACACTGAAGAAAGTAATGCTAATGTTTTAAGACGCTACCGTGATACTTTTTGTGTGTAAACAAAGAATATCTGACTGACGATGGCCCAAGCTGCTGTGCCGTGCAGCTCTCAGAGCTGCTGTCCTGAGTGGCTCTCTGAGCTGCTGTCCTGAGCGGCTTTCCGAGCTGCTATCCGGAGAGGCTCTCCGAGAAGCTGTCTTTGGTATGCATTAATAAAGAAAAATATCACTAAACTGTGCGAGGGAGATGTATGTAAGGCATGGAATGTTTTTCTTTGTTTTCATTGCATAGTGTGGTGCGGGTGATGGAAGTCCAGAATTTTATCGTAGTACGTAGACAGATATTAACACATTCATTTGTTTTTAACTATTACTCACTTATTGTTTTTTATGCCTGAAGCTATTTGTTTTGAATAGGTATTGTTACAAGAACCTTTGCCATGGACGCTTATGTACATACATGCCTGCGCCGGTGGCACAGGAGCTAGTCTTTTTTATTTATAGCTCATTCTCATAAATCATTGAATCTTATTAGTTGTCACACTGAAGAAATTAATGCTAATGTTTTAAGACGCTACCGTGATATTTTTTGTGTGTTATAGAAGAATATCTGACTGACGATGGCCCAAGCTGCTGCGCCGTAAAGCTCTCCGAGCTGCTGTTCTGAGTGGCCCTCCGAGCTGCTATCCTGATCGGCTCTCCGAGCTGCTATCCGGAGAGGCTCTCGGGGAAATTGTCTTTGGTATGCATTTATAAACAAAAATATCACTAAACTGTGCGAGTGAGATGTATGTAAGGCATGGAATGTTTTTTTTTGTTTCCATTGCAAAGTGTGGTGTGGGTGATGGAAGTCCAGAATTTTATCGTAGTACGTCGACAGATATTAACATATTAATTTGTTTTTACTTATACTCACCTATTGTTTTTTATGTCTGAAGCTATTTGTTTTGAATAGGCATTGCTACAAGAACCATTGCCATGGACGCTTATGTACATACATGCCTGCACCGGTGGCACAGGAGCTAGCCTTATTATTTATAGCTCATGCTCATAAATCAATGAATCTTATTAGTTCTTACACTGAAGAAAGTAATGCTAATGTTTTAAGACGCTACCGTGATACTTTATGTGTGTTATAGAAGAATATCTGACTGACGATGGCCCAAGCTGCTGCGCCGTGCAGCTCTCCGAGCTGCTGTCCTGAGTGGCTCTCCGAGCTGCTGCCCTGAGCGGCTCTCTGAGCTGCTATCCGGAGAGGCTCTCCAAGAAGCTGTCTTTGGTATGCATTAATAAAAAAAAATATTACTAAACTATGCGAGTGAGATGTATGTAAGGCATGGAATGTTTTTCTTTGTTTTCATTGCATAGTGTGGTGCGGGTGATGGAAATCCATAATTTTATCGTAGAACGTCGACAAATATCTGACTGACGATGGCCCAAGCATCTGCGCCGTGCAGCTCTTCGAGCTGCTGTCCTGAGTGGCTCTCCAAGCTGCTGCCCTGAGCGGCTCTCCGAGCTGCTATCCGGAGAGGCTCTCCGAGAAGCTGTCTTTGTTATGCATTAATAAAGAAAAATATCACTAAACTGTGCGAGTGAGATGTATGTAAGGCATGGAATGTTTTCTTTGTTTTCATTGCATAGTGTGGTTCGGGTGATGGAAGTCCAGAATTTAATCGTAGTACGTCGACAGATATTAACATATTAATTTGTTTTTACTTTTATTCACCTATTGTTTTTTATGTCTGAAGCTATTTGTTTTGAATAGGCATTGCTACAAAAACCTTTGCCATGGACGCTTATGTACATACATGCCTGCACCGGTGGCACAGGAGCAAGCCTTATTATTTATAGCTCATGCTCATAAATCATTGAATCTTATTAGTTCTTACACTGAAGAAAGTAATGCTAATGTTTTAAGACGCTACCGTGATACTTTTTGTGTGTTATAGAAGAATATCTGACTGACGATGGCCCAAGCTGCTGCGCCGTGCAGCTCTAAGAGCTGCTGTCCTGAGTGGCTCTCCGAGCTGCTCTCCTGAGTGGCTCTCTGAGCTGCTATCCGGAGAGGCTCTTCGGAAAGCTGTCTTTGGTATGCATTTATAAACAAAAATATTACTAAACTGTGCGAGTGAGATGTATGTAAGGCATGGAATGTTTTTCTTTGTTTTCATTGCATAGTGTGGTGCGGGTGATGGAAACCCATAATTTTATCGTAGAACGTCGACAGATATTAACACATTAATTTGTTTTTACTTTTACTCACCTATTGTTTTTTATGTCTGAAGCTATTTGTTTTGAAAAGGCATTGCTACAAGAACCTTTGCCATGGACGCTTATGTACATACATGCCTGCACCGGTGGCACAGGAGCTAGCCTTATTATTTATAGCTCATGCTCATAAATCATTGAATCTTATTAGTTGTCACACTGAAGAAAGTAATGCTAATGTTTTAAGACGCTACCGTGATACTTTTTGTGTGTTATAGAAGAATATCTGACTGACGATGGCCCAAGCTGCTGCGCCTTGCAGCTCTCAGAGCTGCTGTCCTGAGTGGCTCTCCGAGCTGCTATCCTGAGCGGCTCTCCGAGCTGCTATCCGGAGAGGCTCTCCGGGAAGCTGTCTTTGGTATGCATTTATAAACAAAAATATTACTAAACTGTGCGAGTGAAATGCATGTAAGGCATGGAATGTTTTCTTTGTTTTTATTGCAAAGTGTGGTGCGGGTGATGGAATTCTATAATTTATATCGTAGAACGTCGACATATATTAACACATTAATTTGTTTTTACTTTTTCTCACCTATTGTTTTTCATGTCTGAAGCTATTTGTTTTGAAAAGGCATTGCTACAAGAACCTTTGCCATGGACGCTTATGTACATACATGCCTGCACCGGTGGCTCAGGAGCTAGCCTTATTATTTATAGCTCATGCTCATAAATCATTGAATCTTATTAGTTGTCACACTGAAGAAAGTAATGCTAATGTTTTAAGACGCTACCGTGATACTTTTTGTGTGTTATAGAAGAATATCTGACTGACGATGGCCCAAGCTGCTGCGCCGTGCAGCTCTCTGAGCTGCTATCCTGAGCGGCTCTCCAAGCTGCTATCCGGAGAGGCTCTCCGGGAAGCTGTCTTTGGTATGCATTTATAAACAAAAATATTACTAAACTGTGCGAGTGAGATGTATGTAAGGCATGGAATGTTTTTCTTTGTTTTCATTGCATAGTGTGGTGCGGGTGATGGAAGTCCATAATTTTATCGTAGTACGTCGACAGATATTAACACATTAATTTGTTTTTAACTATTACTCACCTATCGTTTTTTATGTCTGAAGCTATTTGTTTTGAAAAGGCATTGCTACAAGAACCTTTGCCATGGACGCTTATGTACATACATGCCTGCGCTGGTGGCACAGGAGCTAGCCTTATTATTTATAGCTCATGCTCATAAATCATTGAATCTTATTAGTTGTCACACTGAAGAAAGTAATGCTAATGTTTTAAGACGCTACTGTTATACTTTTTGTGTGTTATAGAAGTATATCTGACTGACGATGGCCCAAGCTGCTGCGCCGTGCAGCTCTAAGAGCTGCTGTCCTGAGTGGCTCTCCAAGCTGCTGTCCTGAGTGGCTCTCCGAGCTGCTATCCGGAGAGGCTCTCCGAGAAGCTGTCTTTGGTATGCATTAATAAAGAAAAATATCACTAAACTCTGCGAGTGAGATGTATGTAAGGCATGGAATGTTTTTCTTTGTTTTCATTGCATAGTGTGGTGCGGGTGATGGAAACCCATAATTTTATTGTAGAACGTCGACAGATATTAACACATTAATTTGTTTTTACTTTTACTCACCTATTGTTTTTTATGTCTGAAGCTATTTGTTTTGAAAAGGCATTGCTACAAGAACCTTTGCCATGGACGCTTATGTACATACATGCCTGCACCGGTGGCACAGGAGCTAGCCTTATTACTTATAGCTCATGCTCATAAATCATTGAATCTTATTAGTTGTCACACTGAAGAAAGTAATGCTAATGTTTTAAGACGCTACTGTTATACTTTTTGTGTGTTATAGAAGAATATCTGACTGACGATGGCCCAAGCTGCTGCGCCGTGCAGCTCTCCGAGCTGCTGTTCTGAGTGGCTCTCCGAGCTGCTATCCTGAGCGGCTCTCCGAGCTGCTATTCGGAGAGGCTCTCCGGGAAGCTGTCTTTGGTATGCATTTATAAACAAAAATATTACTAAACTGTGCGAGTGAGATGTATGTAAGGCATGGAATGTTTTCTTTGTTTTCATTGCATAGTGTGGTGCGGGTGATGGAAGTCCAGAATTTTATCACATTAATACAATTATATTAACACATTAATTTGTTTTTACTTTTACTCACCTATTGTTTTTTATGTCTGAAGCTATTTGTTTTGAATAGGCATTGCTACAAAAACCTTTGCCATGGACGCTTATGTACATACATGCCTGCACCGGTGGCACAGGAGCTAGCCTTATTATTTATAGCTCATGCTCATAAATCATTGAATCTTATTAGTTGTCACACTGATGAAAGTAATGCTAATGTTTTAAGACGCTACCGTGATACTTTTTGTGTGTTAAAGAATAATACTGACTGACGATGGCCCAAGCTGCTGCGCCGTGCAGCTCTCCGAGCTGCTGTTCTGAGTGGCTCTCCGAGCTGCTGTCCTGAGCGGCTCTCCGAGCTGCTATCCGGAGAGGCTCTTCGGAAAGCTGTCTTTGGTATGCATTTATAAACAAAAATATTACTAAACTGTGCGAGTGAGATGTATGTAAGGCATGGAATGTTTTTCTTTGTTTTCATTGCATAGTGTGGTGCGGGTGATGGAAACCCATAATTTTATCGTAGAACGTCGACAGATATTAACACATTAATTTGTTTTTACTTTTACTCACCTATTGTTTTTTATGTCTGAAGCTATTTGTTTTGAAAAGGCATTGCTACAAGAACCTTTGCCATGGACGCTTATGTACATACATGCCTGCACCGGTGGCACAGGAGCTAGCCTTATTATTTATAGCTCATGCTCATAAATCATTGAATCTTATTAGTTGTCACACTGAAGAAAGTAATGCTAATGTTTTAAGACGCTACCGTGATACTTTTTGTGTGTTATAGAAGAATATCTAACTGACGATGGCCCAAGCTGCTGCGCCTTGCAGCTCTCAGAGCTGCTTTCCTGAGTGGCTCTCCGAGCTGCTGTCCTGAGCGGCTCTCCGAGCTGCTATCCGGAGAGGCTCTCCGAGAAGCTGTCTTTGGTATGCATTAATAAAGAAAAATATCACTAAACTGTGCGAGTGAGATGTATGTAAGGCATGGAATGTTTTTCTTTGTTTTCATTGCATAGTGTGGTGCGGGTGATGGAAATCCATAATTTTATCGTAGAACGTCGACAGATATTAACACATTAATTTGTTTTTACTTTTACTCACCTATTGTTTTTTATGTCTGAAGCTATTTGTTTTGAAAAGGCATTGCTACAAGAACCTTTGCCATGGACGCTTATGTACATACATGCCTGCATCGGTGGCACAGGAGCTAGCCTTATTATTTATAGCTCATGCTCATAAATCATTGAATCTTATTAGTTGTCACACTGAAGAAAGTAATGCTAATGTTTTAAGACGCTACCGTGATACTTTTTGTGTGTTATAGAAGAATATCTGACTGACGATGGCCCAAGCTGCTGTGCCGTGCAGCTCTCCGAGCTGCTATCCTGAGCGGCTCTCCGAGCTGCTATCCGGAGAGGCTCTCCGGGAAGCTGTCTTTGGTATGCATTAATAAAGAAAAATATCACTATACTGTGCGAGTGAGATGTATGTAAGGCATAGAATGTTTTTCTTTGTTTTCATTGCATAGTGTAGTGCGGGTGATGGAAGTCCATAATTTTATCGTAGAACGTCGACAGATATTAACACATTAATTTGTTTTTACTTTTACTCACCTATTGTTTTTTATGTCTGAAGCTATTTGTTTTGAATAGGCATGGCTACAAGAACCTTTGCCATGGACGCTTATGTACATACATGCCTGCGCCGGTGGCACAGGAGCTAGCCTTATTATTTATAGCTCATGCTTATAAATCATTGAATCTTATTAGTTGTCACACTGAAGAAAGTAATGCTAATGTTTTAAGACGCTACCGTGGTACTTTTTGTGTGTTATAGAAGAATATCTGACTGACGATGGCCCAAGCTGCTGCGCCGTGCAGCTCTCCGAGCTGCTGTCCTGAGTGGCTCTCCGAGCTGCTGCCCTGAGCGGCTCTCCGAGCTGCTATCCGGAGAGGCTCTCCGAGAAGCTGTCTTTGGTATGCATTAATAAAGAAAAATATCACTAAACTGTGCGAGTGAGATGTATGTAAGGCATTGAATGTTTTCTTTGCTTTCATTGCATAGTGTGGTTCGGGTGATGGAAGTCCAGAATTTTATCGTAGTACGTCGACAGATATTAACATATTAATTTGTTTTTACTTTTACTTACCCATTGTTTTTTTATGTCTGAAGCTATTTGTTTTGAATAGGCATTGCTACAAGAACCTTTGCCATGGACGCTTATGTACATACATGCCTGCACCGGTGGCTCAGGAGCTAGCCTTATTATTTATAGCTCATGCTCATAAATCATTGAATCTTATTAGTTGTCACACTGAAGAAAGTAATGCTAATGTTTTAAGACGCTACCGTGATACTTTTTGTGTGTTATAGAAGAATATCTGACTGACGATGGCCCAAGCTGCTGCGCCGTGCAGCTCTAAGAGCTGCTGTCCTGAGTGGCTCTCCAAGCTGCTGTCCTGAGTGGCTCTCCGAGCTGCTATCCGGAGAGGCTCTCCGAGAAGCTGTCTTTGGTATGCATTAATAAAGAAAAATATCACTAAACTCTGCGAGTGAGATGTATGTAAGGCATGGAATGTTTTTCTTTGTTTTCATTGCATAGTGTGGTGCGGGTGATGGAAACCCATAATTTTATTGTAGAACGTCGACAGATATTAACACATTAATTTGTTTTCACTTTTACTCACCTATTGTTTTTTATGTCTGAAGCTATTTGTTTTGAAAAGGCATTGCTACAAGAACCTTTGCCATGGACGCTTATGTACATACATGCCTGCACCGGTGGCACAGGAGCTAGCCTTATTACTTATAGCTCATGCTCATAAATCATTGAATCTTATTAGTTGTCACACTGAAGAAAGTAATGCTAATGTTTTAAGACGCTACTGTTATACTTTTTGTGTGTTATAGAAGAATATCTGACTGACGATGGCCCAAGCTGCTGCGCCGTGCAGCTCTCCGAGCTGCTGTTCTGAGTGGCTCTCCGAGCTGCTATCCTGAGCGGCTCTCTGAGCTGCTATTCGGAGAGGCTCTCCGGGAAGCTGTCTTTGGTATGCATTTATAAACAAAAATATTACTAAACTGTGCGAGTGAGATGGATGTAAGGCATGGAATGTTTTCTTTGTTTTCATTGCATAGTGTGGTGCGGGTGATGGAAACCCATAATTTTATCGTAGAACGTCGACAGATATTAACACATCAATTTGTTTTTACTTTTACTCACCTATTGTTTTTTATGTCTGAAGCTATTTGTTTTGAAAAGGCATTGCTACAAGAACCTTTGCCATGGACGCTTATGTACATACATGCCTGCACCGGTGGCACAGGAGCTAGCCTTATTATTTATAGCTCATGCTCATAAATCATTGAATCTTATTAGTTGTCACACTGAAGAAAGTAATGCTAATGTTTTAAGACGCTACCGTGATACTTTTTGTGTGTTATAGAAGAATATCTGACTGACGATGGCCCAAGCTGCTGCGCCGTGCAGCTCTCCGAGCTGCTGTTCTGAGTGGCTCTCCGAGCTGCTATCCTGAGCGGCTCTCCGAGCTGCTATCCGAAAAGGCTCTCCGGGAAGCTGTCTTTGGTATGCATTTATAAACAAAAATATTACTAAACTGTGCGAGTGAGATGGATGTAAGGCATGGAATGTTTTCTTTGTTTTTATTGCATAGTGTGGTGCGGGTGATGGAAGTCCAGAATTTTATCGTAGAACGTCGACAGATATTAACACATTAATTTGTTTTTACTTTTACTCACCTATTGTTTTTTATGTCTGAAGCTATTTGTTGTGAATAGGCATTGCTACAAAAACCTTTGCCATGGACGCTTATGTACATACATGCCTGCACCGGTGGCACAGGAGCTAGCCTTATTATTTATAGCTCATGCTCATAAATCATTGAATCTTATTAGTTGTCACACTGAAGAAAGTAATGCTAATGTTTTAAGACGCTACCGTGATACTTTTTGTGTGTTATAGAAGAATATCTGACTGACGATGGCCCAAGCTGCTGCGCCGTGCAGCTCTCCGAGCTGCTGTTCTGAGCGGCTCTCCGAGCTGCTATCCGGAGAGGCTCTCCGGAAAGCTGTCTTTGGTATGCATTTATAAACAAAAATATTACTAAACTGTGCGAGTGAGATGTATGTAAGGCATGGAATGTTTTTCTTTGTTTTCATTGCATAGTGTGGTGCGGGTGATGGAAACCCATAATTTTATCGTAGAACGTCGACAGATATTAACACATTAATTTGTTTTTACTTTTACTCACCTATTGTTTTTTATGTCTGAAGCTATTTGTTTTGAAAAGGCATTGCTACAAGAACCTTTGCCATGGACGCTTATGTACATACATGCCTGCACCGGTGGCACAGGAGCTAGCCTTATTATTTATAGCTCATGCTCATAAATCATTGAATCTTATTAGTTGTCACACTGAAGAAAGTAATGCTAATGTTTTAAGACGCTACCGTGATACTTTTTGTGTGTTATAGAAGAATATCTGACTGACGATGGCCCAAGCTGCTGCGCCGTGCAGCTCTCAGAGCTGCTGTCCTGAGTGGCTCTCCGAGCTGCTGTCCTGAGCGGCTCTCCGAGCTGCTATCCGGAGAAGCTCTCCGAGAAGCTGTCTTTGGTATGCATTAATAAAGAAAAATATCACTAAACTGTGCGAGTGAGATGTATGTAAGGCATGGAATGATTTTCTTTGTTTTCATTGCATAGTATGGTAAGGGTGATGGAAACCCATAATTTTATCGTAGTACGTCGACAGATATTAACACACATTGATTTGTTTTTAACTATTACTCACCTATTGTTTTTTTATGTCTGAAGCTATTTGTTTTGAATAGGCATTGCTACAAGAACCTTTGCCATGGACGATTATGTACATACATGCCTGCACCGGTGGCACAGGAGCTAGCCTTATTATTTATAGCTCATGCTCATAAATCATTGAATCTTATTAGTTGTCACACTGAAGAAAGTAATGCTAATGTTTTAAGACGCTACCGTGATACTTTTTGTGTGTTATAGAAGAATATCTGACTGACGATGGCCCAAGCTGCTGCGCCGTGCAGCTCTCCAAGCTGATGTCCTGAGTGGCTCTCCGAGCTGCTATCCTGAGCGGCTCTCCGAGCTACTATCCGGAGAGGCTCTCCGGGAAGCTGTCTTTGGTATGCATTTATAAAGAAAAATATCACTAAACTGTGCGAGTGAGATGTATGTAAGGCATGGAATGTTTTTCTTTGTTTTCATTGCATAGTGTGGTGCGGGTGATGGAAGTCCAGAATTTTATCGTAGTACGTCGACAGATATTAACACATTAATTTGTTTTTACTTTTACTCACCTATTGTTTTTATGTCTGAAGCTATTTGTTTTGAATATGCATTGCTACAAGAACCTTTGCCATGGACGCTTATGTACATACATGCCTGCGCCGGTGGCACAGGAGCTAGCCTTATTATTTATAGCTCATGCTCATAAATCATTGAATCTTATTAGTTGTCACACTGAAGAAAGTAATGCTAATGTTTTAAGACGCTACCGTGATACTTTTTGTGTGTTATAGAAGAATATCTGACTGACGATGGCCCAAGCTGCTGCGCCGTGCAGCTCTCCGAGCTGCTGTCCTGAGTGGCTCTCCGAGCTGCTGTCCTGAGCGGCTCTCCGAGCTGCTATCCGGAGAGGCTCTCCGGGAAGCTGTCTTTGGTATGCATTTATAAAGAAAAATATCACTAAACTGTGCGAGTGAGATGTATGTAAGGCATGGAATGTTTTTCTTTGTTTTCATTGCATAGTGTGGTGCGGGTGATGGAAGTCCAGAATTTTATCGTAGTACGTCGACAGATATTAACACATTAATTTGTTTTTACTTTTACTCACCTATTGTTTTTATGTCTGAAGCTATTTGTTTTGAATATGCATTGCTACAAGAACCTTTGCCATGGACGCTTATGTACATACATGCCTGCGCCGGTGGCACAGGAGCTAGCCTTATTATTTATAGCTCATGCTCATAAATCATTGAATCTTATTAGTTGTCACACTGAAGAAAGTAATGCTAATGTTTTAAGACGCTACCGTGATACTTTTTGTGTGTTATAGAAGAATATCTGACTGACGATGGCCCAAGCTGCTGCGCCGTGCAGCTCTCAGAGCTGCTGTCCTGAGTGGCTCTCCGAGCTGCTGTCCTGAGCGGCTCTCCGAGCTGCTATCCGGAGAGGCTCTCCGGGAAGCTGTCTTTGGTATGTTTTCATAAAGAAAATATCACTAAACTGTGCGAGTGAGATCTTGGTAAAGTATTTAAGGCATGGAATGTTTTTTTTTGATTTTATTGCATAGTGTGTGCGGGTGATGGAAGTCCAGAATTTTATCGTAGTACGTCGACAGATATTAACATATTAATTTGTTTTTACTTTTACTCACCTATTGTTTTTTATGTCTGAAGCTATTTGTTTTGAAAAGGCATTGCTACAAGAACCTTTGCCATGGACGCTTATGTACATACATGCCTGCACCGGTGGCACAGGAGCTAGCCTTATTACTTATAGCTCATGCTCATAAATCATTGAATCTTATTAGTTGTCACACTGAAGAAAGTAATGCTAATGTTTTAAGACGCTACTGTTATACTTTTTGTGTGTTATAGAAGAATATCTGACTGACGATGGCCCAAGCTGCTGCGCCGTGCAGCTCTCCGAGCTGCTGTTCTGAGTGGCTCTCCGAGCTGCTATCCTGAGCGGCTCTCCGAGCTGCTATCCGGAGAGGCTCTCCGGGAAGCTGTCTTTGGTATGCATTAATAAAGAAAAATATCACTAAACTGTGCGAGTGAGATGTATGTAAGGCATGGAATGTTTTTCTTTGTTTTCATTGCTTAGTGTGGTGCGGGTGATGGAAACCCATAATTTTATCGTAGAACGTCGACAGATATTAACACATTAATTTGTTTTTACTTTTACTCACCTATTGTTTTTATGTCTGAAGCTATTTGTTTTGAAAAGGCATTGCTACAAGAACCTTTGCCATGGACGCTTATGTACATACATGCCTGCACCGGTGGCACAGGAGCTAGCCTTATTATTTATAGCTCATGCTCATAAATCATTGAATCTTATTAGTTGTCACACTGAAGAAAGTAATGCTAATGTTTTAAGACGCTACCGTGATACATTTTGTGTGTTATAGAAGAATATCTGACTGACGATGGCCCAAGCTGCTGCGCCGTGCAGCTCTCCGAGCTGCTGTTCTGAGTGGCTCTCCGAGCTGCTATCCTGAGCGGCTCTCCGAGCTGCTATCCGAAAAGGCTCTCCGGGAAGCTGTCTTTGGTATGCATTTATAAACAAAAATATTACTAAACTGTGCGAGTGAGATGGATGTAAGGCATGGAATGTTTTCTTTGTTTTTATTGCATAGTGTGGTGCGGGTGATGGAAGTCCAGAATTTTATCGTAGAACGTCGACAGATATTAACACATTAATTTGTTTTTACTTTTACTCACCTATTGTTTTTTATGTCTGAAGCTATTTGTTGTGAATAGGCATTGCTACAAAAACCTTTGCCATGGACGCTTATGTACATACATGCCTGCACCGGTGGCACAGGAGCTAGCCTTATTATTTATAGCTCATGCTCATAAATCATTGAATCTTATTAGTTGTCACACTGAAGAAAGTAATGCTAATGTTTTAAGACGCTACCGTGATACTTTTTGTGTGTAATAGAAGAATATCTGACTGACGATGGCCCAAGCTGCTGCGCCGTGCAGCTCTCCGAGCTGCTGTTCTGAGCGGCTCTCCGAGCTGCTATCCGGAGAGGCTCTCCGGAAAGCTGTCTTTGGTATGCATTTATAAACAAAAATATTACTAAACTGTGCGAGTGAGATGTATGTAAGGCATGGAATGTTTTTCTTTGTTTTCATTGCATAGTGTGGTGCGGGTGATGGAAACCCATAATTTTATCGTAGAACGTCGACAGATATTAACACATTAATTTGTTTTTACTTTTACTCACCTATTGTTTTTTATGTCTGAAGCTATTTGTTTTGAAAAGGCATTGCTAAAAGAACCTTTGCCATGGACGCTTATGTACATACATGCCTGCACCGGTGGCACAGGAGCTAGCCTTATTATTTATAGCTCATGCTCATAAATCATTGAATCTTATTAGTTGTCACACTGAAGAAAGTAATGCTAATGTTTTAAGACGCTACCGTGATACTTTTTGTGTGTTATAGAAGAATATCTGACTGACGATGGCCCAAGCTGCTGCGCCGTGCAGCTCTTAGAGCTGCTGTCCTGAGTGGCTCTCCGAGCTGCTGTCCTGAGCGGCTCTCCGAGCTGCTATCCGGAGAAGCTCTCCGAGAAGCTGTCTTTGGTATGCATTAATAAAGAAAAATATCACTAAACTGTGCGAGTGAGATGTATGTAAGGCATGGAATGATTTTCTTTGTTTTCATTGCATAGTATGGTAAGGGTGATGGAAACCCATAATTTTATCGTAGTACGTCGACAGATATTAACACACATTGATTTGTTTTTAACTATTACTCACCTATTGTTTTTTTATGTCTGAAGCTATTTGTTTTGAATAGGCATTGCTACAAGAACCTTTGCCATGGACGCTTATGTACATACATGCCTGCGCCGGTGGCACAGGAGCTAGCCTTATTATTTATAGCTCATGCTCATAAATCATTGAATCTTATTAGTTGTCACACTGAAGAAAGTAATGCTAATGTTTTAAGACGCTACCGTGATACTTTTTGTGTGTTATAGAAGAATATCTGACTGACGATGGCCCAAGCTGCTGCGCCGTGCAGCTCTCAGAGCTGCTGTCCTGAGTGGCTCTCCGAGCTGCTGTCCTGAGCGGCTCTCCGAGCTGCTATCCGGAGAGGCTCTCCGGGAAGCTGTCTTTGGTATGTTTTCATAAAGAAAATATCACTAAACTGTGCGAGTGAGATCTTGGTAAAGTATTTAAGGCATGGAATGTTTTTTTTTGATTTTATTGCATAGTGTGTGCGGGTGATGGAAGTCCAGAATTTTATCGTAGTACGTCGACAGATATTAACATATTAATTTGTTTTTACTTTTACTCACCTATTGTTTTTTATGTCTGAAGCTATTTGTTTTGAAAAGGCATTGCTACAAGAACCTTTGCCATGGACGCTTATGTACATACATGCCTGCACCGGTGGCACAGGAGCTAGCCTTATTACTTATAGCTCATGCTCATAAATCATTGAATCTTATTAGTTGTCACACTGAAGAAAGTAATGCTAATGTTTTAAGACGCTACTGTTATACTTTTTGTGTGTTATAGAAGAATATCTGACTGACGATGGCCCAAGCTGCTGCGCCGTGCAGCTCTCCGAGCTGCTGTTCTGAGTGGCTCTCCGAGCTGCTATCCTGAGCGGCTCTCCGAGCTGCTATCCGGAGAGGCTCTCCGGGAAGCTGTCTTTGGTATGCATTAATAAAGAAAAATATCACTAAACTGTGCGAGTGAGATGTATGTAAGGCATGGAATGTTTTTCTTTGTTTTCATTGCTTAGTGTGGTGCGGGTGATGGAAACCCATAATTTTATCGTAGAACGTCGACAGATATTAACACATTAATTTGTTTTTACTTTTACTCACCTATTGTTTTTATGTCTGAAGCTATTTGTTTTGAAAAGGCATTGCTACAAGAACCTTTGCCATGGACGCTTATGTACATACATGCCTGCACCGGTGGCACAGGAGCTAGCCTTATTATTTATAGCTCATGCTCATAAATCATTGAATCTTATTAGTTGTCACACTGAAGAAAGTAATGCTAATGTTTTAAGACGCTACCGTGATACATTTTGTGTGTTATAGAAGAATATCTGACTGACGATGGCCCAAGCTGCTGCGCCGTGCAGCTCTCCGAGCTGCTGTTCTGAGTGGCTCTCCGAGCTGCTATCCTGAGCGGCTCTCCGAGCTGCTATCCGAAAAGGCTCTCCGGGAAGCTGTCTTTGGTATGCATTTATAAACAAAAATATTACTAAACTGTGCGAGTGAGATGGATGTAAGGCATGGAATGTTTTCTTTGTTTTTATTGCATAGTGTGGTGCGGGTGATGGAAGTCCAGAATTTTATCGTAGAACGTCGACAGATATTAACACATTAATTTGTTTTTACTTTTACTCACCTATTGTTTTTTATGTCTGAAGCTATTTGTTGTGAATAGGCATTGCTACAAAAACCTTTGCCATGGACGCTTATGTACATACATGCCTGCACCGGTGGCACAGGAGCTAGCCTTATTATTTATAGCTCATGCTCATAAATCATTGAATCTTATTAGTTGTCACACTGAAGAAAGTAATGCTAATGTTTTAAGACGCTACCGTGATACTTTTTGTGTGTAATAGAAGAATATCTGACTGACGATGGCCCAAGCTGCTGCGCCGTGCAGCTCTCCGAGCTGCTGTTCTGAGCGGCTCTCCGAGCTGCTATCCGGAGAGGCTCTCCGGAAAGCTGTCTTTGGTATGCATTTATAAACAAAAATATTACTAAACTGTGCGAGTGAGATGTATGTAAGGCATGGAATGTTTTTCTTTGTTTTCATTGCATAGTGTGGTGCGGGTGATGGAAACCCATAATTTTATCGTAGAACGTCGACAGATATTAACACATTAATTTGTTTTTACTTTTACTCACCTATTGTTTTTTATGTCTGAAGCTATTTGTTTTGAAAAGGCATTGCTAAAAGAACCTTTGCCATGGACGCTTATGTACATACATGCCTGCACCGGTGGCACAGGAGCTAGCCTTATTATTTATAGCTCATGCTCATAAATCATTGAATCTTATTAGTTGTCACACTGAAGAAAGTAATGCTAATGTTTTAAGACGCTACCGTGATACTTTTTGTGTGTTATAGAAGAATATCTGACTGACGATGGCCCAAGCTGCTGCGCCGTGCAGCTCTCAGAGCTGCTGTCCTGAGTGGCTCTCCGAGCTGCTGTCCTGAGCGGCTCTCCGAGCTGCTATCCGGAGAAGCTCTCCGAGAAGCTGTCTTTGGTATGCATTAATAAAGAAAAATATCACTAAACTGTGCGAGTGAGATGTATGTAAGGCATGGAATGATTTTCTTTGTTTTCATTGCATAGTATGGTAAGGGTGATGGAAACCCATAATTTTATCGTAGTACGTCGACAGATATTAACACACATTGATTTGTTTTTAACTATTACTCACCTATTGTTTTTTTATGTCTGAAGCTATTTGTTTTGAATAGGCATTGCTACAAGAACCTTTGCCATGGACGATTATGTACATACATGCCTGCACCGGTGGCACAGGAGCTAGCCTTATTATTTATAGCTCATGCTCATAAATAATTGAATCTTATTAGTTGTCACACTGAAGAAAGTAATGCTAATGTTTTAAGACGCTACCGTGATACTTTTTGTGTGTTATAGAAGAATATCTGACTGACGATGGCCCAAGCTGCTGCGCCGTGCAGCTCTCCGAGCTGCTGTCCTGAGTGGCTCTCCGAGCTGCTGTCCTGAGCGGCTCTCCGAGCTGCTATCCGAAAAGGCTCTCCGGGAAGCTGTCTTTGGTATGTTTTCATAAAGAAAATATCACTAAACTGTGCGAGTGAGATCTTGGTAAAGTATTTAAGGCATGGAATGTTTTTTTTTGATTTTATTGCATAGTGTGTGCGGGTGATGGAAGTCCAGAATTTTATCGTAGATATTACCACATTCATTTGTTTTTCAGCTGTTCCGAGCAGGTATCCTGAGCGGTTGCCCAAACTGCTGCGCTGGGCTGCTGCGCTGAGCAACTGCCTGTGCTTCTGCGCAGAGCGGCCGCCCAAGCCGCTGTCCCGAGCAGTTGTCTGCTGGAAGTCAAGTCCGGAGTAATCGACACCAAAGATTACCTTGTGTGGTGTCATGCAAAGGTGGTATCGTGAGTTTGTTGAGACATTCGACAGTTAATCTTCAAATCAAATATTTCACTCAATTCACGTACTTTGACGTGACTATTGATACTAAGTTTCATCGTGCAAATGTAAAATTTTTGAAGATCCGTACGCCTATGACTAAAGTACTCATATTGCAACCCTACCAATAAGTTTGGTTGACCGTTTTGTATCGGTGGAAGTACGGTAGTACGTATGAATATTCTAAGCTTATTACAAAACGCTCCTGATTTATGATTCTTTCGTAAAAGGTGGAAGTATGCCTCCAGCCCTTTCGAAATTCCGATTTTGAATTCGACCTCAAAGACAAACACGTTCGGAATTTCGTACTAACTAAAAAAGTTTTGCAAAAAAGATAATAATTTATTTTAATGTAATTTATTGAATTGGTACCTTTACCTTAAATGTTAAATATTTTGATTTACAATAAACAGTTATTTCAATCTATTCCTGTTTATTATTTTGTCTCCTAAAGTGTTCTCGCTGCTGAAGTGAGAAGTTATGTGTGTTACACGAGAGCAAAGTTTTTTGCATCTTGTGCCTTTGAATCCCTCTCCACACTCAGAATTCAAAATCAGCACTCGCAGCTAAAACAACTTTGCAACTCTTGTTGCACAAATAACTATATTCTAACAATGTTGTACAGTGATATTTCTTACAATATAATGGGGCTAGAAAACATAAGCAGTTTTGTGCAAGAGTATCTGCTGCTGAACTGGGTTCATCACCCGTGTTTCAGCATACAGCGCTTATGTACAACAGTTTAGTTATATTGTTTATGCTGATGGCCCTAGTTGCCATAATGATATTGTTGCAGTTTTTCATGACAACACGGATAAATCGACGTTTTCTAAAAATGAAACCTATATTGATCGATTTGTTGCCCCGAATCCTCCTGCATACTAAAAAAAGACGTGTGGCACTCGGAGACTGCCGCGGTAAAGCTATTGCATAGCTGTTTTTATCAACTTATGCAATTATAATTATTTAACCAATGCCATCCAGAGGCGAGTTGCTGAACTAAAGAGACAAGCGTGATATTTCAAAAAGTCATTAAAAGTTTTGCTATTCATCGATAGATGGAGTCGGAGTGGGGGGTGTTAGGTTATTTTCGTTACGGAATTTCTGGATTCGGTCTCCACGCTCATAGCCCGCGATAGAAGCTATGCAATAGCCTAAAAGGATGGGGACGTTGGGTGCGTGACTGTTGTTCGAAATTCATTTCACAGATTTTTGTTTTAATACCCTTCACTGGATATAAAAGACTTTTGCCATACAGTTGATATAATTTTATTTGATATACGTTATAGTTGTTACATAATTTAGAATGTATACCAGCATTTTATATATCGATCAATTGTAATACTATATTTTTATACTACTATATAACAGTTTTGCTTACTGAAGTTGTCAAAACCAACATAGAACCGCCATTTTTCAAGATTTCAATCAAAATTTGTTAGTAACTGAGATTCATAATAGTTCTGCAGGGCCTACATGGACTTGGCTTTGAGTATCACTGAACCAAGTATTCAGTAGTTTGTAAAGAGTATTGTATTTTATTTTATTTTTATTTTATTTTACACTATAAGGAAAACGACAGCTTTATAACAGGTGTTCCATAACATTCAGCAGTATACAGTTAAAAGCTATTAAAAGATTCCGTAAACGGATATTAAAGTGCACAATACAAACTTATGTATAGGTACTAACTAGTTATGTTATGAATAGGCAAAACATCCGTTGTGAATAATACAAATGTCGATTAGGCCATCAGATGACAAGCCAAGTAATAACAGTATGTAAGTGTCCTGTACATAGACACCCACCCAGCTGGCAGTCAATTCGGCACAATCTGAGCAAATAGCTATGTACATACACCTACCCGAACTCTACACACAAGTATTTTTTTACTAAATATAATAATTATAAGTACAAACATGAGACTAATAAAATAGGTAACTTTTATTCTTCAATGCCGAAAAAGTCGTTGTTGATAATGGTTTTGAAAATCAAATGTTTACTATTGAATATGTCAACGTTTTTGGAATAAGTTTTGTTGAATTTTTTGCATACACGAGTGATGAATGAGTTCCTTTTATAATTAGTGTGGCTGTTAGGGACATGGAGCTGAAGGTAGTTACGTCTTGATAACGTTCTGTTGGGGACTAGCAGGCCTATTGACTGAAGCAGTAAGGGAGTATCAACACGGCAGTTTAGTATTTTATGGAGAAGACTGAGGTCGGCAACATCGCGCCTCTTAGTTAAGGGTAATATATGGTGATGTTTGCAGGACATAAGATAGTCTTTTGAGGGAAGGCGTATCCCAAATTTATAATTAAAATGACGCAAGAATTTTTCTTGTATCTTTTCTATACGGTCAATATAAGTATGGTAGCACGGGTTCCATAATTGAGAGCCATATTCTAACTGACTCCTAACTAGCGTACAGTATAATATTTTAAGTGATTTTACAGACTTAAAATGATAACTGATTCGGAATTCAAAACCAAGCAATTTAGTAGCCTTAGAACAAATATTTATTATATGATTGTCGTATAGTAATTTAAAGTCTAGAGTTATACCTAAGTCAATAACAGATGTCGATCTTATAAGTATCTGATTGTTCAGAGAGTAATTAAATATTAAAGGTCCAGCACTTCTAGTGTATGTAATTATATGACATTTAGATATATTCAGATCAAGTTTATTATCTATACAATACTGGTTTAATCGTGATAAATCCTTTTGTAGCTGTAGTTCATCATTTGCAGAAGTGACTGATTTGAATACCTTCATGTCATCTGCAAAAACAGGATTTTAGAATGATGAAAACATTGGTCTATGTCGGAGATAAATAAGGTAAAAAGCAATGGACTCAATATTGACCCCTGTGGAACTCCAGAAGGAATGAGAAACGGATCAGATGAGTAACCGTTGAGTACTACAATCTGGGTTCGACCTTCGACGTATGAGACGAACCACCTAAATAGGTCACCGCGAATACCAGCAGCCAAAAGCTTTTTTAGAAGCAGTCAATGGTCGATTCGGCTTCAAAGGCTTTGCTGTAATCTATGTATACAGCGTCCACCTGTGCACCATTGTCCATTTCTGTAGTTACTGCTTCTAAAAATGTGATCAAGTTGGTAACAGTAGACCTTCTTTGCAGAAAGCCATGCTGGTGAGGGCTAAAAGTGTTCATTAGTGCTAAATATACTTGTTCATGTACGATCTTTTCAAATAATTTTGCAAATACGCATAACTTTGATATATGACGATAATTACTTATTTCTTTTTAAGGACCTTTTTTATGTATAGGTGTTATAAGCGCGGATTTCCAAACTTTAGGGAATACACCTTCGCTAAGCGACTTTTTGTTTAAAAATGTAAGTGGGTCAATTAAACTTTTAGCGCATGATGAGATAAATACGGGGTGCATGCCATCACGTCCTGGAAATTTATTGAGGTCTAGATTCTGTTATAGTTTAAGAAGTTTAGTTTTGTTTATTAGAGTCGAATTTAAATCAGCAGTAATATTATTTAGCGATTGGTCAGACAATACTGTGTTTGTGGCGCCATTAAAGGATGGTGGTAAGTATGTAGATTTAAAGAAATCAGCGAAGGCACATGTTATGGACTCAGCAGCAGTTACTGAGGTGTTGTTCCAAGTCATTGCACAGGGGTAATTGTTGTTTTTATTATTTTGTTTTACATAAGCCCAGAAAGCTTTAGGATTTTCGCGAATAGATTTTTCGACGTTCCTAATATATATTTCGTAACATGCACTTTCAAGTCGCTTGATTCTCTTACGAGTGCATGTTATGGAATTTTTCATATCTACATTACCGTATGTTTTATATTTTCTGTTATACTTCAGCCATTCTTTTATTGCTTTGATCAAAGCCGGTGAGTACCGAACCGGGAACTTGGAGGACTTGACCAGTTTATACGGTACGTGTTTGTCCCTTATGCTTGTAAGTATATTGTTAAAACAAGTGACAGCAACATCCATTGATCCAGTACTCAGTAGTGCCTGCCAGTCCTGGCTGTCCAGTTCTTTACAGATTAGTTCATAATCGGCTTACGGCTTCGGTACGAGAATTTATATTTGGGTAGAGTACTCAATATAGGTAAACGAATAAAATGTGGTTTTATGCAGAGTGCAGGGTGAAACTTATCTTCACGAACCAACACATCAGTAGAATGAGTTCCCTCAAGTATGTCGTTGCAAAATACTAAGTCTAATAATTTGTTCTGGAAATTTAGTACACCATTGTATTGTTGAAAATTGCAGATATTTATTAAATTCATCACTTTTACGTGATTCGCGTTAACATAATCAAAGATAGGTGACAGATACCTCTCTCCATTAGTATGGGACTATATGATGTTACTCATGTTAAAGTCACCCATTGCAATCACTTTATCATCTGGAAAGTTTGACCTAACCATAGTCAGACATCTACAAAGACATCTACAACATCTCGATGGAACTCATTGCCTCGGCCGCAGAACCTCTAGCTTGGTGTCTGGCCAGCCTGTTCAACCGCTGCATTGAAACGGAAAGTTACCCAAAGGCCTTAAAGGTGAGCAAAATCTCACCTTTATTTAAAGAGAAGGGCAAGCGCGATGACATCGATGGATATCGACCGGTGTCAATAATCCCTTCTGTCGCGAAGATTTTTGAGAACGGACTGAGTACACGTCTCACCGAGTACTTAGGGGCCACCGGAGCGCTGTCGGAGCGGCAGTACGCGTACCGCGCTGGCTGCTCGACCACCTTCCCGTTCCACTTTCTAATTATGTGATACTTATATGCTGGGTGACGTAAACATAAATTTAAAGACATACGACAACATCCGAGACTACTACATTAGCAGTATGTCCGAGTGTGGTCTAACAAGCGCGATATCTGACTTCACAAGAATTGAAATACGCGGTAATAACACAACACGCAGTTGTATAGATCACATTTTTGCTCGAACGCGCTCGTTAGACTTGTACTCGGCCGCGCTCGGAACTGTAATGGCGGATCACCGGCTGATTATTCTGTCATGCGTAGGGTTCGAGACAACACAAATACCCCCTGTATTTGTGTTGTCTTGTTTGTTGTGTGTTGTGATACAAGTATGATCAAACTGATTGATAATAATAAAGTTAAATCATTGCTTAACAAAATGGATTGGAGTGAAATAGATCATACAGAGTGTCCAAACAAAATTTACGATTACATTAAAAATAATTTTAATACCTGTTATAACGAGTCAAATTACATGAAAAAAATAAATAAAGCCATTAATAGAAATAAATATCCATGGATTAATCTTAAAATTGATAATATGTGCAAAGAGAGAGATAAGTTGTTTATTAAATGGAAAAATGATTCTACGGATAAGTTACTGCGAATAGAATATAACAAAATAAGAAACAGGACTCATAAAATAATAGAAAAATCTCGAAATAAATTTTATATGGAACAAATAAAAAGTAATCAAATGAACCTTAGAAACCTATGGCAAATTTTAAATGATTTATCTGGTCGAACCAAAAACTCTGTAGATGAAGTTATATTAAAATCATTTAAAAATAACAGTATAGATATAAAATCAATAGCCGATAACTTTGCCACAGAATTTAAAAACAGCGTAAAAAAGATCTTGCCCAAGTGTAACAAGCAGCTCCTAAAAGAATCTGAATATATGTTCCCCGAGAATAAATCTATGTATTTTAAAAAGCCTCGAAAGATAATGTCTTGAAGATTATAAAAAATCTTAATACAAATAAAGCTCCTGGGGTAGACAATATTAGATGTGTTGACATAAAAACAATCTGTGATAAGATGCTAGGAATTATTGTGAAGCTAATTAATACTAGTATGAAACAAGGGAAATACCCAGTAGAATTAAAAACAGGTATAGTGAGACCGATCTATAAAAAAGGAAGTCACACTGATTATGCCAATTACAGACCGATTACTATTCTTCCAGTCATTGACAAAATAGTAGAAAAGTTTGTATGTTACCAAATACAAAACGTTTATATAAAAAATAATGTTCTGTCCAACTCCCAATACGGATTTCAACCAACCAAGTCAACTTCACAGCTGCTATCTAAATTTACGAACGAAGTGAACAAGTACATCAATGACAGGAACCACGTAGTTCTATTATTTATAGATTTTAGCAAGGCTTTCGAAACACTACGGCATGACACGCTATTAAAAAAACTGGAGAACTCAGGTGTTCGAGGCCCCATTCTAGAATGGTGCAAGGATTACCTCAGTAACCGTAAATACAGCGTCAAAGTGAGTGATGAAATTAGTGATGCAGTTTTAGTCACTGAAGGAACGGCCCAAGGTTCGGTGTTAGGACCTTTGCACTATCTTGCTTATGTCAATGATATGGAAAATGTGGTTAACCATTGCTCCATATATCAATATGCAGATGACATCTGCCTCTTAGCTGCTAGCAAGGATATAAGCGAAGCATCTCAATGGCTGCAACAAGATTTTACGCAGATATCCAAATGGGCACACGATGCAGGACTTGTAGTAAATGCAAACAAAACTAAAATTATTCACGTCCGTTCTAATTACTTAAAATGTTATACCTCGTTTAAGATAGTCGCCCACGGCCACACGTGCCTGCACAAGCCAATCTTGACAGACACTTGTGGGTGTGAGGCAATCGAGCAAGTTACTCACCACACTTACCTAGGATTAGCTGTAGATAACCGATTTAGCTGGAGCTTCCATATAGACTATATATGCGACAAACTGCGAGCTATACTAGCTAAGTTCTACATTCTAAAACCAAAGGTACCGTATAAAATACTACTCAACATGTACACAGCCTTAGCAGAATCAATTATTTCATACGGTATTACGAGTTATGGTAGAACGTTTAGAACATATATTGAAAGAATATATAATCTACAAGTAAGGCTATTAAAACGCATTGTACCCTATAAAATAAAACAGAAATATAAAGATATCATAGACATTTTCAAGTACTGCAATATATTGCCTGTACATATAAGACTTCATATGGCCCTATTAGTTGAACAATTTAATAATAAAGAAATACAAATACCCGTATCCCATAAAATAACAACGAGGAATATTTGTAAGAATAAACTAATAGTACCTACAACAACAAATTATTATGGTAAGCGAACTGTCGAATACTTAATCCCAACCATAATTAATAACATCCCACAAAACATACAAAAAGAAATTAACATAACAAATTACAAACTTAAATACAAAAAATACTTTTATGAAAATATTAAATAAACAAAACACATATCACTTAATCAATTATTTTTAATTAATTAATTTAAATTATTGTTATTGTTATTATTTATTTTAATGGTATATTAACATCTTATAACGCTCGTATTTTACCCCTTCACTGCATTACAAATCGATTCATCCTGTATATGAGTGTTTACGCCGTCCGGCAGAACCAGTTCACGATAAGAAGTTATTCCACGAACACAATATGACGGTACTGAGTATTGAATGAGTGTTTGCCTACCGCATAATTAGTAAGTAGTTAAGACACAAATTTATAAGGCATACCCTATTTTTGTATATGATACCATAAAGTTAAGTTTAATATTATGTTTAATATTAAGCAGTGTACATTGCGAATCTGAGTACCAATACAAACTATGTCTGGTTTAATGGTACAAAACAATAAAGATTATGTTAAATGTGTAATATATAAATAAAAAAAAAAAAACCTCGCTCACACGTGAGGTTTTGCGGCGAGTGCTTGAGGCTTGTGAGGCAAGACGGCAAGTTGCAGTTCTGTGCTGCGACCTATCGAAAGCTTTCGATGTCGCAGACCATAGTGTCCTCGCCTCCAAACTCAAGCACTACGGCATACGGGGACCAGCGCATTCGCTCCTGACAGACCTGTTACGGGACAGAACGCAGATGGTGGTTACCGACGGCGGTGAGACGAAGTCCGACCCTCTCCGAACGGTTATGGGCGTGGTGCAGGGTTCGTCGGTGTCCAACATCCTGTTTTCGCTGTTACTGAACGACCTGCCGGAGCACGTAACTGAGGGCGAAGCTTACATGTACGCGGACGATGTGGCCGTGGTCGTCAGTGCCCCGTCACTGGACCAACTCGAGCAGCGGTTGAACACGGTCGCACGGCAGGTGGCACTATGGTTTCAGTGGAACGGACTCACTCTGAACCACAAGAAAACGCATTTCGTTCATTTTTGCATATCAGGGCATCAGGTTAGGAGCTTGTCCGTTGCTATTGAAACAAACGCTATTGAACAGGCTCCAACGACCGTCTTCTTGGGGTTTCATATAGACCGTGGCCTAACCTGGGATAAACATATCGACAGCTTGTGTGCCAGGCTGGGTAGCGCATGCTTCGCTCTCCGCAGGCTATCGCGCGTGGTGTCCGTCGACGTGGTCCGTACTTGTTATTTCGCGACAGTTCACTCGCTCCTCCAGTACGGCGCAGAGCTGTGGGGACGCGCGGCTGATCGGGAGCGCGTCTTCCGCATGCAGAGACGTGCTGTGAGGGCGATCGCGGGGACAACGTGGGACACGCCGGCGCGACAGTTTTTTGTATCTCTCCAGATCCATACGCTGCCTTCCATTGTTATACTGCAAGTAGCTATGCATGTAAGGCAAAACCTGGAGCAATTCAGAACGCGCGGAGATCACCAAACGCGATGCCTCAACACCCGCGGAGCTGGCAAGTTATCTGCAGTACCGCACAGACTGGCTAAGTCAGACAGACTCACGCACGTGCTGGGACCCGCGTTCTATAACCACCTACCAGATCATGTAGTCTCATCACCTAGCCTTTCTTCATTTAAGCATAGACTTAAATCGTGGCTCGTTGAGAAGGCGTTCTACAGTGTTGACGAATATGTACGAAAAATAAAATGACATTTAAATAATTTATTTTGTATTTAATATAATTTATATAATCTAAATTGACATTATTATTAAATAACTCTTTTAATAATAATATTATGATATATAAATACATTGTATTTAATGTAATTTACATATATATTCACAATTGACATAACTTATACTCTAGTGTTATACTAAGTTATATGTGATTATTATTATATTGACTTGTAATATTTCTTACCAATAAATTGATTATTCTGATTATTCAGTTTATCGTTGAAATTAGACAGCTGCATATTGAAGCTCAACCCTAGATTCTCCTCGCATAAGTATAAACACGCTAGATGCATTGAGAACTGCGGTTCATCATACCTGTCGTTAAATATAATTGTTACCCAGATGTCTTCAGCAGTTGAAGACCACTCTGGGCGCACATAAGCAGCCAAGCTTGACCTGACGGCGATTAGTACGCCACCTCCGCGAGATTGACGTGTTCTTGTGTAGTTCCTATCACTCCGCCACACTATGTAATTATTACTGAAAAGCTCCTCGTCGTTTATTTCGCCGATAAGCCACGTCTCAGTTAGAACTATTACGTCATAGTTATATAGTTGAACATTTCTCCTAAATATAGACGTCTTATCTCGTCTCATTATTTATTATTTAAACAGTAATATATTTGTTATGTTGTTTATTTTTACATATCCTGACAGATATGTAAAAATAAACATGTATAAGTACGCCAGGGGTAAGCACACCAAACACCCACATTAGGAGACAATATTTTATAATAACATAATAACCAAACGATAGTTCATTTGGGAAGATAATATTAAGTTTGTGTTTATTATCTATTACGCAACAGCTCGGACGATTCGCGACACAACGCATCGTTTTATAACCGGTATGACAAGGCACCGAACAGCTATTGGAGTTGGCTAGATAACGACCAGCTACATTATATATACATTCAACAAACTGCAGTGAACAAACAGTACCATTGCATTTCGTATAAAATTGAGAAATTTCATAAAATAATTTAATATATGGCAACAGATAATAAATAAACAACGCTTGAACTTTATTGTTGTAAGTAGGTATTGTTATGTATTTTATCAATCTCGGAACGTACTCGTAGTAGGTATTTTCTATGATTGAATAGTGATGGCTTGTTAAAAGACGTTGCGTTAATGTGTATGCGTAATTAAAACAAAAAGATTTATACGACGTTTTCGGCATTGTAACAGTATGATTAAGGTTACTTTTATACGTAACCGTGGCATGTAGGTAGTCGATGTGACGTTATTATACATATTGTAAATCGAACGCTAAATAGACAGAAAAGATCACACGGTTGGATAGGCAAAAGGCGCATTGATTTAATATTTAAGCTATATATATGTATTTAAGTTCTATGACGTAGTCACTTTAATTTTCGTAGATCTTCATCAACCATTTCTTTGGTATATCTGTCAATAAAAGCTACTATGATAGGCTTTATGGTACTGGCAGATCTCACTCGGGTCACAAAATTGATACGCTCTTTGACAACTGAAAAACCGACGGCCTGGCCGACTGCAACCACCAGGTCGAACAGGTTTTCTCCATTCTTCTGCGGTATGCCTTTGATCTCCACATTATTCATACGGTCCCTCTTATGATTTGCCGTTGTTATAATGTCGTTAATTTTTGATTCTAATAGCTGATAGTCAGGCGGGGCATTTTGCTGCTCCTCTATTTTGGATACGCGTTTTTCCAATATATCGGCCTTTTCAACTACCGATGACAGTTTTGAGACGTACGCCGCCATTACTTCCTTCAGCTCCCTTACATCACTGACTAACCCTGGCAATGGCTCTAGTCGCTGGTTGATCAGGTTGATGCCTGCTCGAAGCTCCTGCAATACATATTCGAAGGAAGATACTTTTGCCATGGCCATCGCGGACTCGGAAGATGTTTCGACCACGTCCTAATCTCCCGCGCCTTACATTTAGCGCAGCGAAGCGCAGCCTGACGCGACGCTCCCAATTTGCGGTAGTTATTTTCGGATATCATTGCACACGTAAAACAGTATGTATGGTTGCACATGGAGCATTTGACGCCATTAGAGACGGATTGATTACAGGATGTGTAACGGTCCGCAATGCGTTCCGCTACGTTCACAAATATATAGATACATCAGTATGATGGAAATCTAATCTAAGGGCATCTTTGGGAAATATTAAATATCTAAAATGTTATATCTCAATAGACTAAATCTCGACTATCAGACATAGATCATGGAGCTATAGAACTTCCTGTCAATGAAGTTAATAAGTCAGGATTTTATGCAAAAGTATATCTAATAAAAGCAAAGTGAATACTAAGAGGTTTTATGCAGTAACTAAGATTCTTAATATCCCCACGATTAGCAAACTAACGATTCCATTTCTATGTATAGATTTCCAATACTAGGAAATGATTAAAACTAACAGATTAGATCTAACAAATTAAATAATTAACTAACTAACATAATTCAGAATCACGGCAGCTGAATGATGTAAATAGGCTGAGAACGCTTGGAGACAGGTTCCAAATTCAAATAAAACTCATAAAACAAAATAACATATCATAAATATTTAAAAAATGAACGTAGGTTCAAAATATGTATTCAAGGGATCTGATTGGTTAGGTCGGAGACAAGATGAGGACAGCTTACGTACATTATTCTAAATTCAAATAAATTTAAAATTGGAAAGGTAACAATGGTTCATCAATATTTGAAAATAATAATAATAATAATAAAAAGGGGACGAGTAGGCCGTCCAAACGAGTTACCGTCAAGAAGCCAAAGTTGTTGTCCGCGATAAAGTGAAAAGTGAAATATTCAAAGTGAAGTGTCTGTGAAAAGTGAAGTGTAAGTGCTAGTAAATTGCCACCTGCCAGAGGGGATTGGATTAATTCTGTTGGACGAGTTTACTCACGTAAGTCCTAGAATTTAGGGATTTTAGACCTTTTCCGGATAGATGAGATGTCTCCAAGATAAATGTTAAACTTAATAAATTATTCTTCTAAAATAGTGGAGTTATGATTGATGGAATTGATCATTGAATAGAGACACTTGCTCTTTGGATTTCTCGTAGACTAAAAGACAGTTTAGAGATGTTCATGTCATTGGTTAATATTATCAGTTAATTGTTCAATAAATATTTGTCAATTAATCATGTTATGTTGAAGACATTTATCTGTCTGGATATTGTGACTGTTTTATAGAATTAAAGATAGTCTTACAAATAAAATAAGGAGGTGAAATGAGACAAAGGAGCAACAAATCATTTATACAGTAACAAATTAACAAAGCTTAAACAAAACTTAGATAAAATATTCTTATCTCAGCATTGTGTTTCCAAATCTTATTCAGCGTTAGTAATAAGTATCAAAAGGAGTAATTTGGGCTAGAACAGCAATGGAGAGTGTTGTAATTACGTCAAGAGGCCTCATTAATCCAGCCTTACGGTCACAAGCCCGTAATGTTTTCCTAGCTCTGGTTATCTACAATGATAAATATCCGTAGAATTCTCATTTTTAGGAGAATACATGAAAACAATTACCTTTACTGAACAACATTTGACTATCATAGAACAAACAAATACAACTATGGATATTTACATTTAGTTATTAACAATAATTTACTAATTAGGTTATGATTTATTACTTTAAGGTGTGTGATAATTTTCCGTGTCATTCCATGTTCTAAGTACAAATGTACTGCATTTAATATATGATTTTGTGTTTACTTGAAGTTAGGTTATTACAATCTATGCTTTGCGAATTTATAGAAATCTTATGGCGAAATATAATCTCTAATAGTAACGACAGGATTGGGGTCAAAATGGTATAACAGTATTAGGGTCATTTTAATTAACCCTTGCAGTAGGAATAAGATTTGCCTTCATGTGCTTACTAGGTACAATTTTTATTTTATTTTTATTTTTATTTTATCTTTATTAAGGCACAAACAGTATTCAATTTACTTAAAATTACGTTTATATTTAAAATACATAAACCAATAAAGCTGCCACTAATATATACATTATATAAAATTTTACAATACGGTACTCAAAAAATAAATAACATTGCCAAAATAATTTATGAATTGATACAAAGCGAAACAATAAAATATGATAACAATAACATAAACTAGGTACTTATTTACAATAGTGATATTTGCCTTGCGAATTTTGCTGCTGACAACACAAATATGTCACAATCCGAGAATTGCTCATTATAAGATTTACATGCTCTTGGTACGAATGAGTTAGATGCATAATTAGTATTACAAGGATAAATATTAAATAGTTTGTTTATGTAACGGGCATTTATACGAGGACATCTAAAACTAATTTGACTTACCATATATGGAGAGTCTATAACATTTTTCAAGATTTTATACAAAAACATTTGATCTCTTAAAGTACGTCGGCCTTGAAGTGTATTAGAGTTAAAAGATAAAGGTTGATCTGATTTAAGCATTTTGAATTTAATATGTTTCACAAATTTGTTTTGAATTCTCTCTAGGCTGTTAATATATATTTGATATTGAGGGTTCCAGACACTAGAAGCATACTCTAAAATAGGTCTCACTATAGAATTGAAAAGAATGACTAAAGTTTTTACGTTACTGAACTCTCGACTTACTCTAAGAATAAAACCTAATAAACAATACGCACGGTCAGTAATATTTTCAATGTGAGTATTAAAAATGAGCTTACTATCTAACATAACTCCTAAGTCACTCACCACGGTTACCCTTTGAAGAAGTTCGTTATCCAAAGAATAGTTGAAAGTAATAATAGATTTCTTTCGCGAAAAGGAAATACAACTACACTTAGCAACATTTAGATGTAAAAGATTTTGTTTGCAATAAATACTTAATCTTAAAAGATCACTTTGTAGCTGCTCACAATCTTCGAGAGATCTAATAACTTTAAAAATCTTTTTATCGTCTGCATAAAGTAAACAGTGAGAAAAGTGAAAACAATTGATGACGTCATTAACAAAAATATTAAAAAGAAGCGGTCCAAGGTGCGATCCTTGGGGCACACCTGACATTACGGGTATAAAAGATGAGCAAAAGCCTTTAATCGCAACAGCCTGGCTACGTTCTCGTAAATAAGATTCCAACCAGCGAAGCAAGTCGCCGTGCACACCAGTCATCCACAGTTTCCGCAGCAAGATATCATGCGATATTTTGTCAAATGCTTTTGAATAATCTGTGTACACGGCGTCTACTTGAACACCTTCATCCATAGATTTAAATATGACATCAGTAAATTCGCATAAATTTGACTCAGTAGACCTTCTATCTACAAAACCATGCTGTTGTTGAATTATATGGGGCCTAATAATTGGAAAAATGTGATCATAAATTATCTTTTCAAATAATTTTGGGATTATACTAAGCTTCGAGATAGGTCGATAATTTTTAATATCGTGCTTATCACCAGATTTGAAGACCGGAACAACGAAAGACCTCTTCCAAACCAGTGGCATAAGACCAGAACTAAGAGACAAGTTAAATAATGTAGCTAGGGGCTTCGATAAAACCTCACAACATTGACGTAAGAATAATGGAGGTATTCCATCGGGCCCTGCAGTTTTGTGCACATCTAGTAACTTCAAATATTTAGCAACTTGTTCTATCGAAATATGTACTTTATGTAAATTGATACTCGTAGCACTATTCGAAGGACAATCTTTATCTGATTGTCTCCGTCTAGAAGTAGAAGTTGTGGGTTCAAACACAGAGTTAAAATGCTTATTAAAAAGATCACAGATTAGACTCCCATTGGATGATACAACATTATCAAGAAACATAGTGTCCGGAAGACCATTGTGATTCCGCTTAGATTTAACAAACCGCCAAAAATATTTACTATTTTCCTGAATTCTAGACTCGGCCATCTTCAAGTATGACAAATAACACTGATCTTGAACTATTTTTTGTCTATCACGTGCTTTTGCAAAACTATCATAATCGTTCACATTCTTATATATTTTCCATTTCTTGTGATATTTAAGTTTTTCTTTAATAATTTTAATTAAACTTTTGCTGAACCAAAATGGATATCTGCCATCATCATAAATAATTTTACTGGGAACATGTTTAGAAATAATATTATTGACCATACTGTAAAAACAACCAACTGATGTTTCCATATCACGTTGATCAAGGATATCATCCCAGTCCAAACCCTCTAAATCTGAACAAATTAATGAATAGTCAGCAATATGAAACAATTTAATAGTTCTTTTCGGAGGACGTAAATAACTTATAGAAATACTATCAAATTTAATGTTTAAAGCAGGATGATACTTATCTTCAGCTACCAATGGGTCAACAGCATGATCCACTATGCAATTAATGTTAGAAATCACCAGGTCCAATTGCCTAGCATTTTGGTTTGGTACTACATTAAATTGTTGCAAAGAGTTAAATGACAGAAAAGCCATTAATGATTCAACCAGGGGTACATCAATGTTACCGGAAAGGTGAGCAGCGTTTGACCCATCAATGTTTGACCAATTAGCTTGACTTATATTGAAATCTCCTATTAAAATATATTTAAAGTTAGGTTCCCTTATCATAATGTTAGACAAATATTCAAAAAATTCCAATTGCGCGCTATATAAAGAACTGCAAGGAGGAAAATAGCAACAAAATAAACGACAATTACAGGATTTAAGATTATTACTTGATGATGATATTGATAAATATAAAATATCAGCTACAAAATTCGTTGACGGAACACTGCAAATATCTTTAACAATGATACCACGTCGAACTGCAATTAAAACACCTCCACCCAGAGTATCACCACGCAAATCATAATTTCTGTCACATCTATAAACATTATATCGCGAATCAAAAAGTTCCGAGTCAAGAATGCCAGGAAGAAGCCATGTTTCGGTTAAAAAGATGAAATCTGAGTCACAATTCAAAACATTATCGAAAAAAATCGCAGTTTTAGTACGAAGCCCACGCACGTTCTGATAGTAAATATTCATTGTATTAGCCATTTTTATAATAAAAAATAATTGATATGAAATAAACATAACAAATAACAAATAAAATAAAAAGGTTTAGTCTCATCCATACAGGCAAAGTACCATTATAATGATTAATTAAACATAAACACATAGTGCCTTTAGTATAATACAGTTTTGTGAAACAATATTTCGCAGCAACACTCCCAAAAACAGCAACATTACAAGCTTCCGTTACATAAAAAACGTAAAATAATACAATAAAAACACAACTAGATAACAGTAATAAAAGTTCAACTAATAAAAAAACAAGATATGTTGTAATGATTGACAAAAAGCTATATCCTATTTTATTTTGTTTAAATCTTCTGCTGACGAAATTTGCAAGATGGGGCTGTTGTCATCACGCCGAGTCAGTATGCAGCAATGTTTTACCCAAATGTACTTGTGATTACGTTCCTTTACAAGTTTCTTAGCTTGTTGAAGCAGTTGCTTATTTCTGCTGGTCAAGTGATCATTAAAGTAAATGGATTGGTTATTATCCATGAATCCAATGTCCTTAGCCTTTAAATACTTCAGTTTTCTTAAACAGCTGAGGCAATCGTCTTTTTTATAACGAGCCTGAAAGCGAACTACGATCGGTTTACATTTCTTGCCATCACTCTTTAACGGTGCTACTCGAGTGATAAAGTCAATGTCAGTGTCTGGATTTATCGAAAAGTTTGCTTTTTCTGCTAATTTGCAAAGAGTATCGACGAGATTTTCACCCTTCTGTTCAGGAACGCCTATTATTTCAATATTAGACCTCCTGGCCCACTGTTCACGAATATTTATGTCCTTCTGCAAGTTCAATACAACAGAATTAACGTCCTTAATCTCAGTTTTAAATGATGCAACTGTACCTAGCTTGCTCTCCACCAAATCAAGCCTTTTGGATACATCTTCATAGCAGTTATTTACGAAATCAATCGAATTTTTGAGTTCTTTTATTTCGGACCTTAGTGGGCTGATTTCCTCATGAATATAGTTCTTGAACGATTTTTCAAGGTCAGTTTTCATTTGAGTGATCTCACCCTTATTTAATTTAAGATATTATTATGCGAGTCTAAACTGCAAGGGCTAAGAGAATCCTGTGCATCCTTGGTCATCAATTCAGATTCAGAACCCGGTTTCGTTGCTTTGGCGTGAACGGGAGTATTGCTATTGTCACCCCCCTTAGGACGTTGAGATGAACACAGTGGGCAAACCCAATTAAGGCGTGAGGCTGGCGATTCATTAGTAAACTTCACGCACTCTTGATGATAACGGTGGCCACAGCTAGAATTGGAGCATTTAATCTTCTTTTGAGTGGTCAATAAGTTTAAATTACAAGCAGAACAGATGGCCATATTTGATTGTTTGTATTAAAATTTACGATGTTTTTTTTTTTGTATGCAAAATGTTACCTTCGATGGGGTTCGATAACCGGACAGCACTCGTATCGTATGGAAGTTAAGTCCAGTCGTCCGAGCGCTACACCAATTACGTTATAAGTTGAGCGTCGAAATTTCCGAATAAATTCTCATCGAATGTTATTCATAATAATTATTGTGGGTAAACTTAGAAAATGGACACTGTGAGTTGAATACGAAAAACTTTAAGTTTACAAATATCACCGAAACCAGTAAGTTAATAACACTTTTGTATAGATTCATAAGCTCACTAACGTTTTAATCTATAATTCGTACCACACTGTTACGTAAAAGTCAATTTTTTCACCGAAATCAGATTAAACTACGAAGGAGATACTGCGACAGATGTTTACTTGAGTGAGTACCGTCGGTGAATGTTTTCGAATTTTATCGTTATAATAATTTATTTCTCTTACAATTAGGTTAGTTTGTCTCAGTATTTCCTGAAAAGAACTTGAGTTACCACGGCTCACAATATTCGGTTCTACCACTATGAGCTAGACGATCACACCTTGGCCATATATTTGATCGGTTCTTCATCCATTAGTATAGATTTATTGTCTGGATAATGTTGTTATGATTCGATCTAGTTATGTGTAATTATTTATCTGAGAAATTAAAAACGTAGGCCGGAATCATCTAGATATTATTAGCTCAGATTAGGGGTAGTTACAATTGGTAGTACCATTCCCAGGATTAGAGCTTTAGATTACGGGACGAGTAGGCTAGTTACTATTTATTACCGGGTGATTAGGATCAGAAAGAGGGGTGGTTACAGATGGATACGAAAACATTATGTACGAGTATATGAAATGAAAATATTATCTACTATGCACAGATACCTATCCAAATTTAACAATTATCTGCCTCGCGCTAACAACGGACCGCGATGTTGTATCTACAAGTGCGCGCACACACGTGTTAACCGCTCGGTGCAGCGGAGGCAACGTCACTACACGAGTACTAAAAATCACATTAAGCCACCATCAAAAATATATTTTATTATATTACCCACTAAACAGTTAGTGGTCTATTATCATCACATCATCTGCGGCCTGTATCCAACTTCGTCCTGCGATCTTTATCAGGTCGTCAGTCCACCGTGTCGGTGGATGACCTACGCTGCGCTTGCCGGTCCTTAGTCTCAATTCCAGAACCTTCCGGCCCCATCGGCCATCTGTTCTGCGTGCTATGTGCCCTGCCCACTGCCACTTTAACTGGCTAATCTTCTGGGCTATGTCAGTGAATTTAGTTTGTCTACGAATCTCCTCATTTCTGATTCGATCACGTAGAGAAACCCCGAGCATGGCCCTCTCTATAGCTCGTTGTGAGACTTTGAGCTTAGTGGTCCATGGCATGACATACATTTTGTGAAATGGTCCTTAATCATTAACATGTTAAGAACCACTGTATTAGATAGATAGGGATGGCTCGGTGGTACATATCAGTCACACAAATCAAACCAAAAGTATCAAATTCATAATCATATAAATGTTGAATGTTACCGCGAACTCGAGGCTGTTTGAATAATTCTACTGTTATACTGGGAATTGATACGTATGAGAAATAGGGCTTGGTCACACTGCAGACATTTGTGTCAAGCAAGCATTCTCTAAACTAAAAATCTCTTAGTTATGGCAGTTGTTATTCTGTTTAGGCAGAGATCCAAATTAGTATAACACAACCGAATGACAGCACTAAAATTATATATTTCTCTTCAATCAAAGGTATATTTTAGAGAGATTAGTCGCCACTTGGTGCTCGTTAAACTAACGTAAAAATAATCAAATGAGAAGCATGTCCGATGTTCATCCTCGGGGAGCTTACGCGGCAATATCGCGGCAACCTAGGTCGGCTAATTACGTGAGTAAAGTCAGGTTTGATATTAAATAAATATGTGTCAAACTCACGAGAATTTTCAAACTAAAATAGAAATAATTATACCTAAATTTATCGTTAATTTGTTTTCGAAAACCATATTGGCAGTCATTAAATATTTTAAATTTTTCGCAATAAGAATTTAATCTTTTTTGCATTGCTTTTTCGAACACTTTAGAGGATGTAGGCAATAAAGCAATTGGTCTATAGTTACTTGGCAAGTTTTTAGTTAACTGTTTGTATATGGATTTTAGTACTGATTTTTTGAGTAGCTTAGGAAATATGCCTTCCGTAAATGATTGGTTTATCAGATGGAAATATGGCATAGTAAGTTCCTCCGTACAATTCTTAATTAATATGGGTGGGAGCTCGTCTATACCACAGCTATATTTACTTTCTAGGGTTTTGAGGATCGAATATACTTCTCTTGGCTCCACTACACTTACGAACATCGAATTGTCTGTAGGTTGGAGCACAGGTCGGCCGCACGCCGGGGCTGCCGGCCCGGCACTGGCACTGCTCCCTACCGAGGCGAAGTACTCATTGAATGCATTAGAAACTTGTTTAGGATTTGATGTAAGGACGTTATGGATATACAGTGATATATTATTTTTAGGTTTCGTAACGTTTTTATTTGTATTTTGTTTAATTATTTTCCACATGGTTTTTGACTTGTTACTTGATTTATTCATTTCTAATATGTTTTGATTTCTTCTAGGTGTTTTTACTACTTTTTTTAAGGTTTTTGTGTATTGTTTATAATATTTGCGAAGAATTGGGTCACCGCTGTATGCGACCAATACTTTTATTAGTCTTTTATTTTTACACGATGTTTTAATTCCTTTTGTTAACCACTTATCATTTGATTTTATTGTTAAACTGATTATCTTTTTTGGTATAAAAATATTTAGTAATTCCTGTAGTTTATTATTAAAAATAGTATAATTATCGTCTATAGTTTTGTCTTTTTTTAATATATTTGACCAGTCAAGGCTTTTTAGTCCATTTTTAAAATTACAAATGTTTTTTTATGTTATATTGTCTTTTCTCTATTGTCGTTGTCGTTGCGTGTCGTGTCAAGAAGTACTGCCTTCTGTATCTGACCCTTGATCCAACCGTCAAGCGAGAGCCTTTTGAGATGTTGGTCGAGACTCTTCGCTATAAGGCCGTTTGCCGAAACGACTATCGGAACAATGATCGTTGAGTCAACCTTGAGTACATGGCGGTAACCTCGTGGGCCAAGTCAAGGTACTTGCTTATATAGTTTGTCCTTCTCGGCTTTGACGAGGTTCTCGTCATGCGGAATGGTAATGTCAACGAGCACTACTCGGCGCTGAGATCGATCTACTGTCATGATATCAGGCTTATTGGCTACAATAGCCCTATCCGTGATGATAGATCGATCCCAATAGAGCGTAGCACGACTGTTTTCAAGAACTGGCACAGGTGCATATTTATAGTACGGTACTTCCGACTCGTAAAGATTGTATTGAAGGGCAAGTTGCTGATGGATGATCCTGGCTACTTGGTTATGTCTGTGCAAGTACTCTCCGTTAGCGAGATGAGAACATCCGGAAATAATATGTCAGAGCGATTCTCCAGGACGGCGGCATGCCCGACAAATGTCGACCGTACCGTCCTTCATAACATGTTTCCGGTAGTTGTTTGTCTTGATAAGTTCATCGGCAATTGCACAGACAAAGCCATCAGTTTCCCCAAAGAGGTCACCAAAGCGAAGCCAGTTCACCGATGCAAGTACGTCCACATCAGGCCCTATAAGGGCTCGATAGAATCGACCGTATTATTATTATTATTATTAAACAAATCACGTCAATAAACTGGTTTTAATCAGCTATCGTTTCTTGTCTCTCACACGAATCGAGCTGCGATAGCAATATTGTGGGCTGTCTTTTACGATTTTCTATTGTTTTATAAATATTATATTATTTTTAAATTATATTCTATCAAAAATCCATGCTTGCAGTATTGTTAGTATGTGTAGATAATAATGACAAGACCTAAAAAGAAATCATGTCAGGAAGCATAACTCCAAACACATTCCACACAAAAAGTGGTCCTTCAAACCAAAACGACCGATGATTCCAAATACGAATTATTTCTGAGATTACAAATAGACATGTTCGGTGATCGGTTTAAATTTCAGAAGGAAAGCAGGGATTGGTTTACGCGCGTGCTGCAACGTCTACTATGACAGCTGAGTCATAGCGGCGTGAACGATGTTATTGATTTAGCACGACTTTTATTGGGTCATTTTTATAAGGCAGTTACTCTTCCTGATATTATTTCTTCGTAGGACAATACAAAAAATTAGTGCGTGTAATAATATTTAGTTGAATATTAGAAACTTATGGACATTTTGCTGATAATGTGCTAATAATGCTATAATATAATTTAAAAAATACTCGTATAGTGTCTGTTATCAATATTTCAAATTGATTTAACTACATTTTTATTGTGAAAGTAACTCCAAAACGCATAATAATTAATTTTGTTAGTTGTATCTCAGACATACCTTTATTTCATTTTATGAAGTACGTATGTATGAAGTACACTTTATTCAATTGAATGTCTGAGTTTTAATATAATTTTATACAATATATACTGTCATTATAACTCATATACACATTTAATTTAATCATTCTTGGAAGTGTAGCTATTTCCTGGTTGATTCAAGTTTCAGATATTGATTGACGTTGAAACTGATGCTATAGCATCTGTGAGCTTTTATGGAGGCGTATTTAGGATCATGTTACGAACATGATCCTAAATACGCATTCCATAGCATTCTTCTCCGCGAACGTGTCAGAAATTTGAGAGAATTTAAATCTTTGTCGCGTTACTAAGCATGAGTTACAATGTTATTCCTTGCAGGTGTCCATATGGGTAAAATAATCGCAGGGCATCTCATTACGCGGTCTTATTTACAAGAAAACTTTCTTGTCGATGAGATTCTTGTAGACTCGTTCACCGCTAAAGTGTCTTAGTTTCACTTGCGGTAAAGCGTTTTTCTCAATGACTTTCACAGTAAATGGATGGTTGGTTCAAAAAACGAAATAATTTGTTGTATTGTATTAGTATTATGTATTGTGTACAAGCAATGTAATGTTAACATTTTGTTTGCCATAGTTTATGAACAAATATTTTTTTGTAAACTTTGAACCTTTGCTTTAAAATGTAAGTAGTTCAGTGTAACTTGTGTGCGAACTCAGCGCTGGAGACTTCTATCACGATAAACAAGCACCTTGTTTATCGTTATCAGCAAATAACGCATTGAGGATTCATATATTTATTCTGTTCGTTCCTCGTTCGCAGTTCGATTCGCAAAGATGTTTAGCTTAAACGTGTTTCAATTTTTTAAGAAAAAATGTTTTGGGAGTGGGTTGTATGTATGAAGCTTGCGCTGGCACACCGCTCGCATTTTACTCGCTGACTCCTCATTCGTCACTAGAAATCTGCACGCGAAGGTTAAACAGTCGGCAATATTCGCGCGATATAATTGTTAACCTTATATCTCTGTAAATTATTGTATTGAGACAGTAAACGAAGCTGGTGATAGTCTATGTTTGCTTTAAGCTCCCACAATAAAGGAGAATATGCATACGCGAGCACATGCGGCTCGGGTACCTAGTTAGAGGTATCCATCAGGCATAAACACCTGCGACACTGCTGACCATTTCTTGATGTTACAATCTAAAAAAAAAAATAAAAAAAAAAAAATCTTTCTTATTAAACTAGATGAGAATGACTTGTCATTTTCATAAGCTCAAGATAATAATATAATTGAAATGTTGTAATTATCCATTTATTTAACTAAAGAAAATTCGTAAATCAAATCAGCCCCACACAGTCTTCTCGATCCAATCAAGGTAGTACGCCACTCTAGTGTATATGGCGGGTATACCCGTAAAGCCGCATCCCTTGCCAAATGACGTCACTCCAATCACTGTGTACATGCAGGCTATCTTTTTATTTTTTATTTGGAGTGGTCCACCGCCATCGCCCTGTAAGCAAAATTATAACACACTATTGAAAAAGGAAGGTAAAGTATTCTTATTTTTTTTTGTAAAGTTATTGTACAGGCTATGCCTAAATTGAAAGAACTGGAGGTTATATTCAAGCGTGGACGTGTAAAAAAGACCATTCTCTACTTCTTTCTCTCACAAACTCGTTCTCTCTCTTCTCTAATTATACTAAGACTTTAATTAATTAATTCCTCTTGTTTAGTACCAAACGTTTTCTATAGGGCAACACTTTGTGACGTCACTTGACATTGTAATATCATCTTTGATTTGACACTAAACTTGTCCACGCTATTTCAATGAAGATTCCATCTTCATTGAAAAAAATATAACGCTATGATTTTGACAGCTCGATACACTAGAATTCGTAGTATCCTTTTCTGTGCTAGAAACTCTCGAGATAGAGTCCGCATGTCTTCCGTCTTTGTTGTTCAGCCGACTTTAGTCGAGTGTTTCCGACCCCATCAGAAGGTGTCATATTGTCATATCTACCAACTTGTAGGTAGATATACCTATTTGGGTTGGCATTAGAATAGCCCAACACGAATTTGGTGATTTTAAGAGTTGGATCTTATAGATAATAATTTTCTCTACGCTTTGGTATCAATTTTAGAGCGAGGAAATGTCTAGTTTTCTAGAAAAACTAATTTCAATTTCAGATTTTTGATTCGACGATTCTCTATAAATGCGTGTAACGAAACGACTTGGTGCAATGAAAATGGTATTAAAATAAATATTTTAATTATTTGAACTATTATTTTATTGCTAATTTAATTTACAATACTTAATTACATAGTTTATAATACTTGACATCGATTTTATTAAATTAGCTTCTGTTGCAAATACTTTTTTTAAAGAATGGAACGTATGACCGCCATTTTATTTTCCATAGACGATCGACTACGCCGCCCGCGCCGCGCATTCCGTTCCTCTTCGAGTTACGTGAATGTGCTCTGTTCGCTCTCCGTGTTTTTCATTGTTTTGGCGTGGTATTTTGTGTTAATTTTTCGACGACTTTTGCCTGCTCTCTGGACTCCGATTTCTTCTTCAACTACGACTTTTGCCTGCTTTCTGGACTCCGATTTCTGTTGAACCACGACTCTTGCCTGCTTTCTGGACTCCGATTTCTGCTTGAACCACGACTTTTGCCTGCTTACTGGACTCCGATTTCTGCACGATTGATCTGCCTAGCGACATGGCTAATATTCCATCAGCAGATGAACCAACGGCTTCCACAAGCCGTGAAGATGCAGTACCAGTAGCTTCTACCAGTAGAGGTGAGTTAACTATTCATTTATTGTAATCTAAATTATTTCGCTTGATAAACCACAAAATATGTTAATCAAATGCTTGTTTTTCATTTTAGATGATTTTGAAGAAGAACCCGCATTTAAAAGGCGGAAATACGTGGGTGAAGTTTTACAAACGTGGAATATTGTAAAGCTGGCGCGTATGTTAAGTACACATGAACAAGGACTGGTTTTTGCCGAAGAGCAAGGCTTAATCTTGAAAACTAAGAAGTGTAGAATACACAAAAATCCCATGAAACTTGTTTTCAAGAACGACAAAACTATGGGCACATTTGTGTGCAGCAAGGGTTCCTGTCATAATAAAACTAGAGTATCTAGAGCCCAAGGAACATGGTTTGAGAACGTAAAACTAAAATTGGGACACATTTATTATTTAATGTACTGTTTTGCATACAACTACTCGCATGACATGGTAATACACGAAGATATATTTAGAGAAGAACATTGTTTGTCCCGGCCAACCATAAGCGATTGGTATAACTACTGCCGGGAAGTTGTGGTAATTTACCAACTGGAGAAACAAGAAGTCCGGGGCAAAATAGGAGGCCCTGGAAAAATTGTGCAAGTAGACGAAAGCAAATTTGGGAAGAGGAAATTTAATAAAGGTATTTATATAAGGCATTAATCAATTTCATTATTTTATACTTGTATTTTCAATTTAATAACTGTTTTTTAATTTTTTTCAGGGAGACACATTGAGGGACATTGGGTCCTTGGCCTCATAGAAGATGGTTCAGAGGACTTGCGGTTGGAGGTGTGCCCGGACAACATTAGGTCTGCAGAGGTGCTAATTCCCCTAATTCAAAAACATGTAGAGCCGGGCACAACCATCCATACTGACTGCTGGAGGGCTTATGATTGCCTAAGCCAACATGGATATATTCATAAAAAAGTCAACCACAGTGACCCTGACAGTCCATTTATAGCCGAGGATGGGACACATACTCAACGAATTGAGTCTCAATGGCGGGTGGTTAAAAGATTCTTCTACAAGAATAATTACAACCACCCGGGCAATTTTGCAGACTCAATTGTTGAGTATTTATGGAGGAGATCTGTGGAGGCCAGTAAGAAGGATAAGTTTTTCGAACTGATAAAAGCTGTGCAATATGTATACAAAATATAAGTTAAATACTTTCTAAATTTTGTTTTATTTTTGTCCTAGTTTTGCACCTATATGATTTATTTCTAATGTAATTCAAAATAGCTGTGACCATCAGGGCTAGCACTCTTATTCGAGTCAAGGGCACTCTAACTTGAGTTGGTTAGGTTCAAAATAAGAGACAGAGCCGACACAGAGCACCCCGACTCCACCTAGTCTTGTGGCTGACACCCCTAGATTGTATATAAAAAGTGCGGGAGCCAGAAGCTCAAGGGAGGTCCTGAGAGGAGCGAGCCAGACGAGGTTGAGCGGAGCGACGGGGGGAGGTGGCGAGCGAAGCGAGCCGGCGACCTCCGTAGCGAAGCGAAGACCGAGTTTGGCGAAGTGACACTCAGGGGCGACCGCTAGAGCTTCTGGCGGGAGCCCACCCAGAGTCAAACATAGAACACACCAAAATAGTCAGTACTCCATGTCCAATCCATTCATATTTGTAAGTAAATATAGTTAAATTCAATATATAAACGTTATAAATTTGAGGTTAAGTTCAAAGAAAATTCAAAGTAGTTTTTCGCAAAAACTAGGCATTTCCTCGCCACGAGAGTAGTGTCGGAGGACATCCCCCTCCCCCCTCCCTCCCCCCTCCCCCTCCCCCCCTTAAATTCGTGTTGGCCTATTCTAATGCAATGCCACATTGTGACTACACGAATTTATTTCAAAACAAGCTGTGACAAAACATTCTCTGTCATAAACAAATTACATATGTCATGCAATAAGATACATTGAAAAGAGTTCATCGTCATCATATTGTATAAAAACTCTTTACTTCAACATATGCGTGTAACAGAACCAGTAACGTCAACATCTTTGGTTTCTATTTTCTGCGTAGGATGCGACGAAAGTAGAAACCAAAGACGCGGACGTGAGCATTCACTAAAAATAAAATAAAAACACTAACGCGTGACACTTGACAATGTCGATAACCTTACACTTACGCAGATTTTCTTGCTAGGCCCGCAGGTAAATTCCACGAAACGAAGGTGTCACTGTCAACATTGTTAACTGTGCATGGTATGTTCATAGAAATTTGACTACAATTTCGTTGGTTTACTTGATTCTGTGTTTGAAATTCCGTCATAATGACGCTGATCAGTGTTCCATAACCTACCAATCATGGCTTATTTTCTAATCTATCCACGTGGTACTGGCGGCATTGCGGCAACCTCGCTGAGGCCATATTTGAAAAAAGTTAAAGTTAAATCTTCTAATTTAACATGTTATTATATTTTGTTTTCGTAGCCGTAGAGTTTAGATGTGTTGTGATAAAAAAATAATAATAAAATAATAACTTAAAAAAAAATTGAAATTTAATTTGAAGATACTAAACATTAATAGCTAAACACGGAGTCAAAGTGTTCGATCCCTAACGTGAGCGTTTTGCCGGATAATAATAATTGATTAACCGGCAAAAGACTCTTAAGTTGGCTCGGCTCTAGCTAGTAGGATAATTGTGTAGGAAAGGGCAATGCGCATAAGTGGCGTTTTTTTTAAGTTCGTCAGCCACTACTGAAACAAGTATTATTGGAAAGAAGTTTTCAAAATAAACAACTTATATATTTATATTATATTAACGGGGCTTAATCGCGTTAGCAACAGTATTTATTTACCTCGACGTTTCGATCAAGTTGCATTGATCGCGGTCACGTCCGCTCGTGACCACGATCAATGCAACGTCCAACGTCGTCCTGCGACCTTTATCAGGTCGTCTGTCCACCGTGTCGGTGGATGACCTACGCTGCGCTTGCCGGTCCGTGGTCTCCATTCCAGTACCTTCCGGCCTCATCAGCCATCTGTTCTGCATGCTATGTGCCCTGTCCACTGCCACTTTAACTGGCTAATCTTCTGGGCTATGTCAGTGACTTTCGTTCTTCTACGGATCTCCTCATTTCTGATTCGATCACATAGAGAAACCCCGAGCATAGCCCTCTCCATAGCTCGTTATGCGAATTTGAGCTTATCTATGAGGCCCATAGTAAGAGACCACGTTTCAGTGCCATAAGTCATTACTGGTAACACACATTGGTCGAAGACTCTTGTCTTGAGGCACTGAGGTATTTTAGACGAGATGACTTCGCGAAATTTCCGGAACGCTGCCCAGCCGAGTTGGATTCGACGATTGATCTCTTTCTCGAATTTGGATCTAGTCTGTCCCAGGTTACATCTACCTTCGTCAACAACTTCGAGAACTGAGTTCCCAACTGATATTGGGGTAGGCACAACAAGGGCATTACACATAATTTTCGTCTTGTCCATGTTCATCTTAAGGCCTACCCGTTGGGAAACTCGATGGAGGCCTTCGAGCATTGTACTGAGGTCTTACATGGATTCCGCCATGACTGTATTATCGTCGGCAAATCGAAGGTGAGTGATGTACTCGCCGTTGATATTGATGCCAAGTCCTTGCCATTCCAAGAGCTTGAAGGCGTCTTCCAATGCAGCGGTGAACAATTTCGGAGATATAACGTCTCCCTGCCTCACGCCTCTTTGCAATAGAATTGCCTTCGAACTCTGCTCCTGTACTCGGACTGACATGTAGGTTTTTTTGTACAAACACTACACTACAGTAAAATATATTATACCGAAGTACATAGATGGATTGGAACACCTGAACTACAGTACACCGTAGGAAGATGGATCTTTGGGATAAAAAGACGCCGAGTTTTGGTCTGTTGTTCCTTCTTCCTTCCTCCCGTTTCCTTTCCGTGTTAAAATATGCAATATTAACGCCGGTATAAACTAGGCCACATTATTCGTACCTTAGTGTTAATCCTTAAGTTCTCTTATGATAAAAAGGAAAGATATCATAGTTTGTTTGTAACGAATAAACGCAAAAACTACATGACTGTTTCAAACAATTCTTTTACTACGAGAAAGCTATAATATTATGCCTGAGTACGAGTAACATACGCTACATTTGATTCATCATCATCAACATCCATCACCGCGCGGGTGATACCGCTGAGCGCAGTTAGTTATAAATAATTAGAGAAATGGCAAATGTAAGTACAGAAAAACTAAACCTCTTCGTTTATTTGCATTAATGAAATTTATAGGCTTACCCGACAAGTATCACTGGAAGTAGGAATGTTTTCATAACATAACTGCGTGTTTGGATCAAGGCCCATCACAAGGTGACGTACTGGCGTGAACTCTTTAGCGCAATCTTCAGAGGTGTGCTTTTTTAATATCATCTGAAAACAAATACATTTATTAATTTCGGTTATGCACTTTCTAGACTTCGTAATAATTCTTTATAGAATTGAAACCAATCAGAGAATACCTCCATGAAGTCAGTTTCATTAATTTAAATGAACAGAAAGAAGGGTAATTAGTAGGTCTACTTGACTGAGCACTTGGTAGTATTATTCATATTTCAAACCAGCAATCATACAACACGTTTCAAAATCTACATAAGTTGGATATATTTTTTACATGACAATAAAATACTTAAATAATAAAAAGAAAAAATTTGGTGCCCTATATTAAAAAAAGGTTATTTAGATCTTAGATCGCGGGCCGTGCCTATAAAAACCAGACCAATATATATTTAAAAATCAGTTGTATCTGATTAATCATCGCAGAGCTGCTGAGGTTACACACTTGTAATTTGATGGTTTTTATATTCTAATCAACTACTAGAACAGATGTTTGAAACTTTCACCCCAACTTATAATGAATTCATTCGTTTATACTCGTATGTCGTCGTATCCCATAGACCAAGTAGCGAAGCCGCAGATGTGTTTATTGTATTCGACGACGTGAAATTAGTTGTATGTAATAATGTAATGTACTAATAACCTTCTTCAGTACATTCGATTCTTCACCCGTGGGCTTTATCCCCCACCCTATAGCCGCAGCGAGAGCGTCGTCGACAACATCCCCCGTGTGTACACACGCTGGCACCAGAAACTCGTTCAGAGCCACCCTGGAAACGAAATGTGTGATTGGCTCTGTTAACTAGGTAGGCTGTGGTAGTAATTCTGGCTTCAGAGCCCAAGTTTGAAACCGGGGCAAGTATTGTGTGTGATAAAAATATTATATATCTGGCTTAATTTTCAAACTTCGTGTCTCCAGTTGGTAAAATTTTACAGAAGGAAGATAAAACTGTTTAATTAAATAACTAACAATAAAAACGTAGACAAATTTATTAATTTACATTAAAATACTGAATGGTGTATCGGCTGAGAGCCCGACATGAAGTGTGACCTGGTATGAAGTAAACACGTAATGTCTGTTCCAACTTTTATCTTCGATCTCTTATTACTTTATAACAAAACAGAGACGTGCGCACGTGGCGGGCGTTTGCAGCAAACTGAGCTCCGGTCATTTTTTTTTAGGGAGGACATCGAGCTTTTTGCCACTACGGGCATTAAAAGCGACACCGGACTGTTGGTGAGTGCACGCAGCACTCAACCGAGGGACAACAAGGGCGCATAAAGCGCTAGACAACGACAAGGGCGCACCCTTGCTTAGTAGGGAATAGAGGTGCCGTTAGCCGCCAGCACTGTCTGAAAGAAAACAAAACACAGGTTAATGAAATAAAACACAGGTTAATAATGATGATTCATGTAAACTTACAATTGAAAATCGATACGTTACCTTTACCTTAATACACATTAAAATATAACACAGATTACTCTTTGTATCTGATTTAGGATTATTTCGACCTCGATGCCTAACTGCTAAGACGGAAATCCAAAATCAGACATATTACCTCTCGTGGCTCGGCGAGTAGACCTGAAATCCCTGAAATACCAATATTACCAGGAGGCTGACTGATCGACGGCAGAGCTGTCGTGATGGGGTAGTCCGGGTGATCCAGGAGGTGTCGTGGGCGGTGGCGTGGCGGGGTGAAGTATGGATCTGACGTATGTGTTGAGTAGTTAGCGGTTTGCACCACTAGTGGGTTGGGATGGTGTGGGGCCGCATCAAAGTAGCGGCGAGAACAGTCTTTCATGAACTGTACAATAGAAGGGAGTTCTAGGTCGCAGTGGAGGTCAGCGCTCCGTAAGTACCACGGTGCGCCTACTGCCTTGCAGGTAAAGCGATTTTGAATCGCTTGAAGTCTATGAATGTGCCTATGTGAAGCATGACCGACCGTTACAGACGCGTAGTTCATGATCGGACGAATGCAAGTTTTGTAAAATGTCACCTTATTTCTAAGGGGCATTTTACTTCTCTTGCATATAAGGGGATTGAGGCAACCTAGGATGAAGGCCGCCCTGTTGCGAACACTTTCAATGTGTTTGGCGAAGGTGAGTCGCCTGTCAAGGATCACGCCTAGATATTTGGCGGACGTAGCCCAGGGAATGGGTTCGCAACAATACAAAATGAGTTCTGGCGGTTTCCGTGGACTAGCACTCAAATGAAAGTACACTGCTGTACTGTGCTGGGTTAATTATAGCGATACGCCATTTGCGGAACCATGTTCCTACATGGTGGAGGGTGTTTGTGACCGATTTTCTCTGCTTGGTCTTGAACCAGCCAGTGCAGTAGAGTGCAGTGTCGTCTGCAAACTGAGCGATCTGAACATTTGGTTCGGATCGTGGAATGAGGATGAGGGTCGTGAGAAGAGGATGGGTGAGAGTACAGAGCCCTGAGAGACTCCTGCGTGAATGGGGTGATGGGAGGAGAGCTGTCCCTCCACGCGGTATTGAAAGCTACGATCCCTGAGAAAGTCTTGTATTATGAGTACAAGACGGTACGGTCTGGCACACTAAGTTGGTACATCATGTAGATCAAGCCGTTGTGCCAGACTTTATCGAAGGCTTTCGCTACATCGAGGAAGCCAGCTACTGTCCCTTGAGGCTTTGGCTTCTTATTGAAGCTCTCGAGTATGTGCTCCGTGATGCGGTGCACCTGTTGGACGCATGAGTGTCTGGCCCTAAAGCCAAACTGCTCGTTAGGAAGCAGGAAATTGTTGGATTTGACATGGGACCAGAGACGGCTCACAATGAGTCGCTCGTATATTTTTCCCAAGGAGCTGAGGAGACTGATAGGTAGCTGATTGGCAGTGAGGCCAACTCGCCTGGTTTACGAATGCCAATTACAATGGCATGTTTCCAGGTGTCTGGAAAGAAGCAGTTGTTCATTGCCGCATTGAAGATGCTGACTAAGAGATGGATTAGTGGGACTGAGAGGTGTTTCAGCATTTTATTACTGATACCATCAGAACCAGGGAATTTGCGGGATTTTAGATCCTTGATCAGGACGACCACCTCAGAAGATTTGATTAGTGGGAGGGGTGAGGGGTCTGAGATGGGCACAGAGCTTTTACGTTCGACTTCAGAGTCCTCCGTATAGAGGTGACTCTGGTCTACGTGGTCTACATTGAGAGTACACTGATTTTCTAGACTATCAGCTAAAAACTCGGCCTTTTCATCGTCAAAAAATGCTAGAGGTAGGGGTGGGGGCCTAAGGAGGGGAACCATAGTCGTCTGTCCATCCGATTTCATAGCTCGTGCCAACCGCCAGAATGCCTGGTGGGTTGGTTCGAGTTATGATAAGGTGTCATCCTACCTTTTATCACGTAGCTCACTCATGCGTTTCCTCACAGCACGTTGAAAGTAGCGCATGGTTGCTTTGTTTTCGCAAGTTGGTGTCGAGTCATATGTGCTAGTAGCTGCGTTCTTGGCTGTCAGCAACCTCCTCGCATCCTCGGGCAATTCAAAGCGACGGTCATCCGCCCCCTTAATCTGCTTTGAGGATTCACCTTGTGCGGTGCGGAGGTGGTCGCCAAGAGCTTCAATCGCCAAGGAGACGTCATCAGCAGTCTGTATATCGTCAGGTATCTTATCCAGAGTAGTTGAACTGATCGCTCAGAGGGACTCCCTCAAAAGCTTCCAGTTCACGACCGTTTTACTCATAGGGATAGAGTTAGTCGGGTCAGGGCCGAGTCAAAAGATGACTGGGCGGTCGTCAGAGTCGAGTTCGTGTAACACCTCTACGGCGCGTATGCGGAGGCTTACATTCCTAAGAAGGGCAATGTCAAGTATTTCAGAAAGTTGTTGACGTTTGTGGTTGGGATATCTTGTGGGCACCAGAGGGGAGATGACATCAAATTCTAGTGCGTTGACTAGTGAGTCTAGGATCTTACCGTTGGGGTTAGTTTGGGAGCAATTCCAAAGGATATGCTTACTCGTAAAGTCACCCATCAAAAAGACGGACTCACCCATAGAAAATAGCGCTTCCAAGTCGCTGCGTAGTAAGAATTTATTCGGGGAGAGATAGCATGAGGCTATGACGACAGGTTGATGACCTGTCATCCCTAACAGGCAAAGTGACACCTCTAAGTTAACTAGGGGGGCGGTACTTAAGGTGTTAGCGCCGCTAACGGAACGTAAAAGGAACCGGAGGTTCCCCGCGCGCCCGCGCCGCCATGACGCCACTTCTGCTCCAGACGCCGTGCTCACCGCAGGCGCTTCACATTATTGTTTACTTTTATATTCTTTACTGTATACTTTACTGGTTATTAAACCACAAGAAAAGAAATATCGTTTTTCTTATTGCAACAACGTCACCACGGCGGCGACATAATGGTGACCCCGACGTGATATGATCGCTGTAACTATGTCTATGAAGAAAATATCGAAGCACGAGCGAGCCGCCATTTTATACTACGGCGCGGCCCTTACAATGGGAAAGGACAGCGATGACCGCACGAAAACTTTCAAACTATGATGCCATAATGTGAAGAGCAGAAGTCCCCTCGCACATCGTAGCAGCGGCGATGGTCAAATAAGCACAACAGCATCAAGTACGCAGAGGCCAAGAGAACCACCCTACGAGACGTGAGAGCGCCCGCCTTTTTATTGGTCGCTCGATGCAGGGAAGTGCAATTCAATTTGTGTAATCAATCCTGTCGCGCTATCACGAATTCGTAAATAACGCACCTACTATTTGGTACCTACTAGGTAGTGCATACATGGACTGTCGCGTACAAGGTCATAGTTCCTCTTCTGTGTCACAATACAATAGGTAGTGATGTTGTTTCTATGTAAGGATTCCACCATTTTGTAAGGTGAGTCAAATTACAGTCGCTAATTAGGTTGCAAATAAGTCGAATGATTGCTACCTAATATTTCATGCTAACTAATTTAGGCAAAATACGTGTTTGATTTTGCTGCAAGAGTGCGGGCTTTGTGGGCTACGTGTCTATAATTGCGTCTATAACAGCGCCACAAAGCTGCCATTGCACTCTTGTCAAATGTGTTTACGCGTCGATCGCTAAACAGTCGCTTCAGTCATCTTTTTAATGTTTTTTCGTTGAAAAATAGGTGCGGGATTTGAAAATTAGGTAGGTATATATACTGACAGGCTCAAATCTGCCATTGCACTTATCGAAGTAGTTTATGCGTTGTATCGGTAAACACTTCGTTAAAAGGTAAGTGCGGGATTTGAGGTAGCTAGGTACATATGCTAACAGGTTCAAATCTGCCATTGCGCTTATCGAAGTAGTTTATGCGTTGTTTCGGTAAATACTTGCTATTATTGTTTCGTTTTGTTGATAAATAAGTGCAGATTTTGCGTGCCGACAACTAGGTACTTAGGTATATATACTTCAGGCTCAAAACAGCCATTGCACTTATCGAAGTATTTTTACGCGTTCTATCGGTAAATTACTGCTAATATACTCAATGTTTTTTGTTTTTTTTTTGCTGCTCACTATTTACGTGGGTACGTGTTTTGTTACTACTGTTAATCCATAACTAATGCCGTACCGCTACAAACTTGTGTGTTTCACAGCATTTGTTGACTAAAGTTTCACTAAATCGCATTAACTATATTTGTTCTGCTACCAAACAGGTAGGTAGGTACTTAGATACTGTCAAATACCGTGTTATTGATTTGGATATGCCAAACTGTTTCAGCGGTGTGATGGCAAGATTATCCACCGGGTGTTGAAACACCACTGCTACTTCGTGCATCCCAGACACCTCCTACGAGCGCAAGTCGCGCACCGAGTGTAGCCTCACTTCGCGGGGCCCTGCGGCGCAGTGGCTGCTACCGCGACCGAGTACACTCATCGCGCACCACTCGCCGGCTGAACGGTTGCACATCCCACGCAGTTTGTACATAGCTGCGCACAACGGTTAGACATTTCATTTCTTTTTTGTTTTATTCGTCCTACATTCATTGCCTCAAACTAATTTCTTGTCATACTATGTCAAAAATGGCTGACCAACTAAAGTCACTTATTAAGGAGCGAGGCAATATAAAGGCGAAAGTTACTCAGTTCGACAAATATCTTGCGGTAGTCAAATTAGTTGAATCGAGCAAAATTACGAAGCAGATTATCTGCGAACTACAATTAAAGCTTTCTCGATTAAAGGAAGCATTCAATTAATTTGATATAGTACAAAACAAAATAGAGATTTTGATGGACTCTGATGATGCGTTACAAGACCAATACCAAGAGCGTGAGAATATCGAAAATTTCTTTTGTACTCTTATTTCTTGTGCCCAAGTAATTGTCGAGGAAAGTCAATCCTGCAAATCACCTACTGTATGCAGAGCAAATTCTACAGTAGGTCAAATATACAACAGTCAAATGTTAAACTACCGACTATTCTATTACCCACGTTTGATGGTAATCATTCCAAATGGTTGGAATCATGGTCAGATTGTCCTACAAATATTTTTGTCTCTCTGCTTCCCTTTACACTCTCCCCCTTCTGGAGCTGTCGGACGTCACACTACGACCTTCGCCGCCGGGCAGATCCTCCGAGTCGCGCGCAGAGCGCACGGCGTGCCAATTGTGCGTGAATTCGCGCAGGCGCCTGTAGCTCGCCGCATCACGTACCAGATCCGCGTAGCGGAGGGGACGGGGGGAGAAGTGTCTACCTCCATATCAGAATCGTCCGAGTGGGGCACTACCAGAGGAGTACGGAGCGGGGAGCGCGATCGACCGCGCGCACGGGAATGCGAGCGCGGGCGGAAGCGCGCGGGTGGGCGGTTGGGGGAGAGGGGGCTGTCGCGCATGAGCACGGCTGATGAAGGAGACGGCAAGCTTTTCGCGAGCGAGCCGGAGGGCGGAAGCAGAGTATCCTGCGTGCGGATTTCATCACCCAGAGCTCCGGTCGCCAAGCGCAGCCGTTTTATAGGCGACTGTACCACCATGGTGGTGGGTGCGTTGTGACTCAACCGCTCGCCCGTTGCACGTGTTCCGTCACAATGGGCGGCCGACGCCATCAGGTGCTTGTATATGTTGTTAATATGATTCCACTATTTTTATTGTAAGTTATTTATTTAAACAGTTTTATTTCCTCCTGTAAATTTTTACTAAATAGAGATACGAAATTTGTTAATAAAGCCAGTGATGTTGTTGTTGTTATATGCTCGTTCTCGGTACAACAGAGGGCGTAAATGTTTAAATTATAATTGTTATTATGTACGATTTATCGTTATAAGAGCGCTTATCGCATATGTAATAATAATTTAAATACTATAACAAAACCGACCTCTGAGTGAAAGATTCGTCATTCTCTTAGCCTTAACCAGTGTAATGTATGAAATATAAAATAACAGATGTCAATTTTATTAATAGTACCTTGACGAAACCGATAGTTCCTTAAAAGTCAAGTTTTCTTTATTATTAAAAGGAGTTTTGTCAGTAGTGACAATGTCACTCCCGTAGAATATGTCTACCTATATTAACTTTTATGTACTAGTTGCCTCGCATAAATAAACAGTATAGTTTGGCCAGTATCTCAGCTTCATCAGAAACTGGAGAAGCTAAGGTGCTATTACAATTGCCCACGTCTACACTGCACTGCAGTGCTCGACGCTGAGTTTCCTTCCGCACACATTCCGTCAACACATGGTACACATCCTCTACAGTGCCGCAAACTGAACAGTTAGGCGAATCAGATATTCCCATCAGATGTTTAAACTTGTTACCCGGAATGTGTCCAGAACGAAGTCTACATAATACAACATAGCTCCTCGGCTTTTCCACAACATCGAACCATGGGTAATAACTTGAAAAAAGTCAAGTTCGATTTACAAGACAGACAAACTGACAAACAGACTTCGTCACGTACGAAAAAGCAAGTAGGCATAAACAAACGCTGCGCTTGTATATATATTCTCAGAAAAGAGTCGATTATGTAAACGCGCTTCAAAGTACCCTCAACATCGTGTCAGCAGGAGAAATAAAGTCATCAAAGTGTATCGACGAAACCACCTTTTTGTAATGCGTTAAATACCTAATAATTCGATTACATCAAATTAACGTTTTTGACAGGATTTAAATGAATCATACTAGAATTATCAAGTATCTCATGTATAGTTTTCACAATGTCATAGTTTTCATCGACAGTGATTGCATCGTACACATCGGACCAATCTATTTCTAGGGCATCTTTAAACAAACAATTTAGATCAATACCACCAAAACTGCGCTGTAAAAGGATTTTAGGCTTAGCTTTGGGCGGACGGATTTTATAAGAAAGATATACCAGATCGTGGCAAGAGAAAGCATCAGCCGCACATTGACCATGTAAGTCAACGTGTTCTGATGAAGAGACAATGATTAAATCAAGAAGAGAGGGTGCTGAATTTATATGTAGAATAGTTAAATTGCTAGATCTGGTAATAGATTCTAGCTTAGACGAGCGAGAGTATTTTTTAAGCAAGCAAGTATTGAAATCTCCCATTATAATAGTGTGATCGTAAGAAGGTGAGTAATCTTCCAGAAGCTTCTCAAATGAATCAAAGTAATTAACGTGCGAAGAATGGGAATAAAAAACTTCAAGAAGTAATTTAGTATGACGTAACGAAACTTCTACGAAGAGTTGTTCACCAGCATCAGTCGGAGGTGGTTGCGCTGACATATCTACAATGGTGAAAGGAAACTGTTCGCGAAGATATATAGCAACACCACCACCTCTACTGCTAGTGCGGTCGTTACGGATTAATCGAAAGCCAGGTAACGAATGTGATATAGTGGGGAGGCATGGCTTTAACCATGTCTCAGAAACAAGAATAGCATGAATGTTTGTAATCTCAAATGATGCCGACATACCGCAGTGATGGGCCGGAATACTCTAGGCATTCATGTATAACATTAAATTTTTTTGCTACCCCACTGAATAAGCACTCAATTGTGGTTGAAAGACTAGGAATACTGCTAAAGCTGTCTACACTACTTTCTACTTCATCAGAGGAAAAAAGAGATAAATATTCACTATCACTACTAATCATAAATAAATATTAAATACTATAAATAATAATTAAAATTTAAAATAATTAAAACTAAAATTAAAATAAAATAAAGTAACTAACTACCAGGCGCATTTTAAATCCACCTGCCAATTGTGCTGTGCAAAGATATTAAAAAAACAGCTACAAAGAAATTCAACTGTAAACATAAGTAGATACTCGTAACATGTCACTCTTTTCTCTAAAATAACTAAATAAATAATGTAAAGAACGCTTGGAATTAACTTTGTTGTGGACTAAAGCGTGCACAATATGAAAAATAACATAAACTTGATTGATAAAACGGATGGAATGTGCGATTGAGTAGGTTTTAGAATTGAAACGTTCAGGATTAGCTTAAAAGTCTAAATGGTTAAGCCCAGAGGAAGCACGGGTAATAAGATAGAAAAAATAGGTAACATACGAAACGCTGAGAGAGAAAAATCAAGATCATTAATAATCATCAGGCGATCTCACCAGGAGATGGTGTAATGAGTTTGTATCATTAGAAAATACGTTAGTAGGGAGTTACATTTCTGAGAGTTCGCGGCTTCATTAATGATAATTAGGCATTCGTTATTATTTGTAAAAGGGCCTTAACTAACTATGTCTTTCTATCGCGATTTGGATAATATCTGGGTCGTGGAGATGAAACTGCTCGTTAGAAATGGCGTTTCAAAATCGTGATAATTTACAATAATAAGTGCATTTTAGTGAGATTTATAGAGTTGTGTAAACTTGGTTGTGCTGGTACCCACAAAATCTAATATGACACCGTAGGTCTATTTTGCACTGTGGTATAGTGTAGTTGTATAGTCGGATATCGGTCAACCACTACAGAGTAAAGTATAGAGAGTCTAGGCTAGTATCAGGGTGACGCCTGAACGTTTCCAGATTAGTTAGAAATACCTCCTTGGAGATTCCTGGGCTGAGGCGATTCTCCATAAGCAATGACTGATTGAAATTGAAATTGAAATTGAAATTGAAATTGAAATTGAAATTGAAATTGAAATTGAAATTGAAATTGTTTTATTGTCCAACAATATACAGTTAGTACACATGCTTAACTCTAATTAATATAATATACTTAACCGTATGTACCTAATAGTATCCACACTAGGCTCTAGGCCTGTGTTGATAGATACTAGTAGGTTGATTTTATTTAACAAACTGTTCAAAGAACATTCTCTAGTCCTTATACTAGGATTCCCTGTGTTATAAGGACTAGTTTCTCCCATTGACCTTTTCATTTTACACATTATAATGAACTATTAAAAAAAGAGATCAATTCACTAATCCACACTAAATTTTAAATAATTGTATGTCTGTTTGTTCGTCATATATTAACAACTACTAGTAGATTTTATCTTTACAAATAATTAAATAAAAACACAATCAGACTTATTTATATAAAAATACAAATATTATTACACTATTTTGGTAGACATAAAAAAGTACTAATAACTTTTTATATGTATTTTTTAATCACGCGTGTGAATCCACGGGTCACAGCTAGTATTTAAATTATGACCGTAACAACCATTCACAACGGTGTGACAGAGGAGGTCTCGTTTCATTCGTGCAAAATAGAAACTAACAGTAAGAGAAGTTGCCTTGTTTAGGATTTACTTAATAATATGAATTTTGGAATGATAGTTTACCAGAATGTGTCTATAAATGAAATTAGAGAACAAGTATGGTGGTGATGCAAGTTAGTGTTGCTTAGGAATGTGTTGTGTGTTATTTAAAAGTTTACTAATTAAGTGTTCATATATATTTATATAAGTAAGTTCAAACATTAAACGATAAGAGTCATTACGAACTTACGCGTAGTTTGCCACGTGTCATTATTATGTAAAAAAGTTATTGGCATAGATGAGTAGTAATGTGGCTGAAAGAAATATACACCTTTTTGTTGGGGTTTTTAGAAACAAGTAGGTTATTGTTTTATTTAACAATATTTAGCCAGTTTTCAGTTTGTGTGTAATCCAACGTCAGCAACCAGGTAGTAAGTTTTGTTTTGCATATATATCTAGTGCAATTGAAGATGTCTAAAATTTTATTCATTTTTGAGTATGTATACGGTGCTGCGAAAGAATAAGATCTTGTTGCAAAAACCGTGCGAACTGCAGGAACTTCCCACTTGATGTTTCTTTGTGATCTCGTTGATTCAACTAGTTTACTAGAAGCATTCCTGTGGAACCTAAGTGCAATAGAGACTAAATATAACTGACGAACTGTCAAGAATTTGTATTCTGAGTACAATTGACTAGTAGGGTATCGAAGCGGTTTATTGTACGCAATTTTAATTATTGATCGTTGCGCTCTCTCTGCTCTTATCAAATAACTACTACAAGCTGCTCCCCAACTAACAACACAATAACTGAGAACGGATTGGCATAGGGATGTATACACTAGTCTGATTGTATTAGGGTCGGCGACTTTTCTTACATTTAGAAAGATGTATTTAAGTTTTCTAATCCGAGTACAGACCAAGTCAATATGTTTTTGCCATGAGAGATGGTCATCAATTACAATGCCTAAGTACTTAATATGGTCGACTTTTACTATTTCAGGACATTGGCAATCAATTAAGGTACAGGGGCACCGCAAGAGTGAATCTTGAGTGGTAAAGTAAGTTCTGAAGTTAGGGCTTTACTATTAATTATTTTAAACTCTAGAAACTTAGTTTTTGAAGCATTTAGGGTAAGTAAGTTTGTATTAAGCCAATCACAGATTAATTGTACGCCTGTTTGTGTAACTTTATAAACATCTCTTCTGCAATCTGCACCAAATATTATGGCTGTGTCGTCAGCGAATGTCAATATCTTTCCGTGATCTATAGGTAGTTTACAGAGATCATTTATATAAAGCAAAAACAGGGTAGGTCCGAGGACGCTCCCTTGAGGTACCCCAAAGGAAATGTCGGAATAGTCACTGTAATACCTATCAACTTTAAGTCTTTGCTTTCGGCCAGAGAGATAGGAACTGAACCAGTCCAGTGCAGTACCGCGAACGCCAGATTGCTCAAGTTTTTTTAGAAGAATTGGGCGTGAGACGGTATCAAATGCCTTTGCTAAGTCGAGGAAGACTCCGATGCATCTCTGACCTGCGTCTAGTATGTCTGTGACATGGCTTACCAGAGATACTACTGCGTCCTCCGTCGACCTGCCATTTCGGAAACCGTATTGATTGTCTGCCAAAATTCTTTTACTTTCTAGGAAATTAAGCAACCGTTTATTAACAATTTTTTCCAGTATCTTCGACAATGAGCTTAGTAAAGAAATTGGTCTATAATTGGCTACTTGTTTAGGGTCCCCAGCTTTCAAGATAGGACATACATTTGCTACTTTGAAGCTGTTCGGGACAGTACCTGAGCTCATGCTGAGATTACATAAGTAGGTAATAGGTTCAGCCAACTTGGTTTTTCCCATTTTAAGTATTTTATTACAAATATCGTCTGGTCCTGGAGCTGAATCTGTTTTTAAACTATTTATGATTTGAATAATTTCATATTCATCTACGGGTGACATGAAGAATGAGTCTGATTGTTGGCTAGAAACTTTGATTGAGTCAGCTAGTTGTTTTTCAGTGACTTTAAGCTTGTTGAGCGAGTTATTCGCTAAACTCTCTCCGACATTCGCAAGATATTTGTTAGCTTTGTTCAACGACTCATTGGGACAACTTCCGATAGACAGTAAATCTACATTTTTGTTTCTTTGTTTATGGATGCCAGCAACAGTTTTGACAGCAATCCAAATCATCTTGCTGTTTCCTTTTCCTTCTGTGATAATTTTGCAGTCATAGTCATTCTTCAGTTTTTGCAGTAGATTATTGCATATATTTCTGTAAAGTTTATAGGTATTTTTCATTACGATGTTATTAGGATTTTTTCTATAATTCACATGAAGAGCATCTCTTTTTCTTATACTTTTGATTAGGCTAGGTGTGATCCATTTTTTCCTTATTTGTCTTGAATTCTTTAATATTCTTTGATTTTGGTGAGCTTTAATTAACAAATTTAGAGTACCTATGAAAAAGTTAGTTGCTGAGTTGACGTCTGTTAAGTTGTGTATTATTGACCAATCGGTTTTGTTTATATCTTGAATTAACTCAGCAAAATTGGTTTTAATAATGTAGTTTGTAGGAATGAACAACTGTTGCGGTTTTTCGTCTAACCCTGTAACCAAGGCATCGTGGTCACTTACATCCGATATGCATACCGCCACATGTACTCTATGCCTGGTCTTTACCAAAACATGATCTATACAGTTTTGTTCGTGTGTCGGTAACTGATGCCCAGGCACTAAGCCGTAGTGTGCAGCCATATCTAGGTATTTGTCAGCATTCGCAGTTTTTATACAATTTGGTTTGATGTCAATATTCATGTCACCAGTAATGATTAAACTTTCGCAGGCTGAAAGTTTTATCACTTGTTCCAAGGAGTCAACGAAGGGGTCAATATTTTTTATAGACGGGGATCGGTATATGGCTACAACTGTTAAAGTTTTCCCTATTTTAGCCGTAAGACAATTGCCATCAGTGAACGATGGTTCCGTTACTTCGATGTTTAAACCAGCCTTAGTTAGCATTATCAGACCATCATTTTGGTTGAGAAATATTTTTGAGCTATGACAATTGTAGCCATCCAGGAAAACATGAGAAAAGTTACAGTTTAGCCAACATTCTGTTAGTACTATAATGTCAGGTAAAAAACCTAGCTTAGATAAAAATACTGTAAACTTATCGAAGTTTTTTCGAACACTTCGGATGTTTTGAGTCACTACAGTAAATCTTTGGCTTGGATTTTCTAAATACTCACTACATTGCTCTGGTGCATCTAAACATATGTTATTTATTAAACTCGTGTTATCCATATCATCTGCTAAGTCCATACTGTGGGAAAGGTATACCATATTAGTCTGCAATATTGTGTAAATTGATCGTGTTCATCAGTTAGAATGTAAATATAAAAAATTGCCCATTTGATTGCACCATTGATCAATGCATCAGACAAAAAAAGGAGTGTGTTTGTGTCATGGACACGGCCGTGTCTTGTACGTTTACGAATACGATTCTCCGAATCAAAAGTTATACTATTTGCAAATCTCGATAAGCAGCAAAACAACCTCAAAATTGCGGCGCTTCCCCTCCACCTCGCGCGATGCGTCACTGTTCTCGTTTATCGTAATGAATTCTTTGATTGTTTAGCTATCCCGTGCTATAATTGTTGACTCGAGCGCTAGATCAGTCTAGCGCTGGACGAGTCAACTTCTCCTGAGGATGCCTCGTGTAGAGGCGAAACACGTGTCGAATCGTTTTTGGTGTATTTGGGTTTTCTTATGTGTTTTTTATTTTATATTCTTCCTATTAGCAGTTTATGCGGGAGGGAGGGTGGTGCACACCCCCGAATAAGCCAAAATCATTGTTATTTTCAGCGGAAATGTCACAAAATATTTTTTTTATCGTTTTTGATAATGGATTTCCGCAAAGTAACGCCTGAATCAAAAAATTATTTAAAAAAGTATACCCCGATTTTGTTATCATTAGCATTTATGGATTCACCCCGCATGCTAAAAAAAATTAAAGACGTATACACGTCAAAATACAATCGCGTGGCGAAGCGCAAGTAAACAATACGAGTGCTTCTTGATATAAACCATCGTAGCGTTCAACTCAGTACAGAAACAACATTAATTGTACCCAGCTGCTTTTATTGCGAATATTTCAACCCATCACCAAAATTGGTACAACAGTGTAAATTCAATAAGCAAGCTAAGATAGTGCTTAGCTTATGCTAGCTAGCATGCTATTCCTTTATCTATCCAAATTCTATTATAATCAATTTTAGCAGTAGCTAAAATTGATTATAATAGCATTTGGGTTAAAACATGACAAAAAAGAACGCGCTATTCTGACGCTATTCTATGCGAAGCGAAAAACTAGGTTATTGAGAATGTCTAGAGTTACCAGGACAATCAATTTTTTTTTATTATTCATAACACAACTTACAACAAATTGAATTATAATATACGAGTACTTACGTTTTCTCCAACTCTAGAAGGGCAATGTCGTGATATTTATACGGTGGTGTGAAATCTGGGTGCGTGTAGATCAGTTTGATTTTGTAACGGTTTCGATCGTCGATGACGTCAGAACGCTTCAGTAAACCCAACGCCACGTATGACGCTTTACCCCTAGGAAAGAAAAACAGGTATACTTAATGTTTTATAATTGACTAGCTAGCTGAACCCCTGCAGCTTCGCCCCTTTAGGCGCGAAATTTTCACTAAAAACCCTATCTTAGTGGTGGCTTCCTTTAATAGTATAAAATAAAGTCGCATTCTGAAAATCTGTCTGACTGCATATCCGCTAACTCCTATTAAAGCACGAAACGGATTTGGAGTCTGTTTTCACCATCAGTTATTTTTTCACGAAAGGTTCATAAAAATATTTAGAAACCTTATTAAGTTTTTATGAAGGCAGAAAAACAAAACAAAATTTCAAGAGTTTTAGATTCCGCGTTGATGAGTCAGTCAGCAAGGTAGGATAAGTAATCTATATACCCACACTATTATTTTATTTAATTAATTTTATTAATTATTTTATTAGAAATTCGAAAATAACTCAGTCCATCTGTCTGTTTGCTACCTAATCACGGCTAAACGGCTTAACCAATGTTGATAAAATTTAGCGAAATATTTTTTTTTAGAAGAAAATACTAAAAATAAAACTATAACTATAAATAAACTAAAATAGCGATAAATTCTTGAACGCAAGCTTTGCCACAGAATTGGTATCAGTAGATGTATAAGCCGCTTTTTCACGACAACGTCAAATACTCTGTAATGATTTAGCAAAGATAAGGTTTTTTCGCATATGCCGTCATTGTGAAGTGGCTCAGGTTGCAAGTATCCACCTCAGACGCAAACGGCGGACGCACCAAAATACTTTTTTGGGGTTTTTAAATTTTTTAATATATGTCAGTAAAACTTTTTAGACAGTAAAAATAGCCAGTACTGTTGTTCTACTGAAATATAGGCGCAATACTATAGGTCCTCCGCGAGCGGTTCCAGTCACCTAGGTAAGTATACCTGACGAGAAAGTAATGTAACACGTAGTTTTAGTGTTTGCAATAACAGGCAAATTTTTTTTCTCGAAAACTGTCCGAGCCGTTGGTGTTCCGGTTTGGTTGAGCGGTCCGAATTCTGCGAGACCAAACGCCGCAGAAAAGCTCAAAAACTCTCAAAAGAAACTCTGGAACTAATGTCAGAACGGAGCGAAATGAGACTGCAGTCTGCAGTTGTCTGATATGGCGGACTACGGTAAACTACCGGCCGTTTTCAATAATCTATCTATCCACAGTTTTCCTTACTACTGATAGAAATTTGACATAACGTCCGTACAAATAGTGTCAAATATCTCTAGTAGGGTAAACCGGCCATACATAAGTTATTGAAAACGGCCGTTAATAGACGAATTAGGAAGTCCATGCACGGCTTGCGTGCTTTTAATACTGCGCGTATTACGGCTGCAATTGAGCGGAACCAGGGCTCTAAAGTGTTTCCAAGAATTCGTCCATTGGGCAAAAGCAAATGACAAAACTGAAAACTGAAAATGGCAGTATCATTTAAACCAAACCAGAGATTCTGAGAGAGACTGATAGCTTCTATGGAAAGTTATATACCTCGACGCGCAAACCTGATACTGACGCAGACTGACACCACCAGAGACTGACACCAGAGCTCAGTTATTCCGACACTATACCAAAGATATCCCGGACATCAACCTGTACGAGATCAGAATGGTTCTCATACAGCTTATGAATAACAAGGCTCAAGGAGAGGATGGAATTACGACTGAATCTGAGAGCCGGTGAAAGGCCGATACATTTAGTCCTCCAGAAGTTATTTAAATCTGTCATATTCGCTGTTTTCGTGAGTCATGTCTCGCACGTAGATTTGATGAGTTACAGCCTCCTGAACAAGCCAGTTTACGAAAAGGCTTTATTTAGCACCGTGGACCACATACATACGCTACGGCAGATTATATTGAAGACCGAAGAGTATAATCAGCCGCTGTGTCTAGCGTTTGTGGACCACGAGAAAGCCTTCGATTATACGTGGGCGGTGCTGCAATCCTTGCAGCGATCCCAAATTGACTAAAGGTATATCGAAACGTAAAAGTGTTTACACAGCAAGGCCACTATGTCTGTCAGATTACAGGACCAGAGTATGGAACAAATTTCATTGCAGAGAGGTGTGAGACAGGAAGACGTTACCTCTCCGAAACTGTTCACGACCGCATCGGAGGATGTTTTCAAACTCTTGGACTGGAAAGGATCTGGCATCAACATTAATAGAGAGTATATTATTAACTTTCGTTATGCCGATGATATAGTCATAATAGCGGAGTTGCCCGGAATATCGGCTCAATGGCCTCAGTAGAGTTTTCCAACAGGTTAGTCTTAACATGAACATGAATAAGACGAAAAATCATGTCCAATGTCCATGTTCCACCTATACCGGTAATTGAAGAAAACGATACGCTCGAAACTGTAGACGAGTACGTCTTCTTGGAACCAACTGTCTAATTAGGTATGTCCAACTTGAAAAAAGAGTTGCACGAAGAATCCAGCTCGGAAGGGCAGCGTTCGGGAAGCTTCGATCCATCTTTTCGTCCACAATACCTCAGAGCCTGAAACGAAGATTTTCTACCAGTGTGTGTTGCTAGTGATGACTTATGACACTGAGACGTGGTGCCTTACTGCTGGCCTGATTAACAAGCTCAAAATCGCTCAACGAGCAATGTAAATGGCTATGTTTGGGGTTTCCCTGCGTGATAAAAATCCGTAATGAGGATATCCGTAGGAGAACTAAGGTCACCGACATAGCTCTCAAAATTAGTAAGGTGAAGTGGCAATGGGCAGGCCCCATCCTTCCTCATCATATCAGAGTTGATAATCGATGGGGAAGAAAGGTTCTCGAGTGGCGACCACGCACCGGAAATTGTAGTGTAGGCCGGTCCCCCGCTAGGTGGACTGACGACCTCGTCAAAACCGCGGCGAATCTCTGAATGAAAATGAAATGAAAGAAAGCATGTAGCCGTTTCAAGTGGGGAGGCAGATGTTCAGCAGTGAAAGTCTTTCGGCTGATACTCATGATCATGATTATTAATACTAGGTGTGCAGCAAAGTTCAGTAAATTTAAAAAATGGAGAAAAAATATGTCTGGTGCAATTCGCTCAAAACTTGGTAATAATAAACCCAAACGTTAAATAATTAAATACATGTTATTTTGAAATACAAACAACGTTACAAATCTTCACACATATATATCGTCGAAGGGATAGGCAGCGGTATTATATACCAACGTTTCGCCAGAGGGATATGTTTTTGGTCCCATGCAATAGGGGGCGAGCCTATTACCATTTACGGGGCACTGTTTCGGACTCTGCACTGCTATTGAAAATTTCTTTGTCAGAAAACTCTAATGACTGGCCGTCTCACCACTACACCAAGATCAAGCGAGCGAAGCCGCTAGTGGGTCAGCTAGTATTATTATAAAACTGTAAGTGAGCCAAATCTGTAAGTTTTTTAAATTATAATCGAGCTGTACCTCGTTATCGAAATAGAAGCCTAAAATTGAATATATAATTTTTTTTCTGTTTGTCTATTGTACGTGCATCACAGTGAAGCTACGTGAAAGGTTTTCTTGAACCTTGATACAGTGATAACGAATATTATGTTTTAACATATAGAATATTTTCTAGCGACGTTCAAAAAGGAGGAGGTACTCAAGTGGTCATATTTAAATTTCATCAAATTCGGTTTAGTAGTTTTTGAGTTACACTCCAATAACTGAATAAAATGGTAATCGGTATTCGATAGTTTGAAAAGTTGGTATTAAATTTTTCAAATTGTACTTATTATCCTAGAGAAAGAAAGAAACCTTCTGGAATAAGGGATTAAAGCTAAAAAATAAGTTAATTAACTATTTGACGGATTTTTATAATAATTTCTCTGTTCAGTAGCTGAAAGGTTAACTTAAAATTCTAAACCTGGGTTTCCGAACACTATATTACGTTTAATTAATACCAATACGCTTATTATAACAAGCTTGCTATTTTAAAATCCAGTTGCTCAGGCTGCGAGTGTTTGCGACATGCTTTAGGGGTCCATGATAGTCCAAGTTATCTTTTTGGGTTTAAATTTTTTTGTTTGTTTTGTTTTCTAGTATGGGTCAGTAAAACATTTTTGGACCCGTTTATTATTTATTTTGTACTAAATATAAATGAAAGTAACTAAATATAAAGTCAGAACGAAAGTCACTGACATATCCCAGAAGATGAGCCAGTCAAAGTGGCAGGGCAGGCCACATGCACTGCGCTGCCTGTGACTGTTAATCAAAGAAGGCCCGTACCCGCACGCAGTCCCCCTATGAACCTCTATGATACCCATTATAATATACTTTACGATAATATACATTACGGTGGGTAGTAAGATGGTTCGCAGCCCTACTATCCTGTGGTAGCCGACTCACTATGGACTAGCTGGCTTCGGCTGCTCCAGAAGGCTCCACACCCCTGGTGAACGTAGGTTTTGAGGATCCTGGGGGGGGACGTGTACACTACGCTCTCTGCGGTGTTTTTTTTTTTTTTTTTATACTGAACTGAGTAGCTCTTGACCACTATCTCACCTGGTGTTAAGTGATGATGCGATCGATGATGGAGTGCGCTTACCCAGAAGATACCTATGGTGTACCCCGCGGCCCTACCGTATGTAAAATGGGGAGTAGTACTCCAGCCTCGTCTCTCTCATCGCCCGGGGAGTGACTGCCTGGTGACGCGGGTGCCGGAAGTTGCTCCTGCTATGGGGCCCGTCCTTCTGAAGTTAAGGCCCTGGTAGCACCGCCCTTCGCCTGTCCAGGTTTAGTAATTAGCCTGGGCCTCCGCTGCTTGCCCTGGAGACGAAGTTTCCCGCGGCCCTTTGGATATGCACGCCTCGCGTCGATTCTGGGAAAGCACATGGTGCTATACCGGATCAGTGAGCTATTGAAGTAGGGTCGCTCTATCGTGGGTAAGCGGCCCGTCACCAATGGTCCACCTGATGAATCGCCCGCGCAATAACTTACCGGTGACCCCGCTTGTCTAGCCTTTACGGCCGCGTCTTGAATTTTGACTGAATTGAATACCCCTTGAGATCATCCCCAACTTCGTCGTCTACCAATGCCATCATGGCACCTTCCGCACTTTGACGTCGTCCCAATGCCTGGTTTGCCCGCTCCCACAGGGCCAAGGTTTTGTCTGGTCTCTTAAGCGGCAGCCTCACCGCGCACTTATCAGAACACTAAATGCGGGTGAGCACAAGCCGCCCAAGCGCGGCCGCCCTTCCCTTACTCCACCGTGCGCCGGTTTTTTCCATGCATGACGCAATACCAACGCGGGCGCGTGCCTATAAAATATTCCGTTTACTTTCCGAAACACTCTATTCAACGTGGAAATGCAGGTAGCATTCTGGGCATTCTTTTCCTTCAACAAATGGTTATATTATGTCCATTATTTTGTGTAACTTAATTATAGTTAGAAAAATAAAAGATTGATATTTAAATATTTAGAGTCAAGTCACAGTCACCCGTGTAAGTCCTTCATAACATTATGTACTGTCTAATTTATGTTCTAGAAAAGTGGTATCCAATAAACTTACTCTTCCCTGGTAAACGTACAGAATCCAGTAGTCATTACGAACTTCTCACTTACGAGGGATCCGCCACAGCCCCATTTAAGCGTGCTGACGTTATCTCCAAATCCAACTAAAGCCTGCAAGTTATTTAACCAACATTAATACAATAGTTAGGGTACCCATACTGGCACATCCGCTCTATAGGACTGTGCCACGGGGGACATGGACACATTACAATATCACGAACATCCAAGACACGCGTACAAAGTTTTCTGCTCAATCACATGCTGAATTATCAAACATCGTCAAGGATCATCGGTTCGTTCCTTTTGTTTTTTTTATTATTCAAATTCAAAATGGCCGCCATGCCCACACCTTCAACTGTACTGAAAGAAACAGTTCCAATGGTTGTAGGCTCTGTGTTCATGAGTCAGTCAGTCAGTCAGTTAGTCAAATAGTCAGTTAGTCAGTTAGTCAGTTAGTCAGTTAGTCAGTTAGTCAGTTAGTCAGTTAGTCAGTTAGTCAGTTAGTCAGTTAGTCAGTTAGTCAGTTAGTCAGTTAGTCAGTTAGTCAGTTAGTCAGTTAGTCAGTTAGTCAGTTAGTCAGTTAGTCAGTTAGTCAGTTAGTCAGTTAGTCAGTTAGTCAGTTAGCCAGTCAATAAGTCAGTCAGGACAAGTAATTATATATGTAAAGTTATCTAAACTACAAACTCGCGGGTTACAGCTAGGGAGGTAAAATATGAGTCTCGAAGAAACCTCCAGACGCAAGACTTGTAACAAATACAGTCTTATCAAAACCTATAAATTAAATAAAATGTTTCTTTTCCTAAAATATAGGAAGTATAACTATAGAATAATAATAATAATAATAATACTGCAGGGGCGGCTTTGTGGCGAGCTGTCGGTGAGTGGCGACACCGTGGACCCTGATTCTCCCTGGGGCTAAATGAGACCCCTGACCCCCGGCTCGCCTTAATTGGCCGTCCGGGGATGGAGACGAAAGAGCAAGAAACAAAAAGCTCCAAGGGTGGAAGTGTTAAAGGGCATAACGCCGGTAGTAGTGCTCTAGTGAAACCGCAGCACACCTCTCGACACCATTTCGCTATCCACACCAACGTTGCCCCTTTTGTCACCTTAGATGGTAGCCGTTATGGGGGGCCCGGTTAGTGGATGGCAAGTCACTACCTGCCTAAATATTTTAACATGAGACTAAAATTGGCAGGTGCCGTATCTCTAATAAGTTCATATCAATAGCCTGGCCAATTTACCCATTTTTATAATAGTTATAAGTACCATGTTACCCTTCATCTAACATTTTTTCAGTTTTTTATACTCCTTTGTATTTTTATACCAAACAGGCCTCTAAGTATTGGCAACAGCCCCACTTATGCCTTTGTAAAGGACCGGATGAAATCCGTGAACTTTGGTGAATAAAAGGAATAATAATCTTAATATTTATTTCATAAAAGGCATTTACAAATAACATTATATTATAGTAGAATCACCTGGTTCCCAAACTAGGCTTTTAAAAGCCCGTATTATAAGTTCCAGGTCTCTTTCGTCGATGTAAAATTTAAATAAATTGCCATACATAGAAAAATAATTATTTATAATTGAAATTCACTTTATAATTAATTTAATTTTTGTATTGGCGTAATTAAGTCTTCTATTTGATTGTAATTCATTTCAATTATTTACAACATATTATTTTTTTAACCTCATAAATCGATGAAGAATGTATTGTATTGCTTTTAATTATTTTATTGTAAATGAAGGGACCTAGAAAATTAATAAGTTTGGTTGCAAAAGTTGTATTTACTTTGGGTACAGTACAAACACTATTGAAGGATCTTGTATTTGCTGAAGCAGAATCATATTTACTAGACCTATCTTGAAAAAGAACTGCTTGCACCACGAAAAGTAGTCGAACAGAAAGTAACTGGCATTCTCTGTAGAGATCTGCTGTAGGGTATCTATAGGGACGCCTAGTGCTGCATTTAAGAAGGAGAAGTAATTAAATGATACGCAATTATAAAATTTGGTGAGCCCACCTAAACCAGCATTGAAATGATTTAGTCAGCATACAAAGATTTTGTCTGCAATAATAAAAATCAGGCAGCAATCTTTGTTCCGCAGATAATTTTGATAATGGTCAAAAATTTTATCATTAATAGGCAGCATAACAATACCATGAGTTTGCATAAAAAACATTCGGTCCGCAAAATAACTACTTGGTCAGCAAGATTTTATGATTGATCAGCAGAGAAAACATGTCTATATGTTCCATATGTAATTATACTAGTCTAGGGCAAAGTCATATATAGGTACGACGACGAGCGTAGCGAGGAGGAGTGTTAGGTTACTTGTGACTAGCACCGCGCGAAGCGAGCGTGCAGCGGCAGCGGCCGGCGACTGAGTGCTTACCCAAATATTATAAAACAGGAACAGCTTATGGCTGCTTATATAATTAATATGCAGTACAAAATAATTACAGCCATCCAGAATGACATAAATTGCTGATTGATTTTGAAATGTTTGCTGGCCATGAGTTGCTGACCAATTAGCTATTTCTGCTGACAGATAATATTTTTCTTCTTTCAAAAATACTAATACTATGCTAACCATTTAAATAACACCCTTTAAGAAGTCCTCTTTGGGCTCGTTCGAGTGAGAGCATGTGAGACTTATAGGTACCTCCCCATGCAATTATACAGTAGCTAATAATATATTGACAGAGGGAGTAATATAAAAGCTTAATGGTGTCCCAGTCAGCACTGTCGCGTATTGATTTAAAAACTGCTGTGTGTGTGCAGCTTTCTAACACGTGTTTTTGTTTGATTTATATGAGGCGCGAATGTCATTTTATTATCAATAGTGACGCCGAGATATTTAATTATGGAAAACCCGTTCTAGAATGGGGCAGCTACATTCATGTGGAGTATTATTTGAACAAGATGCCGTCTTATGACCTACAAGTGCCATCATATCACTTAACGGTGGTTCTCTTAAAAAAAAGGCCATATACTTGGTTTTTTCAACATTAAGTGATAATAGATTATTTCTCAGCCATATCGACCTTATCAAATGCTTTTTGTGCAATTTTATTAACATCTTCCCAGCTTTCTCTCTGGAAAATCATAGCTGTGTCATCAGCATAGCTTATTATATTGCCTTGATCTATATTAAGTTCGCAAAGGCTATTAATATAGACGAGGAACAAGGTTGGCCCAAGAATACTTCGTTGAGGGATCCCAAATTTTACCGAAACTGGTTTGCTTACGTAATTGCCTAGTTTGACGCTTTGTGTTCTATCCTCTAAGTAATTAGTTAAAAACTTATGCGGATTTCCCCTTATACCAGCGATTTCAAGCTTTTTAAGGAGCAAGGGAATAGACATACTATCAAACGCTTTCGCCAGATCAAGGAATAGAGCTAAGGTTTTCTTTTTAGCGTCGAGATTGTTGACTATAAAATCAGTTAGTTTTAAAACCGCATCAGAAGTAGATTTGTTTCTACGAAACCCGTGTTGATTCTGAGAGAAGAGATTATTTTTTCCGAGGTAATCAACGATTATTTTGTTAATAATTTTTTTATAAATTTTGACAGGGAAGACAAAATATAAATAGGTCGGTAGTCTCCAATCACCTGCGTGTCCCCGTTTTTGTGGATCGGGTCAATAATAACATGTTTAAGAGCTTTGGGAAAACAATTAGTGCGAAGGGAGAGATTAACTAGATAAGTTATTACGGGAGCAAAGGTTTCTTTGTTCTGGTGTAGAACTTTTGATGATATGTTGTCCCAGACTACCGCCGTATCTGATTTTAATGAGTTTATTGTAGCTAATATTTCCGCAATGTCTGTATCTAGTATTACAAGTGAGTTTTTGGGGATAAACAAATGAAATCTATACTGGTGTTTAAATCAGGATTAATATTTTGAGCCAGTGATTTACCAATGTTGGCAAAATAAAGATTTACTTTGTCTTCTGATGTTTCAAAGGATCCGCATGTATTTAAAAGTTCCTGGGATGATTTAGAGATAGTTTTATAGTTAGTAATTTCATTGATTACTTCCAAGTCTTTTTTATGTTATTGTTTTTACTAGCTATTTGAAGTAAATTTCGTTCGTATTTTATTTTGGCCTTTTTTAATATAGATTTGCAAAAATTCCTATATCGTTTATAAGTTTTTTTAAGGATCTCAATTTGTGGTTGTTTACGAAGTCTCGAATGCATGCTGTCGCGATTTCTCATGCATGGACCTATTGTGATCCACGGTTTTCGTGCAATCCTTCTTCTAAAAAATATTTAGTTAAGTATTATTTTTGAAACAATTTTGATAAAAAGGTCAGTAGCTACATTACAATCTTCTTTTAAGTATATTTTTGAGAAATCCTCGCAGAGTAAACTGTAAGATATACGGGAATAATTTATTTTAGTTACAGTTTTGGGAGTATATATGTTTGTTTGCTTTATATCTATTAGTAAGTACATTGTATTATGGTCTGTTAGCGTATTTTCTTGATCGACACTCAAACGTTGATCTTATCATTATGTGATCTAGACAGTTAATTTACAGTATGTTATGACCCCGTCATTTTGATTGCATAACTGTTTAGTACTATGTGAATTGTAGCCATCTATTAGAGGTACAATAGGATTAGAAGCTAGCCAGCATTCAGTTAAAACTATGACGTCCGGGGACACGTCTATTCTTTCCAAAAGTGTTAAAAATCTATCATAGTTACAAGAAATACTCCGAATATTCTGTGTTAATATTTTTAATTTATTTTTAGGCTGCATAATGAGAGATTTGCATTGCTCTGGCATGCATAAAAGATGCCATGACGATATTATGTTGTCAATATTTTCAATTATAGAGGAAATGCTATCAATAGTTATTGTTTATTATGTAATTTAAAAAGACCAATGTATTAAAAGTGCATGTTAAAACATTGTACTTACGTAGCATAGATAAATTAATTATTTGTGTTATATTATGTTTTACAATCAGTGTACAGTTTATTATACCATTTGAGCAGTTATGGATGATTATTATGTGCTTTGTATCACTCATTGAATTGCGAGATTGCGGTAAGTAAATATAAGTATAGCACATCAACGTATTAATAAATAAATCACGATTTCAGAATTATAATTTACGTAACTACATTTGATTAAAAATATATAACTGCTTATTATCTTGTATAAATTATTAATTGTTAAGGTATTACAGTCAGTATTACATTTATTTATTATTACCATGATTATGCTCCATTTATTCATCATATTATATTCATATTTTAATATTATAATATATAAACAAAAAAACAAGATGTACTTTACAAGTAAGCAATATATAACCTGGCGTGTAATTAAGTCCATTACTGCATCACATATATGTAATACATATTGTAAGGTATTTTTAAAGGCTAAATAAAACATCAGTTTGTTACAATTTACCATATTTTCATCTACAGAGCTCATGAGTAAATAAGTAAGAGCTGACAGTTTTAGTGCAATCGTACTAATAACATAGATTTGGTGAGAGTTGTCGTGAGATTCACGTTCAAGGACAGGTTTAGTGCAGCCACCCCGCTGCTCTGCAACGCAATAAATAATTTTACTAGGTTTGTGACATAACTGACAAGTATTTGTTTAGTTATAATAGGCACAGTCACGAGAATAGATGTGTTACGCCACAGATGTAATTTATATATGTGTTTAGCGTATAATATAGTCTAGTTTGAACAGACAATGTGAACTAACAATGATTCGTGTTTAATAAGAAGTGTTTGTATGAAAATGTGTGTTCTGGATTGGACTAGGAATATTGTGGAACATAAACAGTAAGCTGTAAATGTTTTCTTAGAGTATAGTCACTTTGTTTGTGTCAACCTCAGTGATTGCAAGTGGTCTTCGCTCTTAATAACAATGAACGGTGCGCCGTCTTGTTTTCGTATAAAAACTTTACAGCTAGTTACCCAGCAGTGGGCGTAATCTTCACTTTTGGAAAATTCACGGGCCAAAAAATGAAGTCGTTTGGCATTTGCTGATATGCGTTCCGAAATGTAAACTGGGTAGGCCTGACATTCGAAACCTAAGTGTGTGGAATTTAATTGGTCTGACTTAGTTTTCCTGTATTGTTTAACAGCAATTATTAAACGCCCTTTAGACCAAGTAATGGTGAATTCGATTACTACGAGTATAGTTGATGTGGTGGAGGCTGGTTTTGCTGGTAAACAATACATATCTTTTATCTCACAGGTCTCAAAACCTGCGTTGAGGGTGTCGGCCAGACGTTGCACCACCTCTAATAGTTTATCCTTAGTTTCTTTAGGACTCTTCGGAACATTTCTAATTGCAATCGCAGTCTTCAGAGAAAACCGTTCCATATTTTCATATTTTTCTTCAAGCTGTTGAACTTATTTGGACATTTCTTTACACTGTGAGCTTAGGCCTTCTTTTTTAGTCTCAAACTGTTTTATCTGATCGCTAAGAAATTCTATACTCTCTTCGATTTGTGTGTTTGAAATTTGAATTTGATTTACTCAACTCGTAATCTCTTTCGTATCGCTTTCACCTTGAATTTTGAGATCCATTAAATGGTTTTCCATCCTGTCCATTCTTTCATTCCGTTTTGCCATCATATCTGCTATCATTACTCTGATATCGTCGCAGGTCGAGGCACAGTCGCATTTCTCTTCTTCATGGGCTCGTTTTCGTTTTTGGCGGGTAGTTAAATTTTGATTCAAGCCTTTCCCTAAAGATGCTTGTGCAAGATGTTGTTTTATGTTGTCATTATCATACTCTGATGCCGATTGGATAGGCGTACTTACAGGAGGGGATCGCTGTACTTTTCCCATCATGGTAGGAGCGCAACGTAGAATGTAAGTCTATTATTTTACCCTTAAAACAACGGCAAGTGTTCGATATTATATTTCACCGCATGCGAGTGTCAGCAGTGGGCGGTACTTACTTGCGGGTGAGCAATTTTCTGATTTTGTTAGTCACTTGTCGTCACTTTTTAGGTTTTCTTGACGTAGTTTTGAGCAGACTGAGAAAGCAGGAATTAAATTGGTTTCTACTCGCTTCTATACTTTAAAAGTTAAACTAACAATCGTATTTTAAAGAACACGCAAACAATTTTAATTAAATCAAGTGTACACGACGAACAACGAAACGAATTTAATTTAAATTTAATAATTTATGGTATGTTGATTATTATAATATGTTTTTACATTAATTTATACTACCAGTAAGTTTAAAAGGAACGCAATCTTCACAGGTGAGCCTCACGCCTGTTTCAATAGCTGTAAGCTTCTATATGCATTAAACATTAATAAAATAAAACTTACCATATGAGGGTATTCATTTAATACAGCTTCAGTCTCGTTATTGTGAAGTACATCCGCATTATGGTGACAGCGGTTGGTCCTGCTGAGCCTGCCATCACGAGAATTCTCGCACGGGAACACTAGCTTCTCTTGGTATTCTATGCATTCTAAAATAATACGATTGTATATTATATATAACACCCCTGCACAAGAATGATCTCTGTCATGTGACGAATGAGCACATACAATGAATAACACATGAGAACATCTATGGCCCAACAACCTTTCTGCTCATCTCTGAAATATCTGTCCCGGCCTGGGATCCTACGCTCCGAATGCAAGGTTACCGACTGAACTTACGGAGCCGTTAAAAGTCGTGTTCTAGAAGGCAAGTATAATGCTTGAGTCAGTGTGATTAACAATATAAACTTAATGTCATAAGTTTGAGCACCGCCTGATGACAAAAGGGACAAGTTCGCGCATGTATACTATTAATTTGGCAGCATAAATCAAATAATGTCCGGAGTGACAGACACTCAAAACCAACGTTTTCGGATAACGACTATACAGAGCAGTGTCGCGCAAAACTACAGTTATATGCTCTGGGCAGCGCTCTATCTACCATATTAAAAACTATCTGCCCCAATTCTCTGATGTATACTTTTATCAGAATACTCAATAGTTATATAATTATGCTGCCCTAATTACACGTCTTAGAGCTCAAACTTCGTGCCTCTCTAGTTGCTGCCCTACGTATGCAATCGTTCAGTCTCGTCACAGGGCTTCAGCACTTTATTTTTAAATGTTGATAAGCTCAATTGATATTTTTAAATATTAACCAGGATTCTCACCCAGTATTGAGTTATTTCGCGATATACGTTGAACCACACCTCCCTAGACGATACCTGTTTCTTAAGAAATAAAATAAAAGATAACTAAAAAACTTAAAGATGCCCAGATTTTTACTATGGGGAAAAATTGATAGACAGTGAAGAAGTATATTTCATAAGGGAAGCAGAGACTCAGCTTGGAAGCTTCATCGTGATTTGCAGAATGAAGTGAAGTGCAAAACCAGCTCAGTCTCTTCTGGAGCAGTCGTAATACACACCCACCAACATCTTCACTGAAGGGTCCTGCAACCTTGTTAAGACTAAAAAGTGTTATGTGGTTTTTTTAACTTACTGTCCCAAGCCTTTTGCCCGGTCTTTTTGGTAGTTAAGGTAAGAGGTATGGAATTGCAACTATACCCACTACTTTCACCGGTAGATGTCATTCTGAAACACGTTAACATATAAGTTTCACTACTTTGGCGATACGCAGTATTTAGTACTTTAAGGAGATTCCAATGCGTTTGAATTTGAATATTTTTTTTTATATTTATTAATTAATTACTTTTAAAAATCAGCACACCAAAATCACAAAGATTTGTCCGGTATGCGTTCAAGTTGAGTTTGTTCACAGAGAACAAATTTACACAAATATAATGTGACTACATACACAAAATTAAAAAAGGTACCTAGGTATGTACCTACTTAAAGTTAATCATCAATCGCGGTAAACTATGCCTAATATGCGGAAAAGAGACAAAAAATACTGGTTGTGTTGGTTTGTTCACAAGAGTCCAACTTTTATAACATCCATACAAGTCATCGCATTAGTCCAACTTTTATTTTTATGTCCTTTTATTAGCACTATTAATTGAAGTGATATATAAAAAAATAGGGAAAACTGTAAAGAAAGTAGTATCTGTACATTTAGGATAATAAGAAGTAAAACCTTTGTCTTGTAAGTATAGGTACATATAAAAAAGTGTTAGAACCTAAAACAGTTTATTTTAAATTTCTTGTCTCTGGCTGGCTGTCTGTTTTGTATTCGCGCATCACGTAAAAAGTACCCGGTAGGTTTTTATACCCTTTATTGAAATATATACAAGTGATTGCTGCGGTCCTGCACGTTTAAAAGTAAAGATTCTAATTAAAGGTATTTTACAATGAATTTATGACCAAGACATCAGAAGACATACACGTTTACACAAGCGAGAACCGCAATTTTTCCAAGCACAAATACGTCTGCTATCTCGTATTCGCACGTCAATATTAATAAACGCTGCGTCTCAATCTCTTTCTACTCGGCTCAGAGTGAAAGTGGGCCTGCTGCCCACTATCTCAATTAAAAGCCTATTGTGAAGCTTCGTTTTTCAGCAGGCTAATAAATTGTAATTGATTTGGCTTTATGTAGACAGGTTTATTCATTCTAGAGTGCCATCTCTCCAGTTTTGTGGTTGTGCGATGTCGCTTGTTGTAACAACGTACAATCTCAATAATTGTCGGGTTCCACCACTTTGTTTGGAACCAAAAAGTTGTTTTTGTACGGGAGACTACTGATCCAACAAATTTTCGGCCTATTTCTGTACTACCTGCGCTAAGTAAGATTTTCGAAAAAATTATATTACATCAATTAGAAACTCATTTTAGTGTAAACAAAATTTTCCATAAGAATCAATTTGGGTTCACAAGGAATCGCTCTACTATAGACGCAGGTATAGAACTTATAAAAGATGTGTTTGATGCTTGGGAGAATTCTCAAGATGCCTTAGGTGTTTTTTGTGACTTATCTAAGGCATTTGACTGCGTCCGACATGATATACTTGTCAGGAAATTACAACACTACGGTATTAGGAACATGGCTCTCAACGTTTTGACTTTATAATTAAATTATAGAATTCAAAGGGTTGACATAAATGGTAAAAAATCGCCCGGCTCTATAATCGCAATGGGCGTTCCACAAGGTTCAATACTAGCGCCGTTCTTGTTTTTAATCTATATTAATGACTTACCTTATTATGTAGAGAAGAATCAAGAGATTGTTTTGTTTGCCGATGACACTTCACTGTAATTTAAAATTAAAAGGCAGTTATTAAATGACGATGTTAACAATGCATTAGCTAAAGTTGTGAATTGGTTCAATACAAAAATCTCTCCTCAATGAGAAGATAACTAATTGTATAAAGTTCTCGACACCAAATGTGAGACAAGTAGAATCCAATATACAATTGAATGGAACAGGGTTGGACCTTGTGGAGTCAACGGTCTTTTTAGGAATTACTATAGACGCTAAATTGCAATGGGGTCCCACATAAAAAAATTGTCTAGTAGGCTCAGTTCAGCGGCTTATGCTGTTAAAAAAATTAGACTATTAACTGATGTAGACACAGCTAGAATAGTTTATTTTAGTTATTTCCATAGCGTTATGACTTATGGCATACTGCTCTGGGGATGTTCTGCAGATATTAATTCCATTTTTATACTGCAAAAACGGGCTATACAGTTAAGCTCCCAGAGTTTCCCTTAGACAGAAGTAAGACATAAACATTCTAACTGTTGTCTCTCAGTTTATCTATGAAAATCTAATGTACGAGTATGTAAAGAAAAACATCAGCAGTTTTGATAAAAGGAGTGATGCTCATTCGCGTGTTGATGACACGCGAAAGAAGCACAAGCTATCCGTACATGTAACGCGTCTCCACAGAATAAGTCATTCTTTTATGGGACAATGTATACGATTCTATAATAAAGTTCCCAATGTTATCCGAGATTTGCCTATTAATAAGTTTAAAAATACTATTTAAACTAAACTCTGTCAAAAAGGTTATTACAAAATTTCGGATTACTTGGAGGATAAAACAGCTTGGGACTGATCACTCCAGGATCTATCTACTCCCCCCCCCCCCGAAGGGTTCTCGCATTGACGTGGCGGGGGGGCTCAGTAACCGTGGCTAGGTACACCACGGTGAAGCCAAGAGGAACCCAGGGGCCGCGCCAGCGTTGGGGTGCGCTGGCCGGCTTAGGCGGGCCGCTCCTATGGGCTTTGGCCGCCAAGTCCACATAGGAGTGGCGGGGTCCGGGCGCTTTGGTGCAGACTCGAGGAGGTGGGGCCCGGGCGCTTTGGCGCAGGCTCGAGGAGGTGGGGCCCGGGCGCTTTGGCGCAGGCTCGACGAGGTGGGGCCCGGGCGCTTTGGCGCAGGCTCGAGGAAGGGGGCCCGGGCACTTTGGTGCAGGCTCGAGGAGGTGGAGTCCGGGCGCTCGGCGCAGACTCGAGGAGGTGGGGTCGCGGGGGGGCTATCCCTTGTGGCTGACGTAGCAGGCGGTGGGGCTACGTATCCGACCCACCGCAGGGAGACCACGGGCGACCAGACACGGGGAAGTCTGGCGCCCACTGTTGGCGAGTTTGGTCTCCGAGGCAGTTGCGGCGCGCCATGTGTTCTGGCGTGCCGCAAAGAGAAGGGTCCGGCAACGGACAGCCACGGCGGGTTCGCGGTCGTGTGGAAAATCTGTCCCGCGTTCCCGCCGAGGGCGGCAGTGACGGAACACCCCGGGGTTTTGGTGGGTATACGGACTCCCACATAACCACCTCCCTCCCCGTGGTGGGTGGTATCCATAAAGGATTTCCCCGGGACAAAAAAAAAAAGGATCTATCTACTCGTGTACTAAGATGTCAAAGTGTAGCGTGTCTTGCCCTACTGATACCATTATTATGTTCTCTTTTGTAAGGCAACACACTGGAGCTAATATTTGTAGTACCTAAGTAAAAACATTGTAACACATCTATATAAAAAGAATGGCCCCGAGTTTCTTGCCGCTTCTTCTCGGTAGGCTCTATATATTTTGGAACGCGGCGGTAGTCTTTAAAGTACATTACAATGAAAAATTTACGTTTATAAGTGCGTCTTTGATGCCTAAATTGAATAAATGATTTTGACTTTTTGACTTTTGACTTTTGAGAAGTGCGGATTAATTTGGAATTTTCATAGGGCAACACTTGCAAAGGCAAAGTGAGCTTTTGAACTCCCAGGGCCCTGTTTCTTGAACGATATTGTTTCCGCCATTATATTAAATTAAATTTATTATAAATATGCATATTTCTCCGGGAGTTAATAAGGCATGTTGGTATCCCATCCTTCCACTCATGTTCTTTGTCTCCTTCGCTCACGCTTACTAGATCAATCGCCGTCGCATGCGCCGACTTCAGGAGATAGCGCCACGACGGCAGGCTGACAGTTGCTAAATCAGCGCCCAACGAACCGCTCGCATTTTCTTAACGTAACTTTGGGTAGCTGTGCACTCACCGCGTTCAGTTTCAACCGATGCAAACGGTTATTTCAGCTTAATCTCACCGATGCCAAGAGCTCAGTGACAGTTTATGGTGATACGAACATCAGTGATTGATACAGTGCTTAGACACAGCCGTAATAGGCTCGTGAATTTAAACTACCACGATTGCACGCGGCGCGGCCATTTTATAGCCGTCGCTGCATTACCGCTGCACGACGAAGGCAGGCTCACACCAGCTGCTTGGGACCCAAGAGAAGAGAAAACCTCACCAACAAAGGTAGGCGTGTGCTTAATATCTATCCTTCTGTGTCCTTCCATCAGCTGCCAACTTGCCTTATAGTGCCATCAATATCTCATACGCTCACGCCCCGCGAACTAGCCCTAAGAAACGAATACAGTCCACACCCGCTTAGGGTCTCATGATCTCCATTTGACCTTACGCACCAGAGTTTTAGAGCACTGGCCCATTGAGTTACTCTGCTCAATTTACCGCTCATATACCCCCCTTGGAGGCGTTCATAATCACTTTGGCGACACCAGATATAATGTGTCTTTAATACTATAAAACTTAGATTCATCTGCATTACTTTCGTCCTATGTAAAATGTTTCATAGCATTTTCGTAAATTTGCGGAATAGGTCCCAAATCGATTTGTACTAAAAACTTAATATACATTCCGCCAGTGCTTCTTACGCGAACATTAGGTGCGCATAAATAATAAACTTTCACGCAAAATAAATAAACTTCAAATATTGTTATAATGTTGCTCTGCAAGCTCGTTTGTGAAAAGTTCAAATAGTTGGACCAGTTTTGTTCGTCTTTGAATGATAATAACGGTTTTATCTTTACATCAAAGTATTCTTATATCTCCCCCGGTATTAATCAAACACAAATTTGTTCACATTCATAACAGCAAAGAAAATATAAAATATATATATTTGATATTTCAAAACAATGTTTCAAATTACATGCATGACACCAATGAGCATTCATTATATTTAATTTTCACAAAACTACAATATGGTATTGTTATTATCCTTTTATTATCCTTGAAAACTTAATGAGTTTCTATCAAATAAGCAATATGTGCGTAACTGTACCGTCCAGTTGGAATAATTCTAATAAAAGTATTTAAAAAACAAAAGTTGGAATCATGCGAAGACTTGTATGGATGTTATAAAAGTTGGAATCCTGAGAAGTTGGACTCATGCGAACAAAATATGACTTAAATAGCTTGATCAACTAAAAGTTTATACCGATGGAGTGCATCTAATCTAATATTTTTTTTATATAAAAATGTGTATACATTAGGTGTACAACATGGCAAAGCACTTTTTTGTACGTACACATGGTGTACGCGCGACAAGCGACCGGTTAATTATCACGGTATAGGAAGGATTAATTTCGCCCTTCTCATTTTACCATTGAACTACAAAACTTACTACGTTGCTCAGGACCGGTAGTTTTGGTATGTTCGCATGAGTTAGCAACCGACACGATTATTGATAAGTCGCCACAGACTAAAAATTGACTCTAACTGCGACTATCCTCGTAACGGACCGCGCTAATGTGTTATCTTAGACTGTGGCGACTTAACAATCGTTAGGGTTGCTAACTCGTCGAGTCTACCGCGGGGTGGAACTGAAAACATAAGTGATGCCTCGCATTAAACAAACAACTACTTCTCATGCCATTTAGAATAAAAATAACAAACTATGTGTATATCAAACCCGTTAATTAGTTTGATGAAGTGTTCGTGCTTCAGTAGTTGTGTAAAGCTCGTGTAAGCGTTCGCGTTGCATCGGCTATCACCAGCAGGAGCTGAGGATACGATCCCTCGAAGATAGTACCGGGTTAGTCCTCTAACAGTGTTTGGGAACGCCAAGCCGCCCCCACTGTCCCCCTTGCACACAGCTTGATTTGCTGAAAATAATATAGAAATAAATTAATTGAAAATGATTTTCTTACAAGTCAAATTACAATTACATATATTAAAAATATAAAATAAATTACAAAGACTAAATTAACCTTCTGATCAATATAAAATAACCCGCCCCTGTCCGCTCCCGATGGAAATGTGCCCATAACACTCGCTGCGTTCCCGCGCTGAATAGCTATGGCCAGCCTTTGCACCAGGAACGAACCGGAGCGGGAGTCACCGGTGATGTCACAGACTCTACGACCGAACTCTCCCACCTCAGCTCATAGCCTCAGCCCTCAACTGCCCATGGTCTCCACAGCCACGGGCACAAAATGGTAAAACAGCTCAAAGGCAGCGTACTTAAGCCTCTTCGTAATGCTGGCGTCTTCCGTAGCTGCTGACGGGGAGTTGACGGTGCGAGTCAGGTGACTGGAGGCAACAGTGCTGACGCAAGTAGCGTCCCAAATTAGGCACTTGCCTTTCTTCCACGGCACCAAGGTCAGCCCGTCAGGCCTCTTACCGTCAGATGTGCTCAGACCTGGATACTCAAGCACGCAAGGGACGTTTGCTGATACAAGGGCTCTACGGACTATGTCATTGAGAGCATGGTGTCGTGGAAACCTCCCTGTGCAACGACGACAACTCAGTGCATGATGGCCATTGGCCTCCACCATGGATCTGCAGGTGCATCTGTGAGGTTCACACACCTAGCAGCCTAGGCGGAAGACCACCGTCACACGAAGAGAGTCGTCGTCAAGTAAGGTGCCCAGGTGAGGTGAAGGCAGTGCATGCAACCATGCCCCAGATTCCGTCTGCGACACAGCCCGCAGTCTGGCCATATTAGCTCCCGTAGCAGCCTCCAATAAATTGCCTTGGATCCGCTTCAGCAAAACATCATCCCACGCCCGCTGAACGTGCGTTGCTACTGGGGTCGTCGCACCCGGGTTGAGGGCCGACCAAGCTGAAAAAGTATCTGACACAAACGGTATACTCACTTATCACCATTGGCACTTAGTAAGACAGTGACAAGGTTCGCAACCCCATGCGGTAGGCCAGAAAAGCTGGTAGGCCACATTCCGTGCGCAACGTATTCCGAGACCTCCATTCCGGATCGGTAGAGCTGCCTGATGTAACGAAACACTTTGCGTTCCGCTCAGTATACAAATATAGAGAAGCAAAGTTTACAAAACACGAACAAGTGAAGCGATATTATTGTTGCTATCCACTACAAAACTTCTATAAAGGTAACTCAATCAAGCTTTGTTGCGAGAACCAATCATTCCAAGAATTAATAACAACCTGGATCAAAACAGGCTACATACCACATTGAATGCTATTGTAATGGCGACAAGGTACGAAATCCTTTGTAATTAATTTGATGACTATGAAAATTATATAATAAAGATTAGTCAGAGTTCTGTTATAGGCTAATAAAATCGCAGTCTCAAGAGACACACGCTATGATTAATCAAAGCTGTTGGAATATGTATGACAAAATGAATCCGTCCCACTCTAGTAAGTAGTATGAGAGTATTTCTCTTTCTTACGTATTTACACAATAACAGCCCTTATAGTTTCTTATAATAGTTAAGTATGAAGGGCACAGTTCAGTTAGTTACAACTCTGCGTTCCGCCTGTATAGAACTCTGCAGTAGAGTGCGCACACACCTCTCCTGTTAAATAACGATACAAATAAATTAATCTTTATAATTCGTTAATTACGTCTTTCATTGGTCACCCTAATCTAATAGGTTATGGGCCCAGTGATTTAACTAAATAAATAACTATTTATTTATTCTTTTAAAATAAAAAGGACACTTTACGTGAAATAGTGTATAAGGGACTTGTAGCCTGTGGACTGTTAGGCTATTTAAGTTTAAGTGTTTATTTGTACATTTGAAGTGAGTGTTGTAATTTTCAACGATGGACCATTCCAAATTGAAAAGAAATTATAAACCGTTTGACGGAGGCAAATATAGTGTGTTGTAGGAAGCTAAGAATGCGTTATTTATTAAGTGAACTTGGAGTGCTCAACACAATAGATGAAGAAACCCCTACAGTGACAGACAATGATTTACAAAATAAGCTAAGAATTGCTAAGAATACTATAATAGAGTTTTTATCGGATTCTCTGTTGGGACTTGTAACTGAAGAAAATACAGCGAGGCAAATTTTCTTAAAGCTCGATTCCATTTACGCAAGAAAAAGTATAGCGACACAACTAGCTTTGCGAAAACAGTTATTAAATTTGAAATTGAAGCCGGAACATTCTTAACTACACTTTCAAGAATTTGACGATTTACTGATCGAGTTAGTTGCTGCTGGAGCAAACTTAGAAGAAGTTGATAAGGTTACACATCTTTTCATGACTCTACCGAACAGTTACAATGGGGTCGTCACAGCAATAGAGACATTGGCTGAAGACAATCTGACGTTGACTTTTGTCAAAATAAGACTACTTGATCACGAAATAAAATTGATTAATGAAAGACGTGACACAAGCTTGAAAGTTCTGCAGGCGGAAACAGTAAAATCTCAAGGTGTGGTTCAAAAACGTTATTCTATAAATAATAAAACAAAACGAAACCCAAATCGAGGACAGCCATACAAAACCTCATTCAAGCAGAAAAACAATAAAGTAAACAATATTAAATGCTACTGCTGTGGAAGAAAAGGTCACGTGCAAAAGGATTGCTATTATAAGAAAAGGTTCAATCAACACTCAGAACAAAATCATAGAACCGTTCAAACGGTAAATATCACGGACACTCAAGATCCTAATATATCGGGATTTGCTTTTATGATTGGAGGTTGTAAAATGACACATAAAGAACAAAACGAAATTACGTTTGTTTTGGACTCGGGAGCTTCGGATCATTTGATGAATAGTGAAGAATTGGCGCGAAACTTCAGGGAATTAGAAAAGCCAATTAACATCTCAGTCGCGAAGAACGGGACATACATCAGTGCAACGAAGATAGGCAACATTCCAGTAACCAGCGACATGGGTATAAAAGGAATGCTACAGGATGTCCTTTTCTGTTCTGAAATCCCATACAACTTGCTCTCAGTTAAGAAAATGCAACAAGCCGGCCTGACGGTCGTTTTTGGCAATAGCGGTGGTGTGCAAATATACAACGAGGGTAAGCTGGTAGCAAAGGGTAAGTCATTGAACAATCTAATTGGTATTACTTTTATGCTTGAGAAGTGTGCTTTGAATATTGAAAGCTCATCAAATGGGTTCGTAAACAATAATAGTTATGAACTGTGGCATCAAAGACTTGGTCACCTTGGCAAATCTAAGTTTGTGGAAATAAAAAAAACAAACAAATGTTTTCTGATATTGAACAAATAAATCATGTAAAACCAAATGATATATTATGAGAAGCTTGTATAAATGGAAAACAAGCATGTTTGCCATTAAATAAGTCAAAGTCAAAAATTATAAAACGACCTCTATTTAATGTGCATACTGATGTGTGTGGTCCCATCACTCCTTCAACACTTGACGACAAAAACTACTTCGTGATTTTTGTCGACGAATACACTCACTACTGTGTGACATATTTAGTGACCCATAAATCAGACGTTTTTAGTATGTTTAAAGATTATGTTGCTAAGTGTGAAGCTCGTTTCGGTTTGAGAATTGTCAACTTGTATTGTGATAATGGTGGTGAATATTTATCAAATGAAATGAAAGAGTATTGTATGCAGAAAGGTATAAGCTACCACTTAACAGTGCCGCATACCCCTGCTTTGAACGGTATTGCTGAAAGAATGATAAGAACGATCACAGAACGAAGTCGTGCGATGGTGTCTGGTGCTAAACTAGACAAAAAGTTCTGGGGCGAGGCTGTGTTGACTGCCACATATTTAATAAATATTAGCCCGACGAAAGCACTGAAAATAAGTAACACACCGTTTGAATTGTGGCATAACAAAAAGCCACAACTGAAATATTTAAAGGTTTTTGGTTCAATTGTATATTATTTAAATAAAAATAGAAAAACCAAGTTTGACGAAAAGTATCAAAAAGGTATATTGGTTGGTTATGAACCGAATTGTTATAAGGTGTGAGATGTGGTAGAAGAAAAGTTTGTAAAAGTCAGCGACGTGAGAGTTGACGAGCTCAACTTCTTGAAAAGCAGGTCATTGAAGCCTGAAACAGTTGTATCTGAAAACTGTAGTGTTCTTGATAAATCTGACAAACACATAGCAAAGAAAATGTGTAAACAAACTGGCAGATTATCTGCGCCATTAGGTCCCCCACCTAATAAATCTGTAAGTGAAACAGATGTGCATACACACTGCTCGTCATTTCAAAATCAATTGACATTATCTCGAAATGAACTGACTTCACATAATCAGCGAAAAAGTGAAAGGATTAAAAACTTGCCCTCTGTGTCTTATAAAGAAAATGAAGACGATATTTCTGTAAATTATTTGTTATATGCTAAATCATTAGTGTGTAAAATACCTACATCATATAATGAGATTGAATCCAGGGATGATAGGCTTTTATGGGAAAATGCTATCAATGATGAAATTCAATCACTCAATGAAAATGAAACCTGGACACTTGTACCAAACCCCGGAAATAGAAACATTATCGATTGTAAATGGGTATTCACAATAAAAAATGATGAGTTTGGAAAACCCCTAAAGTACAAGGCTCGTTTAGTAGCTCGTGGTTTTAGTCAACAGTATTTGATTGACTATAACGAAACTTTTGCACCAGTTGCTAGAATCTCAATTTTCAGATTTATAATCGCTTTTGCTAATCAGTTCAATTTATTAGTTCACCACATGGACGTGAAAACTGCATTTTTAAATGGGAAACTTAAAGAAGAAATATACATGAAAACTCCCGAAGGGATCCCAAATGCAGATAACTTAGTTTGCAAATTGAACAAAGCTTTATATGGTTTAAAACAGTCTGCACGCTGTTGGTTTCAAATGTTCGAACAAGCTTTGATTGAAAAGGGTTTTCGATACTCATCAGCTGATCGGTGTATTTACATTTTAGACGCCGGTAACATTCAAAGAAACATATATGTTGTGCTTTATGTTGATGATCTTGTTATTTCAACTGCTGATATAAATACTAAGAATAGTTTTAAAAACTATAGACAATAGACAATAGACAGTATTTTATTTGTAGCAAAAAACATAAAAAGATACACATATTAACAAGATATAAAATGGACCAAGTAAAACTTGTTTTTTGCCACAAACAAAACTAAAAAAAAAAAAAAAAAACTAAAAAAAAAAAAAAAAAATATATATATATATAAATAAATAAATAAAAAAATATAAACTAACAAAACTACCTAATGAATAGGTTCAAAATGGTAGACTTAAACGAAATCCATTGTTTCTTGGGTATCAAAGTACAAAGGCATAAAAACAAAGTTACGTTAGATCAGAAAAGGTACAATCAAACAGTCTTAGAAAAGTTCAACATGAGTGACTAACCCCCATGGAGACTAAAGTATATTATACCGCTTTAGATTCAATTGACACAACAAAGGCCCCTTGTAGAAACGTTATCGGGTGCCTAATGTATATTATGGTATGTACTCGTCCTGATTTGAGCTATTGTGTACACATCCTAAGTAGATTTGCTAACAAAAACAACCATTCACTTTGGTTATATTTAAAAAGGGTATTACGTTACTTAAAAGGGTCATTGGATCTTAAACTGACTTACGTGCAAAGTGATTGTTATAATGACATATTGACTTGCTTTGTCGACTCAGACTGGGGCAGTGATGAAGTAGGCCGTAAAAGCACTACAGGTTATTTGTTTAAGTTATTTGAACAATGCACAATATGCTGGAATACAAAGAGACAACTTACAGTGGCGGCTTCGTCAACTGAAGCAGAGTACATGGCTTTATTTGAAGCTGTTAGAGAAGCTCTGTGGCTAAAATCATTATTAACCAGTATTAACATTGAAATACCCAATGCTATTCCAATATACGAGGATAATAATGGGTGTATAAGCATTGCTAGTAATCCTACAAGTCACAAACGGTCAAAACACATTGACATAAAGTACCACTTTTCTAGAGAACAGGTGGAGAAAAATGTTATTAAAATGATTTATGTTCCCACAGGTAATCAGTTGGCGGACATCCTAACAAAATCATTACCGTCAGTGAGTTTTTACAACATGAGAGATAAACTCGGTATTAATTAACTAGTATGTAATAGTTAAGAGAAAGTATTGAACCGTTTGTGTAAATACTTTGTATACTTGATTGGTGTGATAACTATAAGAAATAATTATAGGAATAACGACTTGGTCTGATTAGGTTTTCCTGGGTTTCCCTAATCCTGTGCATCGAATGGTGGACCAAGATGATTATTGTACTCCCAGGGAAAGGAAGGTGTGTGACATTAGTATTGTAAATACTTTTGGTTATTATTATTTTAAAAGAGGATTTATTTTGAGGGGGCGTGTTGGAATTTGTATGACAAAATGAATCCGTCCCACTCTAGTAAGTAGTATGAGAGTATTTCTCTTTCTTACGTATTTACACAATAACAGCCCTTATAGTTTCTTATAACATTTAAGTATGAAGGGCACAGTTCAGTTAGTTACAACTCTGCGTTCCGCCTGTATAGAACTCTGCAGTAGAGTGCGTACACACCTCTCCTGTTAAATAACGATACAAATAAATTAATCTTTATAATTCGTTAATTACGTCTTTCATTGGTCACCCTAATCTAATAAAAGCGACCTCAAATGAGCCTCAGCCGACGTCAGTCGAGCTTCAGTTGATAAAGTATAAAGGACCTAAGTACTAGAGGGAATTTCATTATACATCAAGCATTCAACGCGAAATCTCTGCCCGATACAGTAACGATTTTACTAGAGAATTTGTTATATCGAGTTAGTAATCTCCTTAGAGTTCGTTTATCGTAAATTACTGCGGTCGGATTGATGAGATTGCTAAATCATTATAACGTTGTTTAGAGTCAATGTAAGTGTAAAATTACTGTATTGTGCATCGATCGGTAAATCGAAAAACGAGTGTTTTTCGTAGTATAGACTGGAGATTAACGGTGCCATATGAAGGTCTATACTTATCTTCGAGCCTGGGAATTGAGACAAACCAGGAGTCGTATTCTTGCTCAACAAGCGACTAGCAGTCTCCTCTCATAGCTTTTTCTGGTATCGGTGCTCGGGGCTCGTCAAGTGTGTCATGTCTTATACACCGGGTTAATGATACTAAGAAACTGTTATGGGTGGGCGGTCTATCTTTATTATATTTATTTATTCGCACTTTTTAGGTATAATTCCTGGACCGGATTCAAGCCCAAAGTCGCAAATCGATGATGGTCTATAACACACGAAGAGAACATAATAATGGTATCAGTAGAGCAAGACACGCTACACTTTGACATCTTAGTAAAAGAGTAGATAGATTCTGGAGTGATCAGTCCCAAGCTGTTTTATCCTCCAAGTAATCCGAAAGTTTGTAATAACCTTTTTGATAGAGTTATGTTTTAATAGTAATTTTAAACTTATTAATAGGCAAACCTCGGATAACATTGGGAAGTTTATTATAGAATGGTATACATTGTCCCATAAATGAATGACTTAATCTGTGGAGACGCGTTACATGTACGGATAGCTTGTGCTTATTTCGCGTGTTGATGGAATGAGCATCACGCCTTTTATAAAAACTGCTAATGTTTTTCTTTACAAACATTAGATTTTCATAGATAAACTGAGAGACAACAGTTGGAATGTTTATGTCTTTAAACTCTGGGAGCTAAACTGTAGATCGCTCGTTTAGCTCTTTTTTGCAGTAAAAAATAGATATAATATCTGCAGAACATCCCCAGGAACATGCCATAAGTCATAACGCTATGGAAATAACTAAAATAAACTATTCTAGCTGTGTCTACATCAGTTAATAGTGTAATTTTTTTAAAACCATAAGCTACTGTACTGAGCCTACTAGACATTTTTTAATGTGGGGACCCCATTGCAATTTAGCGTCTATAGTAATTCCTAAAAAGACCGTAGACTCCACAAGTTCCAACTCTGTTCCATTGAATTGTATATTGGATTCTATTTGTCTTACATTTTGTGTCGAGAACTTTATACAATTAGTTGTCTTCTCATTGAGAAGAAGATTATTTATATTGAACCAATTCACAACTTTAGCTAATGCATTGTTAACATCGTCATAGTTTAATAACTGCCTTTTAATTTTATATAACAGTAAAGTGTCATCTGGAAACAATACAATCTCGTGATTCTTTTCTACATAATAAGGTAAGTCATTAATAATTATTCAATTCTAGTATTGAACCTTGTGGAACGCCTATTGAGATTATAGGACCGGGCGATTTTTCACCATTTATGTTAACCCTTTAAATTCTATCGTTTAAATATGAAGTCAAAAGGTTGAGAGCCATGTTCCTAATACCATAATGTTGTAATTTCCTGACAAGTATATCATGTCGGACGCAGTCAAATGTCTTAGATAAGTCACAAAAAACACCTAAGGCATCCTGAGAGTTCTCCCAGGCATCAAACACATATTTTATAAGTTCTATACCTGCGTCTATAGTAGAGCGATTCCTTGTAAACCCAAATTGATTTTTATGGAAAATTTTGTTAGCACTAAAATGAGTTTCTAATTGATGTAATATATTTTTTTCCAAAATCTTACTTAGTGTAGGTATTACAGAAATAGGACCACTTTACTGTGCTTCATTAGGTCACCACTTGCAACACAACTATTAAACACAGCTGCTAGATTGGATGCAATGATATCTATAATTGAAGAAACGGTTTTCACAGAAATACCCCATAGGTCTGCCGTTTTTTTTGAATCAAGACCATTGAAACTGCTTACAATATATTTGCAATTAACTACTGAAAATTTAAATGTTGTGTCACATTCAGTTACACTTTGTTTAAGTAAGATCTCAGCAGAAATAGAGGAAGATTTTAGAGTTTTGGTTGTTAAAGAAGGGATATTAGTGAAGAAATTCTCCAACAATGCGATCGGGATGACAGCCCTGGTTGGGTCTACAACCGTTACCGGGGTTTCCTTGGGACGACGCTAAAGCTGCCGAAGTAACGGTTGCGACGGGGTCGTCCGGGTCACCCAACATATGCCTTGGAAGGCGACGGGGGGGAAGGAAGTGAGGGTCGGTTATATCAGTGGAGTAGTTAGCCGCTTCGACAACCAAGGGATTCGAGTGTCGTCGAGAGCGATATAGAAGGGAGGTTTAATTCGCAGTGCAGATCAGCGTTTCGTAGGAACCACGGAGTGCCCACTACCGTTTGAATAAAGCGATCCCGAATCACTTGAAGTTTGAGAAGGTCGTGTCTCTGAGCTTGAGCAAACGCTATAGATGCGCAATTCATGACTGGGCAAATACAAATACAAAGTTTGTAAAGAGTTGTCTTATATCTAAGACGACCCATAATGAAGACCGCTCTATTGCGAATGGGTGCGCGGTATAGGGTGGCGACATGAGAATCTCATCCCCGGTCTTGGTGAAGTACACTGCTGTACTTTTGCTGAGATTCACGGCAATCTGCCATTTACGAGACCATGCACCTATTACGGTGATGGCCCGTTGTAGAGCACATTGCAGTATCGTCCGCAAACTGAGCGATCTAAACATTGCGTTCAGATCGCGGGATGTCGCTGGTGTCCAGCGAGAAGAGAATGGGTGAGAATAGAGGGACCCTTGCATTAAAGGGGTTGTGTGGGGAGAAGAGCGTTATTTCCCTACAAGCGTTCGATCCCTGAGAAATCCCTTGTAAGATGTGTACAAGACGGTCTGGCATACTATAGCTTGAATATCAAGCCGTTGTGCCAGACTTTGTCGCACTCTTTTGCTAAGTCGACCAAAACAGCTATGGTCCCTTGAGTTTTGGTTTCTTGTTAAAACCTCCTAGGATATGCTCCGTTACGCGGTGCACTTGTTGGACGCAAAAGTGTTTGGCCCTAAAACCGAATTGCTCGTCGGGAAGGAAATTGTTTGACCTAACGTGGGACCAGTCGGTTCACAATGACTCGCTCGTAAATCTTCCCTACAGAGCTGAGGAGACTTATAGGACGGTAGCTAGAAGGCTCGGCTGCCGGTTTGCCTGGTTTGTGAATACCAATGACATTGGCATGCTTACTAGAACTACTGAAGATGTTAACTAAAATATCAACTAGCGGGATGGAGATATATTTGATCACCTTGTTACTGATACTATCAGCACCAGAGTATTAACGGGTCTTGAGGTCCTTGATCGGACATTGGAAAGGTTGTTGTTGGAGTGAGCGGGGGAGAGAGTGCAGGGCTCTACGTCCATTTCGTTCTCCGAGTTAGACACTGAGGCGTCATCTCATACTCGTTCTGAGGGACTGGAGAGCGATCGCGAGAGGGTATGTGGCGAGCGCAGAGTGCGCCGGAGAAGCGAGCTCTCTCAAAAATGTTCCTATTGAACTGGAGATAACATATTGACTTGGATAGCATTTCCGAGCAGCACGCCTACGAGGCGAGTCACCTTGTGGGAGACTCAGAGCGGGGGAGTGTATAGAGTCATATTGAGGGGAACACTCGAGAAAGGAACAATGACACTCCCATCGAGTATAGCCGAGGAGAGTAAGTGCTTAAGTATCCCTACTGTGCGCCCTCAGCCACTCTTATTGTGCAGAGGGATGTGTGCCTGAACGCGAGGTCCGAGCAGCTCCGGGGGCAAAGGCAACCGGGTAAACCCGGCTTCCAACCAAACACTGACCCAGAGAATGGAAAGTAAGGATAAGGTAGAGTTGGAAGAAGATACATGGCGTCAGCGAAGAGATACCCTTGCCGGTGGTGACAGTCCCATCTGGATTCAGCCGTTCCCTCACACGACCGAAGGGGAAAGGCTGGCCTACGCCTACGCTGGCCTAAGTACCAGGTCTACGCCCAACTGGGTTGCGTTATAACCGCAGGGATCCGACCAGTTGACCACTAAGCGTGCATTTATCGTACCATGAAATAGGACGGGTCGATCTGAAAAGAGCGGTTTTGACTTTGCGTTTGTAGTCAAGAAACAAATGGTTCTAAAAGAACGGAAACCTGGGGTCGCTCTGAAAAGAGCGTGCTTCTTTCACGTCGCAAGCCGTGCACCTCCGTGCGCCGAACGGCCCATAAAGCGGTAGATTGACGACGAGCCGAGTCGTACCGCACTCCAATCTGCACACAGAATATCCAATATGAGCAAATTCCAATACTGAATCCTCCTCAATCAGAACGATACGAGTAACCGGCACTAAAAGCGCAAGCACTTTTAGGTCGATCGGATTTTCCTTGTAGAGCTCTTGAGCACACGTCGTAATTATATTGAGTGTTTATTGCCGCTAAATTGCTTTGTGATGGTATCATGTATGTATGTCAAAAGATAAACGAGATTAGGAATTTTAAATAATATTAAAAATGCGGTCATGCGATATCACTTTACAATGTACATAATCTACTTACAGTCTTTGAAGCCCGCGCAGAACTTGTCGCCGGTAATGTGGGGTCGGAAAGTATACGGCGATTCGAATATACAAGTTTTTGTATCCACGTAGGGAAGTTCTATCACTTTGAGGACCTGCGATGAGGGACCATTTTCACTTGTGAGCCCCCATCCAGCCACCTGTAAAAACATTGAAAAAATCTTCATGTTTTTAATTACATTTGATGAACTAGTATTTGACTATTCTCATTTATGGTCGAAGATGTTATCTCGTTAGATCTGGAACAGTCACTGATTCTCAAGGAAAACACCATTTAGTGATATTTAACCAACTTCAAAAAAGGAGGACGTTTCTCAATTCGACCGTATATAGGGTGTTTGGTAGAGGGTCCGACAAACCAAATGAGCGTGTTCGGGTGCCTAAAATTAAATTTGATACAAAACAGAGCTACCTAACTGATTTAGAGCTCATAGAGTGAAAATATGAAATAAATTTTACCTCATAGTTCAACTTTAACAGTGATAAAAAAGCCTCCAGCAAGTTCCAAATAACCCACTAGCAAGCTTTTTTAGAGAAAAATAAGGAAAAAAAATTGGGAGGTCGGAGATTTTTTTGGCCAACTTGTATTCTCCCCGAACACGCTCATTTGGTTTGTCGGTCCCTCTATCAAACATCCTGTATATATGTTTTTTATGTGTGTTCGTAGATAACTTCGTCATTTATAAACAAACTTTGATGACTCTTTTTTGTTTAATAGACTATACTTTCGTGGTGGATCCATATACATTTCATAAAATTCGGTCCAGCCATTTTTGAGTTATACTTCAATAACTAAAAAGTGTTTTACCTATCTTGATGATATCGTCATTAACGGTATATCCCGTAAGTAGCAAGGTCACTAAAAAGGGTCATATTTTTTTATCAATACATAGAACCAACTTTTACACTAAGTGTGAAATAACTTGTCAAAGTCAGTACCATGCACGCGATATTGTGATAATAGGTACTTTTGAACTATCATGGTACCGACTTCAACATGTTATTTCAAATTTTTTTAGTGTAGAAGTCGGTTCTATTTTCGATAAAAAGAAAATTATGCTTGGCATTTTACAATCTTGAGGGTGTTAGCTAGCCAGGTGGGCATCGAAAAATGTCTTTTCTGAAGATTTAGAGGATTAATAGGAGATTAATTTCACAAAGACACGTATCGAACCAGCGACCGCCTGATTGGCAACCAACAGTCATTACCCCTTTCTAGTCATTGTCTTACATTACCAACCGATTTTCAAAAAAAAGGAGGAAGTTCTCAAGTCGACGCGTATAATTTTGTTTTATGTATGATCATACATACATACGCATAACTTTTTACAGAAAAGCCTAATTTTAATAATTCCTCTTTTTTTTATTTGGTAGAGTACACATTTGAGGAAGTCATAAAATTAAATTTCATAAAATTCAGTCGAGTGGTTATTGAGTTATCATCCAATAACTGAAAAGTGTTTCGCCTATTTTGATGATAAAGTAATTGACGGTTGGTGCGGCGTTGCGTTTGGCTTTATGAAAATCTTCGAAGTTGTGGACTGTATTTGAATTTAGAGAATAATTGACGTAATAATGGGGACTAAGGAATAGAAATATGGATAGGTACTTACAGGATTGGTCGCAATTAGTGTCACTTTCAGCAGTTCTAACGTCCAAAATGAATGTCATCAGTGTTCGTTTGCTATTTCACAGTCTGTACACGAATGATAACACTTAAACTGCGGTATTATCACCAAAAACAAAGGTATGCGCGGGCGCAGCGTATTTGCGCTCGGTGCGTGCGGAAGCGTTTCAATTAGCGCAGTGACGATTAGCGAGCGTCGCATCTGAGAGTTGTCCAAGCCGGAACTCACTGACGTGTGTGCTGCACTTCACGGCGACACAATTGGAACAAAAGGCGGGAGTAGGGGTTGAATTCAGGAATGCGGACACACTATTACGTCAATATACTACTACATCGATTTAACAGCGAAAATTGTAATATGGCACAACCAACGGTAAATAAAAATCGATCTCGTAAGTAGCAAGGGTCACAAAAATATTGAAGATTTTTATTAATGATTATTAGATATAATAAAATTAAATTAATAATCAAACATCTAAATTTTATTTGTTTTACCTTTCCATAATTCCCTGGTTGTAGCTGTTTTCTTTCAAAGTCGTAACTAAAGTCGACGCACACGGGGCGGACAAACGTCGTGAATTGGAACGGCGTAGTAACTATGATTATGGCTATGTCTTCCTGGTTGTTTGCCTCATTGCCTTGGTAACGGACTGGCAACGTGATTTCTTTCACCTGCAAAAATATATTTATTTTGTATAAAATATACATCTTTCAAAATAATGATAAAAATAAACACAAAGCTGTAATTTGCTAAGAATAAGTGAAAATAAACACGACGCTGTAATTTGTTAATTATAAATAAAAAGCAACACGGCGCTGTAATTTGCTAAAAATAAGTAAAAATAACCACAATGCTGTTATTTGCTAAGAATAAGTGAAAATAAACACGACGCTATAATTTGCTAAGAATAAGTGAAAATAAACACAGTGCTGTAATTTGCTTAGAATAAGGTGAATATTAGCACGACGCTGTTTTTTGCAAAGAATCATTGGAAATTAGCACGACGCTGTAACTTGCTAAAAATAAGTGAAAATAAACAAGACGCTGTAATTTACTCAGAAAAATTATAAACTGACGGGGATTTGTTATTTAATTGTAAGCGTAGTTCTTATGGTTCATATTACATTAACTAAATTGCAATCTAACTGTATCTGAACGGTGACTTTTAATACTTTAAATTATATATTTTATCTGCACTCACAACGTAATAATCCAAATATGAATTCAAAAAAGATTGTATAAAGATGTACTTTTTTTCGTGGGTAGGTAATATTTAAAAAAAACCATTACAATCCTCCGATTGTCAAACAACTGCATCATAAAATATTTTTTTAACTTTTTATAGCACAGTTTTTAACTTATTGGCGCATATGGGCTCATTGACATAAAGTAGAAAATAGTGTTATTGTCTTTGGATGCTCGTGCTGCGCAGTCATGCGCAATGCGAATCTAAATTTTCCGCCATACCACATACTTTTTCCGTGGCTGTAAAGGCTAATTCAGACCTGAGCGTTATTTGCTACCGCTGTGGGTAGCAAAAACTACCACGCGGAAATCGATGGGTAAATAGTATGAAGTTCCGTAACTGCAGCGAAACTTGTACCGCCTAGTGAGGCGGTATTTTCTCTTGTTTGGCGAAACTAGTTCCACCGCCATTGCCAACGAATATCTCTACCGCTCGTGGTAGCGAATAACGCCCAGGTTTGAATAGGCCTTAAGTTTGGATTGATCTTAAAAAATGGTTTACCTATATGAAATTTATGTGTAGTAAAATCAATTGTTGTGTTAAAATAGCTCAATAATTATTATTCAATTTCATACTTGCAACATTCATAATTTGACCAATTATTATCGTAAATAAATACTTAACTCATATGCCACTTTTGATTTATTTCAACTGTATGAGTGAAGATAAAATAGTGTAGGCAAAGGCATTTAATTAGGTCTTATATGACCGTTGCATAAACACACTATTTACTATTTCTACAATTTTATATTAACTATTTATTATATGACTATTTTCGGTTAAATAATGCCGTCAAGCTGTTCAATAACTCCGTCCCCATACGACGGTTAAAATAAGAGAAGTAATGGATAGTGGTTTGGTCGGATACCGGATACTGGATATTCGGCAAGTTACAACGCCAGATATCCGGCTACCGGATATTCAGTCCTATATCGCGTTACATGACGCGATCAGTTTGATTTGAATATAGACGCGGTGAACATCGCGAATCGATCGCAAGCACGACCCATACATTTGATTGAGTGGTCAGTTAATGTGAATCAGTACCCGCAGTTGTCAAGGTTTGCTAGAATTTATTTTTCAGCACCTGGCAGTAGTGCTTACAGCGAAAGGCTTGTTTCAGAAGCAGCTCTGGTACACGAAGCCAAGCCGAGTCGCCTCTTACCAACAAATGCGGAACATTTGGTACTCATTCACCACAATTTGCCACTTGTTAATTTTGAGTACAAAGCAAATTAATAAAAAAAAACATTTTCGACATGCGATTTTAAAAATAAACGGTGTTTATAACCTATTGTGGTATGATTTACCTTGTGTATACACATTACATATTGTCATATAGCATCTAGACTTTATAGCATTTGACCAATGTGTGTGATGACATATGGCACTGAAACGTGGTCACTTACTATGGGCTTCATAAGTAAGCTCAAAGTCGCACAACGTATATAGTGCGTATATAGAGATTGACACTCATTGACTTCTTGAAGCCTAAATTGTGTAGGTAAATCATATGGAACACATTTGATTATCATCGTTGTTGAGGTCGGACCCACACATAAACTCTCTCTGTTCCACACTCATCTTTCTACCACCATTAGTTAGCTGTAGTGGTTTTATACGATTCTATCGGTATAAGTTTCATATCTATAAACTTTGCCAAACCCTAAATATCATCGTTTTAGTGTGCAGGGTCTTCACATATTTTATAACGCTAAGAGTTTCACCCAACCCGCCTTAGGAAGCCAGTAGGAAGCCGCCCGTTGAAGGGTTAAGGCGGGGTGGATACATTTTTCCCTGCATTGACTACCATTTAATTAATTGAATTTATATGGATACTTAATGCGTTATTGGTCTATACAAGGGTTATAATAGGTACTTACGTCTGATCGCTGGTGCGCTTCCTTTGTCAAATTGGTATTCCAGGACCGGTACAGCTTCCCGACTCCTACCGCATAGTTTTCTACAGGTAGCTGTCTCTGTACGTCATCCCAGAAGCAATGAGCAGCTGGAAACACATCAATTTGGAAGTGGTACAACTCTATTTCGTGTATTTTTTTCTTTCAAGATGACGGTCAACTATTTGGTCTGATGTTCATACCACGCCTGGTCTATTACTTATAAAAGCTGCAGTTTCCAAAAAAGCTTGAAATCGGTAAACCCTGCAATGCAGTTAACACTCTGGGACATGTCTATTACGTACTATTTAGCCAGCGATGTCTTTTGCTACAGTATTACAGCATTGCATCGCAAAGAAAAACAAGAATAACTTTTGCGAAGAGTCCTAACCTAAAACATAGTATGTCATAATATTAAAACTATCAGGAAACCACGAGGTTACTGGATCCCCTAACTCATTGGAAATAAGTAAATTGGCCTCTCAATCTACCAAATGGTATTGTAAAATGGTAATATTTCAAGAGTGCCGTAACAAGTGAATGCACTGGGCGGATAAAACTCAATTATCATACTATTATATGATTTTTAGAGCACTAACGCATCAAAACGCTGTTATTTTAGAGAAAAGTTACATACTCTCGAACAGGACATGCACCCGCATCCTCTGACAATCCGTGTCAGACGCCAGCAACGCTAGGCCACCGAAGCGATCCGTCCGACCATTGAATATAACTTTCTAGTTGAAAAACTGTCGTATGGAGACGGAGTGACATCTGTTGATTAACTCAACAAACTTTATCCAACCGATAGAAGAGTTTTCAAATACTTTACTTTCGTACTGATGTCGAAATCCTTTATATTTTCGATTATGTGATTTTTAAAGCACTAACGCCTGCTTACCGAGTCTAAACTCTGCAATTTAAGAGAGAACAACAAAAACAAAAATTACACATCCTTGTATAGGATTCGCACCCGCGTCTTCAGACAGTCCGGTTTAGACACCAAGACCGGTTTTAACCTGATGGTTAATATCCGCTAGGGAGTTCAAATTGGACGCTCGTACAGCTCGCCTCGGTTGCCTAGCGGTCATGGCACTTGACACGAATTGTCGGAATATAATATTACAAAGTTAGCAATTCAAGGAAGAAGTCAAATTACATATTACTCATCTCATACTATAAAGTTTAATAAACGAAATCTAGGGGTTCCGAACATAAGAAGTGTAGTATTACACTAATTAGATTCTGACTGGGCACTGCAACTGTGATGTGGGCGTCTAGTCACTTTCATCATCATCATCTCAGCCATAGGACGTCCACTGCTGAACATGCGCCTTCCCCATACTAAAAATATTCAAATCCTCACCTGATAGAACAACATTATTGCTGACGAGGGAGCCTCCGCATATCTGTTGATATGGCTGTGTAGTCTTGGAATAAATGGCTGCGTGCCACGGTACCTCACCACGTTGAGCTGACTTCCCTCCAATAATGAGCGTCTGCGAGCCATGAAACGTAACAAGCCCACAGTCTGTGAACAATCAGTAATAATAGGTAAAAAAATGAATAATCATGTCTAATTAAATACTAAACAAGCTATGGAAACGGCTATGCTTAGGGTTTCTTTATGTGATAGAATTAAAAATGAGGATATCCGTAGACAAACGAAAGGCACTGATATAATCCAGAAGTAAAGCTAGGTATAGTTGTAGTGGGCAGGGCACATATTACGCAAAACAGATGGCCAATGAGGCTGGAAGGTTCTGGAGAGGAGACCACGGACCAGCAAGCGTATAGGTAGCTTCCACCAACAAAGTGGACAGACGCCCTAGTACAACGCACGTACGTCGCAAGATGATGTTGGATGCAGGCTACTTTCAACTGGTCTTTTTGAAAATCTATGGAGGTCATATATTCAGCAGTCAAGGTTTAAACTGGAGCATGCCTTATATTTAAATTCAGATCATATACACACATGACAATCATGACACAGATACAGCAGATGCAACGTTTTGAATAACATATATTCATAAAATTCTACTATAACAATGGTGTGTAAAGTTTTAATAAGCCATAGAAATATACAATATGTTTTAAAGTACCTACAAATTGATAAAATTTATTATTATGTCATTATCTATCAAAATACAAAATGTCAATAATTCAAAATACATATAATCATCATTCATTTTCATCATTATTAATCGGAAGATGTCCACTTCAGCGTCCAGTGCTGAGCATAGGCCTCCTCCATAAAACGCCACTTGGAACGGCTACTTGCCTCCTGCATCCCCGCGGTTTTGACGAGGTCGTCGGTTCACCTAGCGAGAGACCGGCCTATTACAACATCTTTCAATGCGTGTTTGTTACTCGATAACCTGTCTTCCCCAATGTTTGTCAGTTCTGCGGACAATGTGGCCTACCAATTGTCACTTCCCTTGATAACTTAAAAGCTACGTCGGTGACCTTGGTTCACCTACGGATCTCCTCATTTCATATCTTATTATGCAGGGAAACTCAAAGCTCTCTGACCCTCTCTAATGAGGTCAGCAGTATAGGACTACGTCTCAGTACCATAAGTTATCACTAACAACGCCGACTGGTAACACACACTGATTGAAAACCTTGGTTTTCAGACCCTGAAGTAGATGAAACTACGGATCCAAGCTACCCTAACGCTGCCTATCTGAGCTCGATTCTTCGTACGTCCTCTGTGTTGAAGTCGGACATACCATTCATCCATAACTTCAAGCGTACTTCCAACAATACCGGTATAGGTAGAACATGGACATCAGGCATGATTTTCGTCTTACTTTGAACCTGTTAGGAAACTCTACAGAGGTCATTGACCATGATGCTGAGGTCCTTGGGCAACACTGCCATTATGACTATATCATTGGCAAAACGAAGGTTAGTGAGATGTACTCGGCATTAATATTGATGTCAGAACCTTTCCAATCCGAGTTTGAAAACATCCTCCGATGCGTTCCTGTTTCAGTTTTGGAGAAATAATGTCTCCCTGTCTCTGCAATGAAAATTGTTCCGTACTCTGGTCCTGTAATCGGACTGTAATAAGTGTCCTTGCTGTATAAACAGACTTCGATATATTTATAGTCAATTTGACACAGCTGCAAAGTACCACCAAGTCTCGATAGTATCGAAAGCTTTCTCGTAGTCCATAAACTGTTAGTTAAAGTATTGGTATATCGGTTTAGTTGAATTATTGCCTTCAGAAGTTCAGTCGTAATTCCGCCCTCATCTAGCGCCTTATTACTTTTAAGCTGTTAGAGAGCCATTCTAATCTGGTATAGATTGATGTCCGGGACTTCTGACGGTACTATACCGTCCGACGTAGTTACTAACTACTAACTTGGCTCTGGCGTCAGCTACGTCAATAGTGAGTTTACTTGTCGAGGTATATATATCTGTCCATAGAAGTTCTCAATCTCTCTCATAATATTAAGCTTGGACGAAACGATACTGCCATTTCCGTTATTCAGTTTTTAATACTTATAATGCTTTAATTAAAATAAAAATATTTTATATAAAATATATATTATATGCAAGTTCAGGAACATAATTACTTTATAGTGTAGAATGTTATGAGGGAAACGGTTAAGTAGCCATAAAGTTATCTTTCTTTTTACAATATTTATTGTCATGTCTTTAAATTAGTTATGCAGTTTATTATAAACATTAATCGCATAAAAATTAGCTGTTAGTGTTGTACGCAGTGAGGCCGCAGAAGATAAAGAGCGTTGCAATAGGAAGGAACCTCTCTTCCTATCTTCTGGTGGGTCTGCTCACCTGATCCGTTGCAACGGGACCTCGGACATTAGACCGTATAATAGTGATATCACTTTAAAACAAGGTAATGCACGCAAAAATACTGGTATTATTTTAAGAATATGCTTAATAACGTTTGAGGAAAAATGTAGTTATTATGCAATGGAATCTTCAATATAAAACTAGTATGGTCGATCGCGCATGGAGGAAATAGGCAAGGTGGTTAACTACTTACTTACAATAGCAATCAATCTCAGTTTTACAATGCAATTACAATTTTGACAAAAGTAAAACTTTTTTAATTTTATTCTTCTTCTTCTTAAAGTACCTCTCCAACTTGTGATCAGCGTGGTACAGTTCTTCTTGTTTTTGGTTCGGAACAGCTCAGATGCCCCCGATACCGATTTTTGGTGGGCTCTATATATTTTGGAACGCGGCGGTAGAGTCTTTAAAGTACATTATAATGAAAACTTGGCGTTCATAAGTGCGTCTTTGATTAAATGATTTTGACTTTGACTTTGATATTCCACTATGGATATTCCGCAACCACAACTTCTTTCTTCTCCACACCTTTCTTTTTGATTATTTTTATTCAATTAGAATTAATCTTATTAGATATTAATTAATATACGGACGAGGCCCATCTGGTGTTAGATGCTAACTTCTGCCTCAGATGCATTGCGTCTTTAACCCTGAGACACTAAGATGTCTCATGTGTTTTATAATTTTGTTGGCACCTAAACCCTTCAAACCAGTATTGCGAACATTACTGCTGTGAAGCAGTAATGGTAGAAAAAGGTAGGGAGGTAATACTTACTACTTTACCACTTTTTTGTATTCTGAGTTTCACGGAAGAAATCATCCACATAGAGTTCTACTGCTCTTAGAAGCAGTAGAACTCTCTAATTAGTATATTCTTCTCTAGCCTTGAAAGACATATCGTGGTGGGGAATAAGGAGGCCAAAAACCCCACGGGCGATCCCCAACCAGATAGAGCGACCAATTAAAACATCTTTCCTCAATCGAGTTCTACTCAGTTGTCAGAGACGCGATTGATAGGCACCGATGGAAGCAGATCATAAGATCTCGGTGTACACCATCCACATCCACAGACGACCACGATCCTCAGTCACGAGGAAACGACCACAGAGAGAGAGAGATTAGATTTTCATAGGCAAGAATAGCAACAAAGATATAACAACTAAAAAAAGAGAGAAAAAGTGATAACAACTAAAATATATTTAAGAAAAAAGTCTTTAATTAAATAATCTAACTAAACAACTTTAAACTGATTAAATTGCTGCCCGTGACTATGTTCATTGAAAAGTGTTCGAGACGTCGGGATAAAATAATATATAATTATACGACATATAATCCCTTTAAAGTTGTTTAATTTCAATTCATAAGAAGTTAGAAGCCTAAAAAAAATCATAAATTGAGAGCAGTTTTAAAGGGCAATGGTGTATGCTCAGCGCACTGTTGCATAAACAGCATGTTTATAACGCTGGAATGGATGCTAGTGTCATCAGCACACGTCTCAAATACAGCTTTACTTGTCCAATTTTTGTTTCTAGTTCCGCGTTTTGCCACAGATCTATGAATTTTGTAAATGTCCTACGTCAATTCGATTGTAACTTATTAATTAAATAATTTAACAAATATTCTAGATATCAACTTTACTCTTTTCAGTGTGACCATCACTGCATCTAAGCCTTCATTACTTCACAACTATTTTACTTAAAGAAGTATATTAAACAATTCAAAAAAATGAGGAGGTTATAGAACCTCCTCTAGAACTGTATGTAGTTTTTTGTGTATGTTCACAGATTTTTCCCCATTTGTGGACTGATTCACAAAATTATTTTTTTGTTTGGTAGACGTGTACTTCCGAGGTGGTTCCATTTAATAGTTATCGAATTCAGACACTTGAGTTACACTTCAATAACTGAAAAGTGTTTCACAAATTTTGATGATATCATCATTGAAGGTGAATGACAATCGATCCCGTAACTAGCAAGGGGTCAAATTATAATGCCATTTATATCAGATCACAAGAATCCATATTATACATTAATTACACATTAAAATAATTAGTTAGATGTCATAATTTTAAATTGAAAACATGAAAACACGCACGACTATACATCGTGCAGATTGACATGTTGCTGGGCTAGCACGGTCGCCAGTGAAATAGAACGATAATCATTTTTGTCCGATAATTCTCCAGTTTTATACTTGATGATAGGAACTACAATTGTTTTCGTCATTTCATCTGGCAAATAGCCTTGACATAGACCCAAGTTGTAAAACATGAAGAGCACGCGCGGCAGGTACACCCAGCATACTTGAGATGCTCTTTTCTGGGGCTGTCGTGTCCAGGAGACTTATCTTTGTGCATAGCACGAATTAATATTCGTACTTTTTTTGTGGTAACAGTACGTTCTGGACCGACATCCCCCCCACAAGGCAACTGACTCTCATTGGACTTAATCTCTGATGAGACCCTGAAATAATCTTTAAAAAGATTAGCGATCATTTTGTGGTCAGTTATACCTTCAATGTTCACAGGGAGGCCAGGCTTTACATTTAACTTGCCTATTAGTATATTTCCAAAAATGTTTTTAAGTTTTTGGCGTTGTGATGTGAGGTAAGAATATCAATCTTGATCTGATCCTGTTTGTTTAACACCATTTCAATTTATTTTTAAAATATGTCTTGCTCTCACACATATACGCATATGAATGCCCATACTTTAGTTTACCAGCATCAATCCAGGCCAAAAACTTAAGCCTGGCGTCCCCGTGGAAAGGTGCTGCATGTTTATTCCAACCCGCGATGTAACCTCCCTCCCGTCCGTGCCCGAATACGCTCATACGACGACAATGCCAAGATAGACCTAAGTGGCGTGCAATTGGAGAGACCTATGTCCAGCAGTGGACTGCTACAGGCTGATGATGATAATGATGACGACAATGCGGCCCCTAAAAGCTCCAAATACATGCGGTCAATAATATTTCTGTGCTCAACATTAGAACATCGTCCGTCACAACATTGAGAGAGCTCTGGTGGAAAATCAATGTTCTTCAACCGGGAGTGGTATACTTGAGTGTAAGACTCAACTTGTTCAGCAGATCTCTCTCCCCACAGTACTTTATTTACATTAGTTCGATCAGTCCTTTTAACTAAGCGTACCCAGGTCACATTCAATGAAAAGTGGGAAATGGTCAGACTACACCATTTTAAGCTTCAACCATGCGCACTTGACAGATGGCATTGCAGCACTAGTGACAACGCAGTGGTCTAATCATGTCGCGCACCCATGTACGTCACTAATATATGTGAACGTGCCAGACTCGGAGCCTAGCATATGCATGTCAATACATGTCCACATCTGGTCGTCACAGAACTGTTATAATTTATCACCAAAACGTGCTTTTGGGAGAATGAAATCGCCTAAAATATAAACAGCATCTGCGTCACAACTTTCCTCAACAATGGAGCTTAAACTACCTAGGCACTGAGTAAATTCTGTAAGATTGTCTTTGTTGTTCGTGTCTGTTGGCAGTAAACACTAAATATAATCACGCATCTACTATCCAGTTTAATTTTTATGGCTACTAATCGCCTATCATCACGCTTAATGATAGATACTGACCGGAAGACGCTTCTCCTCCATAATAGGGCTACTCCTCCATATGGTCTACCTCGACGCACCCTTGCCGACGTGTCCATGGCCGAGGTCCCAACGCAGTCATCGCCTACCGTGTTTAACAGTGACAGGTCGTGTGGTAGCAAGCAGTGCTCCTGCACCGCAACTACATCAGCTTGGCATATACCTCTGATATCATATAGCGAACTCTTGAACGACCTATACCAGTTGAATGAAACTATTTTTGTATAGGGTGTACTATCCATACTATTGATTTGGAAGCCGTGTTTCCTTACGCCACCTTAGTGGCGGCAGTACATGTGGCCGCTCTCCACATTTTTTACAAAGCGCCTGAACGAAACCCCGTCAGGTCAAAAACCGACATCAAGATAAGCCCGCAGCTTCGCTTTGCTCACAAATAATTTAAAGGCATTGTAGCTTCTCTGTCGTTTCATTTTATTTAAAAAGGGTATTTTTTTTAAATAACTTGTTAAAGTCGGTACCATGATAGTCCAAAAGTACCTATTAATTGCCATGAACGGCTTGCACGTCATAGTTCAAGTTTCTCATATACGTAAATAAACCAATTATTTTAGGTAAGATGATTAGATATTAAAAGCATTTTTTTAAACTAGGCTAGGTATACAATTAACGCTAAAATTACTTCTTACTCCTAAACAAGGCGTAAGATGCAGTACATGTAGGCTTCCTTTTGCTCCACGCAAATGATTCCTATGAGAAGTGTACATAACTAAAAAAGTTGACCTTACCTGGTCCAATGCTCCGTACCGGTATCACACACAAAAACAGCACTAAGTAAAACATTATATTAACCACAGTGACACCATTCTATAAAGGACGTATTAACAACAGAAGATTAATGAATTCTAGCAGTCAGTCAAGCACTGAACGGATTTCTCAATCTTTATTGATTAGCTATCAGCCAGTCAATATAGCGCGAGCCATCGCGCAAAACTGCGATTCGACTAAAATTATGTACGTAGTATATTTTCCTTATGGTATGACTGTGTTAATGTATAGTTTTAAAACTGGTTTTTAAGCAGTGTATCCAACATTCAGTACTGCCATACTCTGTGAATGTTTTTTTTAATGCTGTGATGTGTTCGAACCTATTTTGTTTTATTTTATGCATAAGTTTCATTAAAAAAGTAAAGAAGAAGTTGAAGCTTATTGATATAGGCATTAATAAAGTTGTCTTGTTAAAACCAGTAACTGAATGTACTATACAATTACTCTTTATTACTTCTCAAAAAAAAATAAGTACGAGTAAAGTAACTAAAGTATATGTGAGTAAGAACCTAAGTACTATTATGACAATACAAATGGGTGTCTTATCGCTGATGCAATCTCTTACAAACTAACTTTGAAAAGATGGGACAAAATCAGAAGTTTAGGCAGTAATGTGCGCAAACATTAATAAATAAAAAGCAAATGCATTGTAAAGAATGTATTGCAATAACTCAAAGAAGAAAGTAATGCAATAATTAGGCAGCAACGCCATCGCTTATATCGTATCGCATAATATATTATATGTATCGCAGAGTATACGAACAACCACTGATTGGTTCAGCAATACAAGCCGCAGTTCCAGACTATAGCGCAGAGAATTATTCCAAAAAGTAATTCCATTGACAATTAATAAACAATGCTACACCGCTGGAGATAGTCTTCTGATATTCACGCTTGCTTTTTGCAAGTCCTCTTGGTTGTTTTTGGTACCGTACAGCATAGATTATATAGTCTCCAGATGCCTAATACGTCAATAAATTATTAAAGTAAAAAATGTACGCCTAGCAGGGATACTTGGAATTCAGTTGTCAAATTTAAAATCAGTCAGCAAGTGTCGCTGTGGATACTGAGTATGATAAAAATTTAAAATACCGTTTTGTGCAATTAGATTGCGCAAAAATAAGAGGATATGTATAATAAAAGAGGCCACGGTCTCCCTTCACGCATAAGTATAGTCACCAACATTTCTTTTGAAGCGTTTTACAAGATAATTTTCTAATAGTATGCAAAAGGGATGCAGGGAGAATCAGGGTCCACGGTGTCGCCAAACACCGACGGCTCGCCACAAAACCGCCCCTGCGGTATTATTATTATTATTATTCTCTGTATTTCAATTATATCACGGGTTTAACCCGGCCCTTTACATAGGCATAAGTAGGGCTGTAGCCAACACTTAGAGGCCCGTTTGGTATAAAAATACAATGTAGTATAAAAACAGAAACATTTTGGATGGATGGTTGCATGGTATATTATATTACAAAAATGGGTAAAATGACATAGCTTATGATATGTACTTATTAGTAGTACGGGAGATAGTGGGCTATGGACGAGACTACGGCACCTGCCAATTTCAGTCTCATCTTAAATTATTTAGGTGACTTGCCATCCCACTAATCGGGCCCTCCATAAGAGCCACCATCAATGGTGACAAAGGGGCAACGTTGGTGTGGATGGCTAAAGGGTGTCGAGAGGTGTGCTGCGGTTTCACTGGAGCGCTACTACCAGCGTTATGACCTTTAACACTTCCACCCTTGGAGCTTTTTGTTACTTGCTCTTGCGTCTCCACCCCCAGACGGCCCATTAAGGCAAGCCGGAGGTCAGGGGTCTCATTTGGCCCCAGGGAGAATCAGGGTCCGCGGTGTCGCCACTCACCGACGGCTCGCCACAAAGCCGCCCCTGCGGTATTATTATTAAACTAATCACGTCAATAAACTGGTTTTTATCAGCTATCGTCTCTTGTCTCTCAGACGAATCGAGCTGCGATAGCAATATTGTGGGCTGTCTTTTACGATTTTCTATTGTTTTGTAAATATTATATTATTTTTAAATTATATTCTATCGAAAATCCATGCTTGCAGTATTGTTAGTATGTGTAGATAATAATGACAAGACCTACGAAGAAATCATGTCAGGAAGCATAACTCCGAACAAATTCCACACAAAAAGTGGTCGTTCAAACCAAAACGACGTGTGATTCCAAATACGAATTACTTCCGAGTTTACAAATAGACATGTTCGGTGTTGGTTTAAACTTCAGAAGGAAAGCAGGGATTGGTTCACGCGCGTGCTGCAACGTCTACTATAACAGCTGAGTCATAGCGGCGTGAACGATGTTTTTGATTAAGCACGACTTTTATTGGGTTATTTTTATAAGGCAGTTACTCTTCCTGAAATTATTTCTTCGTAGGACAAGGCAAAGAATTAGTGCGTGTAATAATATTTAGTTGAATATTAAAAACTTATGGACATTTTGCTGATAATATGCTAATATTGCTATAATATAATTTAAAAAAATACTCGTATAGTGTCTGTTATCAATATTTCAAATTGATTTAACTAAATTTTTATTGTTAAAGTAACTCCAAAACGCATAATAATTCATTTTGTTAGTTGTATTTCAGACGTAACTTTATTTCATTTTATGAAGTACGTATTAGGTACACTTTATTTAATTGAATGTCTGAGTTATAATGTAATTTTGTACAATATATATTGCGCAATATCATATCATATCAATTGAAATTTATATATGAGTTATACTCATATATAAATTTCAATTTAATCATTCTTGGAATTGTAGCTGTTCCCTGGTTAATTCAAGTTTTAGATATTGATTGACGTTGAAACTGATGCTATAGCATCTGTGAGCTTTTATGGAGGCAGGCGGGGGGAAGAATAGGTCCGTTTTGAATGAGCATAACAGTATGTAAATATGACGCTAGAAGATAACCGGTTGACGATTACACAAATCTTGAACTTGCCTTGGTATACTGAGCAAAAGCGAATGCTCTTACATATTTGTCAGACAACCATGAGTGAAGCTTGGACGCCATAGTATCCGTGTTACAAACATGATCCTAAATACGCATTCCATAGCATTCTTCTCTTCTTATATGTATTTGAAAATATAAAGTATGTTCGTAAAAATTTACATAAATATAAGTTAAATACTTTTAATACCAGAAATACAAATAGGATAGCTGTACCTAGTTTTAGACTTGCGAAGGCTAAAAAGTCGTTCCTAGGAAATTGTGTGCGTTTTTACAATAAAATCCCAAAGCACATAACTGAGCTCACAGAGGGCAAATTCAAGTTGACTGTAAAAAACGTTTTAATGAAAAAAGCTTACTATAAAGTTCGACATTATATAGAAGATAAAGATGCTTGGAATACTCCACTTCTGGCAAGCTGTCTCTCTGCCACCCAAAAAAAGTAATATTTGTAGTACCTAAGTAGAAACATTGTCAACATCCATATAAAAAGAATGGCCCGAGTTTCTTGCCGCTTCTTCTCGGTGGGTTCTATATATTTTGGAACGCGGCGGTAGAGTCTTTAAAGTACATTATAATGAAAAGTCAACGTTCATAAGTGCGTCTTTGATGCCTAAATTGAATAAATGATTTTGCTTTGACATTGACTTTGACGAACGTGTCAGGAATTTCAGAGAATATTTTAAATTGACTGAAATGCTATTTGAAATGTATATACTATAACTATTTTGTTATCTATATAATAAGAACCTACTTTGATTATGCCGTAATATTCTCTAATATCAATTTCATTTATATTGTCATGCATGACTGTATAAATTTCGCAGTTTACTGAAACAGTATTGGATGATTTCCTGCTATTTATTAAATGATGCGGAATCGACACTTTAATAAACCTAGCAAAATTTAAATCCTTTAGGTAAATATGGCTATCATCAAAACTTGCACCAGAGTGAACACGGTGTCTTGGCGTGATTAGAGAAAAACAGAAAAAAGACTCGTTTAGACATCCACGGTAGAATATAAGCCCTAGTTCTTTCATCCTATAGAACAACATTTCGAATGCATGTAGGGACGTTGTATACAGTAATCGGGGTGATGTCATAAGGCAGGAGATGCGGGTATACGGGTGTACCCGCCATACATACCAGAGTGGCGTACTACCTTGATTGGGTCGAGAAGACCGTGTGGGGTTGATACTTAATTCAGTGAATTATATAAATAGCCAATTGAATCGTTATAGTTATTTTACCTTGTGGTTCTAGCTTCTAAAAATGCTAACTCATATTTATCCAGTTTAGTAATAAACTGCAGATTGAAACATTGAGAAATGGTCAGCAGCATAGCATTGACATAAAGCTTCTTCATCTGGGCCGTAGAACGTCCGCCGCCTCTTCCGTTGATCGGTCGTGTGAACACGTCCATTAAACAACAAAGTCCTGAGAAACTTTGCAAGTTTAGAGTAAAAATTACACATCTTCGGAATGAATTCCAACCCGCGTCTTCCAGCAATATAGACGCCATAACGGTAGGCCATCGTAACAGTCCATCTGAGTGTCGAAATGAACTCTCTAGACTTAGCTGATTGTAACCGCTGTATAATGGCCAGGTATCAATGCCAAGCTTTGAGCGGTCACGTGTAACGACTCCGTTAATTCAGTTGGTATACCAACTAACGCCCTAATCCATGCCTGCTTACACAAGGTTCACAGGACACAGGACCTACCTAATCGCCCTAATCGCTGCCTGTATGCAAGGGTCACGACAGCAACGAATTCACCTTGAAAAGAGTTGAGCCTTTATCCTCGTGGTGTAACATTACTGCAGGGGTGCTTCAAGGTGGCTCTCAAAATCTTTTTGCAATTTTTATAAACTCTATATTTAAAAGTCTTACTTCTTCCTACTACTTCTACGCAGATCTCCGAATCTACTCCCAAGCCACTCAGTCATTCATCTGAAGCATTTCATAGCATATTTAGTGTCAATAATAATTATCGAAGCGCTCGTAACGGAACTTGACTTGGTGATCTTAACCGATCAAGAAGTTAAGCAACACTTACTGCGGTCAGGACTTGGATGGGTGTGTGCTAATGGCATTATTCAATTGAGCGCTTCCGTGCTCCGGAGGGCACGTTAAGCCGTCGGTCCCAATAGTTTGTCTTAGGACAACAGTCGTTAGGCTATGTCGAAGGCCTTCGGGCGGCCTGAAAACTTCAACAGGTTGGCCACTAACCTATATATATATATATCCATCAAGCCGCACTGGGTCCCCGTGGTGGATTATGGCCCAACTCCTCTCTCTGAGAGGAAGGCTCGAGTCCCAACAGTGGGAACAAAATGGGCTGATTATGATTATCATGATGAATAATTATCTTCGCTGCAAGTGATTGGAGCAAAGCTTACGGTCTGAAGGTGAATCCACTCGTATAATAGTTGTAGGCAGTTAGCAGACCATTTACAAAATTGATTGAAACTTTATTTTTACTTTACCACAAGTCGTTTTTGAAGGGGAGTAAATCCCGTACAGTAAAACGTACATCGTAACAATTACGTATGTCAATACTGTAAAATATATAAGTATGCAAGTATATATTATATTAAGAATACACTGAGAAAATATGAATTCTGAGCTAAGGTGAATTAGTTCTTACACGGCTAAATTGTAATTACCTGACATGAGTTTGTAAGGCTTACGTTTAATTTTGCTTTCTTAAGCGAAAACGTACAAACGGTTTATAGATTTAACAGATACGAACTGTTGAATGTAACGTACCGTAAGGCACTTTCTTAATATATCTTACTCCTGTTAAATAAGTAGTCTACACTGTTAAAATCACCTTACGTTTACGACGCTGAATATTCGGCGAAAACCATAGTACTTACGGCAATATTCGCCTTATGAAAAGGTTACTTATTTGTTAAGGAAGATGAAATGAGGAGGTCCCCGAAGCAAACGTGGTGACAGGACGCGATGCTGTGGTGCAGTTGCAGCGGTGAGCAGAATCTCTAACCAGAAGTGCAGGGTGCTCGGAACTCCTGGTCCATCACGGGGTCCTGAAGTTTAAGGCACAGGCTCCGAAGAAAGCAACGGTTGGTAGCCAGAGGTACGAGACGCGATGGCTTGATCTCGGCAGTTGTTAGCCGGTGCTTGGGACCCTGGAATAGCACGTGGGCTCTGGTTATTTCAGTTCCTCAGCGGCGCCTGCTCACATCCCACGAGGTTGCTTCCACCGCTAGTCATATATTGGAGTTTACATAGGTAGTGGTATAATATGTATAAATCAAATTATAGCATAATATTAGTAGTAGAAGTAGGTTTAAAGCTAGTCTATTTTCCAAAAAAATATCTACTTACTGAAGGGGGATATGTAACCTCCTGAAAATTTATCCTAAATACTAAGTAAGTAAATGAAAAATAGGAACTTTGAATCTTCTCCCATCATTACTAGTGACGAGCAGATAAGCGTATGACTAATTTCGCAAACGGCGCGTAATGGCTAGACGTCGTGGTATGGTTCAAAGTAGGTGGCGCTTCTCCTAATAAAAAATAATAATTCTATAACAATCATTGCAATTTTAGAGAGGAAATTTCACATTCTCGGACGGGATTCGAATCCGCGTCTTCCAATATTCCGTGTAAGACGCCCACTAGGCCACCGACGTTTGAAGTCCGGGCATAGAATTTTAACCCTCTATTTGATTTTAACCGTCGTATGCTGACGGAGCGACATCTATTGAAAAACTTGGCAGCATTATTCAACCGTAAAAAGATTTTTTCAAATACTTAACTTTTGTATTGACATGGCAAACCTTTGTAGTTTGTATAATATGATTTTTAAAGCACTAACGCATGCTTGGTTGTCGCTACCCAACATTATTGCTGTGAATTTGCAAGATGTGATTTTTTTTCTCTAAAATTGCAATGTTTGGCAGCGATAGCTAAGCAGGCGTTAGAGCTATAAAACACCGTTTTAAAATCATACGTACCGAACGTAGTACTATTATTTGTTGCGTGTCAATACATAGATGAGTAAAATGTTTCAGGACAAAGTATAGGCAAAGTACTTGGAGCGCGCGGCCCGGAGTACGTAGAACGTCTTCGCGCTAGATAGTTGACGAAAGTGGGAATAAACTGTGAGGTGGGGATAGAGGACGCTTGCCGGAAATCACTACGAGAGTGCCTATTTTTCATAATGTTAATTTGTTAAAAATAAGGATTCCATAAAAGATTAGTATACCTTATCGCACGGTCCACGCAGATCACCTGGGGCGTTTCGTTAAGAGCAACAAGGGTAACTGTTATCTTATAGGAATTAACATAAAAAGGCATAAAACCACGTAAAAGAGTCCAACTGAACTAGAGTTTGGTTTAACGTAAATAGTAGAGCTGAAGGAATAATAAGTTCGGCATTTTTTTACATATTCACGAGCCATAAGTAATTGTTACTTGGAAGAACTATTTTCATGGGTTTTTATTTACGCGGTACATTTTATTCGTAAGTATGAACACGTTTTCTTCGGCAAATGGCACTCCTTGCTCTCGAGTACCAAGTTCTCGCACGATACGTGCCTAATTTCAAGTACTTAGCACTTCGCTGGTTTTTTAGTGGGTTTTGTTATCTCTTAAACAATGTACGAACGCCAAACTCACCTCTACTGCTGCTTTCAGCACCACTGGTAGAGGCTAGCGGTTGGTAAATCCTGCTTGTAGAAGCAGCTGGCTCCTCAGAAACCGAAACCTCTCGGTTCTTGTGCTAAGAGAAGGTCATACAGGCACGTAATCGGATTCGGCCAAATAAAACAATTGGGGAATAATTCAAAGTCCAGTATATTTTTTTAAAGGTAAGTCTATTGGACCACCTATGGATTAATCCCCCGCGCTATAGCCTACTGGAACTTAGGGTTGTATTTCTCAGCCGATCAGTGGCTACTTATCCCCTACACGGTGTACCGAGCTCCGAAGAGATCCATTGATGCCTAATCATTTCAAGAAATTGTGTTGAGTTTTGCAATATTTTTTGAAATTTGTTGTTTAGAAGCGATTGCATTAGTGATATCTAAGGCCGCAAATTGTATTACCTTAACAAACCCAAGGTCCTTACTCGTTATTAGATTAATTAGATAATATACCTACTGTGTTGTTTGTGGTAAGCTATAAAAAGTAAAAATAGTATTGTATATTCTGTCAATGATTACAAGTGAATTTTAGTGAGAAAATAATTCTAATGTTGAATGTACACGCTCGTCTCGTCTCGTTGTGTCTCGACGTGTCACGTGCATTTCGTCGAGTACTTACACACTTCGCCCGCTTTTATGTGAAAGCAAATTTACCAATAAGAAAATTACATATCCATGGCGAAGAAGAAGTTGGTGGATAATTTCTTTTTGCTCTAAAAGAACTTTTATATTTTAACAATATTATGTTTTTAATATATTTTATAATTACCAACTACTTACGCAAGTAAGTCTTCTTTATCCTAGCAATTTCCCGGTTGCATCTTTAACTTCCGCCAAGAAGCCCGGAGTCTGTGTTTCAGCATTTTTCCCTCCACTTCGCACGGTCTTCTGCATCCCTAGTGGTGAGACCATTGGCACGCATATCACCCTTTACGATGTCAAGCCAGCACTTCCTGGGTCTACCCAGTCTACCGGGCCCGGGTGGAGGCGGAGCCTTACTTAAGTAAGTAAGTACTATTAATTAGTGATTAGTAATATCAACCAGTAGAGTAAATTGATTTTTCATACGAAAAAAACTGTGTTATATTTATTTAAATCTTTAGTCTAGATGTACCATGGCAGATCATGTCATGTGTTAAGCCAACGAGAGACGCGAACCGACGATCTACAAGCTCGTACTAGGCCTGTCTCGTGGTGTCTTGACGAGCGTGTACAGCCACCATAGCTTTGAAAGTACCTACTTATTTAAAAAAATAACTAATAGGTCGGTCTACTGCACTGTATATGTTCATTCATAATATGGTTGATACTTTCGTAAGTATTACACATTTTAATATTATGTTATATATATATTATATATATATATATATATATATATATATATATATATATATATGTATATGTATATTATATAAAACATATATGTATATATATATATTATATAAAACAGGTTATTGAAGAAACTTGTTATTAAAACACTTTAGTGTGAATGAAGTGTTCACAGAGTTGTGTTATGTATGAACATTTTAATGTTCATACATAACACAACTCTGTGTGTAACGCAGAACGAAGAAGTGGTCCGGACGGTCACGAAACCGGTCGAAATATTCGACTATACCTACCGCGTAAGTTAAACCGTCAAAATAACATTAAAATGTTCATACATAACACAACTTTGTGAATACTTCATTCACACTAAAGTATTTTAATAACAAGCTTCTTCAATAACCTGTTTTATATAATAATACAGGCGTAAGGAAAATACACATGCACGACTACATACAAAACTTTAGTCACTTTGTAGTTTCGCACGATGGCTCACGCGATATTGACTGGCTGGCAGCTGATCGATAAATATTGAAAAATTAGTTAGTGCTTGACTGTCTGCCGAGGATTCACTCAACTTTCGTATTAACACGTGCTATAATGGTGTCACTGTGGATAATATAATGTTTTACTTAGTGCTGTTTTTGTGTGTGATAACGGTACGGAGCATTGAACCAGGTAAGGTCAACTTAAGGCGCTGCAACATCAAACTTTTAGGTACTTGAGCGGGTAAAGCACTGGCCGTGACTAGACCAAGCGTGCGTCTGTAAACACTATAACTTATTCGCAGTTTTAATTTGTTTAAAAATAAAAGAAGCCACAAGGGTAAAAAAATCTAAATATTTCTTTAACTTAATAAATTACCATTTTTCTGATTACTACAAATATAGTAAGTATTTAAGATAGAATTAATTAAGTAAGATAAGATAGTAAGATAAGAGTAAGGTAAGATAAGTAGTAGTAATTAAGATCTTTTCCATCGTTTTATTTGCGATTTTTTTCTTCAAGGTGCCAAATAAATACTGTGCAAAATTATTTTTAAGTCTTTTTTTTTTACTTTTCACTATGCACTGTATTTTTTCCAAGTTTGAATCAATAACTGTACGCCTTAACTGTCCGACGAAAAACATAGCGTTTTACGGATCTTTGGCTTTGCGCAGCGCCTTAACTAACTTGAGGTAAACGCCTTGCCAGCCGTGCAATTCTGTAAGAGAAAACATCGTTGCATCTTTGACAACATCCGTGAAACAAATTACGAGTGGACAAGAAACGTTGGAAAAGCAACCTTGTGTACAAGGGCAACATTTCATAAAGTATTTGACATCGGTGAGCTAGTCGACGAGCGCATCGACGAATCATTAGATAATCGCACGGCTGGGGCCTTATTCGCTATGACCTATCAAAAAGTAGCGAGGCGTTACTACTCGTATATCTTCAAGGAATCATCGCGAATTTTTATTGTATTTCATGGTAATTCCTTGAAGAGATCATATCGCGCCGCGTTACTTGTTTATGTGGTCATAGCGAATAACGGGCCTGTTTCCTCCTCGCGTATTCGACCAAACTTGTTTTATGTGTTTACATTTCTTAAAAGCTACATTTATCCTCAAGTAGGTGTTTGAGTCATATATCTTGTTTCTCTTAAAATGTTATTGGTTGTTTATGGTAGCCATGTCTTATAGTTTTTAAGTTAAAAAAAATACCCAGGCCAAAAAAATAAACTTTTGTCCTAAATGTAAAATAAAGTTCTGACCATTTTTTTCTTATAATTTGCTATGGTGCTCGCATAAAAAAAATATTTATTTTATTTATTTTTATTTTATTTGGGGGGCTTACAGCTATAATTACAATATAAGGTTAAGAAGTTGCTTAAGACAAGCCAATAACAAGCCTCCACTTTTGTCAAAGTTTTATCATATACGGATAAATGGTTTAAGAAATGAAAAAAAACATTTGTTTTTATTGATCTACACTAATTTTATACGCAGCAGAAACTATTGACTAACGTAGTGTTTATATTCTCTTTGCTATTGACCAAATAATATTATATAGTCTATGCTATTGACAATAAAGCAAAGTGACGTATACTACAGTTTAATAGAAGACGTCAATATTTACAAAGTCCTCATTACCATTGTCTAACTACGAATATGATAGTAATTTGAGATAGAAAACTATCGCGAGTTATGTTCATAATTACGCATTAAAACCGGCTAGGACTCGCGTAATATTTACCAGAAATATTCTAAGTTTAAATATTAAAATTTAAATATTCAAATATTCGAGTCCTAGCCGATTTTAAAGCGTAATTATGATAGTAATGTCGAATAAAATACTTTTTAATTTTGAAACTTGCAATAGTAAAGCCGGTACAAAGCAAGCCACATTATGCGTTCCTTGGTATTAGTCCTTATCTACTCTAATAATAAAGAGAAAAGATATATGAGTGTTTGTTTGTAATGGATACACGTACACTGAAAAAAATGCCAATCAAGAATGACGTGAATTCAGTTTAAAGTATGATGAATTCACATAAAGTAGGGAGCATACTGAACTGATATTCAAAATGTATGATGATACAACTGTTGCTGATTATAACGCTATTTAATCTGTCCGAATCAGCAAGACTCATTCGAGTTAAGTTTCATTCATAAATCTATTGTTATTTTTTGCGCTGATGCGGACGGGTTAAGATGACGTGTCACCATGGCTTTACTAGGATGAGCATAGATTAATTAAATACGTTTCCTACTATATTTGTTTCCTTTTCTCATACCTCAAGTTATGTTCTTTTATTTTTCATATATAGATATAGTCGATGACTTCCTTATATATGCAGTTATAGTATACCATTCATAGTATACTTTCCTTGTGCTGTGGCTTATGTCATATTGTTTTTCCCACTATTTATCAATGATTTCCTCATACCTTCAATTATGTCCTATCAAATAAATTACACTTGCGTCTTAGTATTCCTATTATTAATCGACGACTTGATGGCCGCCATATAAGTATTATTCCTCAAATCAGTAGTGTGAAAGGACATCTGTGTTAAGGTTGAACGTCACTGTGTCGAGTTAAATTGCTATCATGCCACCATAGAAATTACGCCACCATAAAAACAAGAATGCATTTCAAGAAATTTTATAGAATGTACCTTTTATAATAAATAATAATCTAAACACAAAATAGGTGATATCTAGTTGCATTATCATCATCATCATCATCATCATCTCAGCCGTAGGACGTCCACTGCTGAACATAGGCCTCCGCCATGATTTTCCAAAAGGACCGGTTGGAAGCGGCCTGCATCCAACGTCGTCCTGCGACCTTCATCAGGTCGTCTGTCCACCGTGTCGGTGGACGACCTACGCTGCGCTTGCCGGTCCGTGGTCTCCACTCCAGAACCTTTCGGCCCCATCGGCCATCTGTTCTGCGTGCTATGTGCCCTGCCCACTGCCACTTCAACTGGCTAATCTTCTGCATTATCATACGTAAGAGAAAATCACGAAACAACATTACGAGACTTAGGGCTATTATGTATCTCAATTGCTAACAAATGTTGATTGAAATCGATAAAAATGGCGACTCTATGTCACTTTCGTCTGCTACAGTCATCAAATTACCAACAGTTTTGCTTACTGGAGTTGTCAAAAGTGACTTAGAGCCGCCATAATTCAAGATTTCAATCAACATTTGTTAGCAACTGAGATACATAATACATACAGGCGTCTGAACCGACTATTACATTTAAGCGATCAAAACTTATCTGTCACAGCTCGATCCGCCGACTTGTCATGCTGTCACTCTAATATTGTATTACAAACCTATAGTTTTGATGCATACTCTTATGTCAGTCTCTGTAATTGTATTTAATTTTCACATAAAATTATAAGACATCATTATTAATTTAATGCTTACTCTATAATGAGATGTTTCTGTAATTGTATTTGATTGGTTTCACATAAATTAACACGAAAGATATACAAAAATTCAATGCACATTCCCTGAAATGATCATACATTTGTATTTTTGTATTTTATGTGTGTGTGATTGGCACATTATTTATATCCTACTAAGTAAAATAGTGTCGTATCATGAAACTATATATGAGAGCAGGTTATTTATTATTACTATTAATTTATGATGAAAGTAATATTATTTTATGTGATATTTTTTTATGGTAACAATAAAATTGTAATATCTTGTCTTATTTACTTAGTTTAATTTTTAACTATTATCACCATAATAAAATACCACCAATTTTAGATCAACGCCACGCTATTATAAAGTTACCTTAAAATATATTTATTCTCAGAGTAAAACTACTGAATCAATTCAAAGAACTCTTTCACAAGTATAAAGGTACATTATGCCTGAGTAACATACGCTAAAGTATTTGATTCATTCTCATTATTATCCATCACCAGCAGCTAGTAGATTATATAGGTACATAATACACACTGACCCATATACATTCCTGAATGGGTGTGAAGTCCGAAGTCCACTTAACTATTACCACTAACGGGACAGCCCCATCAGAGACGGAAGGAGGTTTTAGTTCTTCGCTATTAATCGTGTAATGCCTACTAAAATTTAAAGCAAGCATCAGTTTAAACTTCATTGCGGTATTAAATAAGATATGTTTTTTTTTTTTTTTTGTTATTGTTTGTCTACATATATTTCTACCTATTTATGATTGTCCACAGAATGTGGTCTTGTTACCCTTCACGGCTCGCAGACGCTCATTATTGGAGGGAAGTCAGCTCAACGCGGTGAGGTACCGTGGCACGCAGCCATCTATACCAAGACTACACAGCCATATCAACAGATATGTGGAGGCTCCCTCGTCACCAATAAAATTATCCTATCAGGTGAGGTTCTGAATACTTTCAAGTGATAATGATGCGCTTACCTTGCCGTTACAGACTTTCAGACAATTGTAGTGCCCTAGTTGCTCGCAGTTTAGAGGGGCACTATCCTTGCTTACGGCATTTATAGACTGACTTTAGAACTTATTTTTTGAGTCATATACACCCAGTTATTTTACTTGGTTCAGCGACCTTCTTGTTCTCATTTTGATTGGTAGCGCCAAGTCTTGCACTGACGTCCCGCTTGTATTGTGCATTTTCCCCGCCAGCCTTTTTTTAATTTATGGATACCATCAGCCCTGGGATGAGCATGGTGGTTATGTGGTTGGCCCAGGACCGGGATCCGGCACTTCCATCTTCTCGACTTGTGACACGGGCACAGGATCACTCACGCATAACCCCGCAGCCACCTTAACTCCGCTGTCTGCCATCGTGCATACTCACCTCTAGGGAAGTCGACCTTTGCGACTCCATTCGCGATCGATGACCCGGAACACTTGGGGTATCTACATCTTATGAGAGGGTCGGATGCACCCACATCCGGCAACCCTTTCAAGCAGAGGCCCTGCTACTTGCTGCTAGGGCAATATCATGCCTGAAATAAGGCTAAAGAAGGAGCCAAAAGGTAGGGTTGAACTGAGGCTATGGAGCTCAGCAGACCTTCAGCAATGGAAGTGCGGAATCTTCTGAGTCGCTACACTGAAAGAAAACACCATAACTATTGGGATGGCAGGGAGGACTGTAATCATGTGAAATCCTCAGTGCCTCCTAAACGAATAAGAATCCGGCACCCCAGGCCCTCCAAGCGACGAAGACCGAACTCCTTTACCCCTTCTCCGTGGTCGCGCTCTCCGAAGCAAATCAGAGAGAATGTCCCTCTATCTTTCCTATGCCCCTATCTCTCTCTGCAGCATGATAATCTCGCTGAAAGAATTAACCGCCTCCTACGACCTCTCGCATCTGAGCAGTGATGGTGGGCAAGAAGAGCCTAGGTCTGTCCCCACGACCGCGACTAGATATCGTCGCGCTTCGTCTTCTGCAATGCATGCCTCCTGCGCGTCCCAGTATCATCTGCGTAACCGCACTGGTGGCTGGCTGGGAGAATTTCCTTTGGGCGACGCGACACAAGACGTATCCCCCAAAATAACTGTGTCCCGTGAGCACTTGTGTCAGCCGATAGGAAAGCCTCCCGTGTCTTCTACATACCCACTCTTTGAGTACGGGCTGCAACGCGTCGGGGAGTCGTCGGGTGCCAGCTCTCCTCGCCCTTCCTCAGGTATAATGAGCGTTTCCCCCGCCAGCCTTTATCCAAGTCATCCCATCTCCTTAATTTTGATTTTGACAACTTCAGTAAGCAAAACAAAAATTACACGGAGACCAATAAGTATTACTCAAGTTATCAACATGGTAGCAGAGCAAGTCAAAACGATCAGATGTTCAAAAACAGATTAACTAGCGCGGCGCGGGTCTTAAATGTATAATGTTCTACTCCAAAAATAAACTAATCGTTAAATTGAGCATTCAGAAATATATTGCTCGTAAGCCTTACGTCTCTTGTCTAACATAACTCTTTGATAACGGTAGTTATTTAAGATACGAAAACATTAACGGATTTTCTTGTAACTATATCCTGTAACCCCTAGGGTAATCTCTGTTGAGAGATTCATTCAGACGCTGGTATTATGAGCTAGGCGCGCTAGGTGCGCGCAGAGGTCACACCACAGTCCCCGTTCGAGAAGCTATTATCGACTACCTCCCAGAACCAGATTCTTAAGGTAATTTGCTCCAGGATGCGTCTTGATAGCAAAATGGACATAGACATTTTATACGACTACCAAATTGATGTGATTCCAGCTGCTCATTGCTTCTGGGACGATGTACTGAAGCAACTACCCGTACAAAACTATGCAGTAGGGATCGGCAAGCTGTACAGGCCCTGGGATATTGATCTAGTAAAGGAAGTTCACCAGCGATCTGACGTAAGTAATAGCTGTTGACCAATGATCATATATTTAATGAGGTAGATATGGTACTCTCGTATAAATACGTCAACAACAAACGATTTGTTGTTGAACGATATTATGCCATCAGTTATAGAATGACGTCAAAGAACCTCGGCAAAATACTTTCTTGTATATGCGCCAAAGCTGCGACAACATTGACTTCGCGTCAGTTCTAACTAGGGTTTGGGTCACGGGACGTCTCGTGTCTCGATGTCCCGGGACTTTTCGTCATTTTAGTTGTCTCGAGTCACGGGACTTTCGTGTCGAGACTCGAGACGAGACAAGATTGTCTAGGCCAGTAAAAGGTTTTTATGGTCAATCTCGCACAAGTCCAAAGTGTTTGAGTTGTATGACGTTTAATGTAGAAATGCCGACGATCGGCGGGTGAAGTGGCAACCCTTAGAAAAAAAATCTGTAATTATGAGAATTAACAATGTTGTGATTATGAGTAATGATTAGATACTATTATTAATAATACTAGAATTACTACATAATAGTAAAGTAAAAAGAAATAGTATGACTTTCAACTCTAAGATTTGACTGCTTTAAAGTGAATCTGTATGTGATTTAAAGAAATACACAAAGCAATTATTAAGACTGAAATTAACGTAAAAGTTTGTAAGATTAAATGTAATGTTTAAAAAAAGTTGATTTATAAAAAATGCCTTTCTTAATATGTTTCACCAGAAATTTTATCAATTAAAATTCTCAAAAATAGCTTACATCTCTTAAAAAAACAAAAAAACAATTTGTTACTTAAGTCTCCAAGTCCCGGGAATTCCCGGGACTTTGATTGTAGACTGTCTCGTGTCCCGGGACTTTGACATTGTCGGGAATTCCCAAGAGAGTCAAGAGTGCACTGAGTCGATTATTGATATAGTAGTAAGAGTTCCTCGGCACTACATACTTTGTGACTCTTAGAAAATAGTGTAGAGAAAAAGAAGCAGAAGACTTGAGGTCCATCCGTTTCGTGTAGCTTTTACACAATTTATTTTTATTACACATAATACTAGTAGTTCCGCGAACAGTAGACCTCGCGATCACATAGTCTAATCAGCGGCAATTTTTTTCAGTTATTTACAACCGGATAGCACTATAATTTACACCAATAATTATTATATTCGAAATTCCTCTTTAAAGTCAGTTAAGTAATGTGTTCTAAATTTTATCAAAATCAATCGGTAAATAGCGCCGCAGCAAACGTCCCCCCTTTTTAAGAAAAGTACTCCCCCCATCCAAATTCAGCAACGACAAATAAAATTATTAAATAGTACATGCAATACAACATGCATAGTAAGTTTCGTGAAGATTGGTTGAAAAATGTGGCCCGTACAGGAAGACAAACGAACAACCTAACAAATATACGGACAGATGAAAGTCAATTTGGCCAGGTAAAGCAGAGACGCTTCGCTCGCTGGGCCGATTGTACTCTCTTCGCCTCGCGGTTTAATCCGTGGGTGATGGGTGACGATAATGAAATGTATTCTATATGTTATTCTAGTGCCTAATCTTTCAACATACTAAACTTCATTATTAGTAGTAAAGAAATATATGAATATAAAGCTTTTGAGGTATTTGCCACTCCACCATCACTAAGACAAAGTTGTAATACTTACGGATGGTCTAGCGCCAACAATCCGATATCATTGTCTACCGACTTCCAAAAAGGAGAAGATACTCAATTCAACTGTATCGGAACCTCCCACAAACCGACGAAACGCCATAGCAACATATGCTATTTCACGTGGTGGTGGTGTTATGTGGGAGTGTGGTACTTCTCCGGTCTTGCCGGCCCATTCGGCTGTAGGGTTGCAGCGTGACACTACCACAAAAGTGATTAATTATAGTTTTAACCCGTCGCGTGGCGCGCATATACCATGTGTACGTACAAAAAGTGCTAAGCCATTTCGCGCATACACATAATGTAAACAAATTTTCTACAGACTTCCAAAATGGAAGAGTTACTCAACTTCAACTGTATTTTTTTTATGTTTGTTACCTCATAAGTTTCGATAGGGTAAACCGATTCTTAAAATTCTTCAAATTAGTTTCAATTTCAATTTCATCAAATTCAGTACATTAGTTTTTGAGTTATACTCCAATAACTGAATAGAACGGAAGTTGGTAGAAATTTTTCAAATTGTACTTGTATATCTTCGAGGGTATGAACTCAGGATGTATGATGTTTCTTTTCACTTTGTGTATGTTCTTCGGGTCGATTGCAGCTCTGTTCAATATGTTTAGGGCAACGTATGATACTAGACCGCTGGAAAATAATATGATTGAAAAATATGTAAGTAATAAACGCAAAGAATTTGGACGGGATTCGAACTCAGTTAATCTATGAAAATCTAATGTATGTAAAGAAAAACATGACTCAACAACGGCTATAGTTGAAACTGTTTAATTCTCCTAGATTTGTTTTTACAAGTTTAGTTTCGTATCTAATATTAGTGGATTATTAACCATTATGTGTTGTAGCGGTGCATGAGAGAGGCAGAGCGTACAAAACAATTAATCATAATTTTGAGTCTTCCTCGTCAATCGTCTTTGACAGTTTTCATGCACCCGCCGGTTTACTGTATCGTGACATAATGACGGTTTTATTTACATGACTCTGACTTGATTCTAACTACTTGGAGGATAATAAATGTAGAAACGTATGATATGAGAGTACTTATAAAGGAAAACAACAGAAAGTATATATGCAGTCGTAATTATGGAAATAAATAAATATGGACTGACTTATTTGCGTCTTGGCTAATCTGATTGGCGTCCTTACAGATCACAATGTCATACGGGTTATCAGTATGAAGTTAGTTGCTGATAAAACCCTTCATTTTACTTAAATGCACACTGCATAATTTAAGGCGCATAAATTGTGTATACTGTAAATGTATCTTTGGATAAAATACCTTTGACTGAAACTTAGACACTCACTGTGGGACTAGTCCATAAAAAGGTCGCTCAGCGAGCTGATGGAGAGAGCTCGGGGTTTCTCTGAAGGATAAGATGATTCTTAATGAAGTTATCCAACAGAGAACCAAAGTAATCGACATAGCTCAAAGAATAAGCAAGCTGAAGTAGCAATGGGCTGGCCACATTTCACGAAAAATCCGATAACCGCTAGAGTAGACGAGTTCTTGAGTGGAGACCAAAGGCAAACGGAGTGTAGGACGCCCTGCGGCCAGGTGGAGAGACGACCTGCGGAAGGCGGCTGGCAGTAATTGGATGCAGAGAGCTGAAGACCGAGCTCTGTGGCGTACTGTAGGAGAGGCATATGGCCAGCAGTGGACGCATGTGGACTGATGATGACGATGAATGTAAATGTAACTAGCGCCGCCCCGTGGTTTCAATCGCGTAGTCTTGTATGATGATATGTTGATGAAAAATATTATGTGAGGTATTCCAGAATCTAAAGTATGTACGTGCCAAATTTCATCTAAATCCGCTCAGCGGTGAGTGAGTAACAAACGTCGGTCGATCCATCCAAATATTTATGATAGGTAAGCTACGAATAATAATAAGTCTGGTAAGTAAGAAGTAAGATTGATAAAAGACAATATTAGAAACTCAAAGTCTTCATCTTTGACATTGACAAGTTTAAAGTTACGTCATCCTTTAATTCTCAGTTACTTCCACGAGTTCATAGTGATTTGTTTTATATCCTCCATCAAATACACTATTCATGAACTTTGTACTTCTACTAAGTACATTATTTAAATTTTAATGGAAAAACTATAATATTCTGGGACAGGATTCGTACCCTCGTCTTCCGACCGTGTCAGACGCCGAAACACCAAACCTATGGTCGAATTTAATCGACGGCGTATGGGTTGGAGTTTAGTTTCGCTATGCAGAAGTTTGTGCTTTAAAATTCGCAAACAGTATAAAACTTGTATTTAGTTCTATACTTCAAGTAAGATACGAAAACAACAATCACTATTGTATTGGAAACTTACGTAGCGTCATTATAATGCGATGATGATATAATTATATGCTCCATGTATTTTACAAGCCGAGCGAGCGAAGCGAGCGTGCCGCGGCAGCGATCTGAGATGCGACGCGACTAAAATAAGAATGTTAGGACATATTTTGTTTTGTCATAAAAACATATTATATATTATAGGTTTCGATGCTTAATAACGTATGTTATTTAAAATTGAAATTAAAAAAAATATGAGTAGGTATTGATATATATATTAATAAATGATATTTTAATATACAAAAATGTGATGGTACATACGTTTCTATTTGCTTTATAATTATATATTTTAAAAGTGATCATTTATCCCTCCCTCATCTAGCTTGACATGAGTTGGCCACGCACATGTTGGTTTACAATTGAACTTGCCATAATAGAAATATGTAACTTTGTGGAAATAATATACCTATAATGATATATTGTGAAGCTGGTCTAATACAACATAAATCCGTCGTGTTTGTACTTATTCTTAGTAAATTACAGAGTGGGGTTTCTTGAAATATTATTTTATGACGATGTATTTTTTTTAAGATTTTTTCAACTATTTGCAGGCGAAAGAAATCCACCTGCCAGCCCGTTACCAAGGCAACGAGGCTAACAACCAGGAGGACATAGCCATCGTCCTAGTTACTTCGCCGTTCCAATACACGACGTTTGTCCGCCCCGTGTGCGTCGACTTCGATTACAATTTTGAAAGAAAACAGTTACAACCAGGGAAATATGGAAAGGTAAAAAAGTATAATATGTAAGTACAGGTCGCGTCATGTAAAAAGAACGCTGGAACAAAGTAGAGGGGGTTTGCGCATGGCTACACTCAACGGTCGACTGACGAACCAATAGCGCTCCGACAAGCATGCGGTGCGTGACCCGCCCGCCCCGCGCCGCACCTCATACCAAATAGACCGATCAATCGCCTTCTCCGCACCCTAACCGCCAACGTTCTTTTTACATGACGCGACCTGTAGTATTATTACCTTTGTTAATTATATTAATAAATGATTTATAATAATCCAGTAAGCGACACTGCCAGTACAGTCACATGCCAATGACGTAAAAGACGAATGAATTTCCAAATCACTATATGGATTCCTTGCGCCGTACGTGCAGGTACCTAATGCGAACACAGTGGCTTACTTTGTCAATATATAGGATGTTTGGTAGAGGGACCGACAAACCAAATGAGCGTGTTCGGGGGTCCAATTGGAGAATACAAGTTGGCCAAAAAATCCCCGACCCCCTGTATATAGCTATTCATTTGTTTAGAGCACGCAATGCTAGACAAAGAAAGCTACCTACATAGGAATAACTGCTTTTATTAGGTATTCAAACAAAAATAGCCGCTCTATGCTAAGAAATTAAAGCTAGAAATGTAGAGTAGTGACTGTTGTGAGAAGGTGGATGGTATTATCAGGGTTTGGGCAAGAAGTTCAAACCTTGAATTTATTGAAGCCATTGCGGTTTTTGTACGCGTTGATTTTGATTCACATTATGTACAAATAGTAGGTAATAGATAAGACTAAAAGACCTCAATAGTAAGTGGATAATAATAATAATATAATAATAAATCTTTATTCATTACCTTAGAGCTAAGATGGACATCATGTACCTAATTCTTATCCAATCTAATTATAAATTACACTATGCCTGAACTAGGTAAACCTGTGTCTCATGCGAAAAATGCTTACACATGTATTTAACTAATAAACAAATTAACACAATAATATACAAACGATGAGTTAACAAAATATAACTTATAATATAAATAAATGTAATACTACTCGTAATTTAAATAAATTCACAAATAACATGAGTCATTTATCTAGGCCACTAAACACACAGCTTATAACTAGTACATAGGTACGATAAATAACTGGTATGAACTGGTACTGAAGCCGTGGGGTACCGGCTTAGAATAGTACCCCCCCCAACTCTACCCGTGGGTGCGTAAAAATCTGCTAAGGGATAACAATCGGAAGGTGGGCAGCAGCACCTTCCCAGTATTAAAACCTCAAAACTGCGCTCGCCAACCCGACTGCCAAGCGTGGCGAGTATTGGCAAAATCCCCCCAATGACAGACACATGAGGAACCAGGTCCCCAGTCCCCGGCAGCCCCGCTATTCCTGGCTACGGTAGCGGCCAGGGTAACGGTGGGGCAGGGGGTGCTAAGAATCCCCGGCAGACGCCCGGCTACCACCCCCAACGACGACGACTGGCCCTGGTGACACACAACATACGCACGATGAGGACAGACGAGAAGATAGCTGCTGGAGCTGGAAGAAGAAATGAGTTAGTTACACTGGGACATTGTGGGGTTATCTGAAGTCCGTAGAGCGGGTGAGGACACGATAACCCTAAAATCAGGTAACCTACTCTACTACCGGGAGGGCGACCAACAGTCCCAAGGTGGTGTCGGTTTTCTCGTCCACAAGTCCCTTACTAACAACATAGTTAAGATCGATAGCGTTTCCAATAGGGTCGTATACCTAATACTCAGAGTATCCAAACGATATTCGCTGAAGGTCATTCAGGTATACGCACCGACGAAGTCGCACCCGGATGATGAGGTGGAGGATATGTATGAGGACATTAGTCGGGCCATACATACCTCTGAAACGCACTTTCTAGTTGTTATGGAGGTTATACTTCAACGCGAAGTTGGGTAAGAGAAGCGAGGATGAGTTGAAAGTGGGGCAATTTGGATATGGACAACGGAACCGTAGGGGACAGAGGTTGGCCGACTTCCTGGAGAAAGAGGGACTCTTTATGATGAACTCTTTCTTTCAGATGCCACCTCACAGGAAATGGACCTGGCTGAGTCCCGATGGTTCCACGAGAAATGAGATTGACTTCATTATGACCACCAAAAGGCAAATATTCACTGATGTCTCCGTGATCAACAGGGTTAAAACCGGTAGTGGTCACCGAATGGTAAGAGGCACGGTGAATATTAATGTCAAACTGGAGAGGTCTCGTCTGATGAAGTCTACGCTCCGACCAACTCGTGCCCATATACAAGACCCCGAGAGCTTTCAACTTGAGCTATCCAATCGCTTCGATTGCCTTGGGAACATCGCTTCAGTGGACGAGATCAATAACAGGTTAGTAGAAACTGTCCATACAGTGGGTTCCAAATACTTTAAACCCCACCGTACAGATAGGCCACAGAAGCTCTCCAACGATACCCTCAACCTTATGGCTAACGACGCTCACTGAAAATGCAGTCTTCGCATGATGCTGAAGCATATAGGCTTCTCAATAGACGAATATGGAAGTCCTTGCGACACGACATCCGGATCTTTAATACAAACCGTATTAAAGAGACGATAGAGCGGAAAAAAGGCTCCAAAGTGTTTGCAAGAGACATGTCTATTGGGCAAAGCCAGTTGACGAAGCTGAAGAGAGAAGACGGCAGTGTAGCGTCGACCAAAGCAGAAGTATTAGGAGAGGTAGAGAGTTTCTACCGGACAGCTATACACCTCGGTCGCTAAACCTGTTAGCAGCTCGGCCAAAGACCCAAGAGCCAAGCTGACCCGACATTATACCGAAGATATCCCGGACATCAGCCTGTACGAGATTAGAATGGCCTTGAAACAGCTTAAGAACAACAAGGCGCCTGGTGACGACGGTATCACATCTGAGTTTCTGAAAGCGGGTGGAACACCGGTACTTACCTTTACCTACTTACCGGTCCTTCAGAAGCTCTTTAATACCGTCTTACTCGAAGGTTCAACGCCAGAAGCATGGAACAAAAGCGTGGTGGTGCTGTTCTTCAAGAAAGGTGACAACACTTTACTTAAAAATTACAGAGCAATCTGGCTTTTGAGCCATGTTTATAAGCTGTTTTCGAAGATCATAACGAACCGTCTCAGTCGCAGGTTTGATGAATTCCAGACTCCGGAACAAGCCGGTTTCCGAAAAGGCTATAGTACTATAAACCACATCCACACGCTACGGCAAGTTATACAGAAGACCGAAGAGTATAACTTGCCTCTTTGTTTAGCGTTTGTGGACTATGAGAAAGCCTTTGATTCGATCGAGACGTGGGCAGTGCTTGAGTCTCTCCAGCGGTGCCGTATTGACTATCGGTATATTGAAGTGCTGAAGTGTTTGTACAAAAGCGCCTACATGTCAGTCCGAGTACAGGAGCAGAGTTCGAAGGCAATTCCATTGCAAAGAGGCGTGAGGCAGGGAGACGTTATATCTCCAAAACTGTTCACCGCTACATTGGAAGACGCCTTCAAGCTTCTGGAATGGCAGGGACTTGGCATTAATATTAATGGCGAGTACATCACTCACCTTCGATTTGCCGACGATATTGTAATCATGGCAGAATCCATAGAAGACCTCAGTACAATGCTCGAAGGCCTCCATCGAGTTTCCCAACGGGTAGGTCTTAAGATGAACATGGATAAGACGAAAATTATGTCTAATGCCCATGTTGTACCTACCCCAATATCAGTTGGGAACTCAGTTCTCGAAGTTGTTGACGAGTACATCTACCTGGGACAGACAGTCAAACTAGGCAGGTCCAACTTCGAGAAAGAGGTCAATCGTCAAATCCAACTCGGCTGGGCAGCGTTCCGGAAACTTCGTGAAGTCTTCTCGTCAAAGATACCTCAGTGCCTCAAGACAAGAGTCTTCGACCAATGTGTGTTACCAGTGATGACTTATGGCATTGAAACGTGGTCTCTTACTATGGGCCTCATAGAAAAGCTCAAAGTCGCACAACGAGCTATGGAGAGGGCTATGCTCGGGGTTTCTCTACGTGATCGAATCAGAAATGAGGAGATCCGTAGAAGAACGAAAGTCACCGACATAGCTTAGAAGATTAGCCAGTTGAAGTGGCAGTGGGCAGGGCACGTAGCACGCAGAACAGATGGCCGATGGGGCCGAAAGGTTCTGGAGTGGAGACCACGGACCGGCAAGCGCAGCGTAGGTCGTCCACCGACACGGTGGACAGACGACCTGAGGAAGGTCGCAGGACGACGTTGGATGCAGGCCGCTTCCAACCGGTCCTTTTGGAAAATCATGGGGGAGGCCTATGTTCAGCAGTGGACGTCCTACGGCTGAGATGATGATGATGATGATTAATAACTCCTCGATTTCCTCGTAAGTCATGTTGGATAGGGCACTCTTAGATGGTTTTCTTACAATTTATGAGATTCATTTTATATAATATATAAGCTGCGATTAAGTTTATTGTATAGATATGGCCCTAAGAACATAAAAAATCTAGTTGCGAAAGACCTGTGTGAAGTTGGCAGCCAAACTCAGCAGCCATTATAAACCGACCAAATTAAGATGTCGCGTGTGGCGGGTGGGTTATTCCGGTGGATTTGACCATGTTCCGGAACTTGTTTTGGAATGAATCATACCTCGTTAGAAAGCTACTGAAACGATCTTTCAGACGTAGTATTCAGAAATTACTCGCGACATTTCAGAAACTCGCAAATCAGAAATAACTACTGCAATAGTTTGGCTGCTGGTTTATTACGGTTGTTTTGACCATGTTCCGGGACCTGTTTTGGAATGAATGATACCTCGTTAGAAAGCTACTGAAACGATCTTTCAGACGTAGTATTCAGAAATTACTCGCGACATTTCAGAAACTCGCAAATCGGAAATACCTACTCTGCGATAGTTTGGCTGCTGGCTTATTACGGTTGTTTTGACCATGTTCCGGGACCTGTTTTGGAATGAATCATACCTCGTTAGAAAGCTACTGAAACGATCTTTCAGACGTAGTATTCAGAAATTACTCGCGACATTTCAGAAACTCGCAAATCGGAAATAACTACTGCAATAGTTTGGCTGCCGGGTTAATCCGGTTGTTTTGACCATGTTCCGGGACTTGTTTTGGAATGAATCGTACCTCGTTAGAAAGCTACTGAAACGATCTTTCAGACGTAGTATTCAGAAATTACTCGCGACATTTCAGAAACTCGCAAATCAGAAATAACTACTGCAACAGTTTGGCTGCTGGCTTATTACGGTTGTTTTGACCATGTTCCGGGACCTGTTTTGGAATGAATCATACCTCGTTAGAAAGCTACTGAAACGATCTTTCAGACGTAGTATTCAGAAATTACTCGCGACATTTCAGAAACTCGCAAATCAGAAATAACTACTGCAATAGTTTGGCTGCTGGCTTATTACGGTTGTTTTGACCATGTTCCGGGACTTGTTTTGGAATGAATGATACCTCGTTAGAAAGCTACTGAAACGATCTTTCAGACGTAGTATTCAGAAATTACTCGCGACATTTCAGAAACTCGCAAATCGGAAATAACTACTGCAATAGTTTGGCTGCCGGGTTAATCCGGTTGTTTTGACCATGTTCCGGGACTTGTTTTGGAATGAATCGTACCTCGTTAGAAAGCTACTGAAACGATCTTTCAGACGTAGTATTCAGAAATTACTCGCGACATTTCAGAAACTCGCAAATCAGAAATAACTACTGCAATAGTTTGGCTGCTGGCTTATTACGGTTGTTTTGACCATGTTCCGGGACCTGTTTTGGAATGAATCATACCTCGTTAGAAAGCTACTGAAACGATCTTTCAGACGTAGTATTCAGAATATACTCGCGACATTTCAGAAACTCGCAAATCAGAAATAACTACTGCAATAGTTTGGCTGCTGGCTTATTACGGTTGTTTTGACCATGTTCCGGGACTTGTTTTGGAATGAATGATACCTCGTTAGAAAGCTACTGAAACGATCTTTCAGACGTAGTATTCAGAAATTACTCGCGACATTTCAGAAACTCGCAAATCGGAAATAACTACTGCAATAGTTTGGCTGCCGGGTTAATCCGGTTGTTTTGACCATGTTCCGGGACTTGTTTTGGAATGAATCGTACCTCGTTAGAAAGCTACTGAAACGATCTTTCAGACGTAGTATTCAGAAATTACTCGCGACATTTCAGACAGCCGCAAATCTTGTAAACTTTACAGTAGGTATTGTTCCAATAGATACCGAATTATAACAGTTGGTATCAGTTGTCTTGGATTTAAAAAAGAATATTATTTTCGTGATCGGCACCCCTGCTAACCTTGAAAACGTCACCCATGTGACCCATGTCCATAGTCAGCGTCTACTCAACTAGGTACCTACCTATATACCTACTAATCGATTAACCAGTGCTAGATATTCCATGCTTAGAACTTTAGGTAGTATTACGTGGCACTGGACTGCGCTCATCACCCCGAGCTGAGTCATTGATGTTTGATTTGAACCTTCACCTGGTAATTAAAACGCCGTGTCAATAAGTGCCGACAGTCGGCGCATCGTTTGTCGGCACTTATCAAAGATCACTAGAAGACACGTGTAAGTAAGATTAGTGCTGGGGTATAAGAGTTATCACTAATCGATTGAGGAGACACTAGACTCGGATTTTATAATTCGATGTGGAAAATTATAATACTTATAATAATAGTGACTTTGAGATTAAGTCTTAAACTGAAAAATATTTACCGCGCGCCTTAATGTAAAACAATCTTGCGTTCTCTAAAGCCTGCTAAAAAGTCAGCGATGACATAATTATGTCTATCTTTAAGGATAAAATGCAACATCCTATTAATATTATAAACGTGAAAGTTTGTATGTATGGATGTATGGATGTTTGTTACTCTTTCACGCACAAACGGGGGGGCTAATGTTGATGAAATTTGGTATGGGGGTAGATGAGGCGCTGGATTAACACATAGGATACTTTTCATCATCATCATCATCATCATCCATCACCACGCGGGTGAAACCGCGGGGCGCAGCTAGTATATATATATTTTCATTCTTAGAAAAGTGGGCAATTAAATGCGGTAATTGGAAAACTATAGTTTTCCGTTAACTATAGTTAAATACTGCATTTGAATAAATGTATTTATTCAAATGCGGTATTAATCCTTATTATTTTAAATAAGTAAGACGCTGTAGACATTTTATGCACATTATGTTACCTCTTTACACCATATAATTTAAACGAATATCTTAGAAGTATAGAATATCGCAATAGGATTACGGATGCGAGAATAAATTGTGTAAAAGGAAAGATGAATAATTAAGTATATACATATATATATAAACTGGCTGGTGCCCACGACTTTGTCTGCGCAGCATTAGTAGCTTTCGAGTAGCTTATTATCTTCTTCAAGGCAAGATCTACCTTTATACCAAAATGTCATAAAATATGTAAATGGTCAAACGCAATTGCTATAATGGTATTATATGAGTAAATTTATTATTGAAATACTTAATATATCAATCAGTACACATTAATAATAAAAAACAGGACTTTCGTACATACAAATATAAAAATTTTAAATTTACAGAGATAAAAATACACATCCTCGGACGGGATTCGAACCCGCGTCTTCCGACAATCCGTGTCAGACGACATGACCATCTAAGCCACCGAGGCTCGTCTTATTCCAGAAATCCCCTTAACTGATTCCCTGCTACGGGAATTTCTGGACTTTTTGTCCAAAAATCCCCTGCGCGTCGTCTTCTGAAGTCGGAAGGGGATAATTGGACAAACATTCTATAAATTCCCTTAACCATTCAATTGGACAAAAAGACCAGTTATCCCCTTAACCAGTTATTTGCAATAAAATTAAAAAAATACATACAAATCACAAAATCGTAATCGTATAAAAAATAAAAATAATCAAAACCAACAATTTTCTCCAGGATATATGCACCGAATTTTATTATAAAAACTTTCATATCACTGTCACCATCATCATCATCAGCAAGTATCAATCCACTGCTGGTCATAACCCTCTCCTAATGCACGCCACTGAGGCCGATCTTTTAGGCTAATATAATAAGCAACGCGCACAAGTTTCATACGACGTTTTTCAACACACTTACTTGCTTGAAAAAAACTTCAGGTATTTCTTTATTTATTAAAACAATTATTGAAGGTACAATTGGTAAAATTATAGGCTAACGCTTTGCTATTAAAAACATCATTATTTTGCTCTTGGGAGACTGGAGTAAATGTTGGAGATTGCGCATTGTTCTCGTAGGGAGTAAGAAAAAGTGTTTCATCATTGTTATGAGTAGTAGATACTATTATTTAACTTTTGAATCTGATGCATACATATAAATTACATAAATGAATTATTTGCTAAAATGTAATTGTTTTCTATTGTTTTTGACGACTACAGTTTTTTTATTTGCAAAATGTTTTTTTAATTTTAACGTTACAATATTTTGCTCATTTTAAAAACTTAACTTTAATTTTCCCACTCGTGCGGGAATGAAAAGCAAAAAGCACGCGTTCGAAATACGCTGCATTTTGATTCTAATTACCGTTCAATAAGAGTCCCTTTTCAAGTAGGTGTGTTGAAAAACACATTTTTACATTAATTCTCCTACAAAGCTACAAAGATGGTCTATAATTACAGATTTTATTATTTGTACAATATTTTGTTTGCCTATATAAAAACACTATATTATTTAACTTTGAATTTCAAATTCCATTCTATTCCTACCATACTTATATACAAGTATTTAAGAACCACAATTGAATAAAACCCTTTAAAATGACGAGAATAAAAATAATTCTTATTTACTGGCAATCTTATTAAAATGGCCCTGGCAATTATGGCAATGAATATTTACCGTTGATACATAATTATTATCATTTGAAAAGCAAAATTTTCGACAATTAGATAATCGAGTGATTATCGATTAATAAATGTCGATTTAAATCGACATTTATTAATCGAATTGCGAAAACCGCACTGAATTTGATCCGCCGGCGGACCGAGACCGCTCGGCTGGGCGGTAGGCACTTATAGCGCGCAAGTACATGGAGTGACGGAGGCCTGACATTAGTAACTAGCTGTGATTAGTTGTCAGTCGTCATCAGTGTTGTCATATCTACCTACTTATAGGTAGATCTACCTATTTTAGCTTGAGTCTACCTATCTACCACCCGAAGCCCTAAATCTGCCTATTTTCGATACCACGTCTTATTGAAAATAATTTTGACATTAAACTTAGTTATGTGTGTAACAGAACCAGTAACGTCCACGTCTTTGGTTTCTACTTTCTGCGCAGGATGCGAGCAAAGTAAAAACCAAAGACGTGGACGTGAGCATTCACTAAAAATAAAGAACATTAACAGCTCGTGACAATCTCACGAAACGAAGGTGTCACTGTCAACATTGTCAACTGCTCATGGTATGTGCATGGAAATTTGACTACAATTTCGTTGGTTTACTTGATTCTGTTTATGTCATTCGTTGATAATGACGCTGATCATTGTTCCATAACCGACCAATCTTAGCTTATTTTCTAATCTATATACGTGGTACTGGCGGCATTGCGGCAATCCCACAGAGGTAATTTATTTGAAAATGTTAAAGTTGAATCTACTATTTTAACGTGGGATTTTATTTTGTTTTGTTGTGTTGTGACTTTTAATAAAAATGTACATTTTAGAACTTTAATTTGAATATACTAAACAGTAATAACTAAATAGAGGCGAATTACATGATAATGGCGGAGACGAAACACGGAGTCAAAGTGTTCGATCCCTAACGTGAGTTATGCCGGTTATAATAATAGTTTAACGGTGTCAACGGTCAGTAGCTACTCGTATTATTAGTAACCGGCAAAAGACTCTGAGATTAGCTCAGCTCTAGCTAGTAGGATAATTGTGCAGGAAATGTAAAACCAAGAACGGGGAACCCAGCTCGGAACACTTGAACATTTTATAAAAGCATGTATAAATATTAAATAACATTTTGTTTAATTTTGATAAATCTTTTGTTTTACGTTGTTATATATATAATTATATTAATTATAAATAAAACTTTAGAGGTAGATCTACCGTTTTTTCCGTGACATACTACCAACTTCTACCGATTTTTAGGACTTAATCTACCAATTTTCCAAAATGTGGGTTGACAACACTGGTCGTCATGTTCTCTATATTTTTACACAACATGCGATAAAACCACGATAATTTTGCAGTAAATATAGGATATTTCTTAGACTACGGATCTGGCAACACTGCTCAAGAACATCACAGGCGCCGACAAAGATACGCCGACTCTGCGTGTCTTTGTCGCCACGCTTTTCTAAATGCCGATCCACGTGCAAGTGCAGGGGGTCTAGCACGAATAACTGCGTATGAACTGCAATTTATCTAGGGCAACTGTGACAAAGACACCTCCTAGGGTCAGCGCACACCGAACTGCAAAATGCTCGCGTATGATCGAGCAATATTTTGACTGCTCGACCATGCAGGCGGCATGCTCGCTCCTCCGTGAGCAAGCTCCGTTGAAAATACTTTGGGTTGCCAGGCGGGCGTGCACGATCAGTTTGATGCCAAAACCCGACGTTGGCAGACGTGTTCAATATGGTCGATTGGGACTTAGTAGTTATCGCCCTTTTGGCAGAGGAAGAGGAACATGAAGAATATGTAAATAAAATAAGACGTCATAAAATGAGAAGAACAGTATGGGTAGTAGAAACGTGGCGGGAAAGATGTACCTTAGGCGAATATTATACATTGTGTAAGAATTTACCATTAAGAGGTGTTCATTTTTATGACTATTATAAGGTAAACTACGAAAAATTTGAAATTTTAGTCAATTTGCTACGCCCGCATATTCAAAAACACAATACGAATTATCGACCTAGCATTTCTGTTGAGGAACGGCTTACCATATGTTTAAGGTGAGTAAAACAAAAACTCTTGATTTGCATAGTTATAATTATTATTTACCAAAAGTTACAGCATTTATGTAATAGTTACAATGTTTTTTATTTAATCAAATATTTTTTTATTATAATTAAGAAAACGCAGAGTGATTTTGAGTTGCAATGTACGGTTTAGTTACTTGTTAAAAATTTGGGGTGTACGGATTAGGAGTGATTGTTGATGGCGTGCATGTTTCAGTTATTTCATTGGAAGTATACGTTTTTGGTTGATCGCAAATCGTAACAAATTCTACTTGTGGACTAGGCTTAAATTTGAATGTGCTAGGAGTGATTGCTGATGGTATGAATGTTTGAGATGTTTCCTTGAAAGTGTAATTTTTTGTTTGATCGGAAATGGCACAAAACTCTACTTGTGGACTGGGATTAAATTTGGATGTGCTAGGAGTGATTGCTGATGGAGTGTATGTATACTGAGGAACCGATATATTAGAGGTCTGTTTTGATGGTATGTACGGAGAAAAGTTGCTGTCTTCGCTATCGTCTACATCATACGAAGACGTTCGGATTGATTGAATTGAAGCACGTTTAGTAACATGTTCATCGTAATATTCGATTTCAGCATTGTTTATAATTTTGAATACATCCCTTTTTATACGTGCTTGCATCCTCTCAGGAAGATTCTTCACAGTAGCTGCCATTGTTTTAAAAAAACTATCTACAGGATGCTCATGTTCCTTACTCTGAATGTATTTTTCAAGAATATCCGAAGCCCGTCCTAGCTTAGGCTGCGAATAATTGGTCATTTGGGATGATGGCCTAGAAGATTCATTTTGTCGTGTCTCATCAGTGTCTGATGTTAACTGTAAATTTGAAGATTGTGTGTCTTCTGATGATGAGTCTAAATTTGAAGTTTGTTTTCTGTGCTGGAGATGTGGTTTCAAAAACTCCATTAACTGTTCATATTTTATTGGACGACGCCTACCGCCAGCAGAACCGCTTTTGAATTTTCTCGTACTTATAGCCCTTCTGAAATTATCCCGAAGTAACTTCCAGCATCTTTGACAATCTGAAACTAATAAAAAAATTTATGTATATTAAATACTAGCTTCCGCCAGCCTGTATGTTGCCTAGACTTAATAGCTATACAACAAAAAAAGTTTCATTCAAATCCGTCCAGTAGTTCCAGAGATTAGCGCGTACATACAGACAAACAGACATACAGACAAACAGACAATTGTTTTGTTGGCGATTTGTGTTCTATTACTGTTCCTAAACCCCCCTCATTGATTATTTTGTAAATATATTAAATGTACAGACACGCCATTTTTACTGTTTTATTATATGTATAGATATAGATATGAACATTATATTTTAAATATTATGCTTTTTTCTTTCAGATTTTTGACCGTCGGCAGTAGTTTTAAATCACTGGCTTTTAATTTCCGCATGGGTTTCAGTACAATCCGTAAAATAGTTCATGAAACGTGCGCTGTAATTAGGAAAGTATTGCAGCCTTTAGTGATGCCAAAGCCAACTTCGGAAACCTGGTCACAGATCGAAGAAGGTTTCAAAAATATTTGGAACTTCCCTAATTGCATCGGTGCTATTGACGGAAAACATGTAGTTATACGGTCACCACACAATAGCGGAAGCCTATATTTCAATTATAAAAAGACATTTAGTACCGTATTATTGGCAGTTGTAGATGCCAACTGCAAATTCGTTGTGGTTGATGTCGGTGCATACGGACGCAATAGCGATGGCGGTATTTTCTCAAATTCTCGGTTAGGGAACAAATTACATAATGGAACGCTCAATATACCCCAGAACAAGTGTTTACCAGATACAAATCAAGAAATGCCACACGTATTTGTGGCTGATGAAGCATTTCCTTTATGCAAAAATATAATGCGGCCTTATCCTGGAAATGATATTAGAGGCGATCGAGAGAAAAAAATATATAATTATCGACTTAGCAGAGCTCGACAAATAGTAGAATGTGCATTCGGGATAATGGTACAAAAATTTGAAATTTTTCAGAGATTGCAAAAACTGCACCCTCATCACCTTGATATGATAATTTTGGCTTGTACTTGTTTGCATAATTTCCTCATCGATAAAGACCAAATTCCCTCAGCATCACAACAGATACTTTCACACAACACTACCCCGCCGCCACTCCCGCAAGATACTATTTTTGAACAGTTTCAATCGCTGGATGAAAACAACTTATCAAGTATAACTACAAGTATGGGGGTCCGAGATAAATTCAAAGAATATTTTAATTCAGAAGTTGGATCAGTTAACTGGCAAGATAATATAATTAATCGCTGTAATTAAATTTAAACTGACGACGTGATCTCCAACAATTTGATATAACCTACTTAATTAGGTTAGCAAACTGTAAACAAAATGAATAAATATTGTATTGATTAAAAATAATAATTTTCCTAAGTTGCCGTACCTACCTAGTCATTAACCTGTATTTTAATCTGTACTAAAAAGAAAATTTGCACAAATACCTAATCTAAAATGTACAAAAAAATGAAAATCCGTTCAAAATTGACGGAGCTATCGCGTAACATACACTCGAATTGTGAACCTACTCCTTTTTTTAAGTCGGTTGAAAAGCAGCCTTTTGTATTTACTGGTTATGAATTCGCTGTTCCGTAAAATGTTCCTTTATTTTTATGTAGGTATTTGTGCAAAAGGAGATTAAATCCATTTTCAATTACTCATTTAAACTTACCTGGTTTTCCCATTTCTTGAGAGATTCTCTCCCAAGCATTGGCTTTTAACATCCGATCGCTGTATGTTGGACTCGATATATTGTACAAACATTCAAAACGCTGCACCAAGCCGATCAATTTTTCTTCGTCCATAATTTCCAACTGGCGCCAGCCGCGCCGAACATACGTCCAACAGTAAATCTCGCTGTGGCAATACTGAGACCGCGAGCGGCGCGCGGCGGCGCGGCGGCGGGCGGCTCGAGCGCGCTCGCGCTTGCACAACACATACTCGAACACGCATCTTGCAAGCTCGAGCATGGTCGAGCATCAAGTTTGGACGTGTATTTAATTTTGCAATGTATGCCGTAGAAAACTTAAGTACCTACCTATTAACTAGGACGAGTAAGTTGTTTTATGCAATTAGGTAATTGACGATACTGGCAAGTCGCGCACCTGATGATAAACAGTAGGTACGTTTCATGATAGTTGCAAACAATAATGCTCAAGCATTACTGTATTAGGGTTTAGGGTGTGACAGTCGCTGTAGCAAGTGGAATTACCTACTAGATGAAGGTTCACTTTACTTGACTCGGGGTGATGAGCGAAGTTCAGTGCCACGTAATAGTACCTACCTACAGTTCTAAGCCATGGATGGAACTGAATATCTCTGGCACTGCGGTGGTGCCAACCAAGACGGCCTCATGCATAAGAATCCTACCGCCTAGCAGGTACCTATCTACCTGAGTCAGCCTTCCTCGGCTCGTATATACCTAAATAAAAATCGATTAGTAGGTATACCTAGTTGAGTAGACGCTGACTATGGACATGGGTCGCATGGGTGACGTTTTCTAGGTTAGCAGGGGTGCCGATCACGAAAATAATATTCATTTTGAAATCCAAGACAACTGATACCAACTTTTATAATTCGGTATCTATTGGAACAATACCTACTGTAAAGTTTACAAGATTTGCGGCTGTCTGAAATGTCGCGAGTAATTTCTGAATACTACGTCTGAAAGATCGTTTCAGTAGCTTTCTAACGAGGTACGATTCATTCCAAAACAAGTCCCGGAACATGGTCAAAACAACCGGATTAACCCGGCAGCCAAACTATTGCAGTAGTTATTTCCGATTTGCGAGTTTCTGAAATGTCGCGAGTAATTTCTGAATACTACGTCTGAAAGATCGTTTCAGTAGCTTTCTAACGAAGTATGATTCATTCCAAAACAAGTTCCGGAACATGGTCAAATCCACCGGAATAAGCCAGCAGCCAAACTATCGCAGAGTAGGTATTTCTGATTTGCGAGTTTCTGAAATGTCGCGAGTAATTTCTGAATACTACGTCTGAAAGATCGTTTCAGTAGCTATCTAACGAGGTAAGATTCATTCCAAAACAGGTCCCAGAACATGGTCAAAACAACCGTAATAAGCCAGCAGCCAAACTATTGCAGTAGTTATTTCTGATTTGCGAGTTTCTGAAATGTCGCGAGTAATTTCTGAATACTACGTCTGAAAGATCGTTTCAGTAGCTTTCTAACGAGGTATGATTCATTCCAAAACAAGTTCCGGAACATGGTCAAATCCACCGGAATAAGCCAGCAGCCAAACTATCGCAGAGTAGGTATTTCTGATTTGCGAGTTTCTGAAATGTCGCGAGTAATTTCTGAATACAACGTCTGAAAGATCGTTTCAGTAGCTATCTAACGAGGTAAGATTCATTCCAAAACAGGTCCCAGAACATGGTCAAAACAACCGTAATAAGCCAGCAGCCAAACTATTGCAGTAGTTATTTCTGATTTGCGAGTTTCTGAAATGTCGCGAGTAATTTCTGAATACTACGTCTGAAAGATCGTTTCAGTAGCTTTCTAACGAGGTATGATTCATTCCAAAACAGGTCCCGGAACATGGTCAAAACAACCGTAATAAGCCAGCAGCCAAACTATTGCAGTAGTTATTTCTGATTTGCGAGCTTCTGAAATGTCGCGAGTAATTTCTGAATACTACGTCTGAAAGATCGTTTCAGTAGCTTTCTAACGAGGTATAATTCATTCTAAAACAGGTCCCGGAACATGATCAAAACAACCGTAATAAGCCAGCAGCCAAACTATTGCAGTAGTTATTTCTGATTTGCGAGTTTCTGAAATGTCGCGAGTAATTTCTGAATACTACGTCTGAAAGATCGTTTCAGTAGCTATCTAACGAGGTAAGATTCATTCCAAAACAAGTTCCGGAACATGGTCAAAACAACCGTAATAAGCCAGCAGCCAAACTATTGCAGTAGTTATTTCTGATTTGCGAGTTTCTGAAATGTCGCGAGTAATTTCTGAATACTACGTCTGAAAGATCGTTTCAGTAGCTTTCTAACGAGGTATGATTCATTCCAAAACAGGTCCCGGAACATGGTCAAAACAACCGTAATAAGCCAGCAGCCAAACTATTGCAGTAGTTATTTCTGATTTGCGAGTTTCTGAAATGTCGCGAGTAATTTCTGAAAACTACGTCTGAAAGATCGTTTCAGTAGCTTTCTAACGAGGTATCATTCATTCCAAAACAGGTCCCGGAACATGGTCAAAACTACCGTAATAAGCCAGCAGCCAAACTATCGCAGAGTAGGTATTTCCGATTTGCGAGTTTCTGAAATGTCGCGAGTAATTTCTGAATACTACGTCTGAAAGATCGTTTCAGTAGCTTTCTAACGAGGTATCATTCATTCCAAAACAGGTCCCGGAACATGATCAAAACAACCGTAATAAGCCAGCAGCCAAACTATTGCAGTAGTTATTTCTGATTTGCAAGTTTCTGAAATGTCGCGAGTAATTTCTGAATACTACGTCTGAAAGATCGTTTCAGTAGCTATCTAACGAGGTAAGATTCATTCCAAAACAAGTCCCGGAACATGGTCAAAACAACCGTAATAAGCCAGCAGCCAAACTATTGCAGTAGTTATTTCTGATTTGCGAGTTTCTGAAATGTCGCGAGTAATTTCTGAATACTACGTCTGAAAGATCGTTTCAGTAGCTTTCTAACGAGGTATGATTCATTCCAAAACAGGTCCCGGAACATGGTCAAAACAACCGTAATAAGCCAGCAGCCAAACTATCGCAGAGTAGGTATTTCCGATTTGCGAGTTTCTGAAATGTCGCGAGTAATTTCTGAATACTACGTCTGAAAGATCGTTTCAGTAGCTTTCTAACGAGGTATCATTCATTCCAAAACAGGTCCCGGAACATGGTCAAAACAACCGTAATAAGCCAGCAGCCAAACTATTGCAGTAGTTATTTCTGATTTGCGAGTTTCTGAAATGTCGCGAGTAATTTCTGAATACTACGTCTGAAAGATCGTTTCAGTAGCTTTCTAACGAGGTATGATTCATTCCAAAACAAGTTCCGGAACATGGTCAAATCCACCGGAATAAGCCAGCAGCCTAACTATCGCAGAGTAGGTATTTCTGATTTGCGAGTTTCTGAAATGTCGCGAGTAATTTCTGAATACTACGTCTGAAAGATCGTTTCAGTAGCTATCTAACGAGGTAAGATTCATTCCAAAACAGGTCCCAGAACATGGTCAAAACAACCGTAATAAGCCAGCAGCCAAACTATTGCAGTAGTTATTTCTGATTTGCGAGTTTCTGAAATGTCGCGAGTAATTTCTGAATACTACGTCTGAAAGATCGTTTCAGTAGCTTTCTAACGAGGTATGATTCATTCCAAAACAGGTCCCGGAACATGGTCAAAACAACCGTAATAAGCCAGCAGCCAAACTATTGCAGTAGTTATTTCTGATTTTCGAGTTTCTGAAATGTCGCGAGTAATTTCTGAATACTACGTCTGAAAGATCGTTTCAGTAGCTATCTAACGAGGTAAGATTCATTCCAAAACAAGTCCCGGAACATGGTCAAAACAACCGTAATAAGCCAGCAGCCAAACTATTGCAGTAGTTATTTCTGATTTGCGAGTTTCTGAAATGTCGCGAGTAATTTCTGAAGACTACGTCTGAAAGATCGTTTCAGTAGCTTTCTAACGAGGTTATGATTCATTCCAAAACAGGTCCCGGAACATGGTCAAAACAACCGTAATAAGCCAGCAGCCAAACTATCGCAGAGTAGGTATTTCCGATTTGCGAGTTTCTGAAATGTCGCGAGTAATTTCTGAATACTACGTCTGAAAGATCGTTTCAGTAGCTTTCTAACGAGGTATCATTTATTCCAAAACAGGTCCCGGAACATGATCAAAACAACCGTAATAAGCCAGCAGCCAAACTATTGCAGTAGTTATTTCTGATTTGCGAGTTTCTGAAATGTCGCGAGTAATTTCTGAATACTACGTCTGAAAGATCGTTTCAGTAGCTATCTAACGAGGTAAGATTCATTCCAAAACAAGTCCCGGAACATGGTCAAAACAACCGTAATAAGCCAGCAGCCAAACTATTGCAGTAGTTATTTCTGATTTGCGAGCTTCTGAAATGTCGCGAGTAATTTCTGAATACTACGTCTGAAAGATCGTTTCAGTAGCTTTCTAACGAGGTATGATTCATTCTAAAACAGGTCCCGGAACATGATCAAAACAACCGTAATAAGCCAGCAGCCAAACTATTGCAGTAGTTATTTCTGATTTGCGAGTTTCTGAAATGTCGCGAGTAATTTCTGAATACTACGTCTGAAAGATCGTTTCAGTAGCTATCTAACGAGGTAAGATTCATTCCAAAACAAGTCCCGGAACATGGTCAAAACAACCGTAATAAGCCAGCAGCCAAACTATTGCAGTAGTTATTTCTGATTTGCGAGTTTCTGAAATGTCGCGAGTAATTTCTGAATACTACGTCTGAAAGATCGTTTCAGTAGCTTTCTAACGAGGTATGATTCATTCCAAAACAGGTCCCGGAACATGGTCAAAACAACCGTAATAAGCCAGCAGCCAAACTATTGCAGTAGTTATTTCTGATTTGCGAGTTTCTGAAATGTCGCGAGTAATTTCTGAATACTACGTCTGAAAGATCGTTTCAGTAGCTTTCTAACGAGGTATCATTCATTCCAAAACAGGTCCCGGAACATGGTCAAAACAACCGTAATAAGCCAGCAGCCAAACTATTGCAGTAGTTATTTCTGATTTGCGAGTTTCTGAAATGTCGCGAGTAATTTCTGAATACTACGTCTGAAAGATCGTTTCAGTGGCTTTCTAACGAGGTATGATTCATTCCAAAACAAGTTCCGGAACATGGTCAAATCCACCGGAATAACCCACCCGCCACACGCGACATCTTAATTTGGTCGGTTTATAATGGCTGCTGAGTTTGGCTGCCAACTTCACACAGGTTTGCGAAAGCATGCTTATCAGTTGCTGTGTTGGTACATACAATGTCTTTGCGTCTTTTGTTAGTAACTTCAGTACTATAGGAAAGTGATCTGTGTTGTTTTAAGACTGTGTATAGTATAAATAGCTGTCGAACTGTTAAATCTTTACAGGACTTATATAATAGGTTAGTTGGGTAGAGAAAGGGACGGAACGTGGATACCTTTAGGATCGCTCTTTGCGCTCTTTCTGCGGCTAGTAATAATGAGGATGCTTGAAACATAAAAAGAATTGAGTAGATAGTTCGGGTTTTTATACATTTTTTTAAAATTTAAACACTTTCAAATATCTAGAGATGGTTGCTTTGGATTAAGAATTTAATTAGATAAGTGTATTTTGTTTTAAATTAATTTTTAACCGACTTCTAAAAAGGGGGAGGATATTTATGTTCAACTGTAAGTATTTTTTAATTATTCATGTATGATGATCACCTATGATGTTATATATACTGATCATTGATGATCACCGATTAATCCCCCATTTGTAGACCGATTCTCAAAATATTTTTTGATAGTTAGAGTATGCCTCCGAGGTGGTCCTATTTTAATTTAATTAAATTAAGTACCTATAGCAGTTTTTGAGTTACACTCCAATAATTGAAAAGTGTTTCGCCTATCTTGATGATGTCATCATTGACAATGGATCCAGTAAGTAGAAGGATCACTAAGAAGTGTAAACGTATATTATATTTTTTTATCGAAGCAAGGAACCATTTTTAAAACGAAAAAGTGTGAAATAACTTGTCGAAGTCGGTACCATGCGCACTATATCCTGATAATAAGTACTTTTGAACTATCATCTACATTTTCATCTCTATCATTATTTTTAATATTATATTTGTGAGAAGCTATAAATAAAATTAAAATGTAAAGTAAAACCAAAAATACCCAAAAGTTTACAATACAATAAGTGAACAATAGCAGACGACTCCTTTGCTAACAATGTTACTATGTTCTAATAACGACAAGTATTTGTTCATACTCTCTCCCTGCTCTTGTGAAAGAGATGGCTGCGTAGCTGAAACTTTGGGAAGGACCGTTATTTAAATATGTTTTCTCTGGTTTTATCATTATTGTTGGCTAATAGAACGTTCAACATTCCCGATGAGTAGGTAGGTATGCGTGTTGAAATTTGTGTGGTAGAGTTTTAGTAGGTATGAGGCAAAAGGTTCGATTCCTGGCCGCGGAACACGTACGGCGTTGAGATTTTACAAATATACAATGAATCAATACAATTATCAAGAGGCATATTACTTGAACTATAAGCTTACGGGAATCCTTGTATGTCCCACAGGATGGTCCATATCTACCTAATTATTATAAGAGCCATAAGAATAATCATATTTTAGTCACCCGGGAACTGCTTCTGTTCTGTACCGGTCCGTCAAGGTGGTCAGAGATTTCTTTAGATAATTATGGATGTATCATATGACAAAAATTACAGGAATCAAGGGTGGCCTTTGATCTTGCCGTAGGTTCAAGTTTTAAGCTTGAGTTTTCAGATAGATTTCACTGAACAGTGAGCTCAGCTAAACAAAAAAAGTATTAGTAAACGTCGTACATCTAAAACTAAAATCGGATGGAAATCAAACCCGCGTCTTTCTACAATCCATGACAGACGCCATGACCACTAGGCCACCGAGGCGATCCGTCCAAGCATCTAATTTAAATCTCTCTAATACAGTCATCAATTAGTAATTTCTTCTCTAATTTACCTCTAGAAGTCACCACGTCACTGAATTCTTGTACCAATGCAGCAGAAATAATAATAATAATAACGTTTATTAGGAAATAAAACTTATGCTAATTACTTACAAAATAGAAGAGAAGAAGAGAAGAGAAGGTATTCTTAAAGCTAACTTCGCCTATTAAAGTACCCAGTTTTTCTTTTAAACATACTTCAAGTTTCTAAATTATAAAAACATTCAAAAACTTAGGTATATATAAAGAATACTGAAGACTTATGGGGAATGTCGGTAAAAATTGTAGAGCCAATTATTAGTTATATGGGTCTTCATTTTGGCCCGGGTATTTAATCTTTGTATAGATAGAGGTACCTTACCTGATTTAATGAAATATAGCAGAATCACTCCAATTTTTAAGGCTGGAGTGAAAACAGACCCATCAAATTATAGATCAATATCTATACTACCAACTTTCAGTAAGATCAAGCAACTTTTGGCGAACTTCAACGAGCATTCAATACGGCACGAAAATCAGTTCAGCTTCACGAAAGCAAGATCAACTACAGGTGCCGGTGTACAGTTAATTATGTCTTAAAGGTCGTATGTCTTAAAGGCTTGGGAGAGCTCACATGATGCTATTGGTATTATTTGTGATCTCTCTAAAGCATTTGATTGTGTGAAACATCGTATACTGATTCGGAAGCTTTTTCATTATGGTATTCGTGGAGCTGCGCTGGATGTCATCAATGCAATAGGTTGGCATAAATGGTGTAACATCTTCGGGATCAATAATTAGAATGGGAGTTCCACAAGGGTCCATTTTAGACTAACTAATAAGTCGTTCCTAGGAAATTGTATGCGTTTTTACCATATAATCCCAAAACACATTACTGAGCTCACAGAGGGAAAATTCAAGTTGACTGTAAAAATTATAAAGTCCGACATCATCTAGAAGACAAAGATGCTTGGAATACTCCAATTCTGACAAGTTGTCATTCTGCCACCCATAAAATGTAATATTTGTAGTAACATTGTAAAAATATATGTAAAAAGAATGGCCCCGAGTTTCTTGCCGCTTATCCTCGATAGGCTCTATATATTTTGGAACGCGGCGGTAGAGTCTTTAAAGTACATTTTAATGAATAACTGACGTTCATAAATGCGTCTTTGATGCTTAAATGGAATAAATGATATTAACTTTGACTTTGAATTGGTTTTTTTTCTTGATTTCTGTATTAAAGATGATTTTAACCGTCTTATGGGACGAAACGATCATCTATCGAAAATAGCTTGACTAGTTTTATCCAACCGAGATAAGAGTTTAACAAACACTTAACTTTCGTATTCGATGTTGCAACCCTTCATAATAATTTTTTTATCACATAGTTTTTTAAATATATAGTTGTACAAATTGTTTTGATTGCCTTTACAGGTGGCTGGGTGGGGACTCACGGCTGAAAATGGACCCTCATCGCAGGTACTTCGAGTGATAGAGCTGCCCTACGTGGATATTAGAACTTGTATCGCCGAATCGCCGTATACTTTCCGACCGCATATTACTGGCGACAAATTCTGTGCGGGCTTTAAAAACTGTAAGTAACACAGATCACAGAAACAAGGGAGATATGAAAAGGGGGCGGGGCTGGTGTCGCAGCAATATGCCCAAACACGCGGCGGTTCGCAACTTTTCTATTAGTTATGTGACTGAACCCCGGTCGCGATATTACATATAAACAGTTTACAATGCTTGCTCTGTACTTATGAATATTTGAACGTTAAGTTTTAAGTTAATTAAGTTTAATACCGCAGGGTATTATTAATTTATTGAACGTAACAGAATATGTTGAATCGCGGAATACGGCCGCTGTTTGCGACACCAGGTTTTGTACTCAGCGCACGGATCTCTCTAGATCTCTATGGTAAGTAGATTATGTATATCTATTATTTTTAAAGATGCTAGGACGAGATGACATATTGAAAACCCGGGTCGCCGTATTCGAACTCTATCGTGAGCATTTTACCGGTCAATCTATATATATAAAAAAATCAACACCTGTTTCTCCTGATGACGCTGTAACATGAGAACGGATGCAACAATCTTGCTAACTCTTTTTTTGTTAGAGTAAATATTGTCTGGAGAAGGCTCTTATTAAAGAAAAACCAATATAAGATGGGAGGTTATGGCGAGACCGAAAACCGATAGCCTACTACGCGAACAAAGTCGCGGGCAGTCACATTTACATCAGAATTTTAATTAATAACTATATTACTCGTAGCGGTTAGATTGCATAGATTGCATATTAATGTATTTATTATTTTCAGCCAATCTAGCTGTGTGCAAGGGGGACAGTGGGGGTGGCTTGGCGTTCCCAAACACTGATAACGGACAAACCCGGTACTACCTTCGTGGGATCGTATCCTCTGCTCCTGCTGGTGATAACCGATGCAACGCGAACGCTTACACGAGCTTTACACAACTACTGAAGCACGAACACTTCATCAAACTATTGTACGGGTTTGATATATACACATCGTTTGTTACTTTTCCTCTTAATGGCAGGAGAAGTAGTTGTTTGTTTAATGCGAGGCATCACTTCTGGCCGTGGTGTTTTCAGTTCCGCCCAGGACTTTAACTCAAATAGGTACTCGTAGATGAAATTTTAAATGCCGTAGACGGGCAGCCCTCGCGCGGGTTTACCTACCGTGCGGCTGTAGGTATTTAAATCAAGGATAGGGACGTCGTCGTCCACAATCAAAATACTGGATAGATAACATTACTGTGACAGTATTCCACACAAGATCAGATTTGTACTTGGTACAGATTGATCAACTATCCTGGTGCTAAATACTGCCTCACTTTTGGGAAAATACCAAATGTATATTTACCACCATGTGCTCTGTATATTAAGACTTTCCGACTTTGGAAGTCTGTGTACATTTATCGGATATAATTTACATACTCGTACTATCATAAAATCAGAAATCTTAATTTATGGAAATCAATCTCTTACGGCATAATGAAATAAGATGTTGCTGATGATTTTGTGAGTGAGAGAAATATATAAGTAAGTTTATTTCAAAGTCAAAGTCAAATCATTTATTACCAACAAATATGCAAGGAAAGAAAAACTATAGATGACAACTAAAATAAATATGCTACAACGATTGGCAAAAGGGGTACGCTCAGCACTGTGCTGCGTAAATCGCGGTTTACGCAGGGCTGGTTTTCAGTGTACCCCTTGGCTCGATGTTGGTTGAGGATAATTAAGTTAGAAGCGGGCTTGACACTAAATGATAATACCTGCTAAGTTAGAGCTTACGCGTGTGTGTGTCAGTGTGTGAGTTTATGTGATGTGGGTAGGTGGGTGTGGTATCCGTATCACCTTTATACCGTTCGTATCACAAGCCCTCGAACGAGTTCAGGTACGAGGGCATGCCGGTATGTAGGTGTGTGAATATGTGTAACGATGTGTCGATATGTGTAAAGTATTGTAATGTCTCATTGTGAATCCTTCCCTCACCAGGAATTGTTAAAAAAATATCATTTATTAAATTTGGATCGTTCAAATGATTAGAAATCGCTATGTCAACAAATTTATGCATTTTGATTTTCTTCAAATAACTCCACAGTTTTTTAGGTTGATGAGGATTTCTAATAATGTACAGAATGTGGTCTTTTCTCTCACAATTGCATTTACCACCAAACCTATGAGGCTTTTGTAATACGCCTTGGATGAGCTTATTTTCTTTATATGGGACTTTAGAAGCGCTTTGTCTCTTAATTTCATCATAAACCTTATCATCTCGGTTATCCATGGTATAGGGGAGTCTCTTAGTTTTACTCAACTAAGCGGTGCATGTTTATTGAAGATTGATTTATTGATTATTTGTTAATTAAATGCATTTATCATTGTATCAAGCTCTACCATACTAAAATTAGCTCTTGCCATGAAATGGACTTTAAATCATTATCAAAGACAAAGAAAGATATTTATGTTACCGATGCAATAACATAATACAAAAGTAAAGTAACATAATAAACACAACAATACTGGATCATTTAGACAAAAAGCAACCTCGAGCCTAGTCTTAAGGCGGATTAAAGCACATTATTAACTCCGCTTTCCCATCCGCTTCTCTAACGAGTATTTTTCTCTCTCGTATTTCCTGTAGCACCAGAGATTACTGATGATCACTACCGCCGTCCAGTCGCTGAGGAGATTCCTCTGACCCCTGTTGTGCCTGCCCCTCCAAGGGCGTGTTCGTATTATCCTTCCGAGGTTAACTGACAACACAGCAAGGACATAGCCAGTTTATAGGGTATTGTTAGTAGTGATGTTGGCGCACTGCCTATGGAACTTTATTTTTCAATTAAAACATGCAGCGCCACCTGACAAAAACTTGCCGCAATCGCCACACTTACTCATTGTAATATAATTCAGGCGCTCAAATAGATCGACGAATAGATAGATAGACAAATAGATAGATTACGTGTATACGGGGTATTGACGTTACTAAATGATTTTAGTTATTTGATCCACTATAACACCCGAGCCCACTAAGCAGCATGCGACGTACGTAGGTATTCTATGTTGAGTCTTCCTGGTTTATTCTTCCGGCGTTTTGGCGCTTTTTGCGTAAGTTTTCGGTCAGGGTAATGACGTTTTCGTTTTGTCTATTATTCCTGTTGTTATAAATTGCTTTACGCAGATAACACTCTCACACAGAAAACACAGTATTTGCTTATTTATGCACTAATCACAATTTAACGCTCAAAATCTATATTAAATAGATTTAAACACAAATCAGATATTCTCTTCACCTACCCACTTTTTTGTATGCACTAAAATATTTTCTTAATTTTTGAAACATCCTTTACGCATAATATATTCAAACGCATTAGAATCTCCTTAAAAAACTACATACTGCATATCGCCAAAGTAGTTAAACTTATATGTTAATGTATTTCAGAATGACATCGACAGGCGAAAGTAGTGGATATAGTTGCGATCCCATACCCCTTACCTTAACCACCAAAAAGACCGGACAAAAGGCTTGGGACAGTAAGTTAAAAACACCACATAACACTTTTTAGTCTTAACAACGAGGTTGCAGAACCCTGGTAAATATGTTGGTGGGATCATGGGGGTTGGGAACATGGGGGCATCTGAAGCAGTCGTGATATACATAACACTGCTTCAGATGAGACAGAGCTGGTGATGCTTCCATGCAGAGTCTCTATGGTTCCCTTATGAAACATACTTCTTCATTGCCTGATTGATAGAAACTGGGTATCTTTAAGTCTTTTAGCTTTTATAAATTTGAAGAGACAGGTATCTTTTAGGCAAGTGTAGTCCGACGTAGACCGCGAAATACTCGTAACTCAATATTTGGTGAAAATCCAGGCCAATTATCATTTCAACATTTACAAATAAAGTGCTTGAAGCCCTGTGACGAGACTGTACGATGGCATACGTAAGGCAGCATCTGGAGAAGCACGAAGATTGGGCTCTAAGGCGTGTTATTAGGGCAGCATAATATATAACTATTGAGGATTCTTATAAAAGTATACATTAGTGGATTGGGGCAGATAGTTTTTAATATGATAGATATACTCGTAAATCTGCCCAGAGCATATACCTGTAGATTTGCGCGACACTGTTCTGTATAGTCGTTATTCAGAGACGTTGATTTTGAGTCTCTGTCACTCCGGAAAGTATCTGATTTATGGCGTCAAATTAAAAGTGTACATTTGCGAACTGTCCCCTTTGTTATCAGTAGAGGCTCAAACGTATGACATCAAGTTTATATTGTCAATCACACTGACTCAAGCATTATACTTATCTTCTATAACACGACTTTTAACGGCTCTGTAAGTTCAGCCAGTAATCTTGCCTTCGGAGCGTAGGATCCCAGGCCGGGACAGATATTTCTGAGATGAGCAGAAAAGTTGTTGGGCCATAGATGTGAAGTTAAAATCGATTACTAATCACCTTAAAAATGTTGTGATGTGTCATTAATTTTATGTGTTCATTTGTCCAGCGACAGAGATAATTCTAGTGCAGGGGTGTTATAGTGTATAATCGTATTTTTTTAGAATGCATAGAATACCAAGAGAAGCTAGTGTTCCCGTGCGAGAATTCTCGTGATGGCAGGCTCAGCAGGACCAACCGCTGTCACCATAACGCGGATGTACTTCACACTAACGAAACTGAAGCTGTATTAAATGAATACCCTCATATGGTAAGTTTTATGGTATTAATGTTTAATGCATAATAGAAGTTTACAGCTATTGAAACAGGCGTGGAATAAAGCCTGTGAAAGCATCCCTCGACATAGAAATTCACTGGTAGTATAAATTAAAATACTAATAATAATTATTAAATTGAAATTGAATTCGTTTCAAGTCGTTGTACTTTTCGTAATCGTCGCACTCTTTTTCGATACATAATATTTCTTTGAATCCATTCGGTGAAAAGTAGACTAAATTTTAAATTTATCGTTATCTATATTTATACTTCTAAAAATTTAAGAAATTAAACATTTTATTAAATTTATAGGTTTTGATAAGACTGTATTTGTTACAAGTCTTGCATCTGGAGGTTTCTTCGAGACACAATTTTTACCTCCCTAGCTGTAACCCACGATTTAGAGCGCCAGATAACTTTACATATATAATTACTTGTCCTGACTGACTGACAGCTTCATCAACGCAGAGCTAACAAACAAACAACAACTTAAAATTTTATCAGTGGATACCTTTTATGTTGTAAGCAAGAATTTTTTGAAATTTGACCGATTAAGTTCAGAATTTAATTTATTTTTATGGCTTCGTATCCCAAAGATTAATGGAGTGAAAGGTGGTGAAGTAAAGCTAATGCATTCGTAGGTATTAGGACTCCAGATAAACATAATACTTACGCGTAATTTATTAACAGGTATCATTAGCTTATTGAAATCAAACGACAAGGAAATAAGACACATCAATAATACCTCCATGGCTCCATCATAGCTAAACATTTCTGTCATTGAGTCAGTGGTAATCGAGCGTTATATATCATGCCTAAGTGTAGCGAGCCTTTTGCGTAAGTATTTTTCGAATTGTATTTTGTTTTTGTTGAACAGAGAAGTAAAAAATCTCTTACAAGTTTCTATAGGAACTGTTTCATTAAATACAGTTGAAGCTTGGGGCATGGCGGTCATTTTGAACTTGAAATAAAAAAAGTTGGTATCAAAAGGAATGGACCGAGGATTCTTGAGGGTGTTTGATAATTGTTTATGTGATGAGAATGAAATGTTTGTGATGTCTTGGATGTTTGTGATATTGTAATGTGTCCATGTCCCACGTGACACAGTCCTATAGTGCGGATGTGTCAGTATGGGTTCCCTAACTATTGTATTAATGTTGGTTAAATAACTTGCAGGCTTTCATTGGTTTTGGAGATAACATCGACACACTTAAGTGGCGCTGTGGGGGAAGCCTCGTAAGTGAGAAGTTCGTAATGACTACTGGATTCTGTTTGTCTTTCATAGAAGAGTAAGTTTATTTGATACCAGATAGATAGATAGATTTATTAGAGTTTAAATAAGACAGTACACTGATGTTATGAAGGACTACTAAATGGGTTACTGTGACTTGACTCTATCTGAATATAGATCTTACATTTTTCTAAATATAATAAAGTAGCACGAAATAATAGAAGAAGAATAAAAAAAACACAAAAATTCAGTAAACCATTTGTTGAAATAAATTAATGCCCAGAATGCTGCCTGCATTTTTGAATATAGTGTTTCGGAAAGTAAACGGAATGTTTCATAGGCGCGCCCGCGATAGTATTGCGTCATCCATGAAAAAAGCCGGCCCGCGGTGGAGACTTAAAAGAAGGGCGGCCGCGCTTGGGCGGCGGGTGGTCACACTCTTTTAGTGTTCTGGGAAATGCGTGGCGAAGCTGCCGCTTAAGAGGCCAGACAAAACCTTGGCCCTGTTGGAGCGGGCAAGCCAGGCATTGGGATGACGTCAAAATGCGGAAGGTGCCATGATGGCATTGGTATATGATCGTAAGGGGTATGAAAGGGATTACCAGCAGATCTCAGAGATCTATGACAAGATCACGCAAGCCGCGCTCGTTTAGGTCAGACAGGCGGGGTCACCGGTAAGTTATTGCGCTGGCGATTCATCAGGTAGGCCATCGGTGACGGGCCGCTTACCCACGATACAGCTACCCCACTTCAGTTGTAAGATGGAGGAATGGGTAGCCTTTAAAAACATGTTTACTTCGCTTGTCGATTCTAGGGCTAGATTTGACACTGGCTCACAAGATGGTATATTTGGTATCTTCAATGGGCGGAGAAGCGGGGTCGTTTATCTTCCATCTCAAGACCAACGACGACCAATATACAACCGGTTGTGATAAGGAGATTGTGAAACGCGTTGATTTAATGTGAACAATTTAGTGCTGTGAAATATATATTTGATAAGCGAAGGACGATCAGCACACCATCAGCTTGTCCTCAGCTCACATCGGTAAGTCTCAAGTTTAGATTAACTTTCTGTTCATAATCAGCCGGAAGACATCCACTGCTGAACAAATACCTGCCCCATAGACCGCCGCTTGGGATGGCTACTCGTTTCCTGCATCTAGGGATTCCCCGCGGTTTCGCGGTCTGTGAGCGATATGGTCTGCCCAATGCCACTTCAACTTGCTAATCTTCGTTCGTAAGATCTACGTTAGTGACCTTAGTTCATTTTGGATTTTATCTCTTCATTACTCATAGTTGAGCGACTTTAAGCTTGTTAATGAGGCCAACAGTAAGGGACCACGTCTCAGTGCTATAAGTCATCACTGGCAACACGCACTGGTTGAAAACGTAGTAGTAGTCTAGAATATTGTCTACGTTATCGATAAAGTGATTATTTTCACCAAGTTTTGAGTGCCCTGCACCAATTTTTTTCCAATCAAAAATTCACTCTTCAAACTCTAGGCTCTAGGTCATTTTCATCATCTCAGCTTCAAGACGTACACTGCTGAACATATGCCTGCCCCACAAATTTCCAAAAGGACTGGTAGGAAGTGGCCAGCATCCAAGGTCGTCCTGCTACCTTTATGAGATCGTCTGTCCACCTTGTCAGTGGACGACCTACGGTGCGCTTGGCGTCTGTGGTCACCACTCCAGAACCTTCGAGCCCCAACGGCTATTTTTTCTGCGTGCTTGCCCACTGCCACTTCAACTGGCATAACTTCTGAGCTATGTTGGTGACTTTGGTTCTTCTATAGATCTCCTCATTTCTGATTCGATCACATAGAGCAAATCCGAGCATAGCCCTCTCCATAACTCGTTGTGCGACTTTGACCTTGCTTATGAGACCCATAGTAAGAGACTACGTTTCAGTGTCATCTGTCATCAGTGGTATCACACATTGTTTAAAGACTCTTGTCTTGATAGATAGATAGATAGATAGATTGAGGCACTGAGGTATTTCTGACGAGAAGTCTTCGGAACGCTACCCAGCCGGGTTGGATTCGACGATTGACCTCTTTTTCCTGCCTAGTTTTACTGTCTGTCCTAGGTAGATGTCAACAACTTCCAGACTGAGTTCCCAACAGGTATTGGAGTAGCCTTGTGCCTACCCATTACCCATTACGGCATTACACATAATTTTCGTCTTGTCCATGTTCATCTCAAGGCCTAATCGATGGAAAAGTCAATGGAAGCATTCGAGCATTGTCATCATCAGTACATTATTAATGAACGTTTGGCATAGATGCATAACAAATCATCCAATTTACTCATTTGTTACACGATTAACCTTATTACTACCAAATTAGGTTATATCTTATGATATTAGAGGTATCCATTTTACCTTAGAATTCTTTGACAAAACATATATACTTAGGACACTTTGGCTCTAGGTACAAATTGCTTAAATACAAAATACGTGTTTTATTCATAATGCATCAAGTGTCAAACCTACCAGACACAATAAACATTTCATTGTTACGTCACGATTTGAGAGGAATATTTATTTTTTCATTAAGTGTTCTCAGTTGGCTCGAATCGTGCGCTTAGCGCCTATCGTATTACGCATAAATTCTAAAGAGGAAATAAAATAAATAAAAATACAGGATATCTAGCACAAAACAAATAATGAACGGGTCCAAAAATGTTTTACTGACTCATATTAGAAAACAAAACAAACGAAATCTTTCAAAACCCAAAAAGATAATTTTGACTATATGGACCGCTAGAGCATGTCGCAAACACTCGCAGCCTGAACAACCGAAATTTTAAAATAGCAAGCTTATTATAATAAGCATATTGGTATTCATTAAACATAAAATAGTGTTCGGAAACCCGGGTTTAGAATTTTAACCTTTCAGCTACTGAACAGAGAAAATATTATAAAAATCCGCCAAGTAGTTAATTAACTTATTTTTATTCCATGACCTATTCCAGGAGAACCCTTTTTCCTCTGGGATAAAATTATCCTTTATATTAGACCATAATATTCGTTATCACTATATCACGTTTCAAGAAAATCTGTCACGTAGTTTCACAGTGATGCACGTACAATAGACAGATAAACAGATAAAATGAAAAAATATATATAATCTTGGCTTTTATATTGATAACAAGGTACTATATAATATTAATATTGATAATCGAGGTGTACAGGAGCATTATCGATACTAATATTATAATATTAGTATTGGAAAGGTAAGAGGAAAGATTTGTATGTAAGTTTGTAACGAATTGGCTCAATAAGTACTGGACCGATTTCAAATATTCTTTCACTATTGGAAGCTACATTCACGCTGAGTAACATAGGCTATATAAGATTCATCAACATCACCATCACCCATCACCGCGCGGGTGAAACTGCGGAGGGCAGCTAATATTTATAAAACAAATATTTAATGTACAGATTTGGCTCAGTTACAGTGTTATTATCTTATGTGTAGATTAGTTGTCCTACCTTGCTGACTCACTTATCAACGCGGAATCTCAAACGCTTGAAATTTTGGCAGATGCTTTTTTTGATATCCAGGTTTTAGAAAAAAAGAGGTGTAAAGTTTGAAGTTTTTTGCTCTCATTAAAACCTTTCGTGAACAAATATCTAACTGATGGTGAAAACAGAATCAAATCCGTTCCGTGCTTTAAGAGGAGTCAGCGGATATGCAGTCAGACAGACGCGGACTGCGACTTTATTTTATACTATGTAAGGAAGCCACCACTAAGATAGGGTTTACAGATTTCCAAAAAAAGGAGGAGGTACTCAATTTAACTGGATATATATTTTTTATGTTTGTTTCCTCATAACTTTCGACTGGGTGAACCGATTCTCAAAAATCTTTTTTTGTTTGAAAGCTGGTGCTTCCCATGTGGTTTCATTTAAATTGAATTTATCACTAGTAGTTTTTAAGATACACTCCAATACTAAATAGAATGGGAGTCGGTATTATATTTTTCAAATTGTACTTGTTTGTGAATATATCGCCCATAAAGGGGCGAAGCTGCAGGGGTTCAGCTAGTAAATTATATAACATTAAGTATACCTGTTTTTCTTTCATAGTGGTAGTAAGGCAACACATGTGGCGTTGGGTTTACTGAAGCGTTCTGACGTCATCGACGATCGAAACCGCTACAAAATCAAACAGATCTACACATACCCAGAATTCAAACGGCCGTCTAAATATCACGACATTGCCCTTCTAGAGTTGGAGAAAACGTAAGTATATTATAATTAAATTTGGTGTAAGTTGTGTTATGAATAATAAGAAAAATTTGGTTGTCCTGTTAATTTTAGACATTCTCATTAATTCAGTTTTCACTTAGTTTCAGAATAGCGCGCGCGTTTCAGAATTATTTTTGTTCGTTATTGCCATGTTTTAACTCAAATGCTGCTATTCCTTTATCAATTTTAGCTACTAATAAGAAGCCACACTACCACAACGTAAATTCAATTAGCAAGCTTGTTGAACTGTTTGGCGTTGTAATTTTGAATCTATCCTTTACACCAAATTTAAATTATAGCACGGGATAGCTAAATAATCAAAGAATTCATTACGATAAACGAGAACCGTGTATATGTATAATATATAATTTAAAAGGGTGGTTTGGAATCGATAAGTGTACATGAAAGTGTAATTAACAGATGCTACTGGTACTGACGATTCTGCATAGACCTTCTTTTACTTCAATTATACTAAACTCCCACAAATTATTATACTAATGTTAAGAACATTAGTATAATAAGTACTGCTGAAATTATTATATTCATTAATAATGTTTTTTTACATTTAATTTATTTATTATTATTATAAATAAATAAATTATTGTTATTCCTTTTATTGAACAAGAATCACGGATTTAATCCGGCCCTTTACAGAGTACATAAGTGGGGCTGTAGCCAACACTTAAAGGTCCGTTTCGTATAAAAATACTTTGTAGTATAAAAACAGAAACATTTTGGATGGATGGTTACATGGTATATCTATTACAAAAGTGGGTAAAATGGCATGGCTATTAATATGTACTTATTAGTGATACGGGAGACAGTGGGCTATGGGCAAGACTACGGCACCTGCCAATTTCAAGCTGGGGGTCAGGGGTCTCATTTAGCCCCAGGGAGAATCAGGGTCCACGGTGTCGTCACTCACCGACGGCTCGCCACAAAGTCGCCCCTGCGGTTTTATTACCCATTTATTTCACGGATTTAATCCAGTCCTTTACAGAAGCATAAGTGGGGCTGTAGCCAGCACTTAGAGGCCTGTTTGGTATAGCAAATACAATGTAGTATAAAAACAGAAACATTTTGGATGGATGGTTACATGGTATATCTATTACAAAAGTGGGTAAAATGGCATGGCTATTAATATGTACTTATTAGTGATACGGGAGACAGTGGGCTATGGGCAAGACTACGGCACCTGCCAATTTCAAGCTGGGGGTCAGGGGTCTCATTTAGCCCCAGGGAGAATCAGGGTCCACGGTGTCGTCACTCACCGACGGCTCGCCACAAAGTCGCCCCTGCGGTTTTATTACCCATTTATTTCACGGATTTAATCCAGTCCTTTACAGAAGCATAAGTGGGGCTGTAGCCAGCACTTAGAGGCCTGTTTGGTATAGCAAATACAATGTAGTATAAAAACAGAAACATTTTGGATGGATGGTGACATGGTATATCTATTATAAAAATGTGCAAAATATCTAGGCTATTGATACGAACTAATTAGTGACAAGGGAGATAGTGGGCTATTAAAGAGAGTAAGGCACCTGCTAATTTCAGTCTCATCTTAAAATATTAAGGCAGGTGGTGACTTACCACCCACTAAACGGGCCCCCATAAGAGCCACTATCAATGGTGACAAAAGGGGCAAGTTGGTTAATAATTATTATTATTATAATTATCACATTAACGCTCTGTGTTGTGGCCACATACATCGCAACATCCAATTACCGAGAATGATAATTTAACAACAACATCAATATATATATATATATAATAAGTTTATCACACAAATACTTGCCCCGGTCAGGTTTCAAACTTGGGAACCCGCGATCCGAAGCCAGAAACACAACCAGCCTAGCTAACAGAGCAATCAAACATTTCGTCTCCAGGGTGGTTCTGAACGAGTTTCTGGTGCCGGCGTGTATACACACGGGGGATGTTATCGACGACGCTTTCGCTGCGGCTACAGGGTGGGGGGAAAAGCGTAAGACTTATGAAGAAGCAAATGTACTGAAGAAGGTAATTATTACATTACATTATTACTTACAACTGATTTCACTTCCTCGAATACAATAAACACATCAGCGGCTTTGCTAGTTGGTGTATGGGATACGACGCCATAGAAACGAATTGAATTCATTATAGGGGTTAAAAGTTTCAAACACCTATTCCAAGTAGTTGATTAGAATATAAAACCATCAACTTTCAAAATTAAGAGTTAGTTACCTCAGCAGCTCTGCGTTGATGAATCGCCCAGGATAAGTTATTATCTGTACACATATATAATTAAGTATTAAACTGCTGGGTAATTTTAGAGAAACATTATTTTCTGGGTTAAGATTTGAAATTCTTTTTTCTGCGTCTTTGTGATCATTGTAATATGCGGATTCATATTCATTCGTATTTTATGTTTTGTACCAACATAAAGCAACTTAAGTTATCGACAGACGAGTACAACACTATAGATTCTAGATTCTAGATTAGGGCTTAACATACGACCAAAGCACTGGATAGGCGACCCGACAAATCGTCCCAATCGGGCATAGACGACCGCATACGGAAAAAACGCGATCAACCCAATTGGGCAGCAGCGCCAGACAAAAGGCTAAGCAAGCATTAGTTCTTATACAAACATTTGTATAATTATTTAACAGATCTTTCCATCTTATAGAACCAATAGCTCGTACGTAATGATAGTCACAACCAACTAAAGCGTTAAGCTGTGAACGGATTACATTTACAGTTATTATAGCTCCAAAGAGGATTATGAGACTAAAAGATTCCAATTCCCCGTGAAGGGGAAATCTAAAAGGGATTTTTAAGGAACTAGATACAACTGGTTTTTTCATATATAATATATAAATATTGGTCCGGATGCTATAGGTACGGCCCGCGAACTAAGAACTACCTCTTTTTAATATAGGTTACCCATTTTATACTTTTCATTATCTATGTATCTTATTTTCAGGAAAAAAAATATATCCAACTCATCGAACATAAGTAAATTTTAAAACGTGTTGTATAATTGCTGGTTTGAAATATGAATAATACTACCAAGTGCTCAGTCAAGTAGACCTACTTAGATAGGAACAGGCGAATCTGCCGTACGTCAGGCGTACTACGTGCACCCTCGTATGGTTTTACCCTGACCTTCCTGTGGCTGCTAAACTCAGCAGTAGTGAAGGATGAGGAAATAGCTTAAATCTTTGTTTGATAAGTTAACAATGTAAAACTAAAAAAGGAACAACAAAAAAATTAAATGGTTTGGTTCTTTAATCTTTTGTTGTTGTGTTGATTTGATTACCTTGAGGGTTTATTAAGGCTGCGTTACCAATAACATCAGTAATTGTGGGCCGGGTCAATAAAGTCCGGACAAAAAAATTGGTTCACATCAGCCCTTCTTTTTTTCCAATTAAATTAATGAAACTGACTTCATAAAGGTATTCTCTGGTTGGTTTAGTTTATATTAAGAATGATTACAAAGTCTAGAAAGTGCTAACCTAAATTAATAAATGTATTTGTTTTCAGATGATAATAAAAAAGTACAGCACAGAAGAATGCGCCCCACAGTTCCCGCCTACCCGTATAACGGTGAACGGCTTTGACCCAAACACGCAGTTATGTTATGAAAACAATCCTACCTCCATTGATACTTGTCAGGTAAACCTATAAATATCGTTAATGCAAATAAACATAGAGATTTAGTTTTTCTGTACATTTGCCATTTCTTAAGTTATTTATAACTAGCTGCGCTTCGCTGTTTCACCCGCGTGATTATAGATGGTGATAAGCGTATTTACTCACGCATAATATTGATTTCTCTTGATATAAGAATTGTTTGAACCAGTCATGTAGTTTTTGCGTTTATCCGTTACAAACCAATCATCATATCTCTACTTTTTATTTATTTATAATAGGTACGGTTACAGAAAACAAGTTATACATTTTATAATTCTATAACGCTTAGAATTTAACAGTAAATAGAAACACTTCACACCTGAAACCCAATTACAACCATGCACAACCTTTCCATATTTTGCAGACACAATTTTAAGAGTTATACAAAATATATCCGTATTTTCTTTTGGTTGATAGTTATTATGCTACACTTTGAACACTACATTTAAAGAATGGGAGACTACATGAGAATATGTCTTTGGAAACGCTTGTGGTATTGTAACAGTGGCACATCCTAAATATGGGATTATTATAGGAAACGTTGTTATTGTAGATGGGTATGCTGAATAACGTATGGTTACGCATAGAGCGAGTCGGTACCTTAAAGTTCAAACTTGCCAATAATTCACTGCCAAACGCACCGTTCGCAATCCTATGTAAAATACACAAATCTGCAACTGTTCTTCTACTACTTAAGCTCTTTTATTGGCATTTTTTAGCGTTCAGAGACCTACGATTTTGCTCACACCACTCATTTATGAAGTCAAAATCCAAGTAAGTCGCAGTCTCTTGATGTTGATTGAATTCTATTCTAATTGAAGTCTAGTTTGTCTAAAAGATCGTTAATGAATGCCAAAAATAGCAATGGGCCGAGATTTAAACCTTGGGGTACACTTGAAAGTGCCAAAAATGGCACAGACTCATACCCATGGAGCGAAACCAAGGGATCAGTTTAACAGATAAGACCGTAGCCACCATAGCCACAGATTGCCATGAACTCCCAAATGACTTCATTTTTTTAATAAAATAAGCGATCCACCCGATCAAACGCTTTTGAGAAATCCGTATAAATTGCATCAATCTGGACTTTTTTATTAAAAGACTCGCATAAAAAACTAGTGTATAGAAGAAGATTTGAAACAGTGGATCTGCCGGAAACAAACCCGTGTAGGCTAGTGTTAAGGCGATGGTTTAAGTGGTTGTTAATATGTTGATGTATGATGGTCTCAAATATTTTAGCGAAGCAATTTAGAATACTACTTGGCCGGTAGTTTGTCGCATTTGCCTCCCGATTTGTAAATAGGAGTAATATTAGATAACTTCCACAGAGAAGGGAATGTAGGTACCTTCCCTTTAGAAAATATAATAGATGAAGGCCTAAGCAATCCTGAAGCACAAACCTGTACAAATATAGGAGGGATACCATCAAGACCTGCTGACTTAGTGATATTTATGTTGTTGAGTCGTTTCAGTATATCCTTGTCTGTAAGCTGAATGTTACAAATTGAGAAGCTAGATTGTTCGAACTGAGGCTCTTAGCTACTCGTACTACCAGAATATCTTTCCCTGTGCTAGCCACTTTATTTTCTAGTATTATTTTGTTCGGAAAGTTAATTGTGCACCTTTAGCTTTTTGTATAGCGCCAAAAGGTCTTAATATACTAAAATATTACCTCCAGTTCTTTCAATTTAAGCAAAGCCTGCACAATAACTACACATTTTTTTTTATGAATTATACCCTTCATTTTTCAATAGTGTGTTATAATTTTGTTTACAGGGCGATGGCGGTGGGCCACTCCAAATAAAAAATAAAAAGATAGCCTGCATGTACACAGTGATCGGATTGAGTTCATATAGCAGGAGATGCAGTGATACTGATCGCCCCACCATATACACTAGAGTGGCGTACTATCTCGATTGGATCGAGAAGACTGTGTGGGGCTGATTTGATTTACGAGTTTAAATTCTTTTATTTTAATAAATAGATAGTGACATAATTTAAATCATTTTAGCTTGTGGTCCTGTGTGGTTATTTTATCTTGTGGTATTTTAGCTTATGAAAATGTCAAGTCATTCTCATCCAACTTATAAAAAAACTGGAGATTGAAACATCAAGAAATGATCAGCAGTGTCGCGGGTGTTTATGCTTGATGGATACCTCTACGTAAGTACCGAGCCGCATATGCCGCGTATGCGTATTGTCCTATATTGTGGGAGCTTAAAGTAAACACAGAATATTACCAGCTTCGTTTACTGTCTCAATACAATTTACACAGATATAAGGTTGACAATTATAACGCGCGAATATTGCCGACGGCTTCTGCGCGCTGGAGAGTCTTCTCGGGATGTCCTTACCGTCACGAAGTGGTATTCTTCGGCGAAGATCTCTACTTGGAGCTTTCTGGGGGGATCACTGGCCGGTACCCGCGTATCGTTTTGGTTGCGATGATCCGCTGCGGATGTCGCAGTAGTGTCTTGTTGTTGCGACTGAGACCAGACCGGTGCCCCGTAAAGAGCCATGCTCCGAAGTGATGGCCCGAACGCTAACTAGGATGGGCCTGCACCCGCAGGACGAGTCAATGGCTCGACCTTCTTTCCGAAAGAGGGAGAGGGTAGAGCTGTGGAAACTGCCTTGATGTGAGGCATCTGTCGAGCAGTTCCCGAGGCCAGCCGCCCATTTCCCCAAGAGTGATCCTGAGAGATCCACCCAGGGATCCCATCTGGGCCCGACGCGGTCCTTCGTGTCCTCAATACCTGCGTTGTTTGCTAATAACGTTAAACAAACATGGCTCCAACGCCAGCGCTCACTTTTTCATATTACAGAGACTTAGTTGACCAACTAAATACTCTCATTGGTCAATGGTATTCTATGACGCGATATGTAACCAATTACCGGTCAGTAAGCCTACCATAAGTTTACAACATTAATATCAATCGATGCTCGCTATCGACTATCGCGAAAAAATCTATGAAAAAACGAACAGTGCCACCTTGCGGTTGATTGTAGAACTAAAATTGACAGCGAGTACGCCAATCGCAAGCTTAATAGGAAGGCAAGATCGAGTATCGACTATAGATGACATTTATGTTGCTAACTCATGGTAGAGCTACTGTATTCCGTCTGTTAGCTGATCAAACTTTGATAAACGTTCCAGAAACTGGAGGTAAGGATGTGTTTACATAGTGTACTTGAATATGAAGAATGGCAACTATACGAAAATCAACATACCTGAGCTCATAGAGGGCAAATTCAAGTTGACTGTAAAAAAGACGTTTTAGTGAAAAAAGGTTATTATAAAGTCCGACATTATATAGATAGATAAAGATGCTTGGAATACTCCACTTCTGGCAAGCTGTCACTCTACCACTCATTAAATGTAATATTTGTAATACCTAATAAATAAATAATAAATAATAAACATAGTAAACATCTATATAAAAAGAATAGCCCCGAGTTTCTTGGCGATTCTTCTCGGTAGGCCCTATATATTTTGGAGTCTTTAAAGTACATTATAATGAAAAATTGACGTTCATAAGTGCGTTTTTGATGCCTAAATTGAATAAATGATTTTGACTTTGACTTTGAATCATCAACCGAATTGTAATAAAACACTCTAAATATGTAACATGCCGTCTATACTTTGATTTTTATTTTTTATTGGGGCTACTCGCACGTAAACCTACCCCCATACTTTACAATTCACATAAGTAGGCTTTTTCTGGTTCTCAAAATCTTAGGCAATAATTGTTATATGAATAGATACACATGTATCTATTCTCGTTACTCATATTCATAAAATTTAATTTTCTAACAAATTTTGGGTGCACTCATTGTTTATGATTGACTCGTTTCATCTCATCATCTCGAGGGTTATAGCTGAAAATCAGTGTCTGCTCCTAGAGAAATTCTATTCGCTGAGCTATGACCTATTTGTTTAGGCTCCAACACACACGTACTTTTTAATAAGCTGCTAATATTAAGGTAATTTTGTACTTAACTGTTTCTTAATTAGCTAGTTATTATGTTTAAACGAATGTACGTATGTATTGAAGAAGCAAATAAATGTTTTGTTTATCTATCTATCTCTAACATAAATAAATATTTTGCCAATTACTTTGATCTCAAGTACCAAATGAAACTAGTTAAGTTCCTTTTTATTTACATTACGTTACAAATAGTAACAATTTATAGCGAGATTTATCCGGGCACACGTTCTCCGTCTGAAGTCGAGTGTTACCTCGTCCCCGTCACCATCTGTCACTCCGTAGGATGGTCATTCACGTCGTTACCGGCAGGGCTATTATGTATCTCACTTGCTAACAAATATTGATTGAAATCTTGAACAAGTACAATTTGAAAAAATTTATACCGACCTCCATTCTATTCAGTTATTGGTGTCTAACTCAAAAACCACTGCGACGAATTTGATAAAATTTTATAGTTAAAATTTAATTTAATAGTGCTTCCCGTGTGGTCCCAACACGAGAAAAGAATTCTTGTTTTTGCTTTAATTTGCTCTAATTCTATAATTCTGTATCTAATTTCTATTATTTCTATATTAAAATTCTATATCTTATTTTTTGCTCTAATTCTGCTTTTCTTTGCTTTCAAACAAAAAAGAATTTTGAGAATCGGTTCACTTGGTCAAAAGTTATGAGGTAACAAACATAAAAAAAGTCGACTTGAGTACCTCGTCCTTTTTGGAAGTCGATAGAAAATGAGTTTTGAAAACTCCATAAGCAAAAATGTTAGTAAGTTGATTACTAGAGCTGACAAAAGTGATATTTTTTTTCAATTTCTATCATCTTTTATCAGCAACTGAGATACATAATAGCCCTGCTGATATCGCGCTTAGGTGCAGTGACAGCGGCCCGAGCGCCTCTCTCGCAGCCCGCTGATTAGAGCTGCCTTCAGAGTTGATGTAAATTATAAGCAACCATGTAAACAACACTACCATTCAGTCGAATGATGAATAGAATAATGAGATCTCTTCAATGAGTTTATAGGCCTAGGAAAATCCAGCAACTAGTTCTTTGCACATTTCTACATCCTCGGCACAGAGTATAATATCAGTCACTTCACACAATGCGTGAGAAAGTGCTGGTTCCTTTTCTGAAAACTAACTTCTTTTTCTTCTTCTGCTTTTAAACGTTGGAAGACGGTACTCTACCATTGTCGAGTTTTAAGATAATTATGACATACTTGTAGTTTAGATAAAAGAAAAATAAGAATAACCCTGACTTTTCCTAAGAAGTTTTTAAACCGCTAAATTGCGTATATACAACTTTACTGAAAGCTCAGACAAAATAAAAAAGTCAAGACAGAATGTTGTGAACAGAAAAGTGAAGCCGGTAAAACTACGCCTCGCCGTGTACATACACAATTACACACACACGCGCACAACGAAACTACGCCTTGACTCGTCAGTCGAACTATCGCTGCGCGTGGAAGCAACACGTAAAGTAAATCAACAAATTTACCACTCAAAATGCCGAATTATGTCGTGAAACGGAGTTAAAACAAACATAAAAATATAAAAAGAAGGATGGAATCACATTTCACACGTAAGTAACTTGGAAAGCAATATTTTAAATAAATAAAAATAGGTAATAAAGGTTATTGCTTGGAACATAGAAAGTGTTGCCATGGTAAAGCCTGTAAGGTTTACCCTATTATTGGGTAATCTTAATATTTAGTATATATGTTACGTTAATACGGGTACGTTTTTATAATAGTTTATTATCAACGTGTTTTAACCGACTTCAAAAAAGAAGAAGGTTCTCAATTAGACTTTTCTTTAAATATAATATTGTATGACACTCGACGCAATATCTTTATACAAAACCGGTTCCGTCGTTTGAAAGCAAATTAAAAAAAATAGGCAATTATTTTTTTTATTTTTAATTTATTTTCTACCGACATCTAAAAGGAGTAGGTTCGCAATTAGGTTCTATTGTTTTAAATACTTGTTACCTCATAAGTCCGTTATTTATAAACCGATTTGAACAGTTATTTTTTTGTTGGAAACCTGATACCTTTAATATGGACTCGCATTAATTTCACACTGGATTTTCAATTTCGTACATATTGAAGGCGGTTATGTATTTTTGTAAAAATAAACCATATTTCTATTGAAGTCTTTTGTTTTTAGGGTGTATCTATATTGAATGTTGTTGTGTGTAGTTAGTATGCGGAAAGTTATACGAGATGGTCGACCAGTCTTTCTCATCACGCGATTTTATAAACCAGTCGTAGAAGAAAAATGCAAAGCAGGATTCATAGGTACATTAATAAATATTGAAAGTTTAAAAGCGCTTTATACGAAGTACATAGAAAATGAAAAAAGGCTGTTTTTAACTACTTATAAATTAAGCCAGGATCATTTGGAGATTCTATTTACGTCTATTAGGATACATGGAGAGTTCAACGATAACCCTAACGTAAGACAGTTTGCAAGCAAGCTACAAAAAAATACTATGTCATTTAGAATTAAAATGTCAAAAAACGATATTTAAAAAATATTTATTGACACTTCCGCTGAAAAGAAAACAATGATTTTGGCCTATTTGGGGGCGTGCACCACCCTTCCTCCCACATAAAATGCTAATAGGAAGAATACAAAATAAAAAACACAAGAAACCCCAAATAAACCAACACCGATTCGACACGTGTTTCGCCTCTACACGAGGCATCCTCAGGAGATGTTGACTCGTCGAGCGCTAGACCGACAGTGAGAGAACAACTTTTTTTTTTTAGAACGGACTAATGCTGTTTGCCTCTACCGGCATTTACAGCGTCACCGGACGGTTGGCGAGCGCAGATGGCACTCAGCCAGATGAGAGAACAACGCAAAATCGCCCGCTTATATAGCATGCAGACTCAGCCACCTTGTGACTCACCGGTGCGCGTGCAGTGAGTCACAAGGTGGCGAAGTATAATTTTATTTCTGAAACTCTTTGTCTTTTCTCTTTCACTACCCAATGCCACTACTTTTTACCGACACCTAATGTAGGAACCCTATTATTATATTAAAACTAATAACGTTATAACTTTATTAAATTTATAACGTTAATAATTTTTATGGGGTAATTTAAATTATCATGGCAGCACCGATTCACGCACTACATGCATAGAAAACCGGCCTCACTGCTCTGTTCACAACATTCTGATTTGACTTTTTTATTTTGTCTGAGACTGAAAGTAAAAAAAAAAACAAGACAAAATGCATGCATTCACATAATTAGAAAAGAGCAGTGCTGAATAGAGTTATGTAGAGATGAGATGTGACATCGTGAGAAAATTGACACCGTGATAGTAGGGCACGTCTAGTAGATAGATAAATAAACTCTTTATTGCAACACCACATTATAAAATACAACAATGAAAAACTTTAAATTAAGTGTCACAAAGGGCGGTCTTATCGCTCAGAGTGATCTCTTCCAGACAACCATGTACGTAGTACACACCTGGCTACAGCTATTAAGGCTTAATAGCTATAACCAGACTTTAGCTAGACGTTTACTGTTCTGGTGGCTGTCCTTGAGCGAGTAAAAATCAGTCAAACTTGAGCGAGTAATGGTTCTTAGATCTGAGACGAACACAATACATACAAAAAGAGAACAATACTTCGCATTTATAAATAAATACTAGACGATTGTCATAAACCAACCTTAACTGAAAACTGCTGGTCGCACCCAGCATTGGCCTTTCGTAACTACGATTATGTTCCTTCCGTTTGTTGCTTTGCTCCTTCCGATCAGCAATACACTACTTGATGTTTTCTCTCGGAGACTGTAAAAACCCCATTGTGTATGTTTATGTAAACGCAGCGAGAGGTAAGTTTATGTAAACATACACAATTGTTTTTTATGTATTTTATAAGGTACATTTTAATTGAAAATAAATGAAATATATTTCGAACACGAAACATTTTTTAACGTCATATAGGTATTTAACTGAATAAAAATACACATTGAAAAAAACCATTATGTTTGTGTGTATGTTTATGTAAACGCAACGAGAGGTACGTTTATGTAAACAAACACAATAGTTTTTTTACAAAGCCTCTGAGAGAAAACATCAAGCAGTCTATTGCTGATCGGAAGGAGCATACTCACGAGCATAGTAACGAAAGGCCAGTGCTGGTTGCGACCAGTAGTTCTCAGTATTAAGGTTGGGTTATGACAATCGCCAACCCACTTGGCATACTTTAATTTTAACTGCTGATGTTTGTGATGTTATAGATAATGGTTACAACTAAAAATTGGTAAGTATAAAGCTGGCCTCAGACAGCCGGAATGGCTCTCTGGATTCATAATCTTAATTGATATTAATAATTCAGAAAGCCCGGAATACCGTACAAAATCAGTATACTCCACACACATCCTGATTTTTTCAGATTATTATTTTTTCAGATCGATCTGTAAGAATGATACTAAGGATCGTTCTGAATTCCGGATCCGAAATTTTAAAGATTATGATTTCATAACGCGCGTATTCCCGTACATTTTAATAGGGCGGCACACACGTACGGAAATCAGATTATGAATAGGGTACAACCGGGATATCCCGGTCGTAATGCCGCAGTAGTAATGTAAAACGCTGTTGAATAATTATTTCACTTTTAAATAAATATGATACTGTATGAAGGTTATTAAAACAAATTAAAACTGTGCTTACCTATCCCAAATAGTTGGAATGAGCGAGACAACAGTGTTTCTGTGTTTTAAGCTCGATAAGAGCTTGACGTGGGAAGCCCACATCGACAACCTATCTGGGAAACTCGGTCGCGCTTGCTTCGTCTGTGGCGACTTTCCGCAACACTACCGATGCATATGGTGAAAAACTGCTATTATGCATCAGTTCAATCACTCTTACAGTACGACGTTGAGTTCTGGGGGCACGCTGCTGATCGGCGGCGCGTCTTCAAAATGCAAAAGCGCGCGATAAGCACCATAGTGCGCGTATCACAAGATACTTCTGTGAGGGCTTTATTTCGCTCCCTAAAAATTATGACTGTCCCCTCTGTTGTAGTCTTGCAAGCAGCGTTGTATGCCAGAAAAAACCTAACAGACTACTCGAGGTCAGGCGACGGTCATTTATATAATACCAGAAATGGGTATAGGTTGAGAGCTGTGCCGCGGCGACTGGCCAAAACTGCTAAGCTGGTACATATCATGGCTCCGACAGTCTACAACTGCATCCCGGCTGAGATACGAGAAGCACCTTCAAACAGGTCATTTAAAAATAGCTTAGAAGGGTGGCTCATCAAGCAAGCTTTCTATTCGTTTGAAGAACTAACGGACACAAATATTTATATATAAGTGACATTGAAGGCTATATATCATATAGGCTATTTATCTTTTTACTATATTTTGTTATTTGACGCATTATTATTTAGAAAATTTACATATAACATTGTTACGAATAAATGAACTATGAACTATTGATTAAAATTATCCCAGTTGTACTTTAGTTTTTGTTTTTGCGCAACATATATAGTTATTCATCATATTATGCTACTGACATTCTGTAGTAATCGAAGAATCTATCAGGGAACTGTAATTTTCTCCCCGTAATGTGATACTGACTCTACTTTACTCTGTTTATATTTAAAGGATGAATCCAGTGTTTGCATTTTTTTTTTTATTATGTAGAGCCAAAAGCAATGCGATTAGTATTAATTCCTCTTCCATAAATTCATTCAGATTATGAATCCAGAGAGCCATTCCGGCTGTCTGAGGCCAGCTTAAGAGAGTAAATTAGGCCTTAGTTTCTTCATGCTGAGTCGAAACCTCATGTGTGTATTTTTATTCAGTTTAATATATATGACGTGTATAAAATATTGCGTGTGTACAAAATATATATCATTTATTTTCAATTAAAATGTACGTCAAAAACACTTAGCAAATATGCATATTAGTTTATCAAATATGCATCATTACTTGAATTTAAATATTCATATATTATTGCAATATAAGAAACAATATACTCTATACGTAACAAGGACAACAAACCGCGAGGATGACGCAACCAGTGTGGTGAATCAACAGCCCTATTTACTAAGAAACGGCAGTGACAGTGACACTGAAAGTGACATTGACGCAAGTGACAGTTCGGACGGAAGAAATCTGACAGACACAACGCGACCGTCGCAGCACAGCAGATATATAGAGAACAGTACGGAAATCATCTTTATACTGTGCCGCTGTGCACAAGAGTGACTCCCAATAGAAGAACTTCAAATAAGTTTGAAACGGATCGGAGATTATTTCCGGTAAATATTACGCGTGTCTTAGCCGTTCTTAAAGCATAAGGCCAACAAAGTAAAACAATATTACTGTGAAGTTACTTGGTATTATTTTCATTGTAAGAATAACAAAATTAACTAGTCAACCCCATACAATCTTCTCAATCCAGTCAATATAGTATGCCACTTTAGTGTATATCCCCGGTTCGTTTTCATCTTCACAGTCCCGGCCCAATGACAGAAATCCGATGATTGTGTACATGCAAACTATCTTTTTGCTTTTCACTTGGACAGGTGCACCAACATCACCCTGCAATGAACAAGATAAACAGTAAAAACAAAAACCATGCAGTAAAAAATTTTTATTAAATAAATAAAAAATTGAAAATTAAATAGGTAGTTAAAATATTTAGTAAGTAGGTATTTATGTGAAAGAAACTACTTATCAGTGACATCATCAATCAAGCCTCATCCGTATTCTAAGAAGAGCTCTGCCGTGCGATTCTCTAATGATTCGTCGATGCGCTCGACGACGAGCTCTCGGATGTCAAATAATTTATGAGATATCGCTCTTGTACATAAGGTTGTTTTTCCAACGTTTCTTGTCATATTGTCATTTGTTTCACGGATGTTGTCAAAGATGCGACGATGTTTGTTGTTATAGAATCGCACGGCAGTTAAATTCTACATTCTCATAATGTATTTTACTTGACAGATGCCTTTACATGGTATTTGCAAATAAAAGTGTTTAATCAGAATGTTTGTGTAAAGAGCACGATCATTTGTTCTGTGTCTGGGTGTAATTTATTTATCTATAATATGTATGTATTTAGAAATATATAAGTATGTTTATCAGTTGTCTAGTACCCATAACACAAGCTCTGCTTAGCTTGGGACTAGATGGCGTTGTGTGTTAGTTGTGGAATATTTATTATTATTATTATTATTAGATTCGAGTTCGGGATAAGTTAGGGTGATGATAAAATTTAACTACAGGCAGCATATACAAGGTTACTGCTAATTAACTGGCGATACGCGACAGGCGTGATGGGTATCGATAACAAAAACTAAAAAAAATGAAAAAAAAAATTTTTTTTCATTTTTTTTAGTTTTTTTTGGAGCAGCGGCGGCGATGTCGCATGTCAGTGTGCTCAACGTGTGTGCAATACGATCATAATAAAAACATTCATGGTTTTGTATGGTTACGCAATCCATGCTTACACAAGTTAAACTGTAAATAAAAAATGTAAAAACAGTGTCTAGTAGGTATACTGTTTTCACATGTTTACCTACCAATTTTTTCATTCGATTGAGTTCGAATCGTTGACTATCGTGCCGATAGGTAAATGAACCTTAGACTACGTGGTTTTCTTGTGAAGATGTGATGATATACCTACTAGGTAGTAATTGACATTAATTAGGTACCTACCTACTACTTAGGTACCTATCTTGAAAATTAATCTTAACAAATTGGTGTGAGTACCTACAAAGTATTCTACCTATCCACAAAAAGCAGCTGATTTTAATTACCTATGGTATTAAAATCAGCTGCTTACCTATGGTAGGTAATCATTGACCTGTGAATCGTAACTCAATGTAGGTAATGAATAATGAACATTATTATTCCAAATTTTGAATATCACGCTTTTAAAATTGTTTTATTTTTAGTGTAAAAGTGGTCGTTTGACAAAAGGTGTGATTAGATTATTTAAAAAAAAAATGAAAAAAAATTTTTATTTTTTTTCATTTTTTTTAGTTTTTGTTATCGATACCCATCACGCCTGTCGCGTATCGCCAGTTAATTAGCAGTAACCTTGTATAAAAAAGAAACTAATTGATGCCGTTTCTTCTAGTTCGTTAATTCTAGTTTCGAGTTAGTCCACATGGTAACGTGATCCTGATCCCTCGGGATACGTAGTATATAAATAAGTCAAAAATAATAAAAGCTAAGATGAATGCATAGGCTATATATGTTAGTCCTGGATATAAGATATCTGCATTCAAAATTGCACGGATGTGAATCAAACATATTGTACACTCCTTTAAAACTTTCACATTTCTAATAATTAATCATGCAAAAGCAGCTGAACGGATTAAGGTGAAATTCGGGGTGTAGTGTAGATGGTTTGTAACCTTTTGTTTTTGAGGGGGAGTGCTGTCCACTTCCTTTCCGCCGTGAGGGTGGCGGAAGGGGGTATGTGGGGCTCAGACCCACTAAAACTCCCTCGTGAGCAGTTCTCCGCCAAGGTGAAGCGGGATCGGGTCACACTAGCACTCACTATCTCGCCCTAGCTTTTTTTTGAAGAACTTTAAATTGAAAGATCAAGGATTAACATTTATTTGGTCAAAAATATGCCGATTTTAGTAGAATTTTCGAATAAATTTTTGCAATAATATAGGTAAAAAATGTTTTATCAAGTCTTTTATCATTGTCTCATGAATTAGATTACGTTCCTCGCCGCCAAATCATGGACCAAGTAAATCCTATTTCTAAAACAATTAGTGAAGAGTTTATACGAGTAGTACCAAATTTCCAAAGATGCAGTTCCGCAAATCATATATATTATTGATTTGGAACCAATAACCAAAAGAAATAAACCTTTTGATGATTGATACTATAATTCTACACGCTCTCGTTTTTAAACAGAATTTTTAAGGGTTTTGCAATATTACAAGTTTTGTCACCACAAAGAAAACTAGTCCAGTCGACGAATCCACATACCTACAAAGAAAAAAAACATTATATATTTGACACCAGTTTGATAAAGACAAGCCAAACACTTAGTTTCAGTTTTGTTACTGCAACAAGATTTGTAAAATAGCAAAATCAAAACGCAAATATGCACTCCCAATTAAGGCGGTTGCATCCGTACTTTGTTCATTCCTTTTCAAAATATTTTTTGGCAACATGTTTTAAAGACTACTTTAGATAAAGGGTCATTAAGATGTCAACTTATTATATAATTGTCTTTTGTGCAACGTGATTAAAATAATGGTTCCATTAGAACTAAAGCTGGATTAGATAATCCAGCTTTAGTGCTAATGGAGCCTATTATTTTTTGATAGCTGTGAAGTGATAATGGAGAGCATTCTCCAAATGGCTGTTAATGCTTTGGAAATGAGACAGTGAATAGTCGAATGGATCGGTTACTATCACACAAACCCGTAAGTCTTTAAGTTATATTTACGCCCTATTGTTGCGCAATAACATTGGGGGTTTTGATAACTAAGGACAACGGTGCTATTAGGGCATTCAACAATGCGACCACCAGTAACTATTGATGGTGGTGACCTGATGGTAAGGCAGAGATCAGGTGGGCCTCGTGCTGGTACCGTTTTCTAATAACAACAAAAGTCTAAGCTCCTGAGTCGCGACTACTGCTATATAGAGTTACGACTATTTAGATGGATTTATTATTTTAATTTTTCAAAACGTTAATTAATGGTGTCTGTTATGCTTTACAGAACCTTAAGGGGTTGTTCGCATTTTTCCAATAACCCTGTATATATTTTAGCACTTACCTTACAAGTATCGCTGGACGTAGGAATATTTTTGTAACATAACTGCGTCTCTAGATCTAGTCCATTGAGCAAGATATTATCAGGCGGGTACTTTTCGACGCATGCTTCAGCGTCGAATTTTCTTAGAATCATCTGAAACGAGAATAATTATTTGTTTTTAAGATTAGCAAACATTTTCGGGTCAATATTTCAACATAAATTATCATTTATGAATAATAATACTTCATGATCATTTCTTGCCAACTGAAAAAAAACACTACAGGGTACAAAAATACGTAGATACCTTATGAAGTATTTGTAAAATAGAACATACACTATATTGTATATAAAAAATATCAACTAAATAACTGTAAAAGACGCATTAAATTATGTTTATCTCGGGTTATTTATGTATAATTTTCCATCTGTAGACAGAATAGAGATCTAGAGAGTGTCCTAGTGTCGCAAGCAGCGACCGTATTCCGCGAATAAACATATTCTGTTACTACAATGCGGTATTAAATCTTGACGTTTTAATATTCGTAAGAACAAAGCAAGCATTGTAAACTGTTTACATGCAATATCGCGACCGGCGTTCAAGCACATAGGTAATACAAAAGTTGCGATCCGCCGCGACCAATGTGTTCTGTTATTGGGCACATTGCTGCGACACCGGACCTTTTCATATCTCCCATGTTTCTATGTTCTGTGATAGACAGGTATATGCAAGGGAAACTCTACCAATCAAGTAAATCTTAAAGTTCGGGGTCGAGTGAGCAGGCGTGACACTTACCATCATAATATCTCTACGTCAACATCTCAACGTCTCTTCATTTATCTACTAAAGGGTGTTTTAGAGGCTTTTTAAACTGGCAATACTGTTTCTACAGACTGTCAATTTGGCATTTGACAGTTGAATTGTAGTCAGTACGTTTTCCCATTTCATCATCCTTTATTAGCAGGCAGAATCATGGGCCCATTTTTTTTTGAAATCGATCCCGTTTATTATATTCCTGTAACTGGAGAGCTACAGAAACATGATTGCTGACTTCTTCATACCTCATTTGAAAGGCATTGGTAAGACAGAGCTTCATTTTAACAAGATGGGGCAACAAGCTACACAGCGGGCGACACCATTAATTTTTATGCGGGAAACATTTGGTGGGTGCATAATTTCGCGTAATGGACCTGGGGGCTATTCTCTTAGATATTGAACCGCGATATAGCAACTCAATTGCACGAAAATTGACGTTTTTGACAGTTTTGGTATTCTGCTCGCTATTTAGGTTCGATCGCGATCCAGCGACTTGCGATCGATAGTTTTTGACATAAATGGTATTCTGTAAACTATTGAGTTGCGATTGCATTGCTGCTAACCTCTGTCACAGTATAAAGATGCAACAGTATGGAAACTAAGCCTAGTTGATTAAATAATTATCTATGCCCCATTGAAACCATAGTTGTCACTTTTAATGTTTTAAGGTAGGTATTATTTTGTTTAATATAATATAAAAATATAACATTCGTTGTTCTGCTGTAGACATTAAATCTAGTTAATTTTAGTTACCAAATAAAATGTATGACACCTTCGAAAACCATAAAAACGAGACCCAGTACGATATAGTTCATAATAATATTATAATCTTTTGCAGCCGCCATCTAAGATTTGTATTTTGTGTTATGTTTTACGAATTTATTATGATTTATGATCGATCATACAAGAACACTATTACAATTTTAAAACACATACAGCAGTCATTCAAGTGTGGCATTTCATATTTTAGTTTATATAAAAAAGGTTAAGATGTGGAAATAGTTTGTAACACTCACTTCTGACGGCACCGCGAGAACCGCTTAGGGGTCTCGCCGATGCGCATATTTATGTCAGTGGGCCGTTTCGAACGATTAAAGGTAGGTTTCGTACTGTTCTCTATATATCTACTGTGCCTCTGTGTTGCTACAGTGGTACACATCTGTCTCAGAGTAAGTATCAAATAGTTGTCATTAGCGTATACCGGTAAGAGACAGAAATGCTACGAGCCCAACCAATAGGGTAGTTGACACAATCAAAAATAAATTGCAATGTAATGTTAACTCAATAGTAGTTAGAGGCATTGGTTAACTTTATTTTGAAAAATTAAATGTGTACAAAAGTTTCTAAAAGTCAGGTGACCAAAAACGGAAGTAGCTGCGGAAATGATGTCATAAGGGGAAAAACAAACGCGTAATATGATAGTGTCCTACCTTATCAACAGATTGAGAGTCATGCAAGTGAAGCAAGCATCTAATATTATTGCTTTTAAACTAAATACATACTAGGTGAAAGGACAAACTGTTGATCAAGTTTATTATAAATATATTATATTGATTAAAAATACCAACGTTTATAATAATATGTAATAGTCAATTCGTTAATCTTGTTATCACTGTTACACATTTATGAAATTAAGATTATTTCTTTTTATGAATGAAAAAGGATCTTGGCAGACATACAGACGAACAGACGGGCAACAAAGTGATCCGATAAGGGTTGATTTGTCCTTTTGAGGTGGACAACCCTACAAAGAACAAATTATGCGGCTAAAATGTAGTTTTATTTATGTAGCTTTAGAAATATAAACTTTTTTCAAGTAGGTAGTTAGAGTCTGCTCTTAGAAAGAAGTCAGTTATTTAAAACTGTGACTTGACTCTGACAACTTGAACAACGAACTATGGAGTGGGCTATGCTCGGGGTATCTCTACGTTATCGAATCAGAAATGAGGAGATCCGTGGACTAACTAAAGTCACCGACATAGCCCAGAAGATTAGCCAGTTAAAGTGGCAGCGGGCAGGCCACATAGCACGCAGAACAGATGACCGATGGGGCCGGAAGGTTCTGAAGTGGAGACCACGGACAGGCAAGCGCAGCGTAGGTCGTCCACTGACAAGGTGGACTGACGACCTGACAAAGGTAGCAGGACGACGTTCGATGCAGCCGCTTCCAACTGGTCCTTTTGGAAATTTCTGGGGGAGGCTATGTTCAGTAGTGGACGTCCTATGGCTGAGATGATGATGATGATAACTTGAATAATTATGTCACTTGATGCAACATTATGTATTACATAACTATTTAACTTGACGAAAGGCAAATGTACAAACACGTGAGTTCAATTATAAAGTAAACAAAGAAGTATTAAAAACTCAGTTTCAGTGATATTTTGACAGTGTTTTGATAGCAAAATAATTATTTAATGTATTTTTACTTAAAACCACTGTATTGATGTTTAGAATTATGTTTAATTGTTACAAGTTTTCAATCTTATTTAAATGGCAACATTCGCAAGCCGTAGCACGGCCATAGATATAGTCTGATAAATCTATGGGCCATACAATAGCGACGCAATTGCAATTGAGAGCAACATATAACAGAATGCCGAATTTGACATGAGAAGCAGTACGATCGCAGAAGCGTTGCAGTAGTGTGGCAATTGCTCAGTAGCTAAGAGAATAGCCACCCTGTGAACTAACCTCCACAACCGTGATATCACACGCCTTTAGATACATTTATTTGGGGGTATGTGTCTATGCCGATACATTACATCAGAGATGTTGAACCATTTGGAAGTCTAAATTCGCCGTTTTGAACTAACCTCCACAACCGTGATATCACACGCCTTTAGATACATTTATTTAGGGGGAATGTGTCTATGCCGATACATTACATCAGAGATGTTGAACCATTTGGAAGTCTAAATTCGCCGTTTTGAACTAACCTCTACAATCGTGATATCACACGCCTTTAGATACATTTATTTGGGGGTATGTGTCTATGCCGATACATTACATCAGAGATGTTGAACCATTTGGAAGTCTAAATTCGCCGTTTTGAACTAACCTCTACAATCGTGATATCACACGCCTTTAGATACATTTATTTGGGGGTGTGTGTCTATGCCGATACATTACATCAGAGATGTTGAACCATTTGGAAGTCTAAATTCGCCGTTTTGAACTAACCTCCACAATCGTGATATCACACGCCTTTAGATACATTTATTTGGGGGTATGTGTCTATGCCGATACATTACATCAGAGATGTTGAACCATTTGGAAGTCTAAATTCGCCGTTTTGAACTAACCTCCACAATCGTGATATCACACGCCTTTAGATACATTTATTTAGGGGGAATGTGTCTATGCCGATACATTACATCAGAGATGTTGAACCATTTGGAAGTCTAAATTCGCCGTTTTGAACTAACCTCTACAATCGTGATATCACACGCCTTTAGATACATTTATTTGGGGGTATGTGTCTAAGCCGATACATTACATCAGAGATGTTGAACCATTTGGAAGTCTAAATTCGTCGTTTTGAACTAACCTCTACAATCGTGATATCACACGCCTTTAGATACATTTATTTGGGGGTGTGTGTCTATGCCGATACATTACATCAGAGATGTTGAACCATTTGGAAGTCTAAATTCGCCGTTTTGAACTAACCTCCACAATCGTGATATCACACGCCTTTAGATACATTTATTTGGGGGTATGTGTCTATGCCGATACATTACATCAGAGATGTTGAACCATTTGGAAGTCTAAATTCGCCGTTTTGAACTAACCTCCACAATCGTGATATCACACGCCTTTAGATACATTTATTTGGGGGTATGTGTCTATGCCGATACATTACATCAGAGATGTTGAACCATTTGGAAGTCTAAATTCGCCGTTATGAACTAACCTCCACAACCGTGATATCACACGCCTTTAGATACATTTATTTGGGGGTATGTGTCTATGCCGATACATTACATCAGAGATGTTGAACCATTTGGAAGTCTAAATTCGCCGTTTTGAACTAACCTCCACAATCGTGATATCACACGGCTTTAGATACATTTATTTGGGGGTATGTGTCTATGCCGATACATTACATCAGAGATGTTGAACCATTTGGAAGTCTAAATTCGCCGTTTTGAACTAACCTCCACAATCGTGATATCACACGCCTTTAGATACATTTATTTGGGGGTATGTGTCTATGCCGATACATTACATCAGAGATGTTGAACCATTTGGAAGTCTAAATTCGCCGTTTTGAACTAACCTCCACAACCGTGATATCACACGCCTTTAGATACATTTATTTGGGGGTATGTGTCTATGCCGATACATTACATCAGAGATGTTGAACCATTTGGAAGTCTAAATTCGCCGTTTTGAACTAACCTCCACAATCGTGATATCACACGCCTTTAGATACATTTATTTGGGGGTATGTGTCTATGCCGATACATTACATCAGAGATGTTGAACCATTTGGAAGTCTAAATTCGCCGTTTTGAACTAACCTCCACAATCGTGATATCACACGCCTTTAGATACATTTATTTGGGGGTATGTGTCTATGCCAATACATTACATCAGAGATGTTGAACCATTTGGAAGTCTAAATTCGCCGTTTTGAACTAACCTCCACAATCGTGATATCACACGCCTTTAGATACATTTATTTGGGGGTATGTGTCTATGCCGATACATTACATCAGAGATGTTGGACCATTTGGAAGTCTAAATTCGCCGTTTTGAACTAACCTCCACAACCGTGATATCACACGCCTTTAGATACATTTATTTGGGGGTATGTGTCTATGCCGATACATTACATCAGAGATGTTGAACCATTTGGAAGTCTAAATTCGCCGTTTTGAACTAACCTCCACAATCGTGATATCACACGCCTTTAGATACATTTATTTGGGGGTATGTGTCTATGCCGATACATTACATCAGAGATGTTGAACCATTTGGAAGTCTAAATTCGCCGTTTTGAACTAACCTCCACAATCGTGATATCACACGCCTTTAGATACATTTATTTAGGGGGAATGTGTCTATGCCGATACATTACATCAGAGATGTTGAACCATTTGGAAGTCTAAATTCGCCGTTTTGAACTAACCTCTACAATCGTGATATCACACGCCTTTAGATACATTTATTTGGGGGTATGTGTCTAAGCCGATACATTACATCAGAGATGTTGAACCATTTGGAAGTCTAAATTCGTCGTTTTGAACTAACCTCTACAATCGTGATATCACACGCCTTTAGATACATTTATTTGGGGGTGTGTGTCTATGCCGATACATTACATCAGAGATGTTGAACCATTTGGAAGTCTAAATTCGCCGTTTTGAACTAACCTCCACAATCGTGATATCACACGCCTTTAGATACATTTATTTGGGGGTATGTGTCTATGCCGATACATTACATCAGAGATGTTGAACCATTTGGAAGTCTAAATTCGCCGTTTTGAACTAACCTCCACAACCGTGATATCACACGCCTTTAGATACATTTATTTGGGGGTATGTGTCTATGCCGATACATTACATCAGAGATGTTGAACCATTTGGAAGTCTAAATTCGCCGTTTTGAACTAACCTCCACAACCGTGATATCACACGCCTTTAGATACATTTATTTGGGGGTATGTGTCTATGCCGATACATTACATCAGAGATGTTGAACCATTTGGAAGTCTAAATTCGCCGTTTTGAACTAACCTCCACAATCGTGATATCACACGCCTTTAGATACATTTATTTGGGGGTATGTGTCTATGCCGATACATTACATCAGAGATGTTGAACCATTTGGAAGTCTAAATTCGCCGTTTTGAACTAACCTCCACAATCGTGATATCACACGCCTTTAGATACATTTATTTGGGGGTATGTGTCTATGCCGATACATTACATCAGAGATGTTGAACCATTTGGAAGTCTAAATTCGCCGTTTTGAACTAACCTCCACAATCGTGATATCACACGCCTTTAGATACATTTATTTGGGGGTATGTGTCTATGCCGATACATTACATCAGAGATGTTGAACCATTTGGAAGTCTAAATTCGCCGTTTTGAACTAACCTCCACAATCGTGATATCACACGCCTTTAGATACATTTATTTGGGGGTATGTGTCTATGCCGATACATTACATCAGAGATGTTGAACCATTTGGAAGTCTAAATTCGCCGTTTTGAACTAACCTCCACAACCGTGATATCACACGCCTTTAGATACATTTATTTGGGGGTATGTGTCTATGCCGATACATTACATCAGAGATGTTGAACCATTTGGAAGTCTAAATTCGCCGTTTTGAACTAACCTCCACAATCGTGATATCACACGCCTTTAGATACATTTATTTGGGGGTATGTGTCTATGCCGATACATTACATCAGAGATGTTGGACCATTTGGAAGTCTAAATTCGCCGTTTTGAACTAACCTCCACAATCGTGATATCACACGCCTTTAGATACATTTATTTGGGGGTATTTGTCTATGCCGATACATTACATCAGAGATGTTGGACCATTTGGAAGTCTAAATTCGCCGTTTTATTGCTGATTTACGACCCCAGTTGCTTGATAAAGTTGTCAAAGATTAGACTTCACGATTGCGCTTCATTCGACCTATCCGTGGCGCTCATATGCCCGAAATCACATTTAAACAATAATGCAATAAAATTACCTTTTAAACAAAACCAATATCATACACATTAACATTATTTTAATTTGTTTTATTTCATTTTGAATGTGTATAACTCTTAAAAAAACCCCTTTACAAGTATAGGTACTAAACCGATATGCTACCTTTTTCAGCTCGTTTGATAATTCACCCCTAGATGTCTTGGCTCCCCATCCGGTGGCTGCGACGAGGCTGTCGTCGATAAGATCCCCTGTGTGTAGACACGCTGGCACCAGAAACTCATTTAAAACTGCCCTAGAAACGAAATGTGTTTCATATTATAATGTAGCTCGCGGAGATTAACCTGATTTATGTTAGGTATTTTTTTGTTTATTTTTCATTCACGCAATTAAATATTAAAAAAAACTAAAAGACAAATAAAAAAATACCAGGAAATAATACTGAAGCGAAGTAAAAATGTTATAAACTGGTATGATTGTTCAATCATACCAGTTTATAACATGCCTTCCTAGCTTGCTTCCTACGTAAAAACTGACAGAGCGATTGAAGCTCTGCTTTACCTGGCTAAATTGACTTACATCTGTCCGCATGTTTGTTAGGTTGTATGTACGTCTTCCTGTACAGGTTGCGTTTTTCAACCAATCTTGACGAAACTTAGTATGCATGTTCTACTATTGAATATATTTTTTTTGTCGGTGATTTTTGAGTGGGGGGTACTTTTCCTTTTACGCTATTGCGGCGCTATTTACCAACCGATTTTGATAAAATTTGGTACACACACCGGGTAACTTTAACCGACTTTAACGAGTAATTTTGAATGTGAGCATTATTAGTCAAGTGGCTGCCGACATAAAAGGTTGTGAAGTTTAAAAACTGTACGTTTTTGGTAATATTCAGTAAGAACATTTGGTACCGTCTGCAAATGACTGACTGCTAAAAATTGCAGCTGATAAGACTGTGCTCACGAGGTCTACTGTTCGCAGAACTACAGTTACTAGAAGGTAGGTCTACATGGTAAACCATGTACACAATTCTCATAAGAAGAAGAAGAAGTAAAACATGGTATAGGGATTTCATACGTCAGCAGTAGAAGTTGATTTCAATATTGTTTTACGAGTTAATTTAATTTAAATTTAATTTTAATCTCATATAACACAAATGTTGTATACTGGCTGATACGCCAGCGGCTTCGCTCCTTTGGTCTTGGTGTTGTGGTGGAACCACCTCTTTGGATTCTTGAAGACCTGCATTGGATACCCGGGTCGGACAGTTATTTAGTTACAGGCTTTCAAGGCTCATCAGGCTCTCAATAATAGTTTGTTACAATAAAATTATGGCCAAGTTTGTGAACAAAACAATATTGGAATAATAAAAAATACTCTAGATAAAACTAAATGACCCAAAACCTATTCAAATATCGAATTAGGAACCGTGAAATAAATAGATAAAAAACTATGCGACATTAGGTATGTCTCAGGATGTTCAGAATACGGGGCGTTGAATGTTGTAAACCCTCGTACAGACGTAAATTAACCAGCTAAAAGTCCAATTACTGTTGTGCTAAATAAAACTTTACAGGCGAAGCCAACAAGGCGAGGTGCGGCCAAAGGACAGTTTGTAGACACAGGGCAAGGCGACTGGACAGTTGAGAACGTACCTTCAGAATAAGTGGCAATATTTACGTACCATAAGGTCAACGTCCAGAAGATTTATTTAAAATTTAGAGCGATGATTGTTGATTTTCTATCCTAGTAGTGGATTATAGATAAAGAACAGAGACAACTCTATACCTGCATAATAACTGAATAATCTTTGTCTATCTTAGCAGCGGATTATATATTTATTTATTTATTTCAACTAGAACAGTTATGTACACCACTTACACTAATGATAAAACAAAACAAAACAAAAAACTAACTTAATACTCATTACAAAATGTCAAAAATACAAAACAAATATCAATGTCAGAAAAAATAATAATTATAGCATCGCTTCGCAGAGCGTCAAACATTCAGCTAGGATGTCGTTCAAGGCATCATCATTAAAGACGTCACGCTCTCGATTGTTGTCTACAAGAGCATTCGTGGTATCGGGGACGTGGCGTGAGCGACTGTCCTGACTATATGAATTATGATGTATAGACCACTATAGCTATATAGTGGCTGAATAATCTTTATCTACCCTAGCAGTGGAATTTAAGCTGGGACCCATTGATATACTATCCGCTTTCGAAGTCTTTTTCCACCAAAATACCTCAGTGCCTCAAGACAAAAGTCTTTGACCAGTGTGTGTTACCCGTCATCGCATAATATGGCACTGAAACGTGGTCTCTTAATATGGGCCTCATAAGCAAGCTCAAAGTCGCACAAAGAGCTATAGAAAGGGCTATGCTCGGGGTGTCTCTACGTGATGGAATCAGAAATGAGGAAATCTTGAGAGAGAGAGAGTTGAAGTGGCAGTGGGCAGGCCACATAGCCGCAGAACAGATGGCCAAAAGTTCTATGTTCAGTAGACGTCTTCCGGCTGATAATGATGTTGATGAACAGTCAAACGTTATTGGTTCGTTCAACAATAAAAAAGGTAAGATTAAATAATAAATAAAACATAAGTTTACTTTGCCAGTGTTAGCAGATTCAAATAAATAAAGGAAGAGTCATCCAATGCAGTTCAACATCACTACGCATACAGGCTAAAAACAGGCTGTTCTTACGTTTCGAACTCCAGAAGCGCAATATCATGGTATCTGTTCTTATGACTGAAGTCAGGGTGCGCATGGGCTCGTTTGACCCTAAAGATATTTCGCTCGTTGATGGCATCGCTACGCTTCAGTATTCCCAATGCTACGTACGTCGGAGTACCGCTGGAAAAGAAGAACTGGTCATTCGCATATTGTGTTAAGAAGAAATTTAAGGCACCACATGCAGAGTAGTACTAAGTTGTTCGTTTTTGACGTAGGTTACTTATAAACCTATTCAACCGTTTCCTATAGATCTTGGAATTAGTGCTAATATTTTGAAGAGACGTAGATATTTATACCTGACATGTCCCTATGATTACCTTTTTTTCGTACAAGATAAATGCTGTTTACTCTGCCGTCATTTACAGCGTCACCGGATAGGTTACAAGTGCAGATAGCACTTGATTTTCACACGTCTCATATAGTTGGTAAGTCGCAGAAGAACCAAGCAGTTTTCTTGGAGGTTCATACCCCTTATTAGAACTATCTTATTAAAAAATCAAACATGCTACGTACCTACCTACTCCATGAAGAAGTGACCTGGACGGTAACGAAACCGGTAGAGATATTCGACTATACCTACCGCGTAAGTTAAACCGTCAAATAACATTAAAATATTTTTAAATTGCTTGTATTTCATATCTATCTCACATTAAAAATAAGCACTAGGGAGGAAATCATGAAAAATTGTGTAAAGATCACAGATTATAAACTGGCGGTTTTCATACATCGGTATACGTAAGAATACGTTTTATATAAGGGTCTGATCAGACAAAGCGCGGTCAACGCGTTCACGCGTTTACGCGGTCATCTTTGCGTTCGTTGTGTTGTATTACGTTACATAGATATAACCAAACATGGGCCATACTCCCACCTCTTAAACTTTGTCATGTTTCAACCTTACCATTAAATTTGGTACCACCACGTCAATATAGCAACCTTAAAATAATAATGTATTACGATACGTATCAAATATTTCACTCAATTCGCGTACTTTGACGTGACTTTTGACACTAAAGTTTCATTGTTCCAATGTAAAATTTTCCAAGATCTGTACTACAATCTCTTAAAGTAGTCATATTGCAACCTGACCATTAAATTTGGTTGACCGTTTTGTGTCGGTAGGAGTACGATAGTAAGTATGAGTATGATTATTAATCGTAAAAGGTGCGATTAGGTCCCCAGGAGGCATTCTGATCATGATCACATTTTTAACCGACTTCACAAAAGGAGGCGGTCATATGTTCGTGTGTATGTATTTTATTTTATGTGTATGTTAATCGATTTCCTCCTCATTTGTAGACCGATTATTAAAATTATTTTTTTGGTAGAGTTTACTTCCGAGGAGGTCTCATTTAAATTTCATCAAATTTGGTCAAGCAGTTTATGAGTTACACTCCAAAAGCTGAATTTTTTTACGCCTATCTTGATGATATATTCACTAGCAAGGGTCACGTCAAAAAGGGGGAAAAAATACTAAAAAATGGAACCGACTTGAAAACCTTTGTATTTTAGTACTATAGCTTTTTGATGAAAGATTGTATTTTCTACAATGTATTTTTCTGAAATAAACGTTAATATTATTATAAAAAAAAATATCAAAAAAATGGAACCCACTCAATACCAAAAAGTGTGAAATAACTTGTGGAAGTCGGTACCATGCGCACAGCATTGTGATAAAAGGTACTCGTACCTACCTACTTTTGAACTATCATGGTACCGACTTCAACAAGTTGTTTCACACTTTTTGGTATTGAGTGGGTTCCATTTTTTTGATATTTTTTTTTATAATAATATTAACGTTTATTTCAGAAAAATACATTGTAGAAAATACAATCTTTCATCAAAAAGCTATAGTACTAAAATACATTTTATGCAAGATATTGTTCAGAGGTATTCATGTGCATCCCAGGCCATACCGCTAATAGAAGCCCCACGACCCTGAACTAAGACTAAACTTGTATCTCAGGATACGGGAGTTCTGCTCGTGACAAAGACCTGAGCAGAGGGTAAACATAGTATCTAAGTAATTTAGCTTTACAGATCTTACAGATGAAGCATTAAGTAGCTGTACCCATGGTAATTAATTTAAATTTAGGTACGTATTTCCTTCAGATATGATGCTCTTTTAGATTCTATAAGGAACCTTAGCTTAAGCATCATAATAATATTTTGTTATAATAATTCAAGCGCGTCGGACTTGCATCATCTACATTATATAAATCGTATGATCTGCGGCTTTATTTCATAATTATCGCGGTATTTACTAAGTGTGTACTGTGTAGACTGAAGTTTTAAGGATCTCAATGCGGAACACAGGGCTTCTAGATTACTGAATTACGTATTGTCATTAAACAAAACGTGATGAATATTGAACGTTTAGTCGTACAGTCAATAATTAACACTTCAGTGGGCCGAGCAGGAAAATCTGTTTTAAGTAACGTAATCGCATCGTTAACGTATTTAGTACAAACTGTCATTTATCTAGCACAATAGTGGCACAGATAACTCATAGTTTGTACTGAATACGTCAACGATACGATAACGTTCGCGCCAGCGATGGAAGGCAACGTGCCATGCGAGACCAGGAAATAGTTTATATAGTCGGATGACTATGAAAATTTGTGACTATAACACCTATTTTCGGTCCGCTGGTCTCATGAAATCAGATTTCATCCATTGAATGTAGATGTATACACTGGGGAAAAAATTGGTCGAATTATCGTCAAAGTACCCGGTACTGCAGTGCAACCGCGTTAACGCGGTAAAGGTTTAGCTGACATGATTACTGTACACACACGGTTCAAATACATACAATGATAAGTACGTGACTATCGCTGCCAAGTTTGTTTTACCCTTCGCCTACGGAGGACGTTAATTTATGTCAGTTCAGTTTCATTCATAAATCTTTTGTTTTAATTATCACTGTATAGGAAGTATTAAGCATACAGCTCGTTGGGTCATGTGTAAAACACTTACTTCCACCGTGTTAGTTTTTTCACACTAACCAATGCGGTGTGTCAACACCGCTCCGATAACCGTCTAACGGCCGTTTTCAATATTCTATCTATCCATAGTTTTCCTTACTACCGATAGAAATTTGACATAACGTCCATACAAATAGTGTCAAATATCTATCTCTAGTAAGGTAAACCGACGATAGATAGGTTATTGAAAACGGCCGTTAAAGCGTAGCCGTGTATTTTTGCACGGCTACGATTTCCAAAAAGTTGGGAAATATTTTACACGGTAAAGGTTACCGTCTATACTTGCTAACGCAACCGTGTAAGTGAGTGACGTAGACGTGTACCTACACAGCGCTTCACACGGCTACCAAACGCGACTAGTGCAGCTGTTTACTTGTCTATGGTAATCGTAGCCGTGCATAAAAGCCGTGTATTTTTTCCAGTGTATACTTTTCTGTCTGTCGTAAGCTAGGAATAAATAATAGGTAACCAATTTATCATCTACCGCTTTCTTTTCACCTTTTCTTTTACGACATTAATCAAATGATAGTACATACTCGTACATACAGGCTTTAAGGCGCGGTCCAACCCCAATTTTAAAATAATTTACGATGCTTTACGTAAGGTTGAAAATCGCTTGTTAGATTCGACGATGTAATGCGAAAATGCATTAATTTTGTACGTTTTCTTTATATATTTCGATATATACTATTACAATTGAAAAAACTGCTGGTTACTACTTTAGTACTACAAGTTGGCTATGTATTACCTAAAAAATAATATAGTGTTATCGCTGAAAATTCAGAGAGTTTGGACGTGAAAGTTATTTTTATGGACCTATTTAGGATTTTTTCTGCAGAGAGCGAGTAACATTGACGAATTCTGTTCGGTTATTACTCTTTGCCTTTTTTTTTCTGACCTAAGTATTTTTTTCATAGCTTATTATCTATCTGTTTCGTTACACCCAGATGTTTAAAGTTTCTACTTTTTACTATTATCAGGATACGACCGCGCCTTAACTACTCTTGTAGTGACCATGGTAACGTATAACGAAGCTACAATACTAATACTGTTGACGAAATAAATAGTAAAATAGCGCCGAGGATAAGATCCACTGTAACATCTCTGGCGAGCCACTTGCTCATCTCGTCATCGATTGTCAGAAGAAAACTTACAATAATTTGGTGCACTGTCCTGCAGTCAATACGAAATTTTCACTTATGAGGGAACCCGCGCAATGCCATCCTATCGCAGATATATTGCTACTTCCATAGCCGATGAGGGCCTGCAAACAATGCGAACAAACCATGGTAAGAAAGTTAATAAATGCAGGTGTTAATTTGAAGATATCCACATTAGATATTAAACAAGTACAATTTGAAAAATTTAATACCGACTTCCATTCTATTCAGTTATTGGAGAGTAACTAAAAAATTGGATGAAATTCAAATGGGACCACACAGGAAGCCCCAGCTTTCAAACAAAAAAATAATTGAGAATCGGTTTACCCTATCGAAAGTTATGAGGTAAAAACCTAAAAAAAAGTAGTCGAATTGAGTACCTCCTCCTTTTTGGAAGTCGGTTATAAAATGAAGTCTTTCGTAAAATATCGATTATCCTCACAGTCAACACAGATCGTCTCAGTTATAAGGCACTTAAGAAACCTTTTTGGGGAGTGGGAGAGCAGTGACCTCAACTTTATTGGAGAGTACGTCCCGGGCATTGTCGTTAAACTCATCAACTGCTGGCGTTAAATATCTCCGAGCCGAACTAATCTTCGCAACAATTCCCTGCGGTAGCTCATCCACCCATTCCGAGGCGACTTCTAAAGGCGGGAATAGTTAGCTCTTATTATAACACGGATTTTCTTTCTTGTAATTCTTATATGTATTGACTTAACCAAACTACGTCGTGGCAATAATTACCTGCAGCATGCTGATGATAAACTAATCATCAAAGCAGCAGCTGATCTAGGGTAGACCGAGTAGTGCAGCCGCTCTAGGAGCAAAGGCATCAAAATTAAAAATTAAAAAAAAATTGGCCATAATACTCAATATTCTATTAGTAATGTTTCATCATAAACAATATAAATAGTGGAAGTTTCTAACATTTACTGAGATTCTAATGAAATAGGTTTAAAAAAAACGATATTAAAAAATATTTTGTGACACTTCCGCTGAAACGAAAACAATAATTTTGACATGACTCTCACTGTCAGTCTAGCGCTCGACGAGTCAACATCTCCTGAGGATGTGTAGAGGCGAAACACGTGTCGAATCGGTTTTGGTTCATTTGGGGTTTCTTGTGTTGTTTGTGTATTATTTTGTATTCTTCCTATTAGCATTTTATGCGGGAGGGAGGGTGGTGCACGCCCCCAAATAGGCCAAAATTATTGTTTTCTTTTCAGCGGAAGTGTCACTAAATATTTTTTAATATCGTTTTTTTGATAATGGATTTCCGCAAAGTAACGCCTGAATCAATAAATTAAAATAGGTTTATTTAAATCATCACACACTAATTACAACATAACACTATGAAGTCACAACTGACACTTGGGTACACTTACATTAGTCACGGAACAAATATATCGCAAGCTTATTCCAATAGGTACCGTCACTATCATAAATAAGCAAATTTTACAGGAGACCAATTTTAAGATTTATGGGAAATATTAATTATGGGTTGTCTGGAGGATATCGCTCTGAGCGATAAGACCGATTGTTCCACCTAGTTTTAAGCATTGTTTTTTATTTTATTGTCTAATATTAAGTCATAAATGTGGTGCCTCTATAAAGTGTTATCTATCTAGCTATTAACTGATATAAATAATGGTTATATGAACTAGTCAAGAATTATTGTTTTTTTATATGTCTCCGTTCGTGACGTCAATCCGGCTGCCTTTGGGTATAGCCTTAGAGCCCTTAACTTCAAAGAATATCTGTCCATTAAAATTAAAGTAACACTGTATCAAGTTTGTAACTGCCCAATCATGACCTACGCGTTCGGAGCGTTCGGACATACTCAGAGACACGACCTGCACAAACTTCAAGTGACAAAGACTCTTTTTAAACGTAAGGCTGTGGGCGTGCCGTGGGCGTGTCGTTCTACGGAACCCTGCCTTTACTGTGATTTTGATCTCACCTCTGCCACTCATTATATCAATGACTACTCTCGCTGCTATCAAAGCTCACCGCAACCCGTATCCCGGTTTTGAAAAGGCAAACTACTTGAGAAACTACTAAGCCTTAATATAACTCTTACCTTGACCACGGCATATTTTTTAACGACTTCCAAAAAGGAGGAGGTACTCAATTCGAATGTATGTTTTGTTACCTCATAAACTTTCGCTAGGGTGAACCAATTCTCAAAGTTCTTTTTTTTCAACTGGTGCTTCCCGTGTGGTCCCCTTTAAATTTCGTCAAATTCGGTTCAGTAGTTTTTTAGTTACACTCCAATAAGTAATGGAAGTCGGTATAAAATTTTTCAAATTGTACTTGTATGTAACCTGAATGCCGAGACTTCGGCAGCTTTGGCGTCCTCCCTGCGAGTCCAGTCCAGGATTCGAATGAGTCGACATTTTCCCTAATTCGACAATGTAGTTCATTCCCTTTTTTCTGTTATTTGACTTACACTCTCTTGGACTCGGCATATATCTTAATGGACACTTTTCCATCTTGATACTTTTGTACAGTCATTCATTAAACTATATGGAAGAATAAAAGCAATATCTAAATTTATATATTTTACTAAAAGTAATAAAAACCACTTGATTGTTTTGAACACCAAAATTGATTAGCTAAAATTACATAGCATGACTTATATGTACTTATCTAAATTGCATTATAAGAATACAGGGCCCTCGGTAATAGTAATGATTTGCGTGTAAGTAATATGTCAAGATAACACTAGTAAACCAAAACCAAGGCAACAATTGACTCATGTGGTCATAAGGTTCCATGCATGACTAACGAAACCGTATTCCTAAGCCTACACTGTCTGTCTGCCTGTATATCTATCTGTCTGTTGTAATATGTAAACAGTTCAAAATATATGAGCTAGATCAGTGGATTTCCTTACAAGTAGGTATCAAATAGCCAGAAAGAAAAACCGTCGAGAACTGCTTATGGAAAGGGGATACAATGTAGGTCAAGGTAAGGCTGTAGTGGGGCTAAAAACTTCAGTCAGGATATTATACAGAACCATGAGTGGAATAATGGTCAAGTGTAGGGACATCTCGTTACTGTAATAAGAAAGCGAGACTAACTTAAAATCGAACTTTAATGAACGTGAGCTTTTATTGCACCATTAAATACTACGAGTATTAAATGTTCAGTATTAATCAAGTATTCAAAATCTATGCTTTGTAAAACTTACCATATGTGGATATTCATGTAATGTAGCTTCAACCTCGTTATAATGAAGCACGTCCACGTAATGGTGACAATGGTTGGTCCTGCCGAGCCTGCCCGCGGTAGCCTTGCTATCGCACGGGAACACTAGCTTCTCCTGGTATTCAATGCATTCTGGTAAGTAGAAGCAAGAATCATCATAAACTTAGCGTACGCTCGGTCTTCGACGTCACCACGAAATGCTTCTATTTTCTCATGGGCTCAAAACTCGGCCTCGCTTTGGGCAGTATTGAACACCCTTACATGCACGCAGTATCATCCTTGGTAGAAGTTATAAGTCTTATTATAGTTATTTCATATATCAAGCTCAGGGCATTTCCAAATGTGCAAGTTTGTATATCTACACTTGCAATTTGACACACAATTTGCGGAAAAGCACATGGAGCTCATGCCAAACTTTCCACTCCTTGGCCATGCATATCTAGAAGCAAAAGGCTTCATTCGGAGTTGTGGCCATGATAACTATGCATACGTAGTTATATTTGTGTTTATACGGAGAGGCGTAATCAAGCCCAAAAACTTCCAGAAACGTATGCGGTACAAGATCTATCAATTTGTATGTCGTTGTTCAAGACCTCGAAGACTGATTTCAACTGAATTCATTTGAAAAAAATAAAGTCGTTAAGGCGTTCCGGTGAACTGAAATTCAGATTTTAATATAACAACCCAATCCAGCTATTTTTTTCCCGTAACTTAATAGTCAAATTTGAACTTCGACACGATAACAATATCAAACAGTAAATTAACAGTAATTTTATTAAATTTTACAGTAAATAAGCACACGTGCAACCTAAATGTCTAAGAGGCTTCTCTTTTTGCACAGACTCTGAACAAATGTTGAATGTAAAAAAGGTTGATTGCCAATGAGTTTATTGGTGCTCTTCTTAATATAAAATCATTGGCATCTCCCAATAAATATTTATAGCTGCACCTTGCTACAATTGCCTATCATTTGTTATCACTATCCATTGCCAAGATTCCATAATGTGAGCATAACACTGCTCTACATGACCTCAAAAAAACAATATCAGAATGTTTAAACGATAGGACTCCAATTGTATCTATTTTTATCGATATGCCGAAAGCTTTCGATTTTATCGAAATCTTAGCAATCGAGTACAATGTACTTAAATTTCATATAATGGATAATAACAGAAATCAGCGTAAAGCGAAATCAGATACTATAAATAATCGGATATGGGGATACTACAGGGTGTCATCCTGGTAACAATTTTGTTTCTGCTATATAAAAACGTTTCGCCCTGTTGTGTTGCCCACAAAATTGTACTGCCGTGCGATTCTGTAATGATGAACTCGTCGACGAGCTCACCGATGTCAAATACTTCGCCCTTGGGCATTAGGTTGCTTTTCCAACGTTTCTTGTCATCTCTTCATTTGTTTCACGGATGTTGTCAAAGATGCAACGATGTTTGTTCTTAGAGAATCGCACGGCTGTTCGCAAACGATTTAACAATATTGCTTAATTGTGTAAAACCTGTAAACTTTGAACAGGATATTAATGATGCGCTGTCAAATGTCATTAATTGGATGACTAATAATAATAAAAATTACACTAGACAAAATGTATACAATTCCACTTGCATCAACAACATAAATAACGTTGAATTGATTGAAACAGACTTGAATGAACATACGATTTTAGGAGTGACACATAAACTGAAAATGTTTCTAGTTACTAAATGGTAATAGGCTCTACAGAATCTTGCCGAGAAACCCTGAGAACGCCGAAAAGTGTGAATGTGAGAGGTTTCTCTACGTCTCGTTCTCGGCTTTTCTCCGTTCGGTGTCAGTATTTTTGCCCGCTTCAAAGGGTTTTTCGGGCGAGAAAAGAAAACGCTATCACATTCATAGGAAGCGGAATCAACTGCGTGTGTTTATCCGTTTATAAAAATGTGTAGTAATAAATCAGAATTAAAGTTCATTAAACATATTTTTATGGGGTACAAAATACCGATATTATTAAAGAGTCTCAATCACGATGCGTGGAGATTTTCCTTTGTCTTTGTTTAGTTTTAATAAGGTTTTTATAATTATTCTAATGCACAAATAAGGCTGCTGCTCAGTTGCGGGTGGGAGCGAGAACAGTGTGAGAAACATTGTGAGTGTGGACAGTTTTAAACTTTTCGGCGTGAGTCTGTAGGGCATATAATATTATGTAGGGCATATTTAAGAGAACAAATTAGCTTATAGAATAATAAGTTTTATGTAGCTTTTTGCCTTACTGTCCCAAGCTTTTTGACCCGTCATTTTGGAGGTTATTGTAAGGGGTATGGGGCTGCAATCGTCTCTATTTCTAACACTTATCGTTGATGTTGCTCTGAAACAAATTAAAATAATAATATTTATTTGTGTCACCCCTTAATTCTACTCTTGCTTTATTATTAATTTCCTTCATTGACGATGCTCATGTATGATGGTAGTTGGATAAATATTTAATATCTACAGTACGACAGAGATCACGAGCCACAGGAGCGAATTGAAATACCTTGTTTCTTTTTTGTTCGGTAGAAACTACGAATAACTTTTGTATATACTGTGAATTCAAAATAGTAGAATATACAGCGCTATATGGCTTCGTAGCCTTTTTTTGGATTACCAGAAAACCATCATTGATGAAATTTAAAAATTGGTTTGTTTCTCATTTGATTCGAAACACTTTTTGAACATGTTAAATATTGTTTCAATCTACCCGCATTGACAGCGTTTCCGGACGGTTACTGTTGCCGAACACTTGCGGGTACAGACGAAGACACAGCACAGTTGAAGACACCGCAAGGCAAGAAATTGGCGACTTTGGCAATGGTACCCAGCGTGGGGTGTCGCCAGGGCAAGGGAGAGCCGGACAAAATACATGCAAGAGGGAGTAAGAAGATTTATAACCTCAAGGCGGTCCAAAGTGATCAAATTGTTTTCGATACAAGGTTGTTGATATAAAGTTTAGTGTAAGTTCATCAACTATTATTCAAGATGGATGAGGTAAGTTTAACCTAACACTTAAATGCATAATGCGCAGTAGTATTAAGCAGGAGAACTTTTTGTGAATGAGTTCGAACGTACTGTCACCAAACCATTTTCTACCATGAATTGGTAATGTGTTTAGTTTTGAAGGGTTTAGTTTGCCGGCGAAATCACAGGCACATGAGACTTGACAACTGAATGTCTCAGGTTTATGGGCGCAGTGCAGTTTGCCGCTTGTGACGAACTGCATCTGTTCTAGGCAGAGGTAACCACTTAATAGACTCTCTTGACTTGATATACTCAGATGGGCCTCGTTTACGGTACGCTCAGTGGACTTAAGATTATCTTGGATATAGAAGGACGCTTGAGGCAATATAAATCTCTATAATATATCAAATTAAGACTAACCCCCCGGCTAATTTGATGAAGTGTTCGTGCTTTAATAGGTGTGTAAAGCTCGTGTAAGCGTTCGCGTTGCATCGGTTATCACCAGCAGGAGCTGAGGATACGATCCCACGAAGGTAGTACCGGGTTTGTCCGTTATCAGTGTTTGGGAACGCCAAGCCACTCCCACTGTCCCCCTTGCATACGGTCATATTCACTGAAATTTATACAATAAATTATATTATAAAACAGACTGAAATGAAATGAATAGAAAACATAACCCGCCGGGAGCTCGCAGATACCGCTATCAATAACTATAAGTAGACTGCTGCCCACTCTCGCCCTGAAATTGAGCATTTGATATGCTCAAAACTCGCGTCTTTGAGTTCGATCCCTAACGTGTTTTAACGATTTATTAGTATAAGTAACAATTATCAAATTGAAATAAACACAGTTTATGACATATTGTCGTAATATATATTATACTATTATATGTCTAGGTATGATGATCTAACAACTTACACTGCCCTGCAAAAATAAGTACTACACTTTTAATATTTAAATTTTTCTAAACTATAGAAGTTACAGATTAAAAATAAAAATGCTTTTAGCAATTTTTGTCAGCTTTCTTTGAAACTATGGTAAATTATACATTAGTAACATTTTAAGTATAAATAAAGATACTGGTAATACAATCAAAATAGGCAATTTTAACTTATCTATTTTTTAATAACTGGTATTGCCTCCTCTGGCTCTGCTTACAGCTTCGAGTCGATATGGCATACTGAACACGAGGTTTCGGAGCCGATGTTGCGGAATATTCTCGCATTCTTCTATCAGGTCCTCAGGCCTGTTTAAGTGCCCTGAGGGTGGTAGGTGGTGGTCTGCGTCTTCTGACTAGCCTCCCTAGCTCATCCCAAGTGTGCTCAATCTGGTTGATATCAGGACTTCTTGATGGCCAATCCGTCACGCTGATAACAACCTCCTGAATATACTCGTGCACGATCCGAGACGTGTGTTGCCGGGCATTATCATGCATCAGCATCGATCCATTACCCATATTTACTAAATACGCCCCTGCATACTCATTGAGAATCGTCTGGGCATATCTTTCCCCAGTTAGAGTGCCATTTTCTATGGTCACTAACTATGTGCAACCTTCTGAAGATATGCCAGCCAATAAATGTACACTGCTTCGTACTGGACTCTTTAAGAGAAGCAGGCTTGAAGATATCACTCACCAGGTCACCTGTAGACACTTTGCCTTCCATCAGAAGTGTAAAGAGAATCGAGACTTGACTGTAAACAAAATTCTTGACCATTCTTCTTGATCCCACTATACCTATGTGCTCACGGGCGCATCGCAGTTTCGCTACTCGATGTTCTCTCTCGAGTTTAGGGCCACTTGCTGGTCTTTGGGGTTTCAGGTTTGCTTAAGTCACTAATGTAGTCCCTTTGGGTCTGAAGAAGCTGTTGCTGGACTTCAACTGCATTTAGGTGGCAATTTCTTAATACAGTGGAAACAATATAACGGTCTTTTCGGGCACTAGTACACCTGGGTCTGTAGTTACCAGGTTTCATCAAATGGTTCCCAGTCTCTTTGTACCTTCGCTTCACCTTGTGAACCGTTCGTAACGTCACACCCACCATTCTTGCAGTACGACGCATACTGATGCCTGATTCCAGAAAAGTCATGATCCTAGCACATTTTTCAGGTGAAAGAGGCATGATAAATAAGCTTATGTGCTGGTTGTCTAACTTAGTTTTTTTAACAAGACTCATCGATCATTTTCTTGATCGATGAGTCTTGTTAAAATGGATGGATTTTTTTGTTTCCAAACTCATCGATCAAGAAAATGATCGATGAGTTTGGAAACAAAAAAATAATGGTAAAATTGTAACTCGAAAAGGATTATTTTTTATTTTAAAGTTTTTTTAGCCATTTCTTAAAAGAAGGTTACCAACTATGAAGTTTTTATGTACACATTTCAAATCTTTTTCGAGTCCTTTTTGTTTTGAAAGTATATCTTGTCTACCTAAAAAGTTATTGCAATTTTAAAAATGTAGTACTTATTTTTGCAGGCCAGCATATTATTCAGAATCTACTTACAGTTCTTGTAGCCCGCGCAGAACTTGTCGCCAGTGATGTGCGGTCGGAATGTATACGGCGATTCGGAGATACAAGTTTTAGTATCCACGTAGGGCAGCTCTATCACTTTGAGGACCTGCGATGATGTACCATTTTCGCCCGTGAGCCCCCATCCAGCCACCTGTATAGAAAATTTGAATCTTTATTTTAATAACATTGACACGGCTAGTATTTGATCTCTTAGTTCTACAATGGTAATTGGTACTTAAGGGCAGCTGCTGGAACACTCCATTATGTGGTTTTTATGCTGAGCAGGTTTTTAACCCAAAGATTTTTTATGAGAGAAGGGCAAACAAGCAGGCAGTCCATCTAGTCGAACCAATCAGAGAGAGCTTGATCTTCGACGAATTGAGCAGCTCTGGCTTGAATGCGACCAAATGGAAGGAGCTGGTAATAAGGAGCCCCCGCCCAAAGATGAGAACAGTACTCCATGAAACTTCTGAGTATCACGATTTGCTCAAGCACTAAATCTTTATCTGTATTTGTTTTCCATAAATTGATATATTATGGCATTGCCGTTAGTGACCTATCAAGGCACGCGTAGGTTCGTGGATAGGTCCTACCTTTAATGCTGCTGAGGCAACGAGCACAGATATCCTTTCTTACGTGATGACACATACATGCAACCCGCAGCAAACAATAACGCTCCAGTTTGTACCCCTGATAAGTCTGAAAGATGGTGCCAGTCGGAGAGCTTATCAGTCAGAAAGAGCAAGACAGGCTTAGCAGACTCCAGGTGGTAATGAACGTCGATCAAGATAGAACAAAGACCCTGTGTATGCTACAAAAGTTCGCGATCCACAAGCCTGGCAGCTAGTGAAAAAGCCTAGTAATAAGTACTTACAAATTTTACTTGTTTTACCTTTCCATAATTCCCTGGTTGTAACTGTTTCTTTTCCAAGTTGAAATCGAAGTCGACACACACGGGGCGGACAAACGTCGTGTATTGGAACGGCGTCGTGGCTATGATGATGGCTATGTCCTCCTGGTGGTTAGCCTCATTACCTTGGTAATGGACTGGCAGGTGGATTTCTTTTGCCTGCAAGATGTAGAAAATTTTTCGTGTATAAAAATAATAGTGCCGACCGAAACTGGTGTTTCAGGTGAAACCGAAACCGAAAGTAATAATTATTTTTTTTAGGACCAACTAACAGTTTCACAATGTTAATTATATATAATTGTGTAAATTCTAAGTTACAATAATTGTAAGACCAACTTCGTTGACCACAAATTTCGTAATGAAGTTTGATGAGGTTTAAGTTGTAGACGTGTAAACAGTGTTAGTTATTCAAGAAGCTAGAATATAACATGGTAAGAAAGGTAAGTATGATAATAAATAAAAATATAAATATGCAGTAACATTATAAGCTTGTTTTACATTATTGGAAAATAGTAAACAATAATTGAAACTTCCAATCCTTTGTTATGAGCTGAGTTACTGTGAAACAGTACACGTTCGTGAACATCGTCACAATTGGTAGCTGCCTTTACCTCCAATAATGTCCAGTACATACCTCCTAAAACAACCCACACGTTCATAAATATGTCTATGAAATTGAAACGATCATTATATGAACCTGTCATACGATACAGTGGTTGCAATAGCAAATACTTTATTAATTCTTAATCTTAATTCTAATAATTTGTATTTATTTAGCAGCTGTTCATACGGTATAATAATATGACAAAATTTGTAATGCATACTGCGTAAAAAATTCTTTTGAACTCTTTCAATATTTTTAAAATAACATTTATAAATAAATTATATATATATATATATATATATATAATATAGACAGTCAAAAAGTGTGAAAGTCGTAACAAATATTATTTTTAATGTCATGAATGTACAAGATTTACTCTTGGAAGTAAACGTAAAAAAAAGAATCGAAAATTCACGAACCCTCGAGTTTTGGCGGGGCCTAAAGTTTCAGCTATATTGTGGCCAAGCCCGAAATTTCAGTCGGTCACTAACAAATAAACATCTTTATAATATAAAATAGAACTTTCGATTTTTGTTTTATTTAATCTAATCAAATTACTTTATTGATACTGTAATTTGATTAGAGTGAGTCTGGTGTCTGTGCACGCCATTTTTTAAGTCTCGCAACACTTATTTATCTTTCGTCGAGGGGCACATGTCTTCTCTACAAGTATTACTTATGGCGCGGTCGTATCCTGATAATAGTAAAAATCCGAATCTTTAAACATCTAGTGTAACGAAACAGATAGATAATAATCCATGAAAAAAATACTTAGGTTAGAAAAGAAAAAGGCAAAGAGTAATAACCGAACAGAATTCATAAATATTACTCGCTCTCTGCAGAAAAAATCCTAAATAGGTCCATAAAAATAAACTTTCACGTCCAAACTCTCAGAATTTTCAGCGATAACACTATATTATTTTTTAGGTAATACATAGCCAACATTATTATAGTACTAAAGTAGTAACCAGCAGTTTTTTCAATTGTAATAGTATATATAGAAAAATATAAAGAATACGTACAAAATTAATGCATTTTCGCATTACATCGTCGAATCTAACAAGCGATTTTCAACCTTACGTAAAGCATCGTAAATTATTTTAAAATTGGGGTTGGACCGCGTCTTAATAACTACCTGCTCCCCGTGGTTTCTGTATGTTTCTGATGTTTATATAATCGTAAAATGTTCCTAAAATGTCTGGTTTTCTGCGCAACTTTTCTAATTTTTTGCCATAAGAACCTTCTACAAAGTATTAGAAAAAAGATAAAGATGGGCTAAATCGGTAAAGTCTTCCTCATGTTATGGCGTGACGAAGAGAAACAGGGAGTCATTTTATATATTTATATTTATAGCTATTTGAGTTGAGATTCTGTAAATTACATATTTTGGAAGTGTATCTTATATGTAACATTACATAATGTTACATATTAATGTATTTAATGCAACTCTATGAAGTCTTACATGCAACACGCGCATCCCTAATCTGTCAGCTAGTTGACTACTACTACTGTAGTCCAACTAGTAGTAATTTCGTTCGAGTTTTCAGTGAATCGAACCAAAGAATAATATTTTTCTTGCATACTTTACACTTTGACCCTCTTAGGTGATTATTTTTATTAGGTCATCATATATGTTATTCCAGAACTCAAAAATTGCAAGTTTTAGATAAATCGGTAAAGTGGTTATGGAGGTACGTGGTAACAAACATTCTAACGACTTTTGCATTTATAATTACATTCATGATATAAAAAAATATAATTTGCAATATATCCGAAGGCCTACACAAACTTTCAATATTTTTTTATTAACTTCATGCTCTTTTTACAACAAAAGGTAGCAAAAGTCCTTTCCCAACGCCTTGTCTATTTTTGTAGGCACCAAATTTCGTCACTCTGTTCCATGGTTAGGTGTGAAAACGTGACTTTGTTTAGACTTTTCTCCCCTATTACTACCATGAGTACAACATTGATACCAATCGATGCATGCTATCGACTGCCACGAAAAAATGTATAAAAAAAGAACAGTGACACCTTGCGGTCAATTGTAGAACTAAAATTGACAGCGAGTACGACAATCACAATCTTAACTAAGGTAGGCGAGATCGAGTATGATACTTTAGATGACAGTTATGTTGCCAACTCATGGTAGAGGTACTGGTCGAAATTTCATAAATGCTATAAAAAATATAGATTTATTTTATATCAAGTGCCTATATACAAGATTTCATGTTTTTCCGACAAAGACGAACTTACATAGACAATTTCACCAAGACAGAAATGTCGATTGCAAAAAACATTTTTTTGCTAAATATATTTTTATGAAGTTATTCATTATATAACGTTTACATACTCATAACGATTATGTAATAATAACACCATTGTTTTATCTCTAAATACTTAAAAAAGTTACTCATATAACCTATTCACTGTGTGTTTACTTATTTTTGATATTTTAATGATGTTTAGTGTTTTTTTTAAATTGAATTATCATCACGTTTTCTATGTTTAATTTAACAATATTTAAATATAGTTATTGTTAAATTTCCAAAAAAAAGCAAACAGTTAAATAGTAATATTATGATCTGTGACTGCAAATATGAATAAGATTTTCGTTAGCGTAACGACAACGTAATTAACGATTTTACTCGTTATCTCTCTTGGTAGAGATTTGCATATATCGCAAGCATCGTTATCGCAAACGAAAGTTCACGTTATTATTTAGCGATCGGTAGTTTGCGATGACATTGCTTTATGTCGAGAATACCGGCCCCGGATATATTTTTCTACAACGGACAGAATTAAAATTTAAGAACCTACTTACTACGTTGCTGGTGTTTATAATAGTCTTAAAAGCTATAACTTACATCAGATCGCTGGTCCACTTCCTTGGTTAAATTACTATCCCAGATTCGGTACAGCTTCCCGATTCCTACTGCATAGTTTTGTACGGGTAGTTGCTTCTGAACGTCGTCCCAGAAGCAATGAGCAGCTGGAATCACATCAATTTGGAAATATTATACATTCCCCATTTCTTGTGTTTTTGCTTTATAAAATGGAAGGTCAGATCTTTCGTCATAAACTATCTGTACTTTAACTGTGGAGTCCGTGTCTACACAGGAAAATGGTGAGGCTGGGGTCCTAAGAGCCATTCTAATACTTAACACTAATGTTGAAACAATGAGCAATTGAGGAATAAAGCAATTGTCAATACGATGGGTGGTGCGTCAATGCCCCTATTTGAGGAATAATCCGGTGTCGCCCGGTTAGACCTACATGTGGAAAAAGTCCTTTCGAGGCAATTAAGCATTTCAATAACTCATAACTGCAGCAGTTCTTTAACAGCTTTAAAATTGGTAAACCTACATGTGGAAAAAGCCTTTTCGAGGCAATTAAGCATTTCAATAACTCATAACTGCAGTAATTCTTTAACAGCTTTAAAATTGGTAAACCTACATGTGGAAAAAGCCTTTTCGAGGCAATTAAGCATTTCAATAACTCATAACTGCAGCAGTTCTTTAACAGCTTTAAAATTGGTAAACCCACAAGTGGAAAAAGCCTTTTCGAGGCAATTAAGCATTTCAATAACTCATAACTGCAGTAATTCTTTAACAGCTTTAAAATTGGTAAACCTACATTACATGTGGAAAAAGTCCTTTCGAGGCAATTAAGCATTTCAATAACTCATAACTGCAGCAGTTCTTCAACAGCTTTAATACTGGTAAACCTACATGTGGAAAAAGTCCTTTCGAGGCAATTAAGCATTTCAATAACTCATAACTGCAGTAATTCTTTAACAGCTTTAAAATTGGTAAACCTACATGTGGAAAAAGCCTTTTCGAGACAATTAAGCATTTCAATAACTCATAACTGCAGCAGTTCTTTAACAGCTTTAAAATTGGTAAACCCACAAGTGGAAAAAGCCTTTTCGAGGCAATTAAGCATTTCAATAACTCATAACTGCAGTAATTCTTTAACAGCTTTAAAATTGGTAAATCTACATGTGGAAAAAGTCCTTTCGAGGCAATTAAGCATTTTAATAGCTCGTAACTGCAGCAATTCTTTAACAGCTTTAAAATTGGTAAACCCTGCATTGCGCTGACACCAGAGTATCTTTCAAACAGAGAAATTCATGCATGCTACTGCTTGAACATTGAATAGTTTGCACTGCATTGGCATGGCGTAAGGACCAAGACGAATCCTTGAAGAACAGTTCTAAAACATAGTATATTACCTAACATAACATATTGGAACTAGCAGAGTACCACAAGATGATAGAGTGCTCTGTCTAATCGAAAATAACTTACCTATTCGGATGCTATAATGAGGGTTTACAATAATAATAATATTCCATTTAATATTCCATTTAAGACCACAGTCCATATAAGATTAGCACCTACTACCTACTACTTATAACTATGTTAGTACTGCCAAATTAAATGATATAAACATTACAAAATTTTAAAACCTACTACCCCTTAGCACCGTCATCCATTGTCTTGTAAAAAATTGTAAATATCCTCTGCCACGACGACCAGAACACTGCTAGACTGCGGTAGTGCGCATGAAACGCATCAGAGATGCAAGTCTTAATTGCATGATCACATAGAAGAAATCAGTGCACGCATCTGAGAACATTCCTGACGGGATTCGTAAGGGATACACACACTTGCCAGAATTTAATTTGCATTAATTTCATCTGCTATACTGGTCAACAGACATAATATTGTTTCTCATAATTTCATATTTCATACTCATTGTTTACTATATTAGTCACGAGCTAGAAACTTTGTTTCCCATAAAGTCAATTTCAATAACATCATTTATCATCATTGCAAGACATAATTATCATTATGCCATAACATCATTTGTCATTGAAATTGCTTTTAGAAAAAAATCGGTTTAAACTAAACGATCAATAGGTTTAGGTTTGACATCTGACTATATAATATAAAAATGAAACCCTATTTTTTTCGGTCACGCTATAACTTGAAAACAGATGGAACAATCTCGCTAATTCTTTTTTGTTGTAGTTATTGTTGTCAGGAGAAGGTTCTTATGAAAAAAAATCAAGAAACGATGGGCGGTTACGGCGAGGCCGAAGTATTATATTGAGCCTACTAAGCGAACGAAGTCGCGGGCAGTAGTTATTCAAATATTTCAATAAACAAACCCGATATACTTAAATCTTCTAATATAATCGACGATGTGTAGGCCGGCCTCCCGCTAGGTGGACGGACGACCTCGTCAAAACCGCGGGGAATCGCTGGATGCAGAAGCGATTAGCCAGTCCATGTGGCGTTCTATGAGAGAGGTCTATGTTCAGCAAAGAAAGTCTTCCGGCTGATAATGATGAAAAAAAATGATGATATCCAAATCTGCAATCTGCACGCCGTGCGGACTTTACGACTTCCAAAAACTTTGTGTCAGTTCGACATTCTTCAGGAATCTTATATCTGTGAAGGAATCAAAAATTCCTGAAGAATATCTGCATTCTTCAAACCACAGACTAAGATTCCTTAGTAATGAAGTTCTACGCGATCTAGACTACATATTCATATATGATGTGGTCATAATTGCCTGTAAATCGGAGACTATACATAAGTAACATATAAGAGAAGTACTCAGCTGAATTGACAAACATGGAATAACGGTCAATATGGCTAAGTGTGATTTCAGTAAAACAAAATAAAATATTCTAGGTTTCAGATCACTTAAAATTATATTTTACATCATAAGGTAAAGGTGTTAGTTCGTAATATTAATTATTCTGACGATTACAAATCGTAATAGACAAGGATACACTTTTAGGGTGGAAAGGACACCTTACTTGAGAAAGACTGCTTCTGCAATTGACTGTTTATTTGGAGCCACTGTCATCTGACAGTTGCACGTTGCCTGAAAGCAATGTGTGCTTGAATACTACTGTGAAAAAAGTTTAAGGGCGCTGTGCCAAGTAAAATTACTAAGGGAACAAGCTTGAAAAAAGTTTTAGTGGTGACGAAATCAAGAAGTGTCCACCTAGCGTCGTTTTCCTCATTGCTCAGGGTCGTGACCCCCTCCACGGATCAGCGACTGCTGAACGAAGTCTTTCCACCTTGGTCTGTCTTCAGCAGCGTGTATCGCATTGTGGACTTTACAGTCAAGTGCAGATTTGATCCGACTAGTGCATTGGACTTCTTCCCCTTGGCAAAGTAAGTAAATATCTATAAGTAGAACGTCTTCCCTACTAGCGTTGATTCACGCAGGTTTGGCGCAAGACGCGTGTAAGGATGTCAACATCGCCACGAATCAAGTACGCATTGCATCTACGTTTTGTTGCTAGCATACCTACGCAACAGAAAACAATGACATTTAAAAACTGATAACCCCGGTTGCTCTGCCGGCACTCACGTAATAATGCCGGTAAGCGTCATCCGCCCCCACCCACTCCCTCTTCCCACTTTTATCGCCGTTGTACTTACTCAGGGCCGCGCGGTCTAAGTACTTTGCCCTTGGTCTTTTGCCTTCAAACTTGCTAGTGATGACAAGTTTTTTTAGGTTGTAGTTGTTCAAGAAGTGTAGTGCCTGGTAGGCATCATGTCACTTGAAAGTACCTATACAAAACCTACCTGATAGAATAATATTACTACTGATGAGGGAGCCTCCGCATATCTGTTGGTACGGCTTTGTGGTCTTGGAGTAGATGGCTGCGTGCCACGGTACCTCACCACGCTGAGCTGACTTCCCTCCAATAATGAGCGTCTGCGAGCCATGAAAGGTAACAAGACCACAGTCTGTGAACAATCAATAAATAGTAGGTTGAAATGTTAGTAAACAAACATTAATAATCATTATAAATATATCATTGTAATTAAATGTATTGTAAGTAATGAGATTTAATCTGTCCGCATCAGGTTTACGCTATAACAAAAGATTTATGAATGAACTGATAAAAAAATAAACTTTAAAAAAATAACTTATTAACTTGCTGATTCGGACGGGTTAAGCTGGTATTTGCTTGATATTTTAGCACACGTAGATTATAAAAAGTAAGTAATTACTATTACGGTGACCCGCTTCTCAGGACTATCACAGTGCGAAGGTGGAATCAGTGAGTCTGCAGAAGAACAGGTACGTCGGAATAGGAAGATACATCTCTTCCTATCTTCTGGTGGTCTACTTACCTGACCCATCGAATACCATCCGATATCCGATAGAAAAAATAATATTATTTTTATAAGTTTCTTTATAAGTCTCTTATACCATTTATCCGATTATGACGAAACTTTGCCGATTTCAGAAAAGTTAACACCCGAGCAAATTGCAAAAGCTAATAGCAAAAAAAAAACAATAGATGGAACCGACTTAAGCACCAAAAAGCGTGAAATAACATGTTGAAGTCGGTACCATGATAGTTCAAATGTACCTATTATCACAATATTGTGCGCGTTGTACGGACTTTGACAAGTAGGCTTTAATATTTTAAACCAACTTTAAAAAGAGGTACGCTCTGTAGGAATTTTATTTTCCATAAAAATTACATTGTTAGTAATTATTTAAAATGTTAATAAAAAAAATAATAACTATCTAATCTATAAGCCCCATGGTGGGGGGAAAAGTGGCCAAAACGCTGGCAGCATTGCCACGCTGGATGGCAATGCTAAGTTTTTGCCCAAAATAGGCGCCAGCATTTCGGTTACCCGACGCCTCAAACAAACGTTTCGCCAGATCCCTAAACAAGTTGAGACCCCATGGGCCTAAAGTTTCGACCCCAAACGGCACAAACTTTGACAAGTTATTTCACTTTGAGTCGGTTACATTTTATGGTAAAAAATATTTTTCACTATTTTTAGTGACCCTTGCTATAAACTTACGGAATCGATTGTCATTCACCGTCAATGATGGTATCATCAAGATAGGTGAAACACTTTTCAGTTATTGGAATGTAACTCAAAAACTACTGATGAAATTTAAATGGGACCTCGGAAGTATACTCTATCACTGGAAACAAGAATTTTGAGAATCGGTCTACAAATCGGGAAAAAATCAGAAAACATATACAAAAAAATACAATCGATCATTAACCTCCCTCTATTTTTAAGTCTGTTATAAAGCAAAAAAAACATTTCCGGAAAAACAATTACTATTGAGATTTGATTGGTTGTGAAATTGAACAGTATTGAGAAATTTATGAGTCTGACTATACATTTTCCATAGTACAAAACTTTTATTCTATTCCACTCAGACTAGACTTCGAAGGCGCGGTCCAATCCTAATTTTAAAACAATTTACGATGCTTTACATAAGGTTGAGAATTGCTTACCAGATTGAACGATGTAATGAGAAAATTCAATTTATAACGTGCTAATACTTTTTATATTTATTTCGTACAAGAAAATGATTAAATATTAATGATAAGGGAGTCCATAGTTCACTAGTAAATTTCATTGGGAATTTGAATATGATACACTTATTGAAATATATTGGGCTATAATTGAATAAAAATGATTTTTCCCACGTAGCACGTAAGAAATATTGCAAAATTTAGGGAATGTTGCCGAATTTTTCCTATCGAGCCAAGTTTGCTCAATCGTGTTTTGGCTCCCATACTTCATAAGAACGTATATTCAATTTACACTACGTTTTTTTATACTTCGATTATTAGGTTTAAGTGTAAAAACTAAGTTTATGCGGATACGAATCATGAATTTTGGTCTTAATCAACACTCATTTCGCCTTAATATTATTACTATATTATGAGAAAAAAATATACTAAGGTTAGGTTCGATAAGCAACCTTTAGCATTAAAAAAACTCGTTTACTAACTCATACTTGAGGAAAATGTAGTAGGTATAAATGTTATAGAATCTTTACACATTAAAACAAGTTTGGTCGATCGCGCGAGGAAGAAACATCCAAAGTGGTTTCCTCGTGGTCAATGTTTTCGTCAGTCAGTTACGCGAACAATTGTTACAAACAAAATTGTTCGCGTAACAAAAGCATTATCTATACTGTACGCGTGTCTGATACGGTCACGGAAAATGTTCGGTAAAATGTTACAAATGTGGACGCAGCTTAATAGCAAACATCGTTGCATCTTTGACAATATCCGTGAAACAAATGACGAGATGACAAAAAACGTTGGTAAAACAATCTTCTTCTTCTTCTTCTTCTTCTTCTTCTTCTTCTTCTTCTTCTTGTTTGTATGGCTTGTGCGGCGTAACCACAATTTTGCCAATAACAGTTCGCGCGGATAGGAAGGACAACAAACGATGGAGAATGATCGGTAAGCAGCGAGATGATCGGTAGTTTTTGAACCATTTAACAATTTTGCGTCTGAGGATACTTTATCTGAAGCAACTTTTATAGGACAATACAGGACGGCACAAAATAAATACTATGTATTGAACTACAATGAAGACCAGAGCGATATCTCATAAAGTATTTGACATTGGTGAGCTCGTCGACGTGCGCAACGACGAATCATTAGAGAATCGCACGGCTGTACATAGCTTAGAAAGTTCTTCTTACCTGGTTCAAAGCTCTGCACCGATAACACACATAAAAACAGCACTAAGTAAAACATTATATTAGCTTCAGTAACACTATTATGTATAGGATGTATTAACAGCAAAAGATTTATTAATCCTGATCAGTTCTTCAAGCACTAAACGAATTTTTCAATCCTTATTGATCAGCTATCAGCCATTCAATATAGCGCGAGCCATCGTGAAAAACTGCGAAGCGACTAAATTTTGTATGTAATCTTGAACTTGTTTTCATTATATCAAATTTATAGTAGGGGTAGAGCGAGGCGAATCGGATCAAAATAAGAAATCCATTAATATTTACAATATCACTTAGACACGGAACGCAAACGACTGGTCTCTGACGACCCCTGACCACCCCTCACCTCCCGCCATCGGTAATGTTTCGATCCCGCTTCTACATCAGTGCCAGTGCTGCTCGCCAACGAGTAGGTTGTTTGAGCGTGTTAAGATTTTGGCGCTCATATAAGGTACGTACTTACGATTTCTTTGTGTCTTATAAAGATCTTGTTGTAAACTTTAAATACAATGGCTTATATTGTTAAAGAAATGGTCTATTTTAGAAAATCTTTTAGTTTTTAAGCACAATATTATATACAATATTATATATATTATATACCCATAATATGGGGTTATTCGGATCAAGTCATTGGAGTTGAATAGGATCACTTTTTTAACTGATTTATTTTGTGTTTGAGGTTATTGATTCATATTTATTTCTTTGTAGATGATTCGCACGTACAAAAGGAAGACTATTACAGGAGAATGGTAACAGGAAGAAAGAGAAAAGTCGCAAACAAAGTCCTAACCAAAGAGTTAAGTTTACGTCGGGCTGCTGAGTTTTACCAATTGCCTTAAACGAGTTTACAAAGAAGAGTCTGTTTCTCCAGAGGTGCCATTAAGAGACGTGGTGGGCAGCCAGCTTTAGAAAAGAACGCAGAAAAGAAGAAAGAAAGAAGCAAAGTTAAAACTTAAAATAGACAAGAATGCTATAAAAAAGAGAAAAATATTGACGACAAAGAGAATATGAAGAAGAAAAAGAATAATAAAAGGCAAGGAATCAAAATTAAAGGTTAATTTCATACATATAACAAAGAAATACAGATAACAAAGAGATTGGCATTGCATTACTGTTACGAAAAATTAATTTATCCAACATTAGAAGATTGGATACAGTGCCATGCATGTGAAGAATGGTGCCATGAAAAATGTATAGTAATGGTAGGGAAGAAAGGGCTGTATTTATGTGATTTATGTACCAATAAATAATATTGATATCAATATTCATTACTTAAAGTTTGGCAATGATTCAAAAGGATTATTATTTCAAATACTTTTTAATTTAGTTCATTTAAAGTATGATCCGATTCACCCTGAGAATTGGGGTGAATCGGATATTTTTGTGTTTGAATTTTTTAGTCACTACTTAGGAAATTTGATAAACAGTTTAAGTTTTGAAATGTTTATAGAGTAGCTGAATTTTTAATAAATGCTATTTTCCTAATAAAAGTAACTTAAATTACATTTTACTATCGTTTACTTACACTCCAAAAAAAGTTGATCCGATTCGCCGCGGCCTACCCTAATATTATATAGAACAGGTTTTTAAAGAAGCTTGTTTTTACTGTTACATTATATACAAACAAGACGTGTGTGTTATTTAACTGTAATTTTAAATGGAACACTACCACACTTCCTGAAAATGTGTCTCATTGCACGTTCATAAACGGGTTACAAAGTTCGTCATTTCTCTCTTATAAATATGCGACGGGAAAAGTTATATAGTATTTCATTCCTGCTCTGCTACTGATAGCAGGAATGTTTTATGAAAATGTATTCTTGCCCTGCTAGAGTTGTTTTGTTTTTTAGCAGCGAACATGAAATATACAAACGTCAAATCTTAAAAAGGTTTTATATCAAATAGTTACAAAAAAGAGGTGGGATTTTTTTTTCTACTTGATTTTCAATGAAAAGACGCTGGCAACCTTTTTCAGCACAAAAAAAAACAAGCGCGGTTATATGTTTTGTTTTGTTAAATTTTGTTTTTTACTTAATTGGTAATTCTAATTATCTACCGACTTTCAAAAAGGAGGAGGTACTCAATCCGACTGTATTTTTTTAATGTTTTTACCTCATAACTTTCGGCGATTGGGCGAACCGATTCTCAAAATTCTTTTTTTGTTTGAAAGCTGTAACTTCCTGTGTAGTTCATTTGAATTTCATCAAATTCGGTTTAGTAGTTTTTGAGTTACACTCCAACATCTGAATGGAAGCGGGTATTACATTTTTCAAAATGTACTTGTACTAAATAATTTTTCAAAATTTCATCTGATAGTTAAAGTAACGATTTTATAATGATGACGTCACCAGAAATAAAAATGCAGCTCAATAAGTCAAGATATCTTTGATTTATTACAAAATCCTGACAGCAATAAGTTACTAATTATAGACAGGCCTGTTGGTCTAGTGGTTAGTGACCCTGACTGCTATGCCGGAGGTCATGGGTTCGATTCCCACCCAAGACAAATGTTTGTGTAATGAGCACGATCATTTGTTCTGTGTCTGGGTGTAATTTATCTATAATATTTATGTATTTAGAAATATATAAGTATGTTTATCAGTTGTCTAGTACCCATAACACAAGCTCTGCTTAGCTTGGGACTAGATGGCGTTGTGTGATAGTTGTGGAATATTTATTTATTTATTATTTATTTATACTAATGACGGTAACTGTTTTATTCTCCTCGTAGGAATAAATAAAGCACTATGTATCTGAGAAAATTGTTTTTTTTATTTGAAAATTGATATGAGAAAATTCTATTTCTGTTCTTGAGTCTCCTTTAAGCCCTTCGCTGCATGCATGGTCTAAACATATTATCGAACAGAAATATATCGTTTTCTCTCCTCGATGTACATAAGGGATAATCTGGTTAACTGTTTTGTTAAATTTTTATAGTATTACTCTATAAAGCACTTACGCCTGCTTAGCGATCTCAAACATTGACATTTATGGAGAGAAAATTTCACAACCTCGGACGGAATTCGAACCCGCGTCTTCTGACTTTCTGTGTCAGACGCCATGACCATCTATGCCACCGAGGCTCGAGGTCCTAGCATCGCATTTTAACTCTCTATCTGATTTAACAGTTTTACGGGGAAGGAGCGACATCTATTGAACAGCTTTGACAGCACTATCCAACCGAAAGAAGTATTTTTATACTTAAACTTTCGTATTGATGTCGCAACCCTTTATAATTTTTATAGTATGACTGTTTTAAAGCACTTACGTCTGCTTAGCGATCTCAAACATTGAAATTTATAGAAAGAAAAATTCACATCCTCGGACGGGATTCGAACCCACGTCTTCTGACTATCCGTGTCAGACGCCATGACCATCTAGGCCACCGAGGCTCGAGGTCCGAACATCGTTTTGTTAAAGTGTTCACTCAGTGTATTTATAACCCCTCACCAGTCGATTGTCAATATAACAATGAAATTTCTATTGTGTCTGGGTCGTTCGACTGATGAAGTAATAAGTAAAATGTAAAATTTGTCTAATATCAAGAATTTGACGGACACACATCAACTCAATCTAGGGATATTGAACATTTCATTGTTTATCTCTCGAAAACTATAAACTGTTATGCCTGTAAATGAAAGAATTTAAGATAATTTTAATACCGATACTTGGACATTAACTGGGACTTGTAGCAGTATGCGAGCATAAAAACCAACTTCATGCAGCCGTCTTAGCTCGATTTGGTCACTCACCAACAGATTGTTTATCTCTCGAAAACTATAAACTGTTATGCCTGTAAATGAAAGAATTTAAGATAATTTTAATACCGATACTTGGACATTAACTGGGACTTGTAGCAGTATGCGAGCATAAAAACCAACTTCATGCAGCCGTCTTAGCTCGATTTGGTCACTCACCAACAGCTGGTGGCCTTCCTGGAGCCTTTGCACTAGTTGCATGGCGATGATATTGGGTTGTCTTCTGATGATAATTTGGAGCGATCCTATTTCTGAATGTAACACGATATCTACCCGTGTGCCGTTATACCATGTCCCAGTAGCGCATTACCGTGGCCACAGCCTGGATATCACATTTTGCCTTTTGCCCAGAGTCTCAGTAACGATGCATTAAATAGCACCCTTTTTAACATGCCCACTTCTCATATCATTTCATTTTGACTCAAATCATGGCGTGACATAAAGCTCAAAAGCTCATAACCAATCGATACAAGAAACAAACAAACTAATCCTTTTTTCTTACCGAAAAAGCACTAATAAGGTCTCCTGCGCTAAGATGGCCCGTGTTTTTACATAATTGTATAAAATGTCGAAAATAAGTTCTTAATGAATTTAATAACATCCCCGATGTAGCTTGTATATATGACAAAGCAATAGTGTGTTCCTTTGTTTCTTATATGTAAAATGCGTAGCTACTAATAACATTTTATAAAACATGGTCTGTGGGCCATCTTAGAAACATAGCGACCCATCATGGCCCGCAATAAAAATCTCAATATTTACGTTAAATTTACGACTTTTTCATATTTTTAAATAAATAATAACATTTTAAAGCACTCAAATTTAAGCTAGAAGACCTTGTATTCTTTATTAACAATTTATAAAGAGCTGGGCCATCTTAAATTTATCAAAAATAAAAAACGGTTAAAAACAAAAATTGTTTAATAAAAACTAAACAGTTTTCCGTGGTGTATAGTTTTATAACTTGTTTTTATAATCAAACGAAAACAAAACTGAATTCGGATCATTTATTTTGAAACGTAATTTTAAGTGGGCCTTCATAGGAATATGATATTTTTTAATGTGAAATTACCTATATAAAAGTATAACAGCGTTTTTTTAATATTTTGAACTGTCTTTATCAAGCATTTAACTTTGTAACTATGAGATCTATAAACAACAACAACAATTAAAATAAAACAGGGGGCTCTTCAATCAACATCAAAAATAATTACTGAGATGGCCCGTGCCATCATAGTCATTATGGAGTGGGCTATCATAGGGATATTGCACAGATGTAGGTAAAGACAACAAAAAATACAATGATAAGATAAATTAAACTTACTTACATGAAACTCGATGCTAGAAAGATTGTTCTTTAAAGTCCATTCAAAAAATCAACGGAATTTGCACTTTTAAAAGTCAAAATGGAAAAAAAGTTTGTCGAAGTATTTTTATAACGGGCACGATTTTTTGGACATCCAAGCCTAACCGACGCGCGATTTCTAAATGGCGTCTCGCGCGTTATTGTTCTAAGTTGCCATTTTGTGTACGGGTGTGTTCGGAGATTACCATGGAATCTGATAATTTTTGTGTTACTGGAAGTTCGTTTTATAGAGAGTGGGCTATCTTATGCACTGGGCTATCTTAGCGTTGGATACCTTACATGTAATGTGACTTCTCACAACCAGGTAATAGGATGATTGCGCTGTTCTTTGTGGTTAGCATTTGTTTCTCATTTAAACTTATAAATTTCGTAAGAAGAATAAACAAGGTTTCAATCTGTGTATAAACTTTTTAATTAAACTAAATAGGTTTTAAACAATCAAACCATGATTAATTTCAAAATAACGTATCCCTAGATTTTTATGTGTGTGTATGCAATTATTTGACTTCTACAGTTGCCGGATACAGGAAAAGTTTTATCACTTCCTGAATCCTGATTTCTCGATATATTTAAACGAGGACAAAGTTATAGTTCCAAAAAAAAGCTGTAAACCTCCGATTTCGATAATGCAAGATGACTCATAGACTTAAGTACTCCACAGGTGAGGCTATAGACAACATCAACCAATAAAAAACATCTAAGGAGCATTAAAACTCTAAGGAAACGTAGGGCGCTCGCCATCCAAAGCAAAAACATGTTGACTCGTAGATTCGCCCGATGTACTGATCAAGTCACGCTATTTTGTAAACATATTGTCAAGGTCTCTACGAGGTGGTATGTGGTCCTATTGTGCCAAAAGGTGGCTGGATGTCCTACGCATCCAATATAATAATATATACAGGATAGTGTTGGAACTGCCCCGTTTTTGCAGCGCTTCGGAAATGTTCCTAAATACGCGAACCGATAGTTTTTAAGCCATCAAAGGTCACGTCATTGACAAGTAGAGTGCAGGCAAATCCGAACAGAATTCTGAAAACGGTTGGGGAGAGTTTCCTCTGTCCTTTTGTACTAAACTATGGATCTCAGTTAACTGAAATCAATATATATTGAATTGAAATTGAATTACTTTTTGCATAACAGGTCCCTCAAATAGCATGTTGGAGACCTTGTCCACCTCAAAAATAACTTCCATCTAAGAAAAGCTCAGTCCCCTATATGGTAAGGCCCAAACAAAATCCAACATCTACCCATTGACTGACGACATATCAGACATTATTTCGACCTAATTAAACTAGCCACAGCTAATTCAGAATCAATATGTTTCGGCCCGATTGATCAACACGCTTGCAGTGCCACGAGCTGTCAAAATCGCGATAGACAAATGTCTCGGACCGGCTTTGGTAGACGATAGCACTGGAAGCAAAAATATAGCGATACGGTCCGCACACCTAATTCGAACATTTGCTACATGAAGGTATAATAGCCCAGAGGAATAAGGGTCGGCAATCAGTTAGACAACCACGGGATCCACCCCTACAACACTTTGAACTTTCGGTATATAATAGACGACTACTAAACGACACACAACTAGTGATGTGACAATAACAATTTATGACAACCCTTTTCTGAAGGCCAGGTCCAATCCTAATTTTAAAACAATTTACGATGCTTTACATAAGATTGAGAATTGCTTCTCAGATTGGACGATGTAATGCGAAGATTCAATTGAATACGTGCTAATACTTTTTATATTTATTTCGTATAATCAAATGATTAAACTGTAATAATAATAATATTTCAAAATGAGACTGAAGTTGGCAGGTGCCGTAGTCTCTTAAATAGCCCACTATCTTTTTATCACTAATAAAATCATTTCAATAGCCTTGTCATTTTACCCATTTTTATAATAGATATACCCTGTCACCATCCATCCAAAATGTTTCTGTTTTTTATACTACATTGTATTTGCTATACCAAACAGGCCTCTTAGTGTTGGCTACAGCCCCATTTATGCCTCTGTAAAGGACCGGATAAAATCTGTGAATTTTATTGAATTAAAGGAATAATAATAATAAAACCGCAGGGGCGGCTTTGTGGCGAGCCGTCGGTGAGTGGCAACACCGCGGACCCTGATTCTCCCTGGGCCTAAATGAGACCCCTGACCCTTAGCTTGCCTTAATTGGCCGTCTGGGGGTGGTGACGCAAGTAACGCGGTAGCGCTCTAATGAAACCGCAGCACACATCTCGACACCCTTTAGCCATCCACACCAACGTTGCCCTTTTTGTCACCATTGATGGTGGCCCTTATGGGGGGCCCGTTTAGTGGTTGACAAGTCACCACCTGCCCAAAAATTTATAATGAGACTGAAATTGGCAGGTGCCGTAGTCTCTTCTATAGCCCACTATCTTCCTTATCACTAATAAGATCATATCAATAGCCTTGCCATTTTACCCATTTTTATAATTTTCAGTCGCCTGCGCTGCGCCGCGAGTGTCGCACGTGTTATACGAGTTTGCGTAGTCCTGCCAGCGAAGCGTTAATTACCTATCTGTATAATTCGTACACTCGCTATTAGACTCCTAACAAGATGTTCAAGTGTCCAAGTTGTGATTCAAACTTCACTAACGGTGTAAATTGTCTCAAGTGTTCTGCTACCTATTGTTTTTCATGTGCACAAATCACGGAAATCAATTATCGAAAGCTCGGATCTACTAGACAAGCAGCCTTGCGATGTGTCAACTGTAAGTCCCGTAATGACAAGGATATGTCTGATTCGGTTATTGTCTCCTCGCCTGCACCGTCCCGCCAAGCCGGGATAGAAGAAGTGCTCCAGGAGTTACGAGCCGGCATCCAACATATAAACCAACAGTTACAACCGTTTCCCGACCTGTTGAGTGACGTAAGGGAGATGAAAGCGGCTCTGTGCTCATATGATCAAGCTATTACTCAGCTAAAAGATGATTGTTCATCATTATTGGCGAAAACAGGCCATCTGGACCAGCGAGTTACCCATTTAGAAAATCATGATGCGGACTACCCATTAATTGAAATTAAAATGAAACAAATGCTCGAACAAGAATCAAATAAACAAGATCAATGGCTGCGTTTGAACAACGCTGAGATAAAAGGTGTGACGCAAATAAAACGTGAGAACCTTCTGGAACTGGTGGCTCAGGTCGGTTCTGCCATAAACTATCCAATCACTAAAGAACGAATCAACTTTGTAACTAGAGTTCGTGCGGCTCCGGGCAAAACAAAACCGATTATTGTGTCATTTATAGATCGATACACCAAGGAGAACTTTGTTGCCTCTGCGCGCCAATTTAAGAGTTTGATCGCTGAGGATATCGGCCTTCGAGCAGATAAAGCTAGAATCTATATTAATGATCATCTTACAAAAGACAACAAGCAGCTTCTCATTAAAACCAAGCAGTTGGCCCACGACCGTGGTTACCAATATACGTGGGTGAAGAACTACAGAATCAACGTGCGGAAAAATGACTATTCGCCCATCATTTCCATTACGAGTGATGAAGATCTTCGTAAATTAACATGACTCTGTTTATGTTTACTACTACTGTGTGTGCATTTTTTACTAGTGGGGAATATTCTTACATCTCGACCAAACTGTAATCGCCACGCTATCTATCCCTTTGTACTACAACAATCACACCATAATACCGGTAACAATTATGCAATAATCACGTTTCTAACGCTGTCCAAATCTATAACTACTCATGTGACACATAACTATAAAATAAGTTACACAATTCTAAGCCTCAGTTGTCAAAACATTTTACCAGATGCATCGCTTAATTTACACACATATAAGTATTTTCATGTGCAGCTGTACTTTAAATTGTATTTATTGATTACGTTTAGTATACGTATACCGAGACTTCTGGCCTGCTTAACTATAATTACTAAGATATACCTAAAGCCGACACGCTCGTACAACAATAGTTGGGCTCGCTCGTTTACGCCGCCGCCGCCGCTTGAAACCAGTTTAGCTACATCTTGCTATATTGTGAATCAGCTGATTCGCTGCGGTATTGTGATAATAAATAAATGCATTCCTTACACTTTCGTAATATATATGCAATTACTAATAGTTATAATGTTGATAACCAATCTAAGTATAATTTATTATACATCATATTTACCATATTTCTCTATTTCGTTAATGGTGTTTGTTGCGCATTTCCCTCACGAAATAAATCAATTATTAATTATATTATTATTTATAAAATGTCTGTAACGATATACTATCAGAATGTGAGGGGATTGCGCACCAAGACAACGGAATTTAAAAGAAATGTTCAACTATTTCGCTATGATGTAGTGATACTTACTGAGACGTGGTTAGTTAATGGAGTCAAGAATGAAGAGCTCTTTAGTAATGACTATATGATATGGCGAAGAGATAGGGACTACTCATTGACAGGACAGTCACGAGGTGGGGGCGTTCTAATAGCTGTCAAGCAAGGCCTAACTGCGTGTGGGCATCCTGAGTGGTGTTCTACTGCGGAAGATGTCTGGGTAACTATTTCTCTGAAAGATGGATTCAACAGTAAGTCCTTTTCGTTGCATTTAGCGTGTCTTTATTTATGCCAGCAGAGCCCAGAGTTAGATTTTCATACGCAACTTTCAAACTTTGCTGAAAAAGTTTCCTATGTTAATTCCAATTACCCTGATGATAAAATGCTTCTCGTGGGTGATTTTAATATGAGTGACATCCAATGGGATCCATCACAATGTGATAATAGCTTATATTATAAACCAAGTGTTAAATATTCGAACTTAAAACATTTAGAGTTATTAGACATGTTAATCTGTAGCAGTCTATATCAATACAACGGGGCTTAAAACGCTCAAAATAAAATTCTCGATTTAATACTATGTAATGATGCGATACAGGTAATTCATTCGACAGATGCTCTAGTCCCCGAGGACTTATATCACCCTGCACTTCTCATACAATCTTCTTTTATTAGCTTATCACTACTCAAGTGTCAGCCAAAAATTAAATATTCGTACACAAAAGCTAACTACTCAGATATATGCAGGGAACTTGATAAACATGACTGGATCTCACTTTTATCCGCCGGAACTATTGATGAAGCAGTCGATAAATTCAATAACATACTCATAAGAATACGTGACAAACATATAGCGAAAAAGGCCGTAAAACTCTCGAAATATCCTGCTTGGTATTCTTCAGCACTGATCAAGTCACTAAGGGAAAAACAAAAACTACATAACAAATATAAATTATATTGTAATGTTCAAGATAAAATATATATAGCTCATATTCGAAAAAGGATCAAGCGATTAGAGACCGCGTGCTTTGATAATTACATAGCGCGCGTTGAGGAATCGGTGCGTGTAAACCCAAAAGCGTTTTGGGCCTTTGTGAAATCTAACAAGCAAAACAATGCTTACCCGAGTAGAATGAATCATGCTGGGAATCGGGTCTCCTCGGGAGATGCCATATGTAATGCGTTTGCAGATTTCTTTCACTCAACATATCTTCCTCCATCTATCGCATTCAACTCGCCAGCCCCAGTTATTTTAGTTAATGTACTGTACATTGTCATTTCCCTTGCATACCGCGGAAATAGGTTCAATTGAAATTGATAATGCAAAACTTTTAAAACTATTGAAAAGCGTTGACCATAACAAATCACCCGGCCCAGATAATATACATCCCATATTTATATCTTACTGTGCTTCGAGCCTTATAAACCCATTGTCTATTTTATATAAAAAATCTATTAATGTCGGCGTGATGCCTAAAATCTGGAAGGCTGCTATTATTACTCCTTTACATTTAATATTTCATTATAATATATTAGATTAAGAATGTTGCACACCTCTAAATGAGGTAGATTGTATGGCACATTATTTACTTATAAGAACTTGTTAAAACCTACATTCTAATGCAATAAATGATTTTGATTTTGATTTTTCGATCCCGCTTCTACATCAGTGCCAGTGCTGCTCGCCAGCGAGTAGGTTGTTTGAGCGTGTTAAGATTTTGGCGCTCATATAAGGTACGTACTTACGATTTCTTTGTGTCTTATAAAGAACTTGTTGTAAAACTTTAAATACAATGGCTTATATTGTTAAAGAAATGGTCTATTTTAGAAAATCTTTTAGTTTTTAAGCACAATATTATATATATATATAATATGGGGTTATTCGGATCAAGTCATTGGAGGCGAATAGAATCACTTTTTTAACTGATTTATTTTGTGTTTGATTGATGATGATTCATATTTATTTCTTTGTAGATGATTCGCACGTACAAAAGGAAGACTATTACAGGAGAATGGTTACAGGAAAAAAGAGAAAAGTCGCAAACAAAGTCCTAACCAAAGAGTTTAGTTTACGTCGGGCTGCTGAGTTTTACCAATTACCTTAAACGAGTTTACAAAGAAGAGTCTGTTTCTCCAGAGGTGCCATTAAGAGACGTGGGCAGCCAGCTTTAGAAAAGAACGCAGAAAAGAACGCAGAAAAGAAGAAAGAAAGAAGCAAAGTTAAAACTTAAAATAGACAAGAATGCTATAAAAATGAGAAAAATATTGACGACAAAGAGAATATGAAGAAGAAAAAGAATAATAAAAGGCTGGGAATCAAAATTAAAGGTTAATTTCATACATATAACAAAGAGATACAGATAACAAAGAGATTGGCATTGCATTACTGTTACGAAAAATTAATTTATCCAACATTAGAAGATTGGATACAGTGCCATGCATGTGAAGAATGGTGCCATGAAAAATGTATAGTAATGGTAGGGAAGAAAGGGCTGTATTTATGTGATTTATGTACCAATAAATAATATTGATATCAATATTCATTACTTAAAGTTTGGCAATGATTCAAAAGGATTATTATTTCAAATACTTTTTAATTTAGTTCATTTAAAGTATGATCTAATTCACCCTGAGAATTGGGGTGAATCGGATATATTTGTGTTTGAAGTTTTTAGTCACTACTTAGGAAATTTGATAAACAGTTTAAGTTTTGAAATGTTTATAGAGTAGCTGAATTTTTAATAAATGCTATTTTCCTAATAAAAGTAACTTAAATTACATTTTACTATCGTTTACTTACACTCCAAAAAAAAGTTGATCCGATTCGCCGCGGCCTACCCTAATATTATATAGAACAGGTTTTTAAAGAAGCTTGTTTTTACTGTTACATTATATACAAACAAGACGTGTGTGTTATTTAACTGTAATTTTAAATGGAACACTACCACACTTCCTGAAAATGTGTCTCATTGCACGTTCATAAACGGGTTACAAAGTTCGTCATTTCTCTCTTATAAATATGCGACGGGAAAAGTTATATAGTATTTCATTCCTGCTCTGCTACTGATAGCAGGAATGTTTTATGAAAATGTATTCTTGCCCTGCTAGAGTTGTTTTGTTTTTTAGCAGCGAACATGAAATATACAAACGTCAAATCTTAAAAAGGTTTTATATCAAATAGTTACAAAAAAGAGGTGGGATTTTTTTTTCTACTTGATTTTCAATGAAAAGACGCTGGCAACCTTTTTCAGCACAAAAAAAAACAAGCGCGGTTATATGTTTTGTTTTGTTAAATTTTGTTTTTTACTTAATTGGTAATTCTAATTATCTACCGACTTTCAAAAAGGAGGAGGTACTCAATCCGACTGTATTTTTTTAATGTTTTTACCTCATAACTTTCGGCGATTGGGCGAACCGATTCTCAAAATTCTTTTTTTGTTTGAAAGCTGTAACTTCCTGTGTAGTTCATTTGAATTTCATCAAATTCGGTTTAGTAGTTTTTGAGTTACACTCCAACATCTGAATGGAAGCGGGTATTACATTTTTCAAAATGTACTTGTACTAAATAATTTTTCAAAATTTCATCTGATAGTTAAAGTAACGATTTTATAATGATGACGTCACCAGAAATAAAAATGCAGCTCAATAAGTCAAGATATCTTTGATTTATTACAAAATCCTGACAGCAATAAGTTACTAATTATAGACAGGCCTGTTGGTCTAGTGGTTAGTGACCCTGACTGCTATGCCGGAGGTCATGGGTTCGATTCCCACCCAAGACAAATGTTTGTGTAATGAGCACGATCATTTGTTCTGTGTCTGGGTGTAATTTATCTATAATATTTATGTATTTAGAAATATATAAGTATGTTTATCAGTTGTCTAGTACCCATAACACAAGCTCTGCTTAGCTTGGGACTAGATGGCGTTGTGTGATAGTTGTGGAATATTTATTTATTTATTATTTATTTATACTAATGACGGTAACTGTTTTATTCTCCTCGTAGGAATAAATAAAGCACTATGTATCTGAGAAAATTGTTTTTTTTATTTGAAAATTGATATGAGAAAATTCTATTTCTGTTCTTGAGTCTCCTTTAAGCCCTTCGCTGCATGCATGGTCTAAACATATTATCGAACAGAAATATATCGTTTTCTCTCCTCGATGTACATAAGGGATAATCTGGTTAACTGTTTTGTTAAATTTTTATAGTATTACTCTATAAAGCACTTACGCCTGCTTAGCGATCTCAAACATTGACATTTATGGAGAGAAAATTTCACAACCTCGGACGGAATTCGAACCCGCGTCTTCTGACTTTCTGTGTCAGACGCCATGACCATCTATGCCACCGAGGCTCGAGGTCCTAGCATCGCATTTTAACTCTCTATCTGATTTAACAGTTTTACGGGGAAGGAGCGACATCTATTGAACAGCTTTGACAGCACTATCCAACCGAAAGAAGTATTTTTATACTTAAACTTTCGTATTGATGTCGCAACCCTTTATAATTTTTATAGTATGACTGTTTTAAAGCACTTACGTCTGCTTAGCGATCTCAAACATTGAAATTTATAGAAAGAAAAATTCACATCCTCGGACGGGATTCGAACCCACGTCTTCTGACTATCCGTGTCAGACGCCATGACCATCTAGGCCACCGAGGCTCGAGGTCCGAACATCGTTTTGTTAAAGTGTTCACTCAGTGTATTTATAACCCCTCACCAGTCGATTGTCAATATAATAATGAAATTTCTATTGTGTCTGGGTCGTTCGACTGATGAAGTAATAAGTAAAATGTAAAATTTGTCTAATATCAAGAATTTGACGGACACACATCAACTCAATCTAGGGATATTGAACATTTCATTGTTTATCTCTCGAAAACTATAAACTGTTATGCCTGTAAATGAAAGAATTTAAGATAATTTTAATACCGATACTTGGACATTAACTGGGACTTGTAGCAGTATGCGAGCATAAAAACCAACTTCATGCAGCCGTCTTAGCTCGATTTGGTCACTCACCAACGGCTGGTGGCCTTCCTGGAGCCTTTGCACTAGTTGCATGGCGATGATATTGGGTTGTCTTCTGATGATAATTTGGAGCGATCCTATTTCTGAATGTAACACGATATCTACCCGTGTGCCGTTATACCATGTCCCAGTAGCGCATTACCGTGGCCACAGCCTGGATATCACATTTTGCCTTTTGCCCAGAGTCTCAGTAACGATGCATTAAATAGCACCCTTTTTAACATGCCCACTTCTCATATCATTTCATTTTGACTCAAATCATGGCGTGACATAAAGCTCAAAAGCTCATAACCAATCGATACAAGAAACAAACAAACTAATCCTTTTTTCTTACCGAAAAAGCACTAATAAGGTCTCCTGCGCTAAGATGGCCCGTGTTTTTACATAATTGTATAAAATGTCGAAAATAAGTTCTTAATGAATTTAATAACATCCCCGATGTAGCTTGTATATATGACAAAGCAATAGTGTGTTCCTTTGTTTCTTATATGTAAAATGCGTAGCTACTAATAACATTTTATAAAACATGGTCTGTGGGCCATCTTAGAAACATAGCGACCCATCATGGCCCGCAATAAAAATCTCAATATTTACGTTAAATTTACGACTTTTTCATATTTTTAAATAAATAATAACATTTTAAAGCACTCAAATTTAAGCTAGAAGACCTTGTATTCTTTATTAACAATTTATAAAGAGCTGGGCCATCTTAAATTTATCAAAAATAAAAAACGGTTAAAAACAAAAATTGTTTAATAAAAACTAAACAGTTTTCCGTGGTGTATAGTTTTATAACTTGTTTTTATAATCAAACGAAAACAAAACTGAATTCGGATCATTTATTTTGAAACGTAATTTTAAGTGGGCCTTCATAGGAATATGATATTTTTTAATGTGAAATTACCTATATAAAAGTATAACAGCGTTTTTTTAATATTTTGAACTGTCTTTATCAAGCATTTAACTTTGTAACTATGAGATCTATAAACAACAACAACAATTAAAATAAAACAGGGGGCTCTTCAATCAACATCAAAAATAATTACTGAGATGGCCCGTGCCATCATAGTCATTATGGAGTGGGCTATCATAGGGATATTGCACAGATGTAGGTAAAGACAACAAAAAATACAATGATAAGATAAATTAAACTTACTTACATGAAACTCGATGCTAGAAAGATTGTTCTTTAAAGTCCATTCAAAAAATCAACGGAATTTGCACTTTTAAAAGTCAAAATGGAAAAAAAGTTTGTCGAAGTATTGTTATAACGGGCACGATTTTTTGGACGTCCAAGCCTAACCGACGCGCGATTTCTAAATGGCGTCTCGCGCGTTATTGTTCTAAGTTGCCATTTTGTGTACGGGTGTGTTCGGAGATTACCATGGAATCTGATAATTTTTGTGTAACTGGAAGTTCGTTTTATAGAGAGTGGGCTATCTTAAGCACTGGGCTATCTTAGCGTTGGATACCTTACATGTAATGTGACTTCTCACAACCAGGTAATAGGGTGATTGCGCTGTTCTTTGTGGTTAGCATTTGTTTCTCATTTAAACTTATAAATTTCGTAAGAAGAATAAACAAGGTTTCAATCTGTGTATAAACTTTTTAATTAAACTAAATAGGTTTTAAACAATCAAACCATGATTAATTTCAAAATAACGTATCCCTAGATTTCGTTGTGTGTGTATGCAATTATTTGACACCTACAGTTGCCGGATACAGGAAAAGTTTTATCACTTCCTGAATCCTAATTTCTCGATATATTTAAACGAGGACAAAGTTATAGTTTCCAAAAAAAGCTGTAAACCTCCGATTTCGATAATGCAAGATGACTCAATCATAGACTTAAGTACTCCACAGGTGAGGCTATAGACAACATCAACCAATAAAAAAAATCTAAGGAGCATTAAAACTCTAAGGAAACGTAGGGCGCTCGCCATCCAAAGCAAAAACATGTTGACTCGTAGATTCGCCCGATGTACTGATCAAGTCAATATCACGCTATTTTGTAAACATATTGTCAAGGTCTCTTCGAGGTGGTTTGTGGTCCTATTGTGCCAAAAGGTGGCTGGATGGCCTACACATCCAATATAATAATATATACAGGTGTTGTTTGGAATGCCCCGTTTTTGCAGCGCTTCGGAAATGTTCCTAAATACGCGAACCGATAGTTTTTATGCCATCAAAGGTCGCGTCATTGACAAGTAATTCTGAAAACGGTTGGGGAGAGTTTCCTCTGTCCTTTTGTACTAAACTATGGATCTCAGTTAACTGAAATCAATATATATTGAATTGAAATTGAATTACTTTTTGCATAACAGGTCCCTCAAATAGCATATTGGAGACCTTGTCCACCTCAAAAATTACTTACATCTAAGTAAAGCTCAGTCCCCTATATGGTAAAGCCCAAACAAAATCCAACATCTACCCATTGACTGACGACATATCAGACATTATTTCGACCTAATTAAACTAGCCACAGCTAATTCAGAATCAATATGTTTCGGCCCGATTGATCAACGCGCTTACAGTGCCACGAGCTGTCAAAATCGCGATAGACAAATGTCTCGGACCGGCTTTGGTAGACGATAGCACTGGAAGCAAAAATATCGTGATACGGTCCGCACACCTGATTCCAACGTTTGCTACATGAAGCAATAATAGCCCAGATGAATAAGGGTCGGCAATCAGTTAGATAGCCACGGGATCCACCCCTACAACACTTTGAATTTTCGGTATATAATAGACGACTACTAAACGACACACAACTAGTGATGTGACAATAACAATTTATGACAACCCTTTTCTGAAGGCCAGGTCCAATCCTAATTTTAAAACAATTTACGATGCTTTACATTAGATTGAGAATTGCTTCTCAGATTGGACGATGTAATGCGAAGATTCAATTGAATACGTGCTAATACTTTTTATATTTATTTCGTATAATCAAATGATTAAACTGTAATAATAATAATATTTCAAAATGAGACTGAAATAGGCAGGTGCCGTAGTCTCTTAAATAGCCCACTATCTCCCTTGTCATTAATTAGTTCATATCAATAGCCTTGCCATTTTGCCCATTTTTATAATAGATATACCCCGTCACCATCCATACTACATTATATTTGCTATACCAAACAGGCCTCTAAGTGTTGGCTACAGCCCCACTTATGCCTTTGTAAAGGACCGGATGAAATTCGTGATTTTTTTTGAATAAAAGGAATAATAATAATAAAACCGCAGGGGCGGCTTTGTGGCGAGCCGTCTGTGAGTGGCAACACCGCGGACCCTCATTCTCCTTGGGCCTAAATGAGACCCCTGACCCCCAGCTTGCCTTAATTGGCCGTCTGGGGGTGGTGACGCAAGTAACGCGGTAGCGCTCTAATGAAACCGCAGCACACATCTCGACACCCTTTAGCCATCCACACCAACGTTGCCCCTTTTGTCACCATTGATAGTGGCCTTTATGGGGGGCCCGTTTAGTGGTTGGCAAGTCACCACCTGCCCAAAAATTTATAATGAGACTGAAATTGGCAGGTGCCGTAGTCTCTTCCATAGCCCACTATCTCCCTTGTCATTAATTAGTTCATATCAATAGCCTTGCCATTTTACCCATTTTTATAATAGATATACCCCGTCACCATCCATACTACATTATATTTGCTATACCAAACAGGCCTCTAAGTGTTGGCTACAGCCCCACTTATGCCTTTGTAAAGGACCGGATGAAATCCGAGATTTTGTTTTGAATAAAAGAAATAATAATAATAATAAATCTTTATTGTTCTTACACAACAGTACATGATAGTAATGATAAAGGAGTCCATAGTTCGCTAGTAAATTTCATTGGGAACTCGAATACGATACATTCATTGAAATATATTTGCCTATAATTGAATAAAAATGCTTTTTTCCACAAGCACATAAGACAAATTGCAAAATTTTGTGATTGTTGCTGATTTGTTTTATCGGGCCAATTTTGCTCAATCGTGTATTGGCCATACTTCATAAGAACGAATATTCAATTTACACTAAGTTTTTTTCAAACTTCGGTCATTAGGTTTAAGCGTCGAAATTCTAAGTTTTCGCGAAGTCGAATCATGAAATTTGGTCGTAATCTACATTCATTTCGCCTTAAGATAATTATTGTGTAATGCTTAGTAGTTGATAACGCCAGAACGTGACGAACTTCATGCGACAGACGTGACGTGCGATGTTGACACTACTCATGGCTATACCGCGGTCGCCATCATCATCACTCTTAACTCTTACTTTGACAATGAAACAATATATGACAGGGCGAAGGTAACATCCTGATGAAATCCACCGCATGGTGAAAGGCCTCCATGCTCTGGATTTCAGTAGTAAGCGGACAAGGAACAAAGAAGTGCCCTAGACTTCTGGTGTACGCCTGGCTAACTACTGCCCTCTAGTTAGTTCTAGTTATTCCGGCAGCTGTCCTTGAGAACCAGTTGTTATTCTAGGTCTAGTGTATCACTTTCAACCGCATCATCACTGAACATCAAGTGAGAAATCAAGTGGTCAAACACTACACTAACGAGGGCAAAAAAAGATTTACTATATTACATAGCTAGGTTAGGTATGTTTGTTAATAATTAAAAATGTATAAAATTTGATATTTGAGCTATACATTAGTGTATTATGCAATTAGTGGAATAAAGGACGGATTTAAACCTAGGGTCATAGATAAATCACGAGTAAGTGAAGGATTCTAACGACTGAATCACAACCGCAGGGAGTGATTAGTGATTATTATTTTTGTGGTTAAAATCACGAATCACTCCCTGCGGTCGTGATTCAGTCGTTAGAATCCTTCATTTGCTCGTGATTACACTAAACTTTCGCTAAAAATCAGGAGCGTAGCGTGTTATTCAAGTTTTAGAATCCTGGGCGATGCGAGTGATTCATGGCCCTCGATATAAATCCGTTTTATTCAAGAGTTGCATACTATACTTTATACCATGACAACGAGAAAAAGAAATAACATGAGCGAAAATAGACATTTAATGACGAAAAAATTAAGGTTAACTTAATTAAAATTGGAAAAATTACTAAACATTAGGGCAATTGTCTTATTATTATTATATTTTTTTCTGTAATGGCAACAAAGAACACAATACCGTTTTTATTCTAATGCTAATAATTCTTGTCGCAAATATCGACCAATCAAAATGCGTTAGCATCTATACTAGTTCAAGAATCAAATCTCGAGGAGTTTTTTGCGCAAGGAAGTTGTATATTTCCTAGTATATATTTTGGTCTATGGTTGTATAAGCATTGACATTGAGATCGGATATATTGGTGTGTTCTAAATTCAAACACCAAAATAGTGATTAAAATCATTTCAGAGTGGGAATGGTATAAAAGCATATTATTACTCAAAATCCTACTTATCTATTGGTGAACATATTAGTCTTAGGTTATAAAATTGGTGTAGTTACTAATTATTAATATGTTATTATAATAATCCTAAATTAAGATTATTAATTCTATGCATGATGCAATTAAACACAATTTGTAACATACAACAAAAAATATATTTTTGCCTCTTCTTCTTGTGTATTAAAACCAAATTGTCGAACAAAATCGTTTGTCTCGCTAAAACTTAAAAACAGCTGACTGGTGAAAACAAAAAAGAATACTCAACCTATTTTGTTTAATAAGTGTTGCAAGAATATCTACCAACTAAATGAATAAAATTATGACGATGCTATATCAACTCCCTAAATAGTGTAAGTCTTAGGGTCATATCCCCTTTTCTTGACTTTCTCGTCGATCCAGGTCCTCAAGGTGGAGACATCCACATATACTCCAGGAATTCCAGGTCGACCGCAGCCAATTCCCCACGCGACGATACCGGACTGCATGTAGCGACCTTCATCTGACTGTAAAGGAAGAAATAACATTAAAGTACACAATAATCAAATGATATTAAGTACCTGCCGTGCGATTCTGTAATGATTCGTCGACGAGCTCACCGATGTCAAATACTTTGCCGTTGTACATTAGGTTGTTTTTCCAATGTTCCTTGACATCACTTCTTTTGTTTCACGGATGTTGTCAAAGATGCAACGATGTTTGTTCATAGACAATCGCACGACCGAGCTTTGCACGTAAGCAAACAATTGATTTTCTTGGTGTTTCTTGACCTCAAACCACTCATTGCTCATTGGGCTCAACCACGCCATCTATTGTCAAGTAGCTTTGAAGTTTGTTGTGTCGGTAAAACAGTTTAATTGTTGTTTAAAAGCTGATGACTCTAATTGTCATAATGATATTGTTAGTAAATGCCTGAAAACACGAATAAAACGACGTTTTCTAAAAATAAAACCTAGCTAGATCGATGTATTGCCCCCGGTCGCGGTTAGTATATTTTGCATATTTCCACAGCGTAATGTCATATGGGATATTGCTATGGGGTTCAGCGGCTTATATAGAGACCTTCTTTATCCTACAGAAACGTACTAATCGAGCTGTATACTAAATGGGTCCCCGTGAATCTTTTTAATATATTAACTTTGCCGTCCTTATACTTATTTGAAAATATAATGTATGTTCGTAAAAAATTACATAAATATAAGTTAAATAGTGATCACCACACTTTTAATACTAGAAATACAAATAGGATAGCCGTACCTAGTTTTAGACTTGTGAAGACTAATAAGTCATTCCTGGGAAATTGTGTGCGTTTTTACAATAAAATCCCAAAACACATAACTGAGCTCACAGAGGGCAAATTCAAGTTGACTGTAAATACGTTTTAATAATAAAAGCTTACATAAGTCCGACATTATCTAAAAGATAAAGATGCTTGGAATACTCCACTTCTGGCAAGCTGTCACTCTGCCACCCATAAAATGTAATATTTGTAATACGTAAGTAGAAACATTGTAAACATTTAAATAAAAAGAATGGCCCCGAGTTCCTTGCCGCTTATTCTCGGTAGGCTCTATATATTTTGGAACGCGGCGGTAGAGCCTTTAAAGTACATTATAATGAAAAATAGACGTTCATAAGTGCGTCTTTGATGCCTAAATTGAATAAATGATTATCAACCTTACGTAAAGCATATTAAATTATTTTAAAATTGGGATTGGACCGCGTCTTAACATCTTTCTTACTATCATTGTATGAAGAACTATATAAATTAGTTTATAGTATGAAATTTTGTATGATATCCGGGATTGCAATGATATAAGCACTGACCTCAATTGGACAAGACAATGGGGATCCCCCATCTCCTTTGCAGGTATCCTTGTCTTCCTCACCACCCGCACACATGAAAGAGAAGTGCAGTTTGAAGTACTGCCCCAGACGGGTCCTACGCAGCAGCTTTTCGCAGGCTGTATGCCCCATCACTGGCACCTCCACCTGTGAGGAAAGGAGATCAGAGATAGTACAAACTGGAGTAGCAGTTGGCTAACATACCACAGATGTAATCTGAATAAAATTGAAGTGACCTTTTTATGTACATCGGTGACAAGACGAGTACACACATCAAACCAAGTTTGTAATCACTAGAATAAGCTGTTTTTTTTTTAAATTGAACTTAATCAACAATTTATTAATAAAAGGTTTATACACAATATAATATAACTCCTCCCCTGGCTCGACACACATGCGGTGATCCTCCTGGGCATGCTGAGAATCAAGTTATCCAGCATTTTTTGGGGTAACCTGTCCTATTCTTGAATAGCGGTTTCCCTGAGCTTTGGCACTGTATGGGGACGTGGCTGACGGTTCCAAAAGCATCACACGCGTGCTCTATTGGGTTTAAATCAGGCGAGCCGGCAGGCGAGTCTAACCTTGTGATGTCACATTCTCGAGAGCAGCATTGACACGTTGAGCTCGATGGGCGGGCGCATTATCATCAACCAGTACAACTTAGTAACCACGGTTTACTGGGAATGGTTCAACAATTCCATCATTAACAACTGAAAGACGAAGCAATCATAATATAATCTACCGTAACATAAAAGATTTCATTTTTCAAAGTGATTGCAAACTTTTTTTGATGTGTGTAAGTCGCTCGACTGATTTTCCGAATACTGTTCAGTTCCATTTAGAATTTGAACTACAAGAGTTCAAAACGCTGCATAATAATGCACTGCGGTCATAACCCTCAGCTATAAGATGTTAAATCTCTTGTCCTGTATGATAGAATAAAGATAAGAATAAATAATAGGTCAGGAAATCTAATTCAGAACAAATTCCACACAAAAAGTGGTCCTTCAAACCAGAATAATGTATGATTCTAAGTACGAATTACTTCTAAGGTTACAATATAACATTTTTATAGCATACTAGCGGCTGCGCGCCACTTCATTCGCGTAGTAGGCTCGGCCTTCGGCCTCACCAAAACCTCCCTTCTTTTCTTAGTTTTTCTTTCAGAAGAACCTTCTCCTAAAAATAAATAACACAACAAAAAAGAATTAGCGAGATTGGTCTATCCGTTTTTAAGTTATAGCGTGACCAGGAGAAATAGAGGTTCATTTTTATATACTAGCTACTGCCCGAGACATCTTTCGCGTAGTAGGCTCGGCCTACGGCTTTGCCATAACCTCCCATCTTTTCTTAATATTTATTTCATAAGAACCTTCTCCTGACAATAATTAACACAACAAAAAAGAATTAGCGAGATTGTACCATCCGTTCTCAAGTTATAATATCGTTAGCATGTTTATATACAGGTTGGAATTTCGTAATGCCACCTGAAGGGTAGTACTCTTAATATAATCTGGACTTATAAATTCAATGCATCACAAAAAACTTATAAATTCAGCGTCCACTGCTGAACATAGACCTCCCCCATAGATTTCCAGAACGACCGATCTTGTGCGGCCTGCATCCAACGGTGCATCTCAGTGTCATATTCCGCCTAATATTGGGGCATTGAATTTATAAGTCCAGTTTTCATGGTTTGCCTTTTATTTAATTTATCAAGTTTGTTAGAGAGATTGCATCCCTGTAATTGACCCTAACGATCGATGCAATAAAAGTAGAGGTTACAGATTTTAGTCGGTTCTATTTCCAGGAGTGATAGTCGAATTTTCGAAAATCTTTGAACGTTTTTATTTTACTTTTCTAAAATAAAATAAAGGAATGTTTTCTTAGAGTTAAACACTGACGGCTGCTTAGAGAGACCAATTGTTGCAATTGTAGATAGATACTTTACAGGTCCTCGTATGCTATTCGATCTTGCGTCTTCGGACAATACACTTAGCACCGAGGCGATTCATCCGAGCATACAATTTTACTCTGCGGATTGTGCATATAGTTTCTAGATTCTCGTTTCTGACCATGAGAATTCCTGTCTTTTCCAAAACATGTTCCAGTCGCTGTTGTTCTATTTACGCGCGTATTGTTTGAGTTAAGCCATTTCGAGTTGAAAATGGGTGTTTTCATTCTTAAGAGTACCCTTCCTATCGGGCTCTTTGATAAGCTTGTTTTGTATCTCCACCGTTTTAGTTCGGTCATCAATTTTATTGCAACAAAAACTTAAAGAAGATTCAAGCTGCTGCAATTCCTTATTCAAAACCTTCTTCAATTCGACCGTTATGTTCTTCAATAAATGTCCTGTAATGTCTTCAATAAATATTGCAATTCACTTTATTTTCGTTCAAGATTAAGTCGCCTCATCTTCTTCATCTTCCGGTACTATAAAAAAGCATTTTTTGAGGGTATTGTTACGTTGACACCGCAATTCCTTTCCAGATTCTCTGCGTAACGAAGAGTAGAAAGTTGTTTTAAAGACAGGCCAGTACAGGCCTGGCTAGCATGAACTACCTTGCCACATTTGCTACACTCCAGTCCTGGCGATTTGTTGCTGTTTTCGCATTTTGTCAAATTGATTAATTTTTTTTTTTTATTGAGGTTATATTGATCACATCACAACACAAAACTGGTACGTAAGGCACTATACCGGTACGGATGGAAGCGCGCGAGTGAATCAATAATATCAATATGATATCATATAAAGACTTTTATTTACTTTAAATTTATGTTTACAATTTCTTGTGTACAATGAAATCCTTAGTGTGCCTATTTGAACTTCCCTCCAATCAAATCCTGCAAATTTTCATCAAATCGGTTGGAAAATGCGATATGTAGACGAGCACAGACAGACAGACGAACAAAAGCATTTTTGGCCAATCTCGAAACAGAGATGCTTTGCTCGCTCGGTCAATTAGTGACATAGGACAGAGCTGCTTAATCAGCTAACCTTTTTTAGTACGACCTGGTATTGGCCTTGCCTGCCAAACTTGTCCTTTCCCCAGCCCGTGGCGAAGCACCTGGTCCCAGCAGCAATGCGCTCACGTGGTGGTGGGAGGCACACTACTCCCACGTTTGGAGCTGGCACCATGGGCGCAGAGAGGTACAGAAGGGCCACGTCGTAGAACAAGTTATCTGCAAACAGAAATCTAGTGATCCCTTTTTCTATATCAACATCTTCTATATCAACATCTTCCATATTAACATATTCTATATCAACATCTTCTATATTAACATATTCTATATCAACATCTTCTATATTAACATCTTCTATATCAACATCTTTATCAACATTTTCTAAATCAACATGTTCGATATAATTTTTTTAAAGAAAATCGATGGCGGTCTAGACGTTTGCCTGATGTTAAGCGTCACACTTGGCCATAACCATTAAGAACTATTCTGCATTTTAAAATACAACAGTCATAAGCCCTGCATGGCAATGTACTGCGCCTCGTTACCCTAACATATAAGATGATAAATTATCTTGCCCTGTAATGTCGCTAGGAACATTGTCCTTAAACGGATCACAGTAATGTTTGCACACTACTGCTTCACGGTTGAATAACTGGCAAAGGTGTGATACTCCCCCAGGCAAACTCAGCAAATGTACTATTACTATAAAAGTATAAATATCAATACATCTATTCCCGCATATCTATCTATATATTATATAAAAAAATGAACCCCTATTTCTCCCGGTCACGCTATACGAGTAACTCGAGAACGTATGGAACAATCTTGCTAATAATTTTTTATTGAGTTAATTATTGTCAGGAGAAGGTTCTTATGAAAGAAAAACCAAGAAAAGATGGGAGCCTACTACGCTAACGAAGTTGCGGGCAGTCGCTAGTATATATAAAAATTAATCCCTATTTCTCATTTTTTTTCTTTTTTCTTGGGATAGGATGGCAAACTAGCAAGCGGCTCACCTGATGGTAAGTGATACCGTCGCCCACGGACATTCTCAATACCAGAGGTCTCGAGGATGCGTTGCTGACCTTTGAGGAAGGATTATAGGAAGGAAGAGATAGAAGGGGTGAGAGGGGAGGGTAAGGAGAATGGGGAAGGGGTGAATCGGGCCTCCCGAACCTCCCACAAACCGACGAAACGTAATAGCAAGCTATGTTACTTTACGTCGATGTTATGTGGGAGTGTGGTACTTCCCCAGTCGTGCCGGCCCATTCGGCTGTGGGGCCACAGCGTGGCACTTCCACGAAAAAACGGTCACGCTATAAGTTGAGAACGGATGGGACAATTTCGAAAATTCTTTTTTTGTTGTGTTAACTATTGTCAGAAGGTTGTTTTGAAAGAAAAGAGGTCATGGTGAGGCCAAAGGCCGAGCCTACAACGCGAACGAAGTCGCGGGCAGTCGTTAGTAAATTATATTACGTTGACCGTTTGTGAAAGTGTATACGATATCTATGTATATGCAATAGTAAAACAATTGCTTATTTTTGTCTCTCTGTTTGTATGTTCCAGCTTATCTCCAAAACGGCTGGACCGATTTTGATGATTGATTGGCAAATGAACATGAACAAACATGATGAGTAGTAACTTAAGCTGCTTATATTTTAGAATTGAAATAGGCTTTGGTTAAAAAAATATTGTTTATGTGGGGGTGAATCCTTACGCGCAGGGCAATAGTTTTATCAATTATATTATTTGTAGACTCATTATTAGTATTAATTTACCGACTCAAACACTACATTGCAGTCCTTAACTATGGGTGGTGCTGCAACTGCCATGGGCAGGTGTATTACGTAACATCACTTGCTCGTCATGACACAAAAATTCACAAAAAAAAAACAAATCAAAAACAAATAATTCACATGTGGCAATACCAACCAATACAGCGTGTAACAAGGTGTAGTAATTTAATACTGAAAGCTGTGCGTGCATAATTATGTACCTAGTCAGGATTCACAGGACAATGTATCAAAATTGAAATCGTTTATGATTTCTTCAAATACAGTTAAACAAATATTATTAAAAGAAATTTGTATAGGTCCTATTCGGCAAGCCTATTCTTGGAGTTCTTTGGGATCAATTGTAAACCTAATGCCACCTATTCATTTCACCTTTGTCCCTTGTATGCGCCCTCTTCCCGCACCGCACTCCAGTCCAGGCCCCGTGTAGGCCCCTTGTTTACCTAGTCTACGTTCTGGTGGTCAATGCCGTCTTTGGCCTAGTTTTTCAGGGATGAACCTGCTTGAGTATTAGAAAAAACTTTGGTTACTCATAACTCAGAGTGTTCACTACTTCCTGGGACGTAGTAGTTGGGTCCCAATTGTGTGCAAGCTTCTGCGTGAGTGGTTTTAGTTTTTTTTTATTACTTTAATATTTTTACCCACAGACTCCAGGCTCCGTGGCATTTTTTTACATTTACTTAACTAATTAATCAACTATTTAAATATACATCTTAGCATACAATGAGGGAACATATATACTAAACCTAACATTATATAAGAAGTATAATAAAAGAGAAAAACAAAACCAAAATTAGGTATCCATTAGAATTCCGAGCAGACCGGTCTCCGCAAGCAGCACCTGTTCACGAGTTGACGCATATGCCAGCCATCGCCTTCCTCAACCATATTTGAGGAAAGGTGGCGCCGCACGACGCCGCCACTTGCCAACACCTCATCGTGAGCATGACTGGTCGGAATGCCAATGTTTACCCATTACATTACGAAGGCAACTACAGATATTAGTTTTTTTTGTTTGTCGTATAGAAATAAGGAAGCTCTTATATATATATTTAACATTCATATTTATATTTTAAAAAAGAAAATCTCATTAAGCCGTAGAGGACTGCTTACCCACATCCCATTTCAGCATGGCCTCCATCACGACGCTATTTCTATCTTATCGTGGTTTTAATATTAACACCTTTTTGTTACACGCTGTATAATGTCAAAAACTATTCCAGCACACATTCAAAAACGTAAACATATGAAACTAGGCGGCGCTTGCACAAACTTGCCTCTATTAAACTCATCATGCAAGTCAATGTTCGTAATCTCTCGCAGTTGGTACGGAAACGGCGCTGAGCTGGAATCATGCGCGTCCCATGCACCAGCCCGCACCCTCAGCCGCGATGCGGAGATCACGTAGTGGGCAGCGGTCAGTACCACGGAGTGATGGATCAGGGAACCACCGCCCACGTAAACATCACCAATCTTCTGGCCACCTGTCTTGGTGTCAGGTACAAGCTCGATCCTGGGAGATGGCACAATGTTCTTTCTTCAATTCAATGATCTTGTTATTTATTGAGGTTCAATGATCTTGTTATTTACTATCCTATTACACTGTGACTTTTACTACACTTTTTTGTAGTTGTGTTATAAAGTTTTTAGGCATAAGAATAAATACACATTAGAATGGAATTTTCTTTGACCAAGTTTTTTTTTCGAACGGTCTAATGCTGTTTGCCTCTACCGGAATTTACAGCGTCACCAGACGGGTGGCGAGCGCAGATGGCACTCGGCCAGATGCGGGCGCAGAGGGCGCACCGCCTAAGGCGAGCGTTGATGACGCTTCGCCGCAAGGAGAGGAGTAGGCGACTTGCTCAAGGGCACCACTAAGGTTCCCGTTAGAACCCTACTGAATATCCCGTTTAACGTGTAAACCAATATCGTGACCTTGAGCCCGTCCGGAGTGGAAGTTTCCTTTATACTTTAAATATAAAGAATACTGAAGACTTATGGTGAATGTCAGTAAAAATTGTAGAGCCAATTATTAGTTTTATGGGTCTATATAAAAATAATGGCCCCGAGTTTCATGCCGCTTCTTCTCGGTGGGCTCTATATATTTTAGAACGCGGCGGTAGAGTCTTTAAAGTAATGAAAAGTTGACGTTCATAAGTGCGACTTTGATGCCTAAATTGAATAAATGATTTTGACTTTGACTTTGACTTTGATACTATTATTTATTCTTATGTTTAAAGTAAGAACCTTACTTGATAATAGCACACATCCAAGGAAATTCACCAAACTTTGTCTTTCCAACGTCATTATTTGACGTGAAATTCTTGACCCCGTCGGAATTTCTCCACCCGCAACCTTTCCCCTGTGAAAGAAAAAACAAACTACATGATGAAGGGGAAAAGACTGTTATATTTTGTTTACGAGCTATTTTTTTTTCTTTACGTTGTGGACTCGTGCTATTTTCATTCTTTAAGTTATTTACAAATTTACTGCTTGAAGTTGCATGAAGTGAGGCTTTCCTTTTGTCAGATTCAAATCCAAGTCACATAGATAAGTCTGTCATTAAGTCACTGTCATGTCAAGTCTCGTTCTAGTAACGCGGTGTATGCATTACTAAAGCTTTCTAATGGGAGATCCCAATAATACAAGAGTAATAATAAAAATAATCCCTTCAAGAGTCGTTATATTATAACAATGAAATTTCTATTGTGTCTGGCCCTATGATGACCAACGACCTTTGATGGAATATATATTCACAGTTTACCTTAATAACGATAGAAATATGACATAACGTCCATACAAATAGTGTCAAATATCTGTCTCTAGTAAGATAAACCGGCGATAGATAGGTTATTGACACCGGCCGTTAGTCGATTGAGGAGGAAAAAGTCAAAACTTTTTATGATTTTGTACACTTTGCGTAAGCAAGACAAAGTGTTTGTAGCGGTGCACAAGACTACTCTTGTGCACCGCTACAAACACAACATCTAGTACACCACTGTTACACGTCAGGACTTGAAAACACACAAACCTATATTTTTACACTTTGCGTAAGCAAGTTTGTAGCAAGTTTGTAGCGGTGCACAATACTACTCTTGTGCACCGCTACAAACACAACGTCTAGTACACCACTGTTACACGTCAGGACTTGAAAACACACAAACCTATATTTTTACACTTTGCGTAAGCAAGACAAAGTGTTTGTAGCGGTGCACAAGACTACTCTTGTGCACCGCTACAAACACAACGTCTAGTACACCACTGTTACACGTCAGGACTTGAAAACACACAAACCTATATTTTTACACTTTGCGTAAGCAAATTTGTAGCAAGTTTGTAGCGGTGCACAATACTACTCTTGTGCACCGCTACAAACACAACATCTAGTACACCACTGTTACACGTCAGGACTTGAAAACACACAAACCTATATTTTTACACTTTGCGTAAGCAAATTTGTGGCAAGTTTGTAGCGGTGCACAATACTACTCTTGTGCACCGCTACAAACACAACGTCTAGTACACCACTGTTACACGTCAGGACTTGAAAACACACAAACCTATATTTTTACACTTTGCGTAAGCAAGTTTGTAGCAAGTTTGTAGCGGTGCACAATACTACTCTTGTGCACCGCTACAAACACAACGTCTAGTACACCACTGTTACACGTCAGGACTTGAAAACACACAAACCTATATTTTTACACTTTGCGTAAGCAAGACACGGTTTGTAGCGGTGCACAAGACTACTCTTGTGCACCGCTACAAACACAACGTCTAGTACACCACTGTTACACGTCAGGACTTGAAACCACACAAACCTATATTTTTACACTTTGCGTAAGCAAGACAAAGTGTTTGTAGCGGTGCACAAGACTACTCTTGTGCACCGCTACAAACACAACATCTAGTACACCACTGTTACACGTCAGGACTTGAAAACACACAAACCTATATTTTTACACTTTGCGTAAGCAAATTTGTAGCAAGTTTGTAGCGGTGCACAATACTACTCTTGTGCACCGCTACAAACACAACGTCTAGTACACCACTGTTACACGTCAGGACTTGAAAACACACAAACCTATATTTTTACACTTTGCGTAAGCAAGACAATGTGTTTGTAGCGGTGCACAAGACTACTCTTGTGCACCGCTACAAACACAACGTCTAGTACACCACTGTTACATGTCAGGACTTGAAAACACACAAACCTATATTTTTACACTTTGCGTAAGCAAGACAATGTGTTTGTAGCGGTGCACAAGACTACTCTTGTGCACCGCTACAAACACAACGTCTAGTACACCACTGTTACACGTCAGGACTTGAAAACACACAAACCTATATTTTTACACTTTGCGTAAGCAAGTTTGTAGCAAGTTTGTAGCGGTGCACAATACTACTCTTGTGCACCGCTACAAACACAACGTCTAGTACACCACTGTTACACGTCAGGACTTGAAAACACACAAACCTATATTTTTACACTTTGCGTAAGCAAGACAAAGTGTTTGTAGCGGTGCACAAGACTACTCTTGTGCACCGCTACAAACACAACATCTAGTACACCACTGTTACACGTCAGGACTTGAAAACACACAAACCTATATTTTTTCACTTTGCGTAAGCAAATTTGTAGCAAGTTTGTAGCGGTGCACAATACTACTCTTGTGCACCGCTACAAACACAACGTCTAGTACACCACTGTTACATGTCAGGACTTGAAAACACACAAACCTATATTTTCACACTTTGCGTAAGCAAGACAATGTGTTTGTAGCGGTGCACAAGACTACTCTTGTGCACCGCTACAAACACAACGTCTAGTACACCACTGTTACACGTCAGGACTTGAAAACACACAAACCTATATTATTACACTTTGCGTAAGCAAATTTGTAGCAAGTTTGTAGCGGTGCACAATACTACTCTTGTGCACCGCTACAAACACAACGTCTAGTACACCACTGTTACACGTCAGGACTTGAAAACACACAAACCTATATTTTTACACTTTGCGTAAGCAAGACAAAGTGTTTGTAGCGGTGCACAAGACTACTCTTGTGCACCGCTACAAACACAACATCTAGTACACCACTGTTACACGTCAGGACTTGAAAACACACAAACCTATATTTTTACACTTTGCGTAAGCAAATTTGTAGCAAGTTTGTAGCGGTGCACAATACTACTCTTGTGCACCGCTACAAACACAACGTCTAGTACACCACTGTTACACGTCAGGACTTGAAAACACACAAACCTATATTTTTACACTTTGCGTAAGCAAGTTTGTAGCAAGTTTGTAGCGGTGCACAATACTACTCTTGTGCACCGCTACAAACACAACATCTAGTACACCACTGTTACACGTCAGGACTTGAAAACACACAAACCTATATTTTTACACTTTGCGTAAGCAAGACAATGTGTTTGTAGCGGTGCACAAGACTACTCTTGTGCACCGCTACAAACACAACATCTAGTACACCACTGTTACACGTCAGGACTTGAAAACACACAAACCTATATTTTTACACTTTGCGTAAGCAAGACAATGTGTTTGTAGCGGTGCACAAGACTACTCTTGTGCACCGCTACAAAAACAACGTCTAGTACACCACTATTATACGTCAGGACTTGAAAACACACAAACCTATATTTTTTTCACGTCTTAGTTCTATTATGACTGTTTTACGACGTGAGTTCAGTCATATAATCTCTTTTTCATACATAGCATTAATTTCGTCAATATATAACCGGATAAACACTCACGTTAGGGATCGGATACTCGAATACCCGGACACTACGCGGTAAGTTCGCCGAGAGCTCACAGATGCCGCCCACCCGCTCTGACATGAGCTTCTGATATGCTTGAAACGTGGGTCGTCTTCGAGCCCTAACGTGCGTGTTTCCCGATAAGGTGCTGTCAATTCATGAAAATGAGGGATTTTGAAGCAGTTTACATTCTTCAAAAAAACAAAATGAGGGTTTTTGAAGCTGTATACATTCTTCAATTTCTCATAAGCAGTGATTATCTTAAAAGAACATAAAGTAATATGACATTTCTAAGACTTTTAAGTAGACATTGACTCACTTTAAACATATTATAACATAAGAGACTACAATAATCCACCAAAGGTCGCACGGCCAGACACAATAGAAATTTCATTGTTATAATGACATCGACTCTTGAAGGGTTAAAAAAATCAAACACACCACTTAATTTCGCTTCTAAAACAGTTTTGTTTTTTATTCACTATTGTATTTATCATGGAACTCATATCATACAAGTGCAATTTGAAAAATTAATTACCGACTTCCATTCTATTACTTTGGTAAAAATAAGTTATTGAAGTGCAACTCAAAAACTACTGGACCGAATTTGATGAAATTTAAATGGGACCACACGGGAAGCACCAGCTTTTAAACAAGAATTTTGAGAATCGGTTAACCCCATCGAAAGTTATGAGGTAACAAACATAAAAAAGTACCTCTAAAAAAACTCTCTAAAAAATGAGTACCTTTTTTTGGAAGTCGGTAGAAAATTCAAACCACTTAATTTGGTTTCTAAAACAGTTTTGCTCTTTATTCCCAATTGTATTTGTCATGGAACTTATATAATAAATTAACAATTTATAATACACATACAACTGTTTTTATTAAATAGATATATATTACTTTTTTATGAATTTTTGTAAAATTTTACGAGATGCGCTTGCTTGATTTCAAGTGAAATAAATGGAACAATTCAAGCTCTGAGCTGACAGCGCCTTAGTAACAGTTTAATGAGTGTTACTCGCGAGAATTTAAACACAAAAATATTTTGTTTAATTGGTGTAAAATTTTATTTTTCTCACTTTATTTTACACACCCGCGTCAATATTGCTCTGATTATAGCAAACTAAAATTTAAAAAAAACACTAATTGGAGTTGCGGAAACAGTGCAGTGGCACGCAAAACTATACAGTTCTGGGTGGCAATACGCAATACATCTGTAATGGGCCAGATTACCATTGGGCGCACGACTTGCTCACATTGTCACTAATTGCATAAAAACGACGTCTTGGGCGGTACCACCGCAGTGAGAAATATTCAAATTCATCATCATCCCAGCAATATTCAGGTTGCCTTCTTTCCTTAACTTCCGCCAAGAAGCCCGGAGTCTGTGTTTCTGCATTTTTTTTGCATGGTCTTCTGCATCCCTAATGGTGAGACCATTGGGGGGACCATCATATTTTACGACGTCAAGCCAGCACTTCCTGGATCTACTCCAGGCCCGGGCGGAGGCGGAAGAGTGAGAAATATTAATGCAAGCGTTACTGTGTTCCGGGTGAACAGCGCTAGAAAGAGACACAAAGATACCAGGGTGGCATAAGCAATGTGCAGTGCTACGCAAAACTACAGTTCTTAACTCCAGGGTAGCATCAGACACGATTAACCCGTCTTTTCATTGCATAACAAAACCAGTTTAAAATGGTATATTTACATTGTTTTTGGCACGTTATCAATCCCCTTTTCCTGCTCGGTGGCGTAAGCGTGCCATTGTTTAAGCTAAGTTTAAGACTAGATTTCTTTTTTTTTCGGAATATGGTCACTACTTTTAGCTAGTCACCACGGATTTAGGAATGGAGGGGATATGGCGCGAGGCATTTACTCTACTGAATCGCATGTCGCAGTTTATCAATTACGCATATCCACTGAACTTTACACCTACAAGTGAAAGAATAACTCATAAAGTAGTACACTGAACGCAACGCTCTCATTAGCTACTTACACCAACTCACTGTAATTTAAAAATATAGTAAGCGCACGATGACGTATAGGTACACACCTATAGGCTAGCATTCTTCATCTTTCAGAATATGTTCAATACTTTGCACTTTAAAACCCTTGAGTTACGAGATTTAAACTAATCTTGGACGCCCAAATTGCACTTTTCAACCCTTTCCCCTCTGCTCGCTGGCGTAAGCGTACGATGGCGTATACACACACCTATAGGCTAATTGCATCCTTCGTTTCTTAGAATATGTAAACAACTTTGCGCTGCAACTCTTGAACAGGATATTTTTTTGGCGACTTAAAAATATGAAAGCCATTTTAAAATTAAAATGCCTAAATTTATTTCACGAATTGTTTTTTTGTCTACTAACCTTAGTGATAGGTTTTTCTGTGATCTTGTTTCCATTGTCGTCTTCTAACAAACAGCAAATGTCTATATATGAGTGGCATTCACCATAATCGGCTCTGAAAGAAAATACGTCGCATCCAAGTAAAAGGGCTTCTAACCGGAGAGTGGAACTTGCTTTTTATGTAGATTGTTCTCCTAAAATGTTTTGATTGTTTACCTAACATAAGTCTCAGCCCTCGTTTACCAAATAGAAGTCTATTAGAAAGACATTACGTACGATTTTTTTGGTCTACTACCTCTGAGAAGCAGGAGCTTTGGGCAGGGACTAACTTGGACAAGCTATTTGAACATTTTGAATAGAAAGCGATAAATTTGAGTTTACTAATTTTTGAATGCTAAAAATGAATGAAAGGAAAGCTACAAGCTACAAGCTACAGACCGATACAGGCTGACTAAGTTTGTACCTATCGATGCGATCGAAATGATCGGTTGTCAGTTTTTATAATTTTAGATCGTGTTTAACTGGGGTCGGCTCCAGGTGTACCTACTGGAGAGGCCGGGATCATTCATGCCCCTACCAGGCTACGACATTATCACTTACCTCTTATAACGTGGATGTAAGGGACCAGGGATCGAGCGTCTTTTTCTTGGATACGACGAAATGTCTATAATAAGTACATGTGTATTTAAAAAACACAGAGCACAAAATATTAATTACCTAAAAATGGAACCGAATGCAACATCAAAAAGTGTGAAATAACTTGTTAATGTCGGTACCACGATAGTTCAAAAGTATCTATTTGTGCACATGGTACCGACATCGACAACTTATTTCGCATTTTTTAATGTTGAAGTCGGATCAAGTTTCAGGTAGGTAAAAATTTTTTTTCACCATTTTAGTGACCCTTGCTACTTACAGGATCGATTGTCATTCGCTTCAATGATGATATCATCAAGATAAGCGTAACACTTTTCATTTATTGGAGTGTGACTCAAAAACTACCTGACCGAAATTGATGAAATTTAAATAGGATCACCTAGGAAGTATACACTATCAAACCAAAAAAGAATTTTGAGTATCGGTCAGCAAATGGGGGAGCAATCGATAAACATACACGTAAAAAAATGCATACAGTTGAACATGTACCCAAATGACAACTAAACTGAATGGAGTTATATCACTTAATGATTCTTAAGAACTTATAATGTTTTTGTTATTGTTTATAATACTAGCTGTGTGTTCTCCCGCGTGGTGATGGATGATGATGATGAAAACTATCCTATGTGGTAATCCTCCTAGATCTAACTAACGAATGGCATCCAAATCTATTCAGCTGTTTTTTGCGGGATTGAGTAGCAAGTCTATCTATCTATCTCAAGTTCATAAGATAAGACTAGCTATGTCCTGCGATTTCACCTGCGTGGTGATGGATGATGATGATGAAAACTATCCTATGTGGTAATCCTCCTAGATCTAACTAACGAATGGCATCCAAATCTATTCAGCTGTTTTTTGCGGGATTGAGTAGCAAGTCTATCTATCTATCTCAAGTTCATAAGATAAGACTAGCTGTGTCCTGCGATTTCATCTGCGTGGTGATGGATGATGATGAAAAGTATCCTATGTGGTAATCCTCCTCGATCTAACTAACGAATGGCATCCAAATCTATTCAGCTGTTTTTTGCGGGATTGAGTAGCAAGTCTATCTATCTATCTCAAGTTCATAAGATAAGACTAGCTGCGTCCTGCGATTTCACCGGCGTGGTGATGGATGATGATGATGAAAAGTATCCTATGTGGTAATCCTCCTAGATCTAACTAACGAATGGCATCCAAATCTATTCAGCTGTTTTTTGCGGGATTGAGTAGCAAGTCTATCTATCTATCTCAAGTTCATAAGATAAGACTAGCTGTGTCCTGCGATTTCACCGGCGTGGTGATGGATGATGATGATGAAAAGTATCCTATGTGGTAATCCTCCTAGATCTAACTAACGAATGGCATCCAAATCTATTCAGCTGTTTTTTGCGGGATTGAGTAGAAAGTCTATCTATCTATCTCAAGTTCATAAGATAAGACTAGCTATGTCCTGCGATTTCACCTGCGTGGTGATGGATGATGATGATGAAAACTATCCTATGTGGTAATCCTCCTAGATCTAACTAACGAATGGCATCCAAATCTATTCAGCTGTTTTTTGCGGGATTGAGTAGCAAGTCTATCTATCTATCTCAAGTTCATAAGATAAGACTAGCTATGTCCTGCGATTTCACCTGCGTGGTGATGGATGATGATGATGAAAACTATCCTATGTGGTAATCCTCCTAGATCTAACTAACGAATGGCATCCAAATCTATTCAGCTGTTTTTTGCGGGATTGAGTAGCAAGTCTATCTATCTATCTCAAGTTCATAAGATAAGACTAGCTGTGTCCTGCGATTTCATCTGCGTGGTGATGGATGATGATGAAAAGTATCCTATGTGGTAATCTTCCTAGATCTAACTAACGAATGGCATCCAAATCTATTCAGCTGTTTTTTGCGGGATTGAGTAGCAAGTCTATCTATCTATCTCAAGTTCATAAGATAAGACTAGCTGTGTCCTGCGATTTCACCGGCGTGGTGATGGATGATGATGATGAAAAGTATCCTATGTGGTAATCCTCCTAGATCTAACTAACGAATGGCATCCAAATCTATTCACCTGTTTTTTGCGGGATTGAGTAGCAAGTCTATCTATTTATCTCAAGTTCATAAGATAAGACTAGCTGTGTCCTGCGATTTCACCTGCGTGGTGATGGATGATGATGATGAAAACTATCGTATGTTCTTCCGGTGATATAATCTACCTACCATCCGTTTACTCGCCTAGTTGATGATGATATTGTCGTTTATTTTTTATTATCTACCTATTTATTATTTATTTTATTATTCAGTCATTTATTTATGACTATAATGAATAATAACTATACATAATATTCTGATTAATTACGTTGGCTGTAACTACATTTTTAATGTCAACAAGTAGGTACAATTAGAAAAATTTGAAACCGACTTGTATTCTTTTCAGATATTGGAGTGTAACTCAAAAACTATTGGAGCGAATTTGATGAAATTTATATGGACTACGCGAAGAAAAACCAGATTTAAAAAAAAGAGATTTGAATACCGGTTCACCCAGTCAAAAGTTACGAGGTAACAAATATAAACAAAAATCTGTCGAATTGAGTACCTCCTCCTTTTCGGAAGTCGGTAGAAAAAGAATAATGGCCAATAATAAATGTGTCCATTAATAAAAATGTCCAACAAATAAAAATATGTTACTTATTTTTAGTGGCAAACAAACAGATGCCTGATGGACAGCGATCAGCGTTGCCTATGGATACGTTCAACACTCAGGGCATCACATACACGTTGCCGATCTTTGAAGACTCTGTTTGGTCGCCTTTTGATGAGCCCCATCCAGAAACACCGTAGGAGAAAACCATAGAGATCTAGAGAGATGTCAATCCGTGCTCTGAGTACAAAACTTGGTAGAGACGCAAGAGCAAGAAACAAAAAGCTCCAAGGGTGGAAGTGTTACAGGGCATAACGCCGGTAGCCGGTGGCGCTCTAGTGAAACTGCAGCACCTCTCAACCCCTTCAGCTATCCACACCAACGTTGCCCCTTTTGTCACCATTGATGGTGGTTCTTATAGAGGGCCCGTTTAGCGGGTCGCAAGTCACCACCTGCCTAAATATTTTAAGATGAGACTGAAATTGGCAGGTGCCGTAGTCTCGTCCATAGCCCACTATCTCCCGTACCACTAATAAGTACATATCAATAGCCATGCCATTTAACCCATTTTTTTTATAGATATACCATGTAACCATCCATCCAAAATGCTTCTGTTTTTATACTACATTGTATTTTTATATCAAACGGGCCTCTAAGTGTTGGCTACAGTCCCACTTATGCCTATGTAAAGGACCGGGTGAAACCCGTGAAATATGTCAAATAAAAATATAATAATAATAATTGTGTGTACCTAGGGACAACATTGCCTCCAATTGTACCATTATCTTCAAGTACACCTTTAACATGCTCGAGCTTTCTCTCTACACATTGGGAGTCGCATAGTCTAAGTGCTCGGTACATCGGCGTACTTGTTACTGAGGACAAATGCAAAGAGTGATGATGTGAGCTGGCATGAAGATATCGATCCATGTGCGTCATATGGCCTGCCATTAACTTGTACATCTAAGAACGTGTCTATCCCGGTAAAGCTGATCCAGTGAGATGATTCGTTAAACCAGATGAGCATCTGAATACTCGACACCCGGGTCGACGTATTCGATCCCGAAATGCGAGTATTTTCCGGTTAATATGGATCGATTTCATTACGAAAATTACCTGATGTCAACTTGTAATTTTCCATCGATAATAATAGTTTGGTTAACAGGACTACATAAGTAGTAAGCCACGCACACACCAGCTCGGCCGTCCGCGGTCGTGCACTTATCAGTACGAGTATCTGAAATATAAAAATATATAATGAGGGGACGGATTTAAAGTATAGAGAGGAAGAACTAGAAGGAAATTATTTTTATTTGCATTGTCATAAAAACTTCCATGAGAACTCATAATTAAATGTAAAACCGGCAAACACTAACGTCTATTATCTAGGCGTTATTACTCCGACCGGTGTTCGGGCAGAAGTGATGCCCATCCTCGTGGAGAGCGTGGTCGGTCTAGCAGCGACGGCCGCTAGTCGCGCACTGCGGGCTGCAGCTCGCGACGCGATGCTCTCTGTGAAACTTGCGGTGTGGGGGCGGGGGACGTCGGCTGTAGCGGTGGCGGTGCCGATCAGTTCTGCCCGAATACCAGCAGTCGGAGTAATAATGACTTGATGATAGACGTGAGTGTTTGCTGGTTTTACATTTGTTAGGAAATTAAGTAAGAAGATGAGCATGTCGTTGCCGGTAAGCAATACGCTTGACCCAGTGCATAAAGCTGAAGTTTTGGGAGTCTCCTGCATTCAGTAATACCATTTGCTGAAGCCCTCCACAACCTCACGCAGTAATGTTTTCACACTATCGGTCATTAGTTCCACCTGAAAATCAGCACTAAGGCTATCAACCCTTGACTCAGCAAATGCTGAGTCGGGACACACTCCCAGCATCTTACAACATTTCGATGAACTGCTTCTAAATTTAGTACCTATCTTAAATTATATATAAGCATTGGTTTTATCTGTATTTTTGGTGTTGTGTGATAGTCTAGAATATATTTTTTCTCTCTTTCTTTATTCTTTCTATTGCTTAGCGGCACTATGGTGGTACTAATACTGGACAACAAAAATATTTGATTTATTACACTTTGTTTATTTGTTTTGTTCTTGAACATAAACCATTTATGTATAATGTTTGAAGTTTTCTCTCATTGTTCAAAATCTAAATTATTCGTCAGAAGCAATGCAATACTGACCTAGTGAAGTTTCTGAGGGAGGCCTCTGGGTTGTGCCGTTTTTCTCCGTCGGGTTGAATATTTGGTTGATAATAGAATCTATGTCTGATGGTGTAGCTTTATCAGCGTCAGGAGCCTCGGTGGTTCCATCCTGTCCAAAGATCCTTTCAATGATCGTATCCACCTTATTGTCCAAAACATCTAAAAAAATCCTCGTGAGTTTCATACAAAATTAAGTATCATTAACCATCAAAACACTCACTTTAGGGATCAAATACGTCGACCTGGGGGCTGATTCCACTAAGTAAATTGCAATCGAGTCGTAGCTGAACGGTGGCTTTATAAGATGTCTTATTCTGGTATCGAACAACAGTCCAGCTGCAGTTACGTTTCTGTTGACGCCAGCGATCGATCTAAACTTTATATTAAGTTAACTCGATAGATAATATACGCGACGCTAACTCATATTCGTATATAGAAGCGTTTAATAAATTTCTATATTTTTTATTTAGGTACAAGGTATTAAAAATTAAAGTTAAAAAATAAATAAAAGTGGCCAAAACGCTGGCGGCATTGCCTCGTTGGATGACTATGCTAAGTTTTTGCCCAAAATAGGCGCCAGCATTTCGTTAAATAATTATATATAATAGCGATAAAGATGACGTATTCCAATTTGCATCTCGAAATAGTAGAACGGCTTTTTGGGTAATGATCGAACGGCAACAGGAGTTTGGAGAAAGGAGGAGGACAAATTGCAGTTGTAGCGGGATAGATTGTTGGACTTTGTGAAATAGTAGAATTGGCCTCCTGGCTTTTGAGCATAATATCAGAAGTTCTCGTCATATCATGAATGCCTACCGTGAGTGTTTTGCCGGTAAATGAAAGTATAAGATCTAAAAATGTTTACAAAAATTTAATGTTTTAATATAAGTAAAATAAATATTAACCACAAACAAAAGTTTTGTGGTTGTAAGTTAAGTAAGTAAGTTGTAAAGTCATGTACATTTAATTATAATTATAGAAAAACTGTCTATATACGGGTCAGTGTATGCATACTTTTTATCTCTGAGCTGACAGGGTCGGTGGTTTCATTTTCAGTAACTGCAGCCTGAGTCGTTGTGGAACTCGAGGGAGTTGCGAAGATGTCAGTTAATAACCTGTCTAAATTGTCATCGTCTTGGGCACCTCGTGAGACGGCTACGAACAGGTAAACGAGGATGATGGCTTTGGCAAACTGAAAAACAATAAATAATTCATTACTTGGGTATATTATTCGAGAGATTTAAAGTATTTTGTTTTGTTTTAAGGAGACGGAATAGGCATAATGCACATCTGTGGCTCTACCATGAATTGGCAACATAAATGTCATCTATAGTCGATACTCGATCTCGCCTACCTATCAAGCTTGTGATTGGCGTACTCGCTATCGGTTTTAGTTCTACAGTTGACCGCAAGGTGGCACTGTTCATTTTTGCATACATATTTTCGCGGCAGTCGATAGCGAGCATCGATTAGTGTCAATGTTTTAAACTCATGGTAGACCTACTGGCGTTAGCTAAGTTTACCTCTGCCCCCCCCCCCCGCGACCCCACCTCCTCGAGTCTGCGCCGAGCGCCCGGACCCTACCTCCTCGAGCCTGCACCAAAGTGCCCGGGCCCCCTTCCTCGAGCCTGCGCCACAGCGCCCGGGCCCCACCTCCTCGAGTCTGCGCAAAAGCACCCGGACCCCGCCACTCCTATGTGGACTTGGCGGCCAAAGCCCATAGGAGCGGCCCCGCCTGAGCCGGCCAGCGCACCCCAACGCCAGCGCGGCCCCTGGGTTCCTCTTGGCTTCACCGTGGTGATCCAAGCCACGGGTACTGAGCCCCCCCGCACCTTAAATGCGAGAACCCTTCGGGGGGGGAAGCATGTTACGCCTAATCTATGTTTACGCAACGTTTATTAATAAAGGCCTATAGGTTTACCTCCTTAGTTTTATATTAATCTTAAATCAGTGTATTGAATTTTATTAAACTATACCTCTTAGTTTTTTCAATAGAACGTTAAACCTACTTATTTTATTTTACCATACTAAGGCCCACTTGCACGTTCCAGAGTTAGCTTCAATAACTTAGAGTCAACTGCTAAAACGGGGTTTTATAATTAATTTATCTTTCACCATTGAAGGTTTGGTGTAAATCTAAGGTTATTTATTGATATTTAACCCAGCAATGTGGGAGGGTTAAGTCTTTAACTAGGGTTAGTGAAGTTTTGTGTCAAAAGAAATTGAAGTTACATTCTGCTGCATAATGTACTCTTTGGAGGATAGACGCGAGACAATACGTATAGAATAAAAAGTCGTCAAAATTTCATACAACAAAGGATAAACAAGAAAGTCTATATACACTGTACTGTAGTGCCAAAGAGATAGATATAAGTTTCACTTATTTTCGATTCATTCATTATTGGTCAGGTTACAATATAAGCGCATAGTTTAGCAAAACCGGTAATCTTTTTTAGTCGTGCGAGGCAAAATGAGAGTTTAAAATTGATATGACTAACGCAAGTTTACAAACTCGTAGACTTATTTATTCAACCCGAGCAAACGTGCAAGTGGGCCTTACATACTTACAAGTACATTTTACGAACATAGATTAATGTTCATTACAATCGGTAGCTTTCGCCGCTATTACTATTCGTGTTTCTTCTTCTGGAGACTTCTGTCCCTGGTATACTTATTATTTGTTGTTTATCTGCACCGATTTTTATGCTGTTTTCATAAATGGATAGAGTGGTTCTTGAGGGAGGTTTTAGTATTCTCCTTGTCTAATTTTTGTATACGATATTTGTTGGAGGTGTCGGAAAAAAATAAGCTTTCTGGGGGCTTTCAATAAAAACGCTGCCTAACAATCCCTTTGAGATATAACAAAATGACCTATGGTGGAATTGTGTATCTTATAAACATAGGGATACAGAAAAGTCCGCGATGCCATAATGTCCATCTCTTAAGGATAACATTCCAAGTATATCCATTTGCATACTTTAAAATTTGGGAAATTATGGATGTATGTTACCTACTCTTTCACGTGCAAAAACCACTCAGTGGATTTTAATGAAATATGGACAATAAAACATATAGGATACTTTTTTATCATCATCATCCATCCCCACGCGGGTGAAACCACCGCAGCTAGTCTAACATCTTTCTCTTCTCTCATTCTGTTCTGTTTTCTTTCTTTCTATTGGTGTTTATTATTGTAAACATTTATATTATGTAACTTGTTAGCAAGTAAGATAAGTTAATAAGTAACTCGCACAATGGGTGCGCAAGTTAAACTTCTCTTTGCGTGAGTTGCTAACTTCCAGGCCCGGCCTGAGTCCTTTAGGAGCACAGGGGGGCACGGGGGCGTGCTTAAAAATAAAGTATCACGTATGTTAGTAACTAGTGTATGAGAACAGTACACGTCGAGAGCCCCCCTAGAGGCAAGTGTAGTCTGTAGACACACAATAACCTACTCTTCCTCTTTCCCTGGGTTAATTAGCAAAGCTATTTCAGAGTTTTGAAACCAAAATATATATGTGCTTGATTTTCTATATAGCACGCAGAACAGATGGCCGAAGGGGCCAAAAGGTTCTAGAGTGGAGACCACGGACCAGCAAGCGCAACGTAGGTCGTCCACTGACAAGGTGGACTGACGACCTGATAAAGGTAGCAGGACGACGTTGGATGCAGGCTGCTTCCAACGAATCCTTTTGGAAATTTGTGGGGGAGGCTATGTTCAGCAGTGGAACATCCTACGGCTGAGATGATGATGATGGTTTTCCAATAGGTTTACATAATGTAGACTTTTGAGCATAATAGGGGTTACTGCGATCCCTTGGTTCTAGGAGGTCGAAGTCGAATCGGGTTCACCTCGTGAAGATGGAAAGGACTGCGTAGTAGACATATTTATGGTATTTTGGGTTAAGTTTTCCGAAAAAGATATCAAATAATGAAATCTTACTATATAATATATTATAATGCTATAGAAAACTCCCCCACCCTTCTGCCTCCCCTCATCACATATCACATCATCAACCATTTTATGTAGATTAAAGTCCATAGTGTTCCTATGAAATATAATTAAAATCCGTCGATATACCACGTATGTCTAAGGCTAAGTGTTGGCTAATAGCTACAGCTTATCTTATGTCTTTGTAAAGGACCGGCAGTCCAATTACGAATCCCAGTTAGAATCAAATGTTGATTGAAATCTTCAAAAGTGGCCACTCTATGTCACTTTTAATAGCTCCGGTAAGCAAAAATGTTAGAGGTAAGATGATAACTGGAGCTGAAAATAGTAACATAAAGGCGCCATTATTTTAGATTGACTCTTCCTTTACGCGCCAACTGCACCCATAGCAGCAGACCATACCGACTAAACCACACGCTGTTTCTCCGGGCGTCCTAGTGTTGGGACAACGGGTACGCTTTTGCAATCGTCCGAGGTTTCGGCGGCATTGGTCCTCCCATAAGGACCCCATCCTGAATGAAGTAGGAGTCACTCCATCCCAGCACACGTAAGGGGCGCGCGGAAACACCGCGCGTGCCTCCTCGAGGTCATGGATTGGCGGCAATGGACACCCCCGTGTCCGTCACCACGACCTCTGTTAAAGGGGATGGAGGAGGGCTTGATACGCCCTCCTACTACGCCTGGGTCTCCGGGTGTGGATCGGCATAGTAGAGGTGATCTCTCTCTCCCATTCCGCAGCCTCCTTCTGCGACACGACCCGTTCGCAGAAATCTAGCCCCACATTCCACGACCTTTCACTTTCCACCATGGCCTTGACCAATTTCCGAAGCGAGATGTTGTCCCCCACTACTGCGAAGAGTTCACGGCGCTCGCTCTCCCAAGCTGGGCACTCCTCAGCAGCGTACGCTCGAGGAGTGCCCATGAGTGATGAAGATCACAGCCACAATGGTGGTGGACACAGGTACTCCCCAAACATCACTCTCTGAGATCTCCTCAGCAGGGCGACGGTTGTCTCCGTCAGTGCATCCGCCCAGACGCGGGGCCCCGTAATGGGCCATGGACCGCACCACTTCCAAATACAGGCGGCGGCAGCTCGATCTCGGTCCCCCGAAATTAGGCAATTCCATAAAAGCATTACAAGGCTATTATGTATCTTCCGTGTAATAAATGATTTATTAATAATAATGATGCTGTAGCCACCATAGCTCAGATATGATCCACCAAGATATATAGGTACAAACCAGACTCTCGATAAAATCTAGCTATAGTAAAATGTTCTACCCCCCAAAAGGTTTAGGATGTGTGTTGGGTTTGAGGCTAGACCAAGAAAATCAATTGTTATTACTTACGAACCAAGCTCGGTCATACAATATGTACTTATTAGGTATATCTAAAATCTCGGGGATATAGAAAGGATTCTATAAATCATTTTGAGATAAAAAACCTCTTGAGTACATTATAATTATTACTCACGGGCTGAACAACGCGGTCACATTAACTAGACGCTTGACCATGTGACGTCATTTTGGCGCTCAAGTACGGTGTGCAAAAAAAACAGACAAAGTGGCCTTAATTAAGATCGAGTAAAAATTGATTAAAAATTAAGTTTGTCAAATGAATAAAAAATATTTATTTATTTTGAAAGGTAAAATACGCGGCGATGATACACATGCCATTTTAGCCTCTTTTTTATCCGACTAAGTACTTTTTAATATTCTAGTTGCGGCACAGGTACGTTTTTCAACCTGATCCACCGGTATGGAAACACGTTTATTTTTCTTCTCATTCTCGAAGAACTGTAGCACTTTTAACACGAGATTTCTCCCTTCAGTGTGTATAACTTTCCCCATGTTATTCTGGTTTGAACACAGTTAAACAGTTAATATTCATCAATCAACAGTAGGTAACAAAATACTTAACAAAACAAAAACTATATAACAAAAACAGAAAACAAGCCAAATTTAGCAAGTAAATTAGCCAAATTATCGACCGTGTATCGGTAACAAAGATGCTGACCGTACTGACACTTGCCGGGTGAGAAAAGGGAATGCGGGGGGAAGCGGGCGGACCCGGCATTCCAGCGATGCGTCGAGTTAATGTGACCGCATTTCGGCGCAGTTACATGCACCTTACACTACCTACCTACATGTTAAAATACCATTTCTTGTACGTTTCGATCAAAATATTTTTTACTTCCATACAAAAATAAAAAATATAATCAATCAAATTAAATAGTCGTAAAACTCAATAAGAGATAACGAGTTTATGAGTCGCGCGGCTCGCGCGATTCCAGAGCACTAAAACCACACACGCAGAAGCTTGCATACAATTGGAACCTAACTACTGCGTCTCAGGAAAAACTGGTTACTCATAACTCGGACTGTTTACTACAAACACTCCGAGTTATGAGTAACCAAAGTTTTTCTAATAATCAAGCAGGTTCGTCCCTGAAAAACTAGGGCAAACGGCAATGACCTCCAGAACGTAGACTAGGTAAACAACAGCCTAAGCGGGGACTGTATCCTGAGCAATAGGTGACGTGCATGGTGATTGCAGAGAGCATTGACCTCACCGACTCTAAGAATAAGCATGTCAAATAGGGCTATCCAAAAAAAATTGGGTACATTTTTAACTGTGTATATGAAAAAACACAAGTACCTAATTTAAAAGTTGTTACTTTGCCATATGAATCCTGACTACGTACATATGTACCTACCAGTATTACCACACCTTTTTGTTACGCGCTGTTTGGGGTATACAAATGTATTTACCGCACCATGCATAGTAAAACGTATTATACACGCGCTTAAATATGGTTTCCGCACTTAATAAATAACTACACTGTGTACTGTTAGCCAATGAGGTTATATATAAACGGAGGTAGATACGTCTTACTGCGCTCGGCTTGATGACATCAACACAAGCTAGAACTTAATTCCAGCCTGGCAGGTACGACGCAGCGCGTGTTCAACACTTAGGAAAAAATGCCTTCTTGTGTGTTCAAAAACTGCAGAACATATACTGGGACGAGTGTAAAAATCAAGAATGATTTATCTTTTCATTTGTAAGTATTGCTTTCTATTTTATCTATCAAAAAGGGAAAATAAAAAATTGTACTTTCCATTTCTTCGCCGCTTCGCCAACCACGCGAACGAGACAAGTAGCGAGCGACAGAGAGAACGAAGCTGCCATTGGCGGTCGAATGGTCAGCCATAGACGAAATATGTTGATCCCTCTCTGACAACTAGGATTAATATATTTTCGTGTACTTTTAATCTTGTCAGTGTAGTTAATGTCGTTGTGCGAGTTGTGTAAGCTAGAGGTAGATAAAGCATAAACTTTGCCATGTTTAAACTTCATACAAGGATAAAACGTCTCTATAGTTAATCTCATTGTTGTTAGCTAGTTTTTTTACGTTTTGTTCCTTAGGCGTTAAAGAAGCCAGTCATGAGATCCGACTGAAAACCACCGCTAATGTTTCCAACATAGCATATTATGCATGTGAATGTGATCTAACTCATGTTAGCATATGCTGAGTCCGGTCACATTCCTGAATCACACAACATTTCAAACATTGTATCATTTCAGTTTTAGTATATTTTCTAAGTTATCTTTACCACGGTAATATGTTACATAGTGCGAAAATCTAAAATAAATTTATAAATATATTCGACCTATAATATAAATATATAATATTGTATATAATTGATAGTTGTTGCCTCAAAAAATGGGTTTACAAGCACACATACAGACGGACAATGATGTCATGTAATTTTAGAAACAGATGGACATATAGATCGATTTGACACCTTAATAGTATGTTCCATTCCAATATTATTGTTTTATACTAGCTGACCCGCCACTGGCTTTGCCCGCTTAGTCTATGGGATATGCAACTAAAGCAATTTAAATTTACACCCCGTAAATTATGTTGTTACCATCCATTAACAAAAGTATTTTAACAATTTCGCAGTTTGATGCATTAACTTTAATTATGTGATTTTGTGCCCCATAGAATGAACGAAGCCGCTGGCGGTCATATAGTTATTGATGTCTTCGGAAAACATAAGTCAATCTCCGCAAGATGCAGTAATGGCAGGAAATATTTTCGCATTATTAACAGCCTAGTGTACCTAGCAGAAACACTCCAATAGTACGTTCAAAATTTGTACTTATATTGAGACCAGACGCCTTATTGTCTAACTTGAATGAGAATGGTATGTCACTTCATTCTCATTCCCATTGATGGCTCCAGCCAATAGGCTTGCAGGATTTCGTCCAGAATGGGATTCGAATGTCAAAATGAAGCCCATACTCATAGTTTGTAGTCCGAAGCGTGACGCGTTGACGCTTACGATACGAATACTTTTTCGCAAATTGTTTATGATATGGCCTCTTGTCTACTATAAACAAAATAATGCTAGAGATCTTATGCATATGCATAAGAACTTGTCTTGAAAACATCTACGCAGAACGCAATCCACAGACGTGTATTTGATGCATTTTTAACAGAGTTCAAATAAGTAGGATGGTTCTCTATTCGACCGTATATCTTTTTATGTGTGTTTGCGGATAACTGCGTCGTTTATGAACCGATTATAATTATTCTTTTTTGTTTGAGTATACTTCCGCGGTAGTTCTTTATTATTCATCATATTCGCTCCAGTAGTTTTTGAGCTACACTCCAATAACTGAAAAATGTATTGCCTATTTGTGAATGACATTCGATTCCGTAAGTATCAAGGGTCACTAAAAAGGGTGAAATATTTTTACCAAAAAATGGAACCGACTTCAACACTAAAAAGTGTGAAGTAACTTTTCGAAGTCGGCTATAACACAAAAGGCATTAAATACGAAAACAATAAGTATTCCTTAGTAGGATGGATTATCGGAAAGAACACCTCTATAAGGCCGTGAACTCAATATGTTTCTGTAGCTTCGTAGCCCATACAACGCTGGCGTTCAGTTATAGTAAACTATATAAATCATTTACCAAATTAAATTTAAACAAAATCACTACTTATAAAACTTTGCACTCACCATTATGGATGTCTCTACAACATATTCGTCTAATCATAAAACCGGTTACTTAAGTTGTTTTAAAATAATATATTTTCCTTGTACTAAATTGAAGGTTACGGTTACACTGTCGACGCGGCAGCAACTTTTTGCCAAATGACACTGGTCAAGCCAGTCTTTGATTTTATTTATAGGATAATGACCGCGAAGTCAAAAGTCATGTCTATTGTGGATGGTAACTCAGTCTGATCTAACATTCAAAGCTGTACGAGGAAACTGAGAAATGCAAGGATACGACTAGTTACACATCTCTCGAAAACCTCCCTCGCTCACGTCCCTAGCATAATCATAATCAGCCCATTTTGTTCCCACTGCTGGGACTCGAGCCTTCCTCTCAGATTGAGGAGTTGGGTCATAATCCACCACGCGGGCCCAGTGCGGGTTAGTGGACAGGTTAGTGGCCAACCCATGACGAAGTTTTCAGGCCGCCCGAAGGCCCTCGACACAGCCTAACGACTTTAGTCCTAAGACAAACAACCGGGACCGACGGCTTAACGTGCGCTCCGAAGCACGGAAGCGCGCAGTTGAATAATGCCACTAGCACACACCCATCCAAGTTCTGATCGCAGCAATCGTTGCTTAGCTTGTTGATCGGTTAAGATCGCCAAGTCGAGCTCCGCTACGAGCGCTTCTAACACGGTTCCCTTTTTTTGCATTAAATTTTATGTCATAATTTAACAAGGCATACTTTCTCTTATCCTAATAACAGTTACGAGCAATATTCATTGCGCACATCTTTTCATGCGCATTTTTCTACTGACTTCCAAAAAAAAGAGGAGGTACTCAATTCTACTATATTTTTATGTTTGTTACCGCATAACTTTCGACTGGGTCAACCGATTCTCAATTTTTTTTTTTTCTGTAAGCTGGCGCTTCCCGCGTGGTCCCATTCAAATTTCATTAAATTCGGTCCAGTAGTTTTTGAGTTACACTCCAATAACTGAATAGAATGGAAGTAGGTTTAAATTTTTTCTAATTGTACTCGTTTATAGCATAACTACTATAAGCATCATAATTGTTAAGCACACTATTCTGAAGCCTAAATTTACTTACGCATAATGATATTTAAGCATAAGGGAAGAAGTAAGTTTTTGTATTTTTTATTTGCATTTAATAATAGTAGTTTATGCAACCGTCTTATAGGGGTTATAAAACAAGGTTTATCGCATGAGGCCAAGCCGATTTCATTCTTGGTTCCCTAAATCTGATCAACTGTTCCAAGTAAATAAATTTAAATATTTCGAGTATTATAATAAATACCTACTTTTTTTTCATTCTTTAAAATGTCTTTAATGTATTATAAGTACCTATATATTTTTTTCCTTCATAAACATGTATGTGCCAGCAGAAACGTCTTCGTCCAGTTTGAATACCTATTTAACAATACGTAGCCACAGAGTCTACAGACACGCATCTACGTGGCGGTCATAGATAAATCAGCGTATGTGACAATTCACCACAGACAGACTATCCAGAGATACCATCGTTCCACAAACGACATAGGTGAGGTGGCACACAGAGAGGCTAAGAGGTCATTGTTTTTTATTTTCTTCCAATTCAGTACACGTTACCGCTAAAATGTATTTTGCAAAAATGTGTAACATTATTTTAAATCTTAATTATTGCTCATTGTTTTTAAGTTTTAAATGGCGTGTAAATTATTTCATAGCAATTATATGTAATTAATAATTATATATTATATACCACTAAGTATTTTTTGTAGTTAGTTCGTTATGTAAAAGGTTTCATTTATTATATTCTATTATTATAAATGTAGTTCTTACCTGTAAGTAATTAAAAAAAAAGAATCTTGTAATAAAAGCTGCTGATGTTCGTGATGTCATGGATAAGGGTTTCGGCTGAAAATCAGTAACTAGGATCTAAGTTAGATCTTAGTTAAATGCTGAGTTGGGACCTGTATTCGTGACAGCACGCAATATTGTATAAATACCTACAATGGAATGTATGTATGTGTTTTGTATATATATATATTTCTTTGTTTTTTTTACATTAGCCTCATGTGTACCTATATTCAAATTTTGTATTTTGTTTTTATGTTATGGTTTTATTGGTGTATTTTATGGTGTGTGCCCGACTAAACATATTTCATTTCATTTTCATTTTCAGCATCATGATCTTTATCAGACGATGACATAGTTGTACTCTAATATGTTTCTGGCATGTCACTCTAGAGCACAGGTTCCCATACGGTCGATCGTGAGAGGTTTTCAGGTCGATCTCCGAGGATAGGTAAAGTTATCAGAGATCGACCAACTGTAGCTTTTTTGCTAATGAAAAAAGCAACGTCCAGAAACATGAAGTGAATTATGATAATGAGAAAGAGATATGAAATGAGTGAAGTATCAGAACCTGAAATGAAATATCCGTTATTATAAAGCAATAGCACTGCAAATAACTGAGAATGTTCCTAAGTACAAACATTTTGCGGAAGAACACCAATGTCACGGGTCCACATCAGACTCATGATAAATTTGCATTTCTAATATTGTATCACTAATATTTATATTTGTAGTATTGGATGATTATAAATTTAATTCAGATTTGACACTGCACCCGATGTAGTTTTACACAGTTATTATTCTTGTTTTTTTTTTTATTTGGAAGGTTATACCGTATACATATATAATGGTTTTATAACCGTATTTATACGTTATATAATAGGTACGACTAGCTGACCCGCCAGCGGCTTCGCTCGCGGGATACGGTAATTACAGACTTCAATGGGTCAGATTTCAATTAGGGGTCGATTTCACAAAATCCCGTCTTAGTGAGTACATAGGTCCAAAAAAGAACCCACATGCAAAATTTTCAACTTTTAGAACTCGCAGTAACGAAGTTTCATTCAAACTATTAACCCCACAAACCCTTAGGGGTTGAATTTCATAAAATCCCGTCTTAGTGAGCACCTACGTCCTAAAAAAAACCCACATGCTAAATTTTCAACTTTTAGCACTCGCAGTAACGAAGTTTCATTCAAACTATCAACCCCAAAAAACCCTTAGGGGTTGAATTTTATAAAATCCCGTCTTAGTGAGCACCTACGTCCTAAAAAGAACCCACATGCAATATTTTCAACTTTTAGAACTCGCAGTAACGAAGTTTCATTCAAACTATCAACCCTAAAAAACCCTTAGGGGTTGAATTTCACAAAAATCCCGTCTTAGTGAAAACATAGGTCCAAAAAAGAACCCACATGCAAAATATTCAACTTTTAGAACTCGCAGTAACGAAGTTTCATTCAAACTATCAACCCTAAAAAACCCTTAGGGGTTGAATTTCACAAAAATCTCGTCTTAGTGAAAACATAGGTCCAAAAAAGAACCCACATGCAAAATATTCAACTTTTAGAACTCGCAGTAACGAAGTTTCATTCAAACTATCAACCCCCAAAAAACCCTTAGGGGTTGAATTTCATAAAATCCCGCCTTAGTGAGCACCTACGTCCTAAAAAGAAACCCCCATGCAAAATTTTAAACTTTTTGCACTCGCAGTAACAAAGTTTCATTCAAACTATCAACCCTACAAACCCTTAGGGGCTGAATTTCATAAAATCCCGCCTTAGTGAGCACCTACGTCCTAAAAAGAACCCACATGCAAAATATTCAACTTTTAGAACTCGCAGTAACGAAGTTTCATTCAAACTATCAACCCCCAAAAAACCCTTAGGGGTTGAATTTCATAAAATCCCGCCTTAGTGAGCACCTACGTCCTAAAAAGAAACCCCATGCAAAATTTAACTTTTAGCTTTTAGCACTTGTAGTTTCTGAGATTTCGTGATGAGTGAGTGACCTTTCGCTTTTATATATATATATATATATATATATATATATATATACAGTTATATCAATCCGTCAATTTTTGATCATGCGTGCTATATCGCGAGCACTTTGTTGATCCGAAAACCTATGTTGATCCGGGTGGTTTTTGTTGATCCAATGTAATATTTTTCATACAAATGTGGTTCCGGCCGGATCAACGATTTACTCCGTTGAAGTTTAGGAAACGCAACCGAAATGTTGATCCAACATACAAATCCACTCCGATAGTTGTTGATACGATTCAAATGGGCCAATCAGAAGGCAGCAAGTCCTCCTACTGGACATACTTAAGGTATATTTATTGTAAGACTACCTAATCATTAACTTTTCTTTATTTATTAATTTTTTATGTTTATAGGTATGATATATATATGGTAAGGAAATTTGTTGACGACACGAGCTTATCGCTTAACCGATGTTAAGCTTCGTGCCCAGCTGCATGCATGCCAGCAGCTCAATGTCATACAGAGTATGTGACATTGTATCGCCTTCAGTACCCTGAGAATTAAGATCTAGAGTCTCGAAGCACCGTTATTACTCCGCAAACAATGCCCTTCGACCCGGAACACCGTAGCGTTGATTAGCTACTGCTTGGCCGTTGATTAACTGACAAAGGTCTGGCCATTCCTCAGACTGGCCCTCGCAAGAGTCCTACCAATACTAGATATAGACGTATATAAGGACCATTTCTAATTGTTATTATAATGTTTAAGTAGTATGGATACATACATTAATTAAAGTGATTATTGAAAGGCAAAAAATGATCTTATCGCATCATATCAAAGTTGAGTTTGGATGACATGTAGAAAAAAATAATTTTTATCAATCATATTTTTTTTATTATATAACATCTTTAATCCGTTAGACATTACTAACATTTAGAAAATAAAAAGCAATAATTATTTTGAAAAAAAAAATAACATAAGTTAAGTAACATTTCGTTTATAGGTACTTAATCGACAATTCTAACATATGTAACAAACATTATAATTAGCCAGATAATAAGAAAAAATATGTTCTCAATATTATTATTAATTATATAACTTAAAAAACATCTTCAAAATATTTATAATCAGTCAGTCAAAGATTATAATTATTAAAAGGTAGAAAAAAAATCAAACACCAAATATTCTTACTACTTATTTAATAGGTAGGTACTATCACTAAACTACTAACTAAATGAATCAGTCTAACATTTAGGAGACATTACATGTGCCCTTGTTATGAGATCAATACAATTACTATTAATATTAAGAGGAACTTGTTGTATCACACAGAATCTTCATTAAAATATATTTACTTTTTCTTATAAATATTGTTAACATACGTGTTAAGTTGCATCCAAGTCCTATTTTGAAGAATAGGTTCTTTATTTAAAACTTCCATACATTTGTTTTTGCCTGGACTTATATTTTTATTTATGTATGATTGGAAATATTTTTTGACTAATTTTATCTCTTCATCCGACCATCCTTTTTTTTCGTTTCTTAATTGGATTATCACTATCGCTTGAACTTGGGCATTTTATTTTTGTCTTTCTGTTATTTGTTTTAATGTTGATATTTTTATTATTAGAATCTTTATGATATAATATTAGAATCTTTAAGAGGAACTTGTTGTATCACACAGAATCTTCATTAAAATATATTTACTTTTTCTTATAAATATTGTTAACATACGTGTTAAGTTGCATCCAAGTCCTATTTTGAAGAATAGGTTCTTTATTTAAAACTTCCATACATTTGTTTTTGCCTGGATTTATATTTTCATTTATGTATGATTGGAAATATTTTTTGACTAATTTTATCTCTTCATCCGACCATCCTTTTTTTCGTTTCTTAATTGGATTATCACTATCGCTTGAACTTGGGCATTTTATTTTTGTCTTTCTGTTATTTGTTTTAATGTTGATATTTTTATTATTAGAATCTTTATGATATATATTTTTTTACTTTTGTTCGTCTAGTTTTACTTCTTTTCTGAATCTGTTTATCATCATCAATATCGATTTCACGTGTACTACTTGACCATTTTGTTTCCGTCATGCTTCCGTTTGGCTTAATTTTGGGGTCTTTATTTTTAGGATCTTGGTTGTACTGATTGTCTTGTTTTTTATCGTTTACTTCATTATAGTCTCCAATTTCCATTTCTTCCATGTTATTATTGACTGTAGTTTCTGGTGTTTTGATAGATATTTTGGGGTTTGTAAGTAAGGTGTTAGATTGGTCGCTTTCTATTGCCGGATTTTTTGAAGATGGCGTCTGTTCCTCAAAGTTTTTAGTTTCTTGGTATGATTGAGATGTAATAGTTTCTATCCTGTGACCCTTCTTCTCCATTAATGTATTTTCATATTCTAAGAGTTGAGATCCTACAACAGCTTTTTGGAGTACCTGCATAAGCAATCTATAATTTTGTGCATGAACTGATATATTATGCCCTAGAAATCCTGCCAATTGCTCAGTATAACGATAATTTTGCTTAGAATGAATTTGGAACATTGTAGCAATATGATGTCTCATTCCGGTGGATGTAATCATTTCGGGGCGTTTCAAATTACACTGTTTTTTTATCATATCTAAACACTTACCGCCCTCAAAAGGTTCTTGTGTACCAGGTCTTGCAAATAAATATTGGCTGGAGCTTGGAATTTTTAAATCTTCACGGCAAGCTATTATTAAATCTATGTTTTCTCTCATTATTTTTGTTAGCAGAATAGGCACACCCCTTGTTCTTTTACCGGGAATCTGAAATACGTCTAATTCTTCAATACACTTCCTCTGCTCTACTGTTAAACTTTCCAAAACCTTTTCGGGCACTTCTTCATTCTTTCTATTGATGTAAAACATAAGTTCAGCTTCAGCGACATCACCTGATCGTTTTCGATCCAACATTATAATATGAGCTATTGTTACCATGCACAATAATTCATAATTTAAAACACATCTATCTTTTCTCAATCTGCTCGCATATTTAATTTCGAATTTATGGATTTTTTGCATAACGGTATTAATGTCACTGTACAACGGCATGACTTTTTCTTTGGTCAAGTGATTTCGTTTTCTACTTTTCTCAGCGTTCGACGAAATCTCCCACTCCCAATTGATTTCAATTAAATATTTAAAGTCATCTAGTTTTTTTTTATGTGCTTCCTTATAAGCTGTGGATTCATTTTGACACATAATAGCCTGTGTGTATAGTATTTCAACAAATCCCAAGACTGCGGGACGCATACGTGCGGTTATGCTTATAATTTTGACCATGACTGTTTGTTCATTAAAGCCACACATTTCTTTTATGGCACTTACAAATGTTTAATATTTATCAGGATCAATCGCGTCAATGAGATTTTCAATAGTTGTGTCTTTTTTCCGCAATAAAATTAAAAGAGTAGCTTAATCCCTCATTTTGGAACAAAGCGCTTTACGACTTCGTCGTTCTTTTTTCTTTTTCAAGAGACGAGCACCGTATGCTATGATTAATGGATCATTTTTAATGCAATTTCATCAGAACGAATATGCGACAGTATTTTTTCTTTTAGCTCAATGGAAGCGTTCGCCGTATTGAGAACGATTGTTAAGCTGTGATTAAACAATTCTTTTCTTTTAAGTGACGGAATAACATGTTCAGAAGCTTTACAATTTCTTAAATGTCTGAAAAATTAAGAACTATTAAATGTGCCCAAGCATGTTTTACAAGTAGCGTAAGTTGACGGGTTAGAGGTACCCTGGTTACTTCGTTTTGATGGTAATAAGGTTAAATGAGCGTCCCGATCAAAGGTCACTTTAGATTGTGTAAAAAATTTCCCTTGTTTCTCTATTTATATGTAATTTTTTGTTGTTTTAGTTTTCGTATTTTAGGGTCTTTATCATTGATAGCTTTATACTGAAGAACTTCGATTTCATCTGCGTGGTTACGTAAAAGATGTCTAGAATAATTAGTTACAATTGCTTGACAGTAGAAACATGCATTTCTTCGGTCCCACTTACGTTTTCTCGCCATATTATTAACGTCTTTTTCAATATTATCTTCTTCAAAATCCGGATTTCCTTCTATCAGTACACTTACGCCCTCATTAGTCGATAAGTTCTGGCTCCTTTCCCCACTATTGACTTCTGTGTTTCTTTCTTGTAACTGTTTTACTTTTCTATTGCAATTTTTTTCAACTGAACGATTACTGGGTCATCATGATATTCATCGTCAAAAGACTAAAACAAAAAATTAAATATTATATAAACTTAGTTTTTTTTAAATTTTTAAATAATTAACTTAAAATAAACTTGTAAAATGGAGCCGGAGTTTTCAACAATTACAAGTGCCAACTTAATATTCGGTACTCATTAAAAAAAATCTACTATCGCGTACATATTTCTCATAATAACAATATGCTGTGTGATAGTTAGGTGGTATCACCTTATTTAAGCTATCATCGCTATCATAGCCCACGTTTTTTGAATCAAAGTCCGATTCATCACTAGGTGAAAAATCTCCCACGTCAGAGTCAGTCAGCGCTGCCGCGACCTGCAAAAAAAGACCGAATGAAGACCATGTTACCATTTTAATTTTACTAGTGTCTCGTCAATAGCAATTAGGACATATAAAATAAATACCTGTATGTGTTGAGTAGTACGAGTATCATCAGGAAACAATTGTTGAACATCTATAGAGATGTCTGAAGGTATGTTTTCAGACAGATTAGATATATTCATAAGTGACGATATTCCCGATACGTCAACAGAATGTTTGTGGTCAGGTACATATTTATTCCGGTGATTATCATCATCAATATGGCATTTACTTCTGATTAATAGTGCAACTTCAGTTTCTTTTTCATTTTCAATTGCATTCTGAAAAATTGTATAAAAATTAAATACCTATATTTATTATAAGGTCTCAGTATGAATACTAATAGAATAAAGTAGGTAGGTACTTACACTAGTCTGAATTTGCTCACTAGGATTAAACAGCTCAGAATTCTCAATAAGAGTATCGTTTGAGTTATCAGAAAGAGCAATCATTCCATCATATCTTGTTCGATCATTTTGACTAATTTTTATAGTAGGTTTTAAAGAAATTACTGAGCTACCGGATGTATTCTCAGACACAGAATCTAATCCAGGCAAATTATGATGTGACATATTTTCTGCAAAAAAACATGAAAATAATGCAAATTACATAATATTAACATACTAGGCATAGGTAGGTAAGTAGTAACAGAGTAGATAATAAAAGGGATCAAGTAGGTACCTACTTTTTTGACTCGAAAAATATTTTTTTAAGTAATATTTTATAATAAACGTTACTGGTAATTTCGTATTTATAAAGAAATATTTAAAAATACTTACCATCACAATAATCCGCTACAAATAGATTTCTTGTCTGACAGTAACCAAACGTCTAAACACAATCACATATTGCACGCAAATGACCGTCGACCGGAGCCACCGCGCGGGCGTCGACAGGTTCAAGGTCAAATGCCCTCGGATCAACGTTAGTTAGTAAGATTGCGCATGAGCATGCATATAAAACGGATGCACATTTGACTCGTCGGTATATTTTTTGCGACCGTTACGGATCAACAAAAACATTTTGTTAATGTATTTTTTGATGGCAAGTATGTTGCAAAGCGACTGATGCAGATCCCCAAACAACCCTTCCATTTCAAATTCGGATCAAAGTATATCAGTTATAATTGTAAAGAGCCAATTATACACTGCAAAAAGGTGGATCAACATTTATTTTAATATCTTACTATATATATATATAGATTATATAACTGTATAAATTCGGTTTTTTAATCGTATTATCGTATTACTTACCCAAACATTTGATAACATTTTGTCCATCTTTTAGTCATACATTTTTGCTAGGTCAATCTCCTTAAAAAAATATGGGCACCGCTGCTCTAGAGGGTCCATCGGATGTCGTGCCAGAGTCATGATACATGCCGAGGATAATCACGTTGCAGTCACGTTGCTTAGGTAGGCACATCGCCTTAATCGTTCGAGCTAATTATGTCCGTAATCAAGTTATTAAACTTTTAGATTATGCTTTTCTACCGACTTTCAAAAAGGAGGAGGTACTCAATTCGACTGTGTTTTTTATGTTAATTACCTCATAACTTTCGACTGGGTAACCAATTTGCAAATTTTTTTTTGTTTGAAAGCTGGTGGCCTGTGGTCCCAAGTAAATTTTATCAAATTCGGTACAGTAGTTTTTGAGTTACCTACACTCCAATAACTGATTTTTATCAAGGTTGCATGCAAATTGCACTTGTTTGGAATCGGTTCAAAATGAAACAACAATAGAATTTCACATATACCTATTCAGACTTTATTAATAAAAAAAGGAGGAGGTACTCAGTTCGACTGTTTTTTTAAAATGTTTATTACCTCCTAACTTTCGACTGGGTAACCGATTTCCAAAATTATTTTTTGACTGAAAGCTGGTGCTTACCGTTAAATTTCATCAAATTCGGTCCTGTGGTTTTTAAGTTACACTCCAATAACTGATTTTTACCAAAGTAATAGAATGGAAGTCGGTATTAAGTTTTTCAAATTGCACTTGTTTGGAATCGATTCAAAATAAAACAACAATAGAATTTCACATATATTCAGACTTTATTAATAATCTTTTCACTTCCACTTATAATCTTCGGTGATATTTTCAAGAGTGCAGATCTGTGGGGCAGTTCCATCACCAGTTCTGTAGACCTCGTACCGCGGTGGGGATTCAAGCGTCGACTTACCACATACAATGATTATGGGGTACCCCATTCTGAAAAACAAATCATAATTCATAATCGTTTATTGTCACCTCTCCACGCGTCTCCACAGAATAAGTCATTATTTTATGGGACAATGTTTACGACTCTTAATAAACTTCCCAATTCGAGATTTGCCTATTAAAGAGTTTAAAGTTACTATTAAAACTAAACTCTGTCTAAAAGGTTATTACACAATTTCGGATTACTTGGAGGATAAAACAGCTTGGGACTGATCACTCCAGGATCTACCTACTCGTGTATTACGATGTCAAAGTGTAGCGTGTCTTGCCCTACTCATACCATTATTATGTTCTCTTTTGTAAGGCAACACACTGGAGCTAAAAATAAACGAACATTTGTTAATTACATTAAGTAAGTAGCGATAAAAAAATATGCAAAACGATAAGCCAGCTGAGTTTCTTGCCGGATCTTCTCAGTCGTGTTCGCGTTCCGATCCGGTTGTATATTTAACAAAAAATAAATGTAATATGACAATTTGTAAGTGCCCCCGTAGGCCTATACAGAATAAATGATTTGACTTTGATTTCAGCTGCATGATGTCAAAAAACTTAAAAGTATTGACAGCTACCCTTTTGGGCATACAATCTATACTAATATTATAAGAGAAAAGATTTATATGTAACGAATAAAATTAAAAACTACTGGACCCATTTCAAAAACTCTTTTGCCGTTTGAAGCTTTTTTTTTTTTTGAGGGGGGAAATGCTGTGCACTTCCCTTCCGCCACGGGGGTGACGGAAGGGGGCGTGTGGGGCTCAGACCCACTAAAACCCCCCCGTGAGCAGTCCTCCGCCAAGGTGGAACGAGACAGGGTCGCGCTGGCAGTCACCATCTCGCCCCAGCGGTAGGCCCGGATTGATCTTAACCGGGCCTCAGCGCCTGTGAAGGGATGACCTTGCTCACCAAGGTCACCACCTAGACGTGTAGGGCCGTGCAAGCCGACAAAGAGTCCCCCGACTCTTCGCCAGTGACCCAACTATGGGGGAGGGAGGAGACGTGCGAACCGTCTCCTCCGTTCTCCCGGTCGTCTGCGCCGGAGTGGATCAGCTCGAACATCGTTCTCCCTGATCCGCTCTGCAGCCTCCTTCTGCGCCATTACCGCTTCGCAGAAGGTGGCCACCGCCTGCCACGATCTCTCGCTGCCGAGCATGGAGATTACCACGCTCGGCAGGGAGAGATCTCCGCCTATTTCCGGTGAAAGCGTGTGCCGCTGCGGGCCCCATGCAGCACACACTTCCAGCGTGTGTTGCGCTGTATCTTCCGGCGCACCACACTCATGGCAGGCTGGTGTCGCCTCCCGTCTCGCAATTTGGTGCACGTACTTTCCGAAGCATCCATGTCCGGAGAGTACCTGCACCAATCGGAAAGTCAGCGAACCGAAAGGGCGCTTCACCCACCTCTGAAGGACTGGACGGATTGCCTCCACCGTCCACTGCCCAGGGACCGGCGGAGCCAGATCCTCCTCCCAACGCCGCAACAGGGTGGCTCGCGCCTGCCGCCGCATGCGTGTGACCTCCTCCCAGTCTGGGGCTGCTCCTCGGGATCTCCTCGCTGCCACGAAGTGGTAGACTTCAGCGAGGATTTCCGCTTGCAGCTCCCAGGGGGGATCACTGGCCAGCACGCACGCTGCCGTCCATGACACCGTCCGATATCCACGAATTGCCCTAGTCGCAATGACTCGCTGCGGACGTCGCAGCAAGCTTCTATTGCTGCGACTGAGGGCGTCTACCCAGACCGGTGCCCCATATAGGGCCATACTCCGGATCACTCCGGAGTAAAGTCGGCGGCAGTTGGCGTTCGGGCCACCCACGTTGGGCAGCAGCCTCCCCAAAGCGGCTGCAGCTCCCACGACTCTTGGGGCCAGTTGGGAAAAATGGCCCCCAAAAGCCCACCTACCATCAAGGCTGAGGCCCAAATATTTCATTTGGGCCCCACCCGGGACGAGAACCCCATCTAGGATAATTCGCGTTCCTGGAGGGGCCCCCCCTCGGGGCTATGAAATAATAGAGCCTCAGTTTTTGAGAGTGCAACCTCCAGACCAAGAGCGCGTATGCGGTCGATCACAAGGGTTGTGCCCACCGTGACCAGCCGCAACGCCTCCCTGAGGTCCCTCCCCCTGGCCACGACTAGGGTGTCGTCCGCGTAGCACGCTACCCGTATATTTGCAGGAAGCGTGCCGCGAAGTATCCAGTCGTAGCCTATGTTCCATAGGAGTGGTCCCAGCACCGACCCCTGTGGAACCCCGCAAGAGACATGACGGCGTCTCAAACCGTCGCGTCCTTCCACCAGAACGTTGCGGTCCAGCAGATAGTCAGACAACAGCCTTCGCAAGTACAGGGGCACTCCGTGATATCGAAGCGCCTCCTGTATTGCTCCGTGTGGAAGGCTGTTGAAGGCGTTGACTATGTCTAAAGATACGGCTAACGCCTTTTCCCCCTCGCTTACTGCCTGCTGCGTCCACCCCTTGAGCCAAAGCAGGGCGTCTATTGTGGACCGCCCTGTTCTAAAGCCGTACTGAGCCTCCGACAGGCCAGGTCCAATACCATCTAGGTGCCGTATGACACGGGATGCTATCACCCTCTCAAGCAGCTTGCCCGTGTCATCTAGCTTGCCGTTAGAAGCTACAGTATCACTGAGTAACATGGGCACAAACATTCAAAAAAGTTAGGGATCCGAACGAAAACTTCGATAATGCAACCCAAGGTGTAAAAAAATATCCTTACATCGCGTACGCTGCGGAAACTGTTGACAATAGAGCAAAGTGAAGTCCTGCAGTTTTATAGAAAACATCAATATCTACAAAAAATATGCAATACGACATGTCTAACTATTACAGTTATGTCACAATAACTACTTTTCCGTGTTATATATGCAATATTAACGCCGGTACGAACTAGGCCACATTATTCGTACCTAGGTTTTCATCCTTATCTACTCTAAAGTTTTGAAAGTTTCTTTGTAACAATCGCAAAAACTACATAACCGGTTAAACATTTCTATCACCAGTTGAAAGCTATATTATGCCTGAGTAGCATACGCTATACGCTGTTTCATCATCATCATCATCATCTGCATCTATTTCCGTACGGTTTAAACCGCGGTAGTATTATATATTATCGACTGTAACTTTTTTGAGATGTATTAATTTCTACTGAATGTGTTTATATTTCTTTCTGTCCTATTAGTCTGCTTGTCAGGGGGACATACGGTAATAAAATGTACCTTCTGTCCCCTTGTTCCCGATGAGTGGACAGATGAGACTTTTTAAAGCTATAACAGGGGTCAACATTACTCTTTCACGTTAAAACGGCGGGGACAATTTTGATGAAATTTGGTATGGATGTAGATGAGGCGCTGGATTAACACATTTTTCATCATCATCCACAATCATGCGGGTGAAAAATTGTAATATGCTTGGGCACAGCATACATAAAACAAGATCTCCGCCTACGTGAAGATCGTAATGACAGTTCTGTCAAAGTTTGAGTCAGTTTCTGATAGCTCAAAGGCACACTATCATTTTGACACTTCGATACACTAGACGTGCTCATCGACCGTCAATGGTGATGAAATGTGATGAGAGTTTTCTTCCATGATGATTAATTTTATATTTGTATGAACGCAGGTACTGTATTGTATTATTAGTGTTTACTGATCGATTTACTAGGTATTACATTTCGTTTGACCATGTAAATATTTGACGATATTTTGGTATAAAGGTAGGCCTTGGAGCAGATAAGCTACTCGAAGTATACCAATCCTGGGCTGACAAAGTCGCGGGCACCAACTAGTCTTCAATAAAACGAGCTCTTACTTTATATGCTTCACACACAACACAACTTCAACACTTCAATCTACAAAAACGACCACTGTTATAGAAGCTTAGCCTTGAAATACTGACTCTACTGACCATTTCTCGTAAAAACTTACCCTGAGTCAAAAAAAACTGGCTTCTACTTATTGGACATTTTCGACCCCTGCTATTAACGTATTATCTGTCCCCCAATCGCAGAAAGGGGGACACTTGGTACGTTTTATTACCATTTGTCCCCTTAAGGCTACGAAGAAATAATATGAGGAAGAGTAACAAGAAATAATATCAGGAAGCCTTAAAAAATGACCCAATACGCCGCTATGACTCAGCTGTCATAGTAGACGTTGCAGCACGCGCGTGGACCAATCCCTGCTTTCCTTCTGAAATTTAAACCAATCACCGAACATGTCTATTTGTAACCTCGGAAGTAATTCGTATTTGGAATCATACGTCGTTTTGGTTTGAAGGACCACTTTTTGTGTGGAATTTGTTCTGAGTTATGCTTCCTGACATTATTTCTTCGTAGCCTTAAGGGGACATAGGGGATACATGGGCATAATCCTACCTGTCAGCCATCATGAGACGTTTTCCAATAGTTAGGTGATGTCTATCGTCTATTATAACATCGCCGCCATCTTGTAACACTGCTTGGCACACCTTCTGGATCTTGTCGGGGCCGTGAGCTGACCATTCTTTTGAGCCTTCCTGTTAAAGCAATAAGGTATATTATTGAAAAACATTCAGATTAACCAGTCATCACTCGAATCTCTTGAAGAATTCTTGGGCATCGGCGGCTGAGGGACTAAAGCTGCGTTCTGACCATAAGAGTTGACTTTGACGTTGTGTACTCTTATACTCTGATGACCACCCTGATGTTAGATAAGTGAGATACATAAACTCTTCATTGCAAAACCACATTATAAAGTATAACAAACAAAGAAATAGAATAATATAAAATAAAAATATACAGGGTGACTGGTTGAACACTTTACATATTGATATATAGTGCTCAGTACTCGATTCTCGTTCTAATTAAGAAAAAAAATAGGTGCCTAATATTTACCTAATTTAACTTTAATTGTCTACTCAAAACAATAAACATGGTCACTCGCGGCGCGCGTGTAGTAATAAAAGCGCGGCGCGGCCGGGCGGGCGGCCGACGATCGCGGCATCCTTTGATTCCTGTGAACGCGGCGCGGGCGGCGCGGCCCTTTGGGTCATTAACCCCGTTCGGACGCAGCTTGATTCCTTTGAACGCGGCGCGGCGCTTTGGGTCATTAACCCCGTTCGGACGGTGTCCATAATTTTCGAGTTATAGCACATTCATAGAATGAAGGTTTCCTCTGTAGTTTAACGGTATTTTTTTAATTTTATTTTTTTAAACGTTTCATGTGACCATGAATTATCATGTCCTTGTTTATGTAAAGTGTTCAACCAGTCACGGTGTATAATAATAATATAATATAATATAATATAATATAATATAATATAATATAATATAATATAATAGAATAAGATAAACATTACTCAACAATGAAAAAGTTAAAATTAAGTGTCACAATGGGCGGTCTTGTCGCTCAGAGCGATCTCTTCCAGACAACCATAATGGCACTTGTATCGTGGGAACTGGACATCAGAGTGCACTCGGACAGGTCGCGATTTTAGTAGACTATGACCATGCTTTATTTTTCGAGTGGACTCTTATCAGAATGCCATAACCTCACTTTATCCATTGCGAAAAGTTTGTAAAATACGTATAAATTTGTTTAATAGTCATGTGTGTTAAATAGCTTTAAAATGGCTGATGGACCTTAAGGCGCGGTCCAACCCCAATTTTAAAATAATTCACGATGCTTTACGTAAGGTTGAAAATAGCTTGTTAGATTGGGCGATGTAATGCGAAAATGCGTTAATTTTGTACGTTTTCTTAATATGTTTCGATATATACTAACACAATTGAAAAAACTGCTGGTTATTACTTTAGTACTATACGTTGGCTATGTATAACCTAAAAAAAATATAGTGTTATCGCTGAAAATTCTGAGAGTTTGGACGTGAAAGTTTATTTTGTGGACCTGTTCAGGATTTTTTTCTGCTGAAAGAGAGTTATATTTATGAATTCTATTCGGTTATTACTCTTTTCCTATTCCTTTTCTAACCTTTGTATTTTTTTCATAATATACTATCGATCTGTTTCGTTACACTAGGTGTTTAAAATTCTGCTTTTTCTTTAATCAGGGTACGAGTGCGCCTTGAGATCCTTCTTTTTTACTTGCTGGAAGCTGTTTTTCCAATACTCAATACTCAATAGATTTATTGCAACATTATGAATGTTACAATGCAAGTCTTAATTATACATGTTTTGTTGTGTGTGTTTCATAATGACCCTCAGTGGGTATGGCAACATTGTGCGGAGCGGGCCGATCTGTTCTATAATAATTGTTTTGTCATCGAAGTATTCATTAAGGCTGTAGTAGCATTTCGTCAACAGTAACTATATTAACGTTTTTGTAAATATGTACTCATTTTAATATCTTGTAGTTGAATCGGTAATTTATTATATATTTTTAATAAATATAAAACGTTTGTATCGCAATAAATCTGCATTTACTTTTGTGATCCGTAATGATACAGAGACTTAAGCTTAATACCCACAGAGACGGGAGACGCGGGAAAGCGGTCGCGATCCAGCCCGGAAAAAATTTGAATGCACCCTGAGACTTCGCACCGCGCCGGATCGCGCCCGCTTGCATGTATAAGTCAAAGTCAAAATCATTTATTAAATTTAGGCATCAAAGACGCACTTATGAACGTTGACTTTTCATTATAATGTACTTTAAAGACTCTACCGCCGCGTTCCAAAATATATAGAGCCCACCGAGAAGAAGCGGCAAGAAACTCGGGGCCATTCTTTTTATATAGATGTTTACAATGTTTCTACTTAGGTACTACAAATATTACATTCTATGGGTGGCAGAGAGACAGCTTGCCAGAAGTGGAGTATTCCAAGCATCTTTATCTTCTATATAATGTCGAACTTTATAGTAAGCTTTTTTTATTAAAACAACATACCGTCCCGGATCGAGACCGCTTTCCTAAGCCTCCCGCAATGCACTTGTTACAATTTTTTTTTCATCGTACAGAAATTCGACCTCTACAGTTTTCTACAGACTTCCAAAAAAAGGAAGAGGCACTCAAGTCGACTTTTTATGATGTTTGTTACCTCATAACTTTCGATAGGATAAACCGATTCATAAAATTCTTTTTTGTTTCAAAGCTGGTGCTTCCCGTGTGGTTCCATTTAAATTTGATCAACTTCGGTCCAGTAGTTTTTGAGTTACACTCCAATAACTGAATAGAAGTCGGTATTATTTTTTTCAAATTGTACTTGTTAGCTTTGGGAAAGCTGAACAAAAAGAGCTCTAAACGACATTTTCACCCACAGATTCCCAATTCGAACGCCCTTGTGAGAGCTTTTACCGTTATTTTCTCCAACTTGAAGCTATTCGACCGCACTAATTACTATTTCAAAACTCGATTTCCGCCATCTTGTGTAATACTTACTTTAGGTCCTATAACGATGGTGTTGTATGGAGCTATAGGCCGCGGCCATCTTAACGATTTCTCCGTAGACAACGCTTCCAGACTGGCTGCTAATAATCTGAAAAATTCAAATACACGTAAATAGTTAGTTATCTGTCTATCTTTACTTATAATACAAGTACAATTTGAAAAAAATAATACCGACTTCCATTCTATTGAGTGTATCTCAAAAACTACTAAACCGAATTTGATGAATTTTATAGGGACCACAGGGGAAACACCCGCTTTAAAACAAAAAAGAATTTTGAGAATCGGTTCACCCAGTCGAAAGTTATGAGGTAACAAACATCATAAAAAGTCGACTTGAGTGCCTCCTCCTTTTTTTGGAAGCCGGTAGAAAACTGTAGAGGTCGAATTTCTGTACGATAAAAAAAAATTGTAACAAGTGCAATTTGAAAAATTTTATATCGACTTCCATTCTACTACTTTGGTAAAAATCACTATATCATTCAAACTGAATAAAATATTCAATACTACTGGACCGAATTTGAAAAAAAAAAATGGGACCACACGGGAAGCACCGGCTTTCAAACAAAAATAGAATTTTGGAAATCGGTTTACCCAGTCCAGAGATATGAGGTAACAAAAATAAAAATAAAATTTAAAAAAAAACAGTTGAGTAGCTCCTCCTTTTTGGAAGTCGGTAGAAATTTGATGTATTGAGTAAAATTGTTTTTTTTTTTTTTTTTCAAATTAATTGTTTCTCTTTTTGTCGTCTGTCTGTTTATAGACTCATCTCCGAAACGACTGGACCAATTTAAATCAAATTTTGTATGGTGGTAGCTTACATCAACATATAGGATACTTTTGATCCCGGTAAATTAAGGAGTTCCGTGGGATAATTTTAATTAATTTAACGTATCCCGCGAAGGCACGCTAGCGAAGCCGCTGTCGGGTCAGCTAGTTTGATATATAATTGATCTCTTTAAAATTGCTAAATGTATTTGCGTTAGTGTTTAAAACACATACAATAAAACATAAAACAATGTTTCAAAATAATTAAATACATATAGTGGACTTAAAAAATCACTGCTAATACAATATTCTGCATCCAGTCACGCAAACGCAAGAAGAATAAATTACATAAAAAATAAAACAATACAATCCGACATAGATACAAATCGGTCGGTAAATAGCGCCGCGGCTAACTGTTCCCCTTTTTAGAAAAAGAACCCCCCCACCCCACTCAACCCATTCGCCGACGACAAAATATATATATTAAATAGTAGAACATGCATACTAAGTTTCGTCAAGATTGGTCGAAAACTGCGACCTACAGGAGGACCAACATACAACCTAACATATGGACAGCTGGAAAGTCGATTTATATAAAATTGTGCCACTAACACACATGCATCTATCCCTACACACTCTACAATACACCTCAATAGGTATCGCCATGATCCTAGACTCTCATGAGTCAGTTGATACAAAGCCATACCATCACGCTCTCACACATCCTGACACACATATTCACACACCTACATACCGTACGCCGGCATGCCCTCATACCCGAACTCGTTCGAGGGCTTGTGATACGTACACCACACCCCCCACCATACACACATAAACTCACACACACGCGTAAGCTCTAACTTAGTAGTTGGTATTATATACAATCAAGCCCGCTTCTAACTTTATCCTCGACTAACATCGCAGTTTAAGCCAAGGGGTACACTGAAAACTAACCGCGGTTTACGCAGCACATTGCTGAGCGTATCCCTATTGCCAAACATTGAAGCATATTTAGTTTAGTTAACATCTATAATTTTGTCTTTGAACCTTTGTTGGTAATAAATGATTTGACTTTGACTTTGAATTTGAATTTGGCCAGTTAAAGCAGAGAGAGCAGTTCTTTCACTCGGAGAATAAAGTATAAGAAAACCTATAAAATCCAATCATTTATTCTGTATAGCCCAAAGAGGGCACTTAAAAATTGTCATTTTACATATTTTTTTTCTTAAATCGACAACCAGATCGGAACGCCACCACGACTGAGAAGATCCGGCAAGAAACTCAGCGGGCTTGTCTTTTCTACCGACTTCTAAAGGAGGGAGGAAGTACTCAATTCGACTGTTTTTTTATGTTTGTTACCTCATAACTTTCGATAGGGTGAAGCGATTATCAAAATTCTTTTTCGTTTGAAAGCTGGTGCTTCCCGTGTGATCCCATTTAAATTTCATCAAATTCGGTCAAGTAGTTTTTGAGTTACACTCCAATAACTGGATAGAATGGAAGTCGGTGTGCAATTTTTCAAATTGTTTTGTTAATTTCTTTTTATCGCCACTTGCTGGTATATAACAAATGTTCGTTTATTTTTAGCTCCAGTGTGTTGCCTTACAAAAGAGAGCATAATAATGGTATCAGTATAGCAAGACACGCTACACTTTGACATCTTAGTACACGAGTAGATAGATCCTGGAGTGATCAGTCCCAAGCTGTTTTATCCTTTCGACGGTTTAGTTTTAAAATATAATATAAATACTATATATAAATCTATACTAATATTATAAAGAGGAAAGATTTGTATGTAAGTATGTTTGTAATGAATTGGCGCAAAAAGTACAGGACCGATTTCAAAAATTCTTTCCCCATTGGAAAGCTACATTCACCCTGAGTAACTTAGGCTATATAAGATTCATCATCATCATCATCCTTCAGCGCGCGGGTGAAACCGCGGAAGCAGCTAGTATAATATAAATACTATAAAGTTACCTAGTTATACCGATTCCATAGCAGGACATTTTCAGCGGCTGCGATTGCCCTTCAGGCGTTATGAAGTGCGCTTTCAGTGCTTCTGAATATTTCGTCCCCAATATAAATGTGTGGCCGACCTGTGAACAAAACAGTAATACTATATTATTACTAGCCGACCTGCGAGCGACTTCGCTCTATACACTACCTAAAATCTGATCTATTCTTGATGATATTCCCTCAAGGGTCTCCAAAAAGGCATGAAAAGAACATTTTTACTTAAAATTGTAACCGACTTCAATACTAGAAATCAGACAAAATAAAAAAGGCAAGACATAATGTTGTGAGAAGCTAGGGGTCGTTCAGTACCTCAGAGCGCGGTTGTTTAGTTGTTTTCTAACTCGCTCTGAGGTACGGAACGGCCACGGTTGTTTTCTAACCTCAAACAGACTTTGACAAACTCGACATTGACAGATCACTTGATCCTTACCTAATTTTCTTTGAAACGAGAGAAGAAGAAGTTTGTTGCAGTCTGATTGGTCAACGTTATTTCAGATGCGGGTTGCAACCTTTTACCGATCGATTTTGATGGTTAACACGCGGTCCAATCCCGATTTTAAAATAATTTACGATGCTTTACGTAAGGTTGAAAATCGCGTGTTAGATTGGACGATGTAATGCGAAAATGCGTTAATTTTGTACGTTTTCTTTATATTTTTCGATATATACTATTACAATTGAAAAAACTGCTGGTTACTACTTTAGTACTATATGTTGGCTATGTATTACCTAAAAAATAATATAGTGTTATCGCTGAAAATTCTGAGAGTTTGGACGTGAAAATTTATTTTTATGGGCCTATTTAGAATTTTTTTCTGCAGAGAGCGAGTAATATTTATGAATTCTGTTCGGTTATTACTCTTTGCCTTTTTTTTCTAACTTAAGTATTTTTTTCATAGATTATTATCTATCTGTTTCGTTACACTAGATGTTTGAAGATTCTGCTTTTTCACGCCTTAAAAAGTTGCGACGCTCCGAGGTTCGGAACGCTCGAGTTCGAACAACCGAGTGCTTTACCCTGAGGTTCGGAACGGCGTTAGTGCGAAAAGTTGCACTCCGAGTGCGCTCTCACCGAGGTTCTGAACGCGGCCCAAGTGATGCCGGTAAAACTACGCCTCGCCGTGTACATACATACTACATTGTAACTACATACACGTACAACGAAACTACGCCTTGACTCGTCGGTCGAACTGTCGCGGCGTGTGGAAGCTACACGTAATATTGGAATTATCATTTAATTTAAATGTATTATTCATTAATTTTTATTAATTTTAAATTAATATGAATTATCATGGCAGCACCTACGAAGAAATGACCCAATAAAAGTCGTGCTAAATCAATAACATCGTTCACGCCGCTATGACTCAGCTGTCATAGTAGACGTTGCAGATCGCGCGTGGACCAATCCCTGCTTTCCTTCAGAAATTTAAACCAATCACCGAACATGTCTATTTGTAACCTCGGAAGTAATTCGTATTTGGAATCATACGTCGTTTTGGTTTGAAGGACCACTTTTTGTGTGGAATTTGTTCTGAGTTATGCTTCCTGACATTATTTCTTCGTAGGGCAGCACCGATGCACGCACATGTAGATTAAAAAACCGGCCTCACTTCTCTATTTACAAAATTCTGTCTTTACTTTTTTATTTTGTCTGAGTACTAGAAAGTGTGAAATGAGTGGCTACTATAATTTGAGAGGCAGAGTTCGTAGTAAATAATATTGAGTGTGGTAGCTAGACAAGCTGGTACTAGATAAAGATCTAGGTTTTCTCACGATGCGATGTTACCTTGTTCATACCAGTAAATGACGACACATGCTAGTCATTCGCTTGATGGTAAGTGTCACATTTACCCATTACAGTCAACGTAATATGCAACTTCACTGAAAGCTTAAGTTCGTGGTAGTTGTCGTAACTCTTATTATACGAGGGCGGGTCAATAAGTCCGTGACTTTTTGAATTTCTGACCTCTTTACTGAAAAAGCAACACTACTCCTGTCAACAGGCATCTGTCAGTTGACTCCTGTAAAAATTTGAACTTGCTGCGTCAGTTAGTTTGTGTTTGAGAGCTATCTTTATCAGACTACCCAGTAATTTGAGGAAGAAATGGAAAAATGTGTATTTCGTGTGCTTATTAAGCATTATTTTTTGCGAAAAAAAAACCATTACCGAGACCAAGGCTAAGCTTTATAAATACTATGGGGACTCTGCACCATCAATTTCAATGGTAAAAAAGTGGTTTACTGAATTTCGTTGTGGCCGTACAAGCACTGAAGATGCCGAACGTCCTGGACGCCCAGTTGAGGTCTCTTCACACGAAACAATCGAAAAAAATCACGATATGGTGTTGGCCGACCGAAGATTGAAAGTGCAAGAGATTGTGGAAGCCGTAGGGATCTCGCATGGCTCAGTGGTTTCAATTTTGAATGATCACTTGGGCATGAGAAAACTTTCCGCAAGATGGGTGCCGCGTTTGCTCACAGTCGACCACAAACGCAACCGTGTAACAACTTCACAGGAAGGTTTGGCGTTGTTTAATCGCAATATGGAGGAGTTTTTGCGCCGCTTTGTAACCGTGGACGAAACATGGATCCATCACAACACACCAGAGACCAAACAACAGTCAAAACAGTGGGTTTCTAAGGGTGAATCGGCGCCAAAGAAGGCCAAGGTAGGTTTGTCAGCCAATAAAGTTATGGCGACTGTTTTTTGGGATGCACGCGGGATAATCCACATTGACTACCTTCAAAAGGGAAGAACAATCAATGGGGAATATTATGCCAACTTATTGGACCAATTCAATGACGATTTGAAAAAAAACTGACCTCATTTGGCCAAGAAAAAAGTTCTTTTCCACCAAGACAATGCAAGGGTGCATACATGTGCAGTTGCCAAGTTGCCATGGCAAAAATCCATGAATTGGGCTATGAATTGCTCCCTGATCCGCCCTATTCTCCAGATTTGGCTCCGAGTGACTACTTTTTGTTCCCAAACCTGAAGAAATGGCTTGGTGGAAAAAGATTTGACTCCAATGATGAAGTCATCTCGCAAACAAAGGCCTATTTTGAGGACCTCGACAAATCATTATTTTTGGAAGGGATAAAAAATTGGAGAAGCATTGGACAAAGTGTATAGAGCTCAAGGGAGACTACGTTGAAAAATAAAAAGATTTATTTATCAAAAAATCTGTGTTTTATTCCAAAAGTCACGGACTTTTGGAATAAAACACAGTAAACAAACACACCCGCCCTCGTAACTTGGGACAACATAAATTATTACATTATAATATACATACATATATATTGTTGTACGACATGCCTCCGCAGAATTTGCAATTTCTTTAGGCATATAGCAAGAAAGAGTGACAACAGCATGGAGAAATTGTTGCTGACCAGCAAGGTGGAAGAAAAAGATAAAGGGGTCGATCCCCATGCGATGGTCTGACCAAATTCTTACCGTACTCAACACCACCGTATGTGAAGCCATTTACGCTGCCGAGGATAAATCAACGTGGCGTGATGTGGGCTACCAAAAAATACTCCGTAGAGGTCACGACCTTCGGCATTGAGGATATACAACGCAAGAAGTGCTCCAATCTCAGAATCACATTGCAGAACTCCATGAGGAATACACACTAATATGCATTTTAATCCTTTGGGATCTAAAACAACCATAGTATTATAGCCAATTCGTAAGCATTTGTATATACCAAGACGAGAAGATTTAATAGGATATTCAAAAACATCTTCTTTGCTATTTAACCGGTAACCTTTTATGGATTTGTATTTGTATTCTGGATTATTATTCCATTGTGCCAGTATTCACCTCCATCGATTATTTTTAAGGTGATCTATCTGGATGTAACTAAAATAGTCCTGGGGTCATTAGATAATGTATTTGGAATAAATTCATCGATAATGTTTGACAGATCTTTTAAAGCTGTGTGTGCAATATTTTTTCAATGGCTCATTTTCTTATATTTTCTCGATATTTTCTTTTTTATCATAATTACTAAATACACTGCCACTGCCTGAACTTGCAGAATAGTTAGATCTATTTGCCCATCTATATTCATTGTCATTACTGCACAATACGTTACCACTTTCTTTTAACATTCGCTGTAGGTATACTTGAAGAGTTTTGTCCATCTAAATCTGCACGTCCTTTTACACCAACATTTTCGGATACGGAACCCTCCCGTTCTAAAATTTCATTTACACTTGGACTTTTATTCACAAAACGTGTAGCCTGTTCAATGTTCACTGTATCATCTGTATTTCTGTTCAGAACCACAAATATTCTGCATTAATTTTTCGGGGTATTCCGCCAGTCCTTTTTTATATTTTTACATATCACAATTATCTTAAACGACACGATTAGGTACTTATACCTACGAAGAGCTGAATAAAAAAGTCTTCAAGGTCTTATTTAACGGCACTAGTAGATTAATTGTCACCGCTAGTACAATTATTCAGCTTTCACTGGGATTATGGGTAACATGTGAGCTAATATAGAGCAGTTTGCTTTAACTTAGCATCATATATGTTCACCCATAGTGATCACGTGGGCTTTATAAGAGCTATTATACGATTGCGTGTAACAAGCTGGTTAACATTACACAAGTTCCACTGTGTGCAGCAAAAAGCATTATATCTTTGTTATTTGAAGCCACATAATAACTGATTACATTATAGTAGCTCACGTGTTCTTTCTTAAAATACAAGTGGTCTAAGGGTACACTTGTGGTCTTCAATTCAGAATATAGCTTAGTTAAAGTCCACAAAAATCCTTTAAATTGCTTAAAGCTGTATAATACTGAACTTGTTACCTATATAAACGCTGCAAATGTTACAGTGTGGTCTCCGTGACGCATAATCACGTTCTTATTCAGGTGAAAGCTCACTTTTCACCTATTGCAGGTCGAGTGTACTGTAATAACTCTTCATAAGTGCTAAAGTTACCGATGTTACCTCTTCTGACATCTTATAATGCAGTTTTGTGCTACTTGGGTAGTACCATAGACCACATCCACACGCTACGGCAAGTTACACAGAAGACCGAAGAGTATGACTTGCCTCTTTGTTTAGCGTTTGTGGACTATGAGAAAGCCTTTGATTCGATCGAGACGTGGGCAGTGCTTGAGTCTCTCCAGCGGTGCCGTATTGACTATCGGTATATTGAAGTGCTGAAGTGTTTGTACAAAAACGCCTACATGTCAGTCCGAGTACAGGAGCAGAGTACGAATTCCATTGCAAAGAGGCGTGAGACAGGGAGACGTTATTTTAGACTTGGCATCAATATTAACGGCGCATACATCACCCACCTTCGATTTGCCGACGATATTGTACAACGAACGAAGAGACGAAAATTATGTCTTAATGCCCATGTTGTGCCTACCCCAATATCAGTTGGGAACTCAGTTCTTAAAGTTGTTGACGAGTACATCTACCTGGGCCAGACAGTCAAACTAGGCAGGTCCAACTTCGAGAAAGTTGGACGTGTGTTCATATGACACAAGAAGTGTCTTCAACCAATGTGTGTTACAAGTGATGACTTATGGCAATGAAACGTGGTCTCTTACTATGGGCCTCATAGATAAGCTCAAAGTCGCACAACGAGCTATGTAGAGAGCTATGCTCGGGGTTTCTCTACGTGATCGAATCAGAAATGAGGAGATCCGTAGAAGAACGAAAGTCTAGAAGATTAACCAGTTGAAGTGGCAGTGGGCAGGGCACATAGCACGCAGAACAGATGGCCGATGGGGCCGAAAGGTTCTGGAGTGGAGACCACGGACCAGCAAGCGCAGCGTAAGTCGTCGGTGGACAGACGACCTGATGAAGGTCTCAGGACGACGTTGGATGCAGGCCGCTTCCAACCGGTCCTTTTGGAAAATCATGGGGGAGGCCTATGTTCAGCAGTGGACGTCCTACGGCTGAGATGATGATCATGCTGATGATATGGGACCACCTTGGAAGTATACCCTAACAAACAAAAACAGAATCATCAAAGTCGGTTCATAAATGACGAAGTTATCAGCGAATACACATAAAAAATTTATACGACCCTCGCCACGCACCAGAGCAATCATCGCTAAGTTATTTTTATTACATTACTGGCTGCGCTCGCGGAGTCACCTACGTGGTGATGGATGATGATGATGATTCTCTCCTGTATCAGAGCGATTAAAACAAAAAAAGAATTATGCAAATCAGTAAAGTCGTTCGGAAATTATGCGCGTACATACATTTCGGCGATTCATTTTTATTTATAAGAAGAGAAGATATAATTTTTTCGTTCCTTGTTTATCTGCTATTAGTCTTTTGACTTTGAGCACGTGATTTGAAGGCAACAGTGCTCAGGGTCATCAAATATTTTTATTACGCTAAGGGTTCCTATCAACCGCCGTATGAAGCCCGTAGGGTCCGCAAGTTGAAAGGAGACATTTAGGAGTAATAGTCGATTGCCTCTCCTTTTCGTAAATTTCAATCATTTGCGTTTTTTTATCTATCAAAGAGAAAATGATTTATTTAAATAATTGATAATAGATTTTACCTCAATACTGTTCTTCTTTTCCACCTTCCCTCCACAATGACAGCTGTCTCTCTCTTCTAACGTAGCGTGCGAGCAGGACAGACAGACAGTCAGTGCATCTTCGCCAGCGCCCGCGCATATTTGCCATTCGTGGGATAAGGACCCGCCCATTTCACCAGAGGGTGCTTGTACTGAAAACAATTAATTTAACAAGTAGAATTTGACAAAGGTAATACCGACTTCCATTCTATTCAGTTATTGGAGTGTAACTCAAAAAGTACTGGACCGAATTTGATGAAATTTAAATGGGACCAAATGGGAAGCACCAGCTTTCAAACAAAAAAAGAATTTTAAGAATCGGTTCAACCAGTCGAATTGAGTACTCCTCCTGTTTTTGGAAGTCAGATTCAGATTCAGATTCAGATTCATTTATTGCACAAAACATAAGTATTATACATAAGCATGCACATTGTTGGTAATAAAGTCAAAAGTCCATTATGTTTTGCCTATGTAGGCGTACAAAGTTGAGAGATGGAGCTGCCATTGTCAATATTATATTAAATTAAATAATTATCATAGCAATATAGTAGGTACTTAACTAAATTAATAATATGTCAAACAAATATTCCCAAACAAATATTCCCTCATTCTTGAAATAAGATAATTAAGTGTGTAAAAAGTCGGTAGAAAACTTTTCAATAATTATTATATTAATCCTACTATTGGCAAAGTACCTACTTGGAGCGCGCGGCACCGAGTAAGTAGAACATCATCGTGCTAATTAGTTTATAGCGATAAAAGTCGGATGAGGCGGTGGGTGGGGGCGGAGGACTGGAGGAGCAATCGGGGTTGACACATAACGCAATTCACGCGCTTCAAATAAAATGTCAAATTTATTTTTAAATGTAATTGATTTCAGTTGTATATGTTACTGCTACGAACAAAAAATATCGATCGAAGGTTTGTTCGTAGATTGCGATGTTGACATCCCTACACGCGTCTCGCGGCAAACCTGCGCGAATCAACGCTAGTAGGGAAGACGTTCTAGTTTTAGATTTATAATTCCAATAATATCAGATTCCTAATATTATCCGAGATTTGCCTATTAATAAGAATAAAATTACGTTTAAAACTAAACAATAAAAAATAATAACTAAAACTAAAATAAATAAATAAAATAGAAAAAAAACTGTCTTGCCGTGGCGGGGGGGCTCAGTAGCCGTGGCTTGGGTCAAAGTGAAGCTAACCTTCTGCAAGAGAGAAGGGTCCGGCAACGGACAGCCGCGGCGGGTTGGCGGTCGTGTGCGAAATCTGTCCCGCGTTCCCGCCAAAAGCGGCAGTGACGGAACACCGCAGAGGTTTGGTGGGTATGCTGCCCTTCTGACAGAGAGCCTCCCACATAACCACCATGCTCTCCCCGGAGCCGGTGGTATCCGTAAAGGATTACTCTGCGTAAAAAAAAACGATCTATCTACTCGTGTATTACGATGTCAAAGTGTAGCGTGTCTTGCTCTACTGATACCATTATTATGGTCTCTTTTGTAAGGCAACACACTGGAGCTAAAAATAAATTAACATTTGTTAATAACATTAAGTGGCGATAAAAAAATTGTAAAAAGACAAGCCTGCTGAGTTTCTAGCCGGATCTTCTCAGTCATGTTCGCGTTCCGATCCGGTTGTAGATTTAAGAAAAAATGAATGTAAAATGACAATTTGTAAGTGCCCCCGTAGGCCTATATAAAATAAATGATTTGATTTCTATTTTTGAATTTCTTTGCAGATACAATTACCTTTTTACGCAGGTAAGCGTTTTTCTTCTTTTTATTGGATGGCTAAGCGTTTGTCAAACTTTACCTTTGTATACTGGTAGCTGGAGCTTGTCAAACAGCTGTCTGTACGCTAGCGTGACAGCGCTGTAAGTTTGCTCAGCGCTTACGTCGCTAGCGTGCACGCCGTAAGCATCGAGCATTGAGAATTCTCGTGCTCTGAGCAGACCGTGCTTCGGACGGTGCTCATCACGGTATTTGTTGCTTATCTGAAAATTACATAAAAACTATATATTTAAAAAAATACGAAATTGACAGAGTTATGAACTTTTCATGATTTTTATTACATACTAGTTGGCCCGCCAGCGGCTTCGCTCGGTCTTTGTGTAGTAGCGAGAGAGTTATTCTTTAAATTTCATTCATCAATATATTTGTGAAAACCACATCTAAAGCGGATAAGCCGTTTCTGAGATTAGCGCGCACAAACGCACAGACAAACAGATAAACAGACAACAATTCTAACAATTTTTTTTTTCATTCTAGTTTCGTTTATAAATGTTGCAATAATATTTTTCTTATACTTATATCTTCCATGGACAGACAGCGATTCGGTACATTTGTTACCTTGTTTTAAAATACCGTCACACCACACCTCATCTGCTTACACAAACACACCACCCCCACACACACATGCACAAATACACACACACAAACACACATTTCAACTACTCTCACCTACTCACCCTAACCTAAATAGCTCTATAATTTATAAGCAACATAAATTTATAACAATATTTCACACTTAGTCTTCTCGTAAGTATTTACATAATATGTTATGTAGTTGTACTTTGTTTGTTACTAAGGAGCTATGTAATTAGCTTACTTTCGGAGGAGGGCGCTGACATCTGCGACACAGTTAATCCATCAAAGGTCCTCATGCGGCCAGACACAATAGAAATTTCATTGTTATAATATAACGACTCTTGAAGGGTTAATAGTTCTGCAGGTGTCATCGATTCCAGTATGTTATTGTTACTAAATCGTTTTATGGTTCCAAATAAATGAATATTATAATTATTATTCACATTATAATAAATAAAATAATAATAATAATATGTATTTCCAATTTACTAAGTATTACTTAATAATAGCCTATGTACTTAGGTTACAACTATATGCTAGAGTACACCATAAACATTTATTTTACTTATATAATACTGAAATAATTAAAAGGTAATACTTACTATATTTTATACGAAATTAAGTATTACTTTAAACATACTTAAGAGAGAGAAGAAAAAAAAAACTTAATCACCATGCTTATTACACAATATGTACCTACCACAAAAGAAAAGAGAAGTATATAACATGAAACCTGCTATTTTAATATAAATGAACTAACAGAAAGTGAATGAAACAAGATTTAGTTAATTAGCTATAGGTACGTATATGTATAGATAAGATATACTTGGCTCACTCAGAATCATTAATGGTTTGATCATGGTAATTTTATGTTTTTTGTATTATTTTAACTGTTGGATTAAGTACGTTAATGCAGGTTTTTTTTATTGTAAGTGCATGGCTAAGCCCTAACTCCTAACTAGGTTTCCCTGTGTTTAGGATATCAGTGCCCTTCCGTCTTTGTTAATACACGCTACATATTAGGTACAGTGTTAGTTTAGTTTTAGTAAAGTTAACGTTGCTGTTTGTACATGAAAAGGAATATAGGTTCTATATTTGATAACAGATAATGCGCCGAAGTAATAATTTGTTTTGCTGGTTATATACATTTTCTTTAAAACTGTGTTTATGTAGGTTGAATTGAAAAACAGTTTATACTCTGGTGGAAAATATATAATATACTTATATACAAAGAGAGTGAAAGAGTGAAATTTAATTGGAAATGCGAATTACTTATGTGTCCACTTACATTTGCATTTGTTATTTTACTTTACCTACCTTTTGATCCTCCTAGCAACTAAAGCAACACGTAGGTACACTTGTTTATCTTTTGCTAGGAATTCACTGAGCAAAATCACCACTTCACTTCACTAGTCATTAGACATTATTTATTTCTTTTTCTTAAAATTATTTTTTTTACATATTTCTATATAAAATAAAAACATTATAAAAAAAACCTAATCCTAGATTGCCATCGGCAGCGGAGCATGACCCAAACTACCGGTGGTTAGGGCTGCAGACTGAGGAACCTCCTGACAATACGTGACGTGTCAAGGATGCCTTCTGTATCTGGCTCTTGATCCAACCGTCTAGCGAGAGCCTCTTAAGATGTCGGTCGAGGCTTTTTGCTATAAGGCCGTTTGCTGAAACCACTATCGGAACAATGATCGTCTCGTCAACATCCCACATGGCGGTCACCTCGTGAGCTAAGTCAAGGTACTTATTATTATTATTATATGTATAGGTAATATGATTTTCAAGCACTTGTGCTCGTTTAGCGAGACGAATCTTTGATATTTTAGAGAGAAAACCTACACATCGTAAAGCAGGCGTTATTGTATTAAAATCTATACTATATAAAGAGGAAAGATTTGTATGTACTTATGTTTGTAACGAATTGGCTCAAAAAGTACCGGACCGATTGCAAAAATTCTTTCACCATTGGAAAGCTACATTCACCCTGAGTAACATAGGCTATATAAGATTCATCATCATCCATCACCGCGCGGGTGAAACCGCGGAGAGCAGCTAGTATTATATAAAGGAGGTAGGGACCTACATTTTATATTTAGATTTTTGTGTATTTGCTAAATTTATATGCATGCACAAATAAAAAAAAATTCAAAGTTTTTGTTTTCATAGAAGTATTGTAATTAATTGGAAATATATTAATCATCAAAATATTTAAGTTTATTATATAATTTTATTTTACTGAAAATGTTACGTCTATGAACATTATAAGGAAGAATCAACAGCACATGCATAAAAAAATGTTAACAACTAGCATATACACTATATTATACAGGGTGTTTGGTAGAGGGACCGACAAACCAAATGAGCGTGTACGGGGGCCCACTTGGAGAATACAAGTTGGCCAAAAAAAATCCCCGACACCCCAATTTTTTTATAACTTTTTTTGTGAATTTTCTCGTTTTCTCCAATATTGTACCAATTTTGCTTTGCGTGGCCTGAAGGTGTACTAGAGACCAAATTCAACTAAAAACATCCGGTCTAAAACAGATTTTACAAATGTTATGGTGGTAAATACGTACAATTTCTGAGAAAAAGGGATAAATCACAAAAAAAGTTAAACATATTGGGGGGTCGGGGATTTTTTTTGGCCAACTTGTATTCTCCAAGTGGTCTCCCGAACACGCTCATTTGGTTTGTCGGTCCCTCTACCAAACACCCTGTATATAGCTAGTTGTCATACACATATAAAGTCAAAATAATTTAACACTTAGAATGACACTTCTATATTGGATTATTCTATTCAATTTTGGGTTATTTTAGGTTAATTTAGCACCAAGTTACGTGACGACTAAACTGTCTAAAATATGCCCATAATTGAAGAGAAATGTCTAATTTTAGTGTTGTCATTCGGAAGTGTTACACTAATTTGGATTTTAGCCTGAACAGAATAAGTACTGCCATGATTAAGAGATTTTTAGTTAAGAGAATGCTTACAGAATCGACACCATTGTGTCATCATTGTATCACATAATAATATGTTTGAACTGTCCCGTGATTATGCCCGGGACCAGCGGCTCAGGAGGTAGGGTAGAAAGAAAGAAAGAAAGAAATAAAGAAGTTTAATTATGTAGCTACCGGCTAGTCGTTAAGATCGAACATTACCTGATAGAGTAATAGAGGCAGCTGTTTGTAGGACAGCGGACCAACGTCGGCCAACAAATCTGCTATGGATTCTTCGTGTGTCTGTAACATAAACAACAGTGTAAGTACCATCATCATCATCATCATCATCATCATCATCACTAGATATACGTCATTAACCTTTTGTTTTCATATTCATCATCATCATCTCGTCTCAAAACAACTCAATACAAAATCTCAAACTACAAGAGTTCAAAACCCTGCTCAATACACTGCACTTTCACCCTTAGATATAAGATGTTAAATCCCTTGCCCTGTAATTTCGCTGGTTACATTGTACCTTCAACGAAACACAGCAATGTTTGCACACTACTGCTTCACGGTTGAATAACTGACACAGGTGGGCAACTTCTCCAGGGGGGCTCTACAAAAGTTTTACCACTAAACATAAGTACAGCGGTCCGTTTCGCGATAATTTTGCTCACAGTGCTATCGTCTACCAAAGCCGGTCCGAGATGAATATCGCGATTTTGACAGCTCGTGGCACTGTAAGCGCGTTGATCAATCGAACCAGAGTTGTAGCAATAACGAACCATTTGCGCGCGAAAAACAAATTCATAAAAATAACGTGCATAGTGTTAAGGTTAACTATGTGGTGTGTGGATTAAAAAGAAATAATGGAATGGATGAACCGACTTTTACAGCTTTTACATCAAAAACAAGGGACACCAGTAAAGACATTGTAGAAATAAACAAACACCTGTCACTTTTGACAGAACGCTCACCACGATTATGGTGTAGAGCCTACGAAGAAATATAGTCAGGAACTGTAACTGCGTTAAAAAAATGACCCAACAAAAGTCGTGTTCAAGTAGGCGGGGCTTAAAAGTCGTGTTCAGTACGTCATCAGTCGGACATTTTACTTGCAAGCGAGCACACTTCAAATCTTCGCGTACATTTTCATTTTTATCATTGTGAACTACAGTTGTGGATCATCATGCCAGCATTCGTTGTGAAGTGGTGCAGGAGCAATACACGATTAAAATGTCCAGGGATCACTTTTACTAGTAAATAATAGCAAAATTATAATTATTCAAAGATGTTCAAATACGTCAACAAATCGAGATGGTCAATACTATGCAAAATAAAGTCAGTCAATTTATATTTAATTTAGGATGTATATTTTTCTTCAGGACTAAATATTGAAATGTATGTAATGTGCAATGGTTTTGCTTGTTATGTTTTATTTTCGCTTGCTTGCCGATTCAATGCGGCAAAATAAGTGCCTAGCTGCCATTAAGCAAGAAAAACAAGAGTGTGACTGCCTGTGAAAACCAGCATAGTTATACTACGTTAATTTTGAATGAAAACAATAAAATTATAGATAATAAAAAAATTATGGACCATGTTACACAAAACTGCAGTACCTACCTACCAGTTCGTACAGTAAGTACCTACTGTACCTACTATCTTTTTATGCTGATGATTTGTCCCGAAGAAACATCAACATCTTTAAGAGCCTTTATTCTGCGCAGCGCTGCGCGAGTTTAGGTATTTTACATTAGCGAGTTACTTGCTAGCGCGCCCTGCGGCAGTGACCTTACCGCTTGACCAAAATAGTGCGCATTAATATTTGTATCTTTTTTTTCATCTACTTTGGGTTTTATGTCACAAAAAGACGTAGGTCAAAAAGGTGAAATAAAATATCACGCCGGACACATTTTATTTTTAATATCGACATTAATTAACATAAAATGATAATTATTAATCAAGTACATGTTATCTACAAGAGCATAGACTAGAAAAAAGTAAGATTTAACTCATGTACCTACCAAAAAGAGATGAGAATAGCAAATAAAACAACCATCAAATAGTTCCTGCTACCAGTTTCATCAGGTCCTGGTCACCAGCTAGAAAAAAGGTATCGCGAAGACGATTCATACGATCCCAAACACGGTGTGTTTACTATTAAACATCACATAGTTCCTGCTACCAGTTTCCGACTCCAGCATGGATTCCTGGATACCAAGTATAAGCATAAGAAATTTGGTTAATAGCAAAATACTAGCCCCTCAAGGTTGATGTCATTATAACAATGAAATTTCTATTGTTGATGCACTAGATGTCATATACAATTATTTGTTAGAATCCCACTTAGAAATGTTACCTCAATAAGTATCAGGAAGTTTTGAGCGCACTAATATTTAGTTGTGCAAGCGCAGGCGTCAGAGCGATACGTCCTCTGACCTCTCTCTAAGAGGCCTCAGCCGCGTCTGACGATTCGTGACTGGCGCGACCGGTTTTATGATTGATTTTAAAAACGTGTGTGTGTAGAAACCGCTCGGCAATAACAAACTAATAAACAATTTCTAAATGTAGTCTGTGGAACTTGAACTTGTTAATCAAATAATGTTCTATTACATCAGGTAAGAATAATTGACATAATATACTATATCAATCATTATTATGTGACCCTTCAAATACTCAGCAAAAACGCGAATTGGCGCTTCCAAAGCGTTTACGCTCTAAAGAGATACTACAGACAATGAACAATAAACGATTGCCTACAGTTGTTATGTAATATAGGTAACTATATAGCATTAAAAAACAGTTCATTGTTTGTTCAAATTAAAGCACGTTTAATTTTTCAAGCTAAAAAAAATTCATCCTCTGCTAATTTTAAAGTGCTAGTTTAGCTGAGTTGCTAATTAATTTGTCAGTAATATCAACAAAGTGCTTTTCTAAAGTAATTCTATAAATTGATTGAATTTCTTCACTGAAAAACATCCAGCTGGCAAATAACGTCTTATTTTTTTTAGTAAAATGTATAAGCCTAAAATGTTTCATAATCTTTCTTTACTACATTGCGAAGAATGTCTTCTAGCCAAAAACTTAATAAATTAATCATATTTCGCGAGACATACGAGATTTACGATTGATTTATTATTGAGTTGGTCCAGTCCACTTGTTGCATAACATCGTCCACGCCACTATGACTCTGCTGTCATTGTAGACGTTGCAGTACGCGCGTAAACCAATCCCTGCTTTCCTTCTGAATTTTAACCAATCACTGAACATGTCTATTTGTAACCTCGGAAGTAATTTGTATTTGGAATCATACGATGTTTTGATTTGAAGGGCCACTTTTTGTGTGTAATTTGTTCTGAATTATGCTTCCTGACTATTATTTCTTCGTAGTGTAGAGCATGGTTCATGTAATCGTCAATATGGCGGCAGTTAAGACGTCATCGATGACGTAGCGTGGGCCATCGTAATCACGCTCACGGTGAAAGGGACCGACTGTTATCCTGCTAATATCGATTATGGCTCAAATGGGACCGCACTGAAGGTATTAGTGCACAATATTGAACGGGGTGGTTTGGAATCGATAACTGGTCGTGAAATAATAGAAAATAATGACATAAATATAGTGGGTAGGTGTGTCTCGCGTAGTCACTGTTGTCTATTCTGTGATGTAGGGGCGTGCGTTCAGGCGCGCAATGGTTATTAAACAACTGTACCGTAATTCGAAACCTAATTATACATGAGAGTAGCGTACTCGACTTCCGTTCCGAACAAGTCATGCTGTGATTGGTCCGCCCGATCTCCTCGCCCAATCAGCGTCGACTCCGCCCCTTCCGCTCAAATGTCAACCATCACCCCAGGTAGTGCGCCTAGCGCAACTTGGCTTCATTGGCGTTTGGATTTTCATCCGGAGCAGTTGTAAGTACGAAATATTTACTTTACTGACTGCGTCATGCTGGTGAAAGTTCAGGTAAAGTCCTGAACCAATTAGTAAGTTCATGTGCAATTATATATACTTACTAAAAATATTTTAACGGTGTTACCGTTCGCTTCAATACTAATTATGTTTTATTTATAGCCAGTGCTATCGCTGGTTCTAGATATAAATGAAATATTTTAACTGTTTCACACTGTTTCAGTTGAATTTTAGATTCTTTAAATTGATAGTTATACTGGTCCAGCCCCAACGATGGAAGAAGCGGAATAAAAACAGGAAAAAGAAGATGATAACCTACCAACGGTATCGGATTCAAGTGTTGGTTCGTAGTTTAGCTCCAGCTCATCACCAAACCGTGAGTAACACTTACTATTTTTCATCAACTATAATATAATCGTGGTAAATTACAATCCAAGTTACAGTCATTCTAACTTGTACTGCAATTTGAGCAGACCCAAACATGTGTGGGTAATCAAACGAGGATAAGCCCAACTGAGCACCTCAAATTAAAACCACTGAACTTTCAAATGGTTAAAGCGTGTAATAATCTTAGTTTACGCTTCAGAAAAATAAAGGTTATGTAGAACAGCTCATAGAACCACAACCTTTTGAACAATATTGTAATAATGTCCAATACTATAAAACTCAAACACTTCTATCTCCAATGTTATGAGTTCATTAGCTATGGTGTGATCCCCATAATGAAATCAAACGCTACGCTTACTTTACGCTTTGCTTAACCAGTCGAAGTCGTTCACTCGTTAGTGAAAGAGTCGCACAAAACCAGACTTAAAACAGTTTAAATGGTTTCTTAGATGACATGCAATCGACTGATTAATGTTCCAGACTGGCTAAAATCTGTTAAAGCACATTCTAATGCGAAAATGTACAAAGAAAACTTCTACATTCATGCACTTTCACACCAGGTAAAGTAGCAAAACTGAAAAATTCGATGTTATTTAGGCAGAGCTGGTAGAATAACATATATTCTCAGGTCGCGTTTTGGCTTATCTTCGAACATATCTTAGTCTTTTTAGTCCCTGGACTTAAACAACCTTTAAACAACCTACATACGAAATATTGGCCTGGACCTCTGATGAAACAAAACGCAATGAAACACATCTAAAAACTGCATCACAAGATAAGTTTCTGAACAACACGGGCTAACTGCCACTACCCTACCACATTGCTACGTCAAAGTAGGTCAGTCTAGAAAGTGACACAGCACACGCCAATGTCTGCAGTGGCCAACTGTAGTTCGCAGTCGCTGCTGCACACCCATAGATGAGTCTGTTTTGCTTGAAACCCGGGTCGACATATTCGATCCCTAACATGAGGGCGTTGCCGGTGTAACTAACAAATTTTACAGCCCGACAAGAGGCATAATTCCTCCTCATCCCATCGGGATAGGACAGGAAATCATAATATGGAAGCAACGAAATAAAACGAAAAGATTCTGACTCGAAACCCTTCCGTGCCAGGCAGCTACCAAAAAAGGTTGCAATCACTGGTTCTCAAGAAAAATTACTCGTTGAAAAAGGCTTGGGGCTCCGCTCTATATTCTAAACGTAATAAATGGCTTCCGTACACCATTCAAAAAGCTCAAGAGGCTTAGTTTGCATCGAGATAGGTGATAATAATAAAACATGCATACAAGCAGCCCTTCGTGAGGGTCATTAAGCAAAGTTAAACTCATCGAAGAATGCTTGGAGCTCCGCTCTACATTCTAAGCATAATAAGTGACTATAATGTGTACCACAAAACATCATTGCATTTGTCGAGCGACCGTAACAAAAGTTAAGCGCATCGAAGAATGCTCGGAGCTCCGCTCTACATTCTAAGCATAATAAGTGACTACTGTGTACGGTTCAAAAAGAAAACGTTATTTCTTTTGTCGAGCTACCGTTACAAAGCTAAACGCATCGAAGAATGCTAAGAGCTCCGCTCTGCATTCTAAGCATAATAAGTGACTGTATACCGTTCACAAAGAAACGGTCATTGCTTTTGTCGAGCTACCGTAACAAAGCTAAACGCATCGAAGAATGCTCGAAGCCCCGCTCTGCATTCTAAGCATAATAAGTGACTGTATACCGTACAAAAAGAAACGGTCATTGCTTTTGTCGAGCTACCGAACGCATCGAAGAATGCTCGGAGCTCCGCTCGACATTCTAAACATAATAAGTAACTACTATTTACCATTATACACGAAATTGTCATTGCTTTTGTCGAGCGACCGTTACAGCAAAATATCTAACTAAATTGAAATGAAAGTGGTTGACGAAATGCACACTCGAGGTGTCATAAAAATGGGAAGCCAGTCTTTTCCAAGCTGTTAGCAATATTCTCAGACTTAAAGGCAACGGCACACCAAGACCGTTTTTGGGATCAGAAAAACTTGAACAAGTACCTACGGTGCTCTCTTAAAATTCAGATTGATTAACCATGATTGCGTGCTAGTTTCTCCAAGAGAAGACTGGATCGAGCATTGCGTGCTACTTTCTCTAAGAGTAGACTGGATGGCCAAGGTCGATCTTCCTCTGGACCACTTGTCGGTCGATTCAAACAATCACCGTTTCCTTCAGATCATTTACAATGACTATTTCTAGACTATTTTAGTTTATATACGAATGTATATCTTTTTGCAAAAATATCAAAAATATCTGCTTGCAATCTGTCTTTAGCTCAGTGCCCCAAAAACATGTGCGGTTGCGAGCATCACAAAAATTCTGACACTGAGCAAGGCTGGGGATAATTCTAATAATAATTTGAATTCCTTCTGACGCATCAGATACTACTAATACTGCAAAACCTTATTGTATTAACCGTGAATATATGCGAGTACCTCGTTTACGCATCCTCGTATTCGTTGCAAAATATACACAGAAATGATTAGTTATCCTTAAAAACCTACTATGAACTAGAGTAAGATCAAAGCTCACAGCTCATGGAAAAGCTATTTAATTTTGGAAGCTCTGTTCCGAGTGGTATTGCCAAACAGTGATCTACTACAAAACTAACAGACACAGTTTTTGTAAAGTGGGGCAAACAAGAAACCTATCTTTTTGCCTTTCGCCAAGCTTACGAGTGATCACAATTTCTGCACAATCGACAGATTAGATTCCCAAGGTCACTGTTACGCCCCACCGGCTGACTTGGAACTTCAGAGTAGGGTTGGGTTTATCCCCCGGCATACCATAAGAAATACTAGCCGATTTAAAACAAATCAACAGGAATTTTCCTGATCGCTGAATTACAGTGAGAAACAGTCGTCGCATTAGCAACCCGATTTAGACCTCACGATTACTCAGTTACCGATGCTATTAGGTATGTTTTATTCTAAACGATTCAATGTTTTTCAAACATTGGTACCGCTAGGTATTGTATTTTTTTTATGAAGGCTGTTAAATAGATCGTTGGATTACCCCGTTCACGATTACAAATCTATCCAGAGTCCCAACAATACCGACCGACTGGTCGGCTTCCTGTGTGGGTGACTAACCATTGTCGCGTCCGATAGAAATGATACAAAAAGTTTGTACTCGTAGATGTACGAATGTATCAAAATCTAAGCGACTATAATGCAAGAAAATGTTTAGGCTTATCAGCTCCTTGGAGAAAGTTTAGCTTGGAAAAATTAGCACTCTTCGTGAGATAATTACCCAGGAAACCAACAAAAACTCAAGTGGTCTAATCTTGCAAGATTCTTAACCAATCTTATTAAAACGACCCTTAGTATATTTTTAATTCACAAATCTGGAATACTTACCTCATGCATTTTTAAGTCGAAATTATAATAATACTTAAATATAAATATTTAAAGCTAAAATCACTATTTTAGCCAAGGCGACCGCGACCCCCAACCTGGAAGTCGATACCTTAATAAATCAATAATTTTATTCAGAACATTTGTGAAGAAAATAGTTTTTATCTACCTAATTCAAGGGACATAGTAGCCATCGTTATTTCTATGTCACAATAGTTTATAAGCTTTTTTCCAGAATTAAATTACGAAACTGCAAACTACTTTAGCACTGCTATGGTCTTAAAACAGATACTCTCACGAAACAGACAGTTGTAATGTGTCCAGCACACTGACTGCACTCGGCATTTAAATATATATATATATATACTACACTCATTCAAGAATGCTCGGGGCTCCGCCCCACATTCAAAACATCATGAGTGATTACGAGAGTTAAAAGATGGGTTGCAAGCAGCACATAAATAAACCTTGAACAGCAACACGTGCCAAGGTTACTAATTTAGTAAAACTCATAATTAGTGGAACGTATTGATGAATTGACCTTGCCTCAAGTCTGCAAGCAGTTCCATTGAGAAATTGGGCGTACCTTCCTTATTTACTCTTTGTTCGCAGTGATTTGGCAGACAAATCAAATAATGGACGTTTCATGTACTAAAATGAGTAGTCTAATTTTCCTACACCTAGAATTCATGCTTACGCAGACAACAAAAGTTTTGTGAATGAAACCTGGACCGCTGGGCGTCAGAACATTCAATACCTATTAAAGATTTATCACATTGGCGTCACCATCACCACCAGGCGATAACAAACACATCTCTCATGTATAATTAGGTTTCGAATTACGGTACAGTTGTTTAATAGCGATGTTTTACCTGCAATTAAAACATTTATTAAACATACTTACCTAATTCGAAACCTAACACTTTCTATACCTGCCTGGTGGCATAACACGAGAAAACCAATGAAGCCAAGTTGCGCTAGGCGCACTACCTGGGGTGATGGTTGACATTTGAGCGGAAGGGGCGGAGTCGACGCTGATTGGGCGAGGAGATCGGGCGGACCAATCACAGCATGACTTGTTCGGAACGGAAGTCGAGTACGCTACTCTCATGTATAATTAGGTTTCGAATTAGGTAAGTATGTTTAATAAATGTTTTAATTGCAGGTAAAACATCGCTATTAGCTGCGGAACAATGAATATGTGTTCATAATAATAATAAAAACATGTTATTTTTGTCACTACTACGTTATCGATTCCAAACCAACCAATTGGATATTGTACGTTAAGGCGCGGTCCAATCCTAATTTTAAAACAATTTTCGATGCTTCACATAAGGTGGAGAATTGCTTACCAGAATGGACGACGTAATGCGAAAATTCAATTGAATACGCGCGAAAACTTTTTATATTAATTTCGTAAAATTAAATGATTAAATTTTAATGGTAATGGAGTCCATAGTTCACTAGCCAATTTTATTGGGAATTCGAATATGATATATTAATTGAAATAATTTTGCCCATAATTGAATAAAAATGCTTTTTCCCACGTAGCACGTAAGAAAAGTTGCAAAATTTTGGGAATGTTGCCGATTTTTTTCTATCGAGGCAAGTTTGCTCAATCGTGTATTGGCTCCCATACTTCATAAGAACGTAATTTAAACTAAGGTTTTTTTTCGAACTTCGGTTATTAGGTTTATCGTCGAAAAACTAAGTTTTCGCGAAGTCGAATCATGAAATTTGGAACTCATTTCGCCTTAATTAACAATGACATTATATATGTATAATTATATAACCACACTAGCAATGCTCCAACGCACCGAGCGATGCTACTTCTGCAGGGCTGTTATGTATCTCAGTTGCTAACAAACGTTGATTGAAATCTTGAAATATGGCGGCTCTATGTCAGTTTTGACAACTCCAGTAAGCAAAAATGTTAGTGAGTTGATGACTGGAGCTGACAAGTGACATAGAGTCGGCATTTTTTCGATTTTAATCAACTTTTGTTAGCAACTTAGGTACATAACAGCCCTGCTGAACTCATTTGCGAACGAGTTTGAGAATGTTGATTTATTTACTGACCCTATGAGTACCAGTATTACAAGCGTTAAATTATACTTAAGCCATTATTTAAAGTAATTAGCTATTTGGCACGGCTGGGCTATTATGTATCTCAGTTGCTAACAAATGTGGATTGAAATCTGAAAAAATGGCCGCTCTATGTCACTTTTGTCAGCTTCAATGATCAAATTACTAACATTGTTGCTTACTGGAATTGCTAAAACTGACATAAGGCCGCCATTTTTCAAGATTTCAATCAACATTTGTTAGCAACTGAGATACATAATAGCCGTGCTGATGTTATAAATCTATCTATACTGAAATCAAATAAATAAACACCGATTTAATGTTATTTAGACGGTTTAACTTACGCGGTACGTATAGTCGAATATCTCTAGTACTGTCTGAGTACTAGCGCGAACGCAGTCGGGGGCGCAAGTACTCTATGAAGAAGTGGCCCGGACGGTAACGAAACCGGTCAAGATATTCGACAATACCTACCGCGTAAGTTAAACCGACAAAATAACATTAAAATGTGTAATACGAAAGTTTGAATCAAGTTAAACAAACACTGCATAAGAAATTATAAAAGAATACATACCGGTGCTAATAAGTATTTCTTCCCATGTCTATCGTCTAACTTCAACAGTTCTGCTGGAGCACCCTGAAGCCGGCCACTTTCTTCCCACAGCGATGCTGATGTCAGTGCTGGCAGTGATATCTGGAAACAGCCATAAGCATTATCAGATCATTATGATTCCACTGTTTGGACAAGAGAACGAAGAAACAAACGTTTTGGTCATTATCTGAATAGGTGACCTCTATTTTTGAACTGGCTACCTACCTACCAACAAAAAGAAAACAAAAAACCATTAAAAAATGCATAAATGCCCTTCTGGCCTCTTCTTAAAATTTATGTGCCCCTCAGGCTGAGAAATTTAAAAAAGAAAGTTTTGTGTCCTTCAGGCCCTTATGGTAAGTCCCTCAGGCTAAGTAAGTTTAAAAAGTGCCCTTCACAAATGTATTATGTAAGTCTAGTTAATTAAAAAAAAACACAATGTCCACACCTGTATTCCTTTAGTAATTATTTAAAAAATCAAAATTTTAAAATATAATGCCACGGACCCATTGATGTCTGTGAACAAAAGCATCATATATAAAAAATAAAATAAAAAAAACTGGCTACCTATTACAGTCCAAAAGATATAGACTTTTAAAAGTAAGAGCCGATATACACGGACTGCTCGAGCAGTTAGCCAATGATCAACAAACACGGACCGCTCTTGCAGTCATAGTCAACAGCTTGAGGTTGCCATTGATAACTGCTCGAGCAGTTGGTATTAACTGCTCAACAAGTCACAATTTCGATTCAGGGGCGGGAAGCACGCGCGATGTGGAATGAAGAGCACGGGAGCAGTCGACAGCTCGAGCAGTCCATGCCGACTGTTTCAAGCTGCTCGTGTATCTGGGGTCATACAATTGGCCAGTGCAGGTTGAGTAACAGGTTCTTGTAATTAAAGTAAAGTAAAGTAAAAAATAATTTATTGATATAACTTGTTGTACAATTATTTAGTGAATCCATAGGCTGCCGAACTAGTAATAACTGTGTTTCAGGTCCGGTAAACACTATTTTAGTTATGTCGAACATTCTGGTCAACTTATTCTAATGTATCTACAATTAAAGATTTAAAGATTTAAAATTTTAAAGATTTAAAATAAAATAAACTAAAACAAAACAAAACATTTTTACATTTTTAAACAATGAAGCAAATTTTTAATAGAACCCTTATAAAACAAGTTTAGAGCAACAATAAAAGGAAAAGTTGCTATGGTCACTACCCTAATAGGTGACCCCTAGTTTTGAACTGGTTGCCTTTATATATCTTTTGTACTGTAATAGTAGGTACAATACAAAAGAATTAGAATTAGAATTATTTATTGACCTTATAACAGTGTTCGGTATACTAGGCATGTCATAGAAAATTAAAAATTACATTTCTGCAACAATAAATAATAATATTTTAAATCAGTATGTAAGTGCACAAATTGTGGATCTTGCCCATGACATTTATACAGTCCATTCATTCCATTATTGATTTAATTGTATCGAGAATCTCTATGCATATAAACTGTGTTATATACTTATTAATAGAAGCTACATACAATAAATGTCAAGACTAGAGTAATTAAAAGTAGAAATTTAAAAAATAATTAATTATTAAAATTAGATTGGATTATTTACTTATATAAATGTCACGGGATTCATCAAAATACATTCGAAGAAACTAAATATTTTACCAATATGTTAAATAAACAGTTAATCAAAGGTGTTGATTCAAACTATACTACTTTACAAAAATGAGGATTCTGTAAGATGCATGCCTATAAATTCATTAATAGAAGAAAGCGAATGAGATTGAAAGAAATGTTTCATTTTCCTATTAAAATCACCTGTATATTTTTTTTTTTATAGCTACTGGTAGCTTATTAAACATACATATTTTATTCAATATTCCTTGTTTTATAAGATATAGCCTTTTAAAGGTAAGACAGGCATACAAAAGCCCAGTGTAGACTTAGTAATTAGGGTATAAAAAGTTGTTTATGGAACCATACTAAAATATAGTTTAGTTTAGGACGAGAGAGAAGGCAAAAGTTGCTATGGTCACTACCCTAATAGGTTACCTCTAGTTTTGAACTGGTTGCATAGTTAACCAGTTAAAATTAATGTGTTTTAACGGTGGCGCTTAGTACAAAGAGTTGATGAACACATAGGACTTCAAATTCATTATAGATGGAGTCAGTAGAATAGCGAAAGGGTTTCCGCAATATGACTTTTATGGGCTCTTTGTGCTCTTTCAAGACACAGAAAATTCATTTTCCCAGCTGCGCCCTATATTCTGATGCAATAATGTATAATATTCTTGGTAAAGAAACTATCATGGATTGGTGAATTGCAACAGGTGAAAGGCTCCAGTCTGACTCTATAAAATATACTCTTGTGAGTTATTACAAATCTGACATCATACACAGAAGAACTTACCTACCTGTTGTCCACCGCAATCATCAAGACAACTCCGTATAAGGGCCTCTAGCTTGTTGAGGGCTCTTCGGGCGAGGGGCAAGACTGTGAAGAGGCCGGAGCTGGTTGGACGTATCAACCCACACTCCAGGAGCAGCTGGAAATTAAAATATAATATAAAATATAAAATAAAATGAAATATTCAAGCAGCACTGTGCTGGAATGTCTATAATAGCAATACTTACCAATATTATAAATGTGCAGCCAAGTTGCGGCAAGCAGCAACGGCCTAGTTGCAGAAAAGAGACTATCGAAAGTAGCTAGTACAAGAAAGCATTGTTGGCATAGCTGGGCATTAACTCGTTAATCCGTTAATTAACGAAGTTAACATTTTGATAAACGGATTAACTTTATAATGTTAACGGACACGTTAACTTCCGTTCCGTATGCAGAAGTCCGTTAATCATTATACCAATGCCTAAATGTTACCGCACGGCCCCGTGGCGCGGCGCGAAAAGAGGTTCAGATAAGGTGTGAAACGACAAGTGCCGGGGCTTGGGCGGCGCGTGGCAGCCAGTGAAACAAAAACAAGACTTATATTTTGCCGGCGCGTGCGAGTGAGAAAGAAAACTGCGAAGAGATTTGTTTCGTTTGATCATTTCATTACTTAGCGCCGGTGCTTAGAGAGATTTTAAATACAATACTGCCCTCAAGCGCTGCAGTTAAAAGTTTTTTTCCACGGGTAAAGACATTTTAACAACAAAACGAGCCTCGCTTTCAGACGAGAACTTCAACATATTAATGTTCATGAAGGGGAATATGCACCTTATGCCCGACGATTAAATTAAAGTATTTTGTTTTGTTCCTAACCTGTTAACTTCCAGAACCTAAGCCAACAGATATTATAACTTCAGTAACGCAACGATAAGATGCAATTTTACTCATATTAACGGATTAAGGTTAACTTGCGTTAATTCTTCCGAAATGTGACGCTTTAACGTTTAACGAAGCTAACTTATTTTGTAGCGGATTAACAATTCACTATTTGATTAACGGTGCCCAGCTATGATTGTTGGGGCTTACTCATTAGTAATATGTTCCATTATTTATTATAATTGGTACTTGCTTTGGATACAAGAGCATATAAGTAATATTAACCCGTCTGCATCCATGGACATTGACTTTAAAATCTTTTGTTTAAGTGTAAAAAGGATATAAATAAATTATTCTTATTCCGATTATGATTATTCTGATAGGATGCTGAGTGATTAATATATTCTCATGTATCAAAGTCAACATAACAATGAAATTTCACAAAGATCAAAAACTTCAATCGTGAGGATGGTTTTCAACTGTCGAATATCTCGAATCCAGTGGTACGATTGTGTAAAAACAAAAACAGTAATAGTCCCAAAGTTCGAGCTGATACGGTTAGTGTTGTGTGTCGGGTTAAAACAAAAACTACCAGTGCGATCAAAAGTAGTGGTGCCTCACATCACAAACGTGTATGGAAAAAGTTAGACTGCTTCATCTGCTCGTAAACATTCACCCACCTGCAATTTCTCAGTTCATCTGTGATTATGGTGCTTGCAACAGGCAAGTAATATTGGAAACTCAAACCAAATATACATGGCAATCATCCCGTTGATAATTTGAATATTTCTAGTGTTTGTTACCATGATAGTTTAAAAACTTGAAATTTCTAGTGTCTGGAGGTTTGGCACTTGATGGAAAGTAAGTAGCTAACAATTATCTTTAGAAGAGTTAAATTGTTTTTGTTTCTCTACTAATTTGTATTAAAATAAATAAAATTTATTGAATATATTTATATATATCCTTAATTATTACCATTAAGGTTATCAACCAATATCCATCGTCATTACATTCAAAGTACATATATCAAACAGATGAAAATGCATGGTTTATCCTGGCAAAAAGTATTATCCTTTTCCCATCTTCGTCGGTATAATAACTGTTTTAATACCAAATACATACAGGTTCCGTAGATTGCATCTTTCAAGTTATGTTTGCAAGCTTCTTATGAAATATATTACAACATATGGGTACATGCTTACCTTTTGACTCTTGCATGTTATCTCAGTATTTTTGATTTTCGCATTTTTTGGTATTGTGATTACAGGTTGAAAGACTTGTGAAAGATATCTCATTGTAATTAAAAAAAAATAAGCAGTTACTATTTATCTATGATTATAATTACAACTATTTAAGTCACTTAACTTTCACAAACTTCGTCACAGCGCAAAATCATAAATAATTACTGTTTTTATTTACTTTGGAAAGAAATGAAATTATGTATAGGTTAGGAATTTAGCCATAGACTAAAATATATACTAGGAAAAATTTAGCAGTCAGCGATTTGTTTGGATCAGCTGATTGCTTGACAGTGTGGCCAGCTTTTATTTGCTAAATCTACTAAACAGAGTAACAAAAATCTACCAAATACTGACTTAAACCATTTTTCTTGCACACAAATATCGCCTAAAACGGAATATTTTGTGTATAAAAGAACCAAAAAAGTGACATATAGGTTCTAAAAACAATGATTTTAACGACAATCTATGATGATATTAAACATCTTATTCTTCCAAAATTAATCAAATATTAATGGACCAATCTGGCGGCAAACTACCCATCAAAAATATTTTTTCTCTAGTCAGCAAAGGAAAGTTTTTAAATGACGGAGCAATAACTGTGAATATTATGTAGTAGGAAATAACTAATATAAAAAATCATCCGATGAGAATATCCTTCTTTATTAGAAGGCAGTTAAAAATATACCTACACAGAAATAATTGAGTAAGAAATATATATTTTTGTAAATATTGTAATACTTACCTAATTGTGAGGTGCCACTGATTTTTTCAACGAGTAATCATTTATAAATTAGAGGGAGTTGCGCCTATTCTCTTGGTAATTGGTACATTTTTTATCGTTTGTAATATTTAAACACTACACAGATTCCTTTCAGTTTCTTCTAATATTGGTAGATGTTAGCAAAATTTGAAATTCAAAAAGAAAAATGGAGCATACGAATTTTTTACTCTAATTTTAAGCTATTAAGGTACATTTTACTATGAAACAACTTTCAAGGTCCAAAGCTCCGCGATGGGGTATCGCCCACAATTATATAAGTAGCATTAATTATTTGAAAGACGAGCTCTGGTAAATAGAAATAGTTTAATATGTCAAACTAACGAGAATTTGAATACAAAAAACCTAACATACCAGTCAGTTAAACAAAACAAAATTTCTACTCTTATTACTATAATGAAATTGCTTGTAACTTGACAGAAATGTGACGATGACGTTGTCACTCTAACGTCTTCTTTTTTTATTACATGGCTCGTATGTTTGTATATTTGCTTCTCCTTATGTTATGCGTCTATTAGTCCAAGTCCCAAAGGTGTGTTCGAATAGCCCCAATATTTGCGAAATAAACGCTTAAAACGCTTACAAAGGCGTTAGAATTGGGAATCTGTAGGTGAAAATGTCGTTTAAGGCTTTACTGTTCGCCGTTCGCATAGCTTAAAAAGAGTAATGTATGTCACCAAAATGTGCAACTTTTGACCCACGTCTGGAGCTTGGTTGTTTGTATGCAATAGAATCAATCAATTTTAGATCTTGTGCTCGGTTTAGCGTCGAGTAGGATGTGGGCAAAAATGGCAGAATTAACGCTTTTTAGCTATAAAAACGCTTCAACTAAAATCACAAAAATGATAACGCCGCCAATGCCCTCATTGCTATTCGAACGCACTACAAGTGAAGTCAATTCACAGGCACTTAAATACATTTTCAAAATATAGATAAAATAAACAATCACAATAAATACCTCATTAAATAGTGATTATAATTGACTACGGTAATGGCAAATGTTACAAGGAGAAAAAATAATAATCGGGAAACACAAATTATACAAACACTTATTACACGTATATGTAGTTCATCAATATAATGAGATTGGCGTGAAAATGCCAATTATGGCTGTCATTGGAGTAATAATTATTTCTTCGTAGGTCATCGGTGTTGTTAATTTTGCTAGATGTTTTTTTGCATTTATTAGTGGACTGATTCGTTTATACATTTGCCATTCCCCAAGTTATTTTTAGGGTTTCGTACCCAAATGGTAAAAGCTGGAGCCTATTACTAAGACTCTGATCGCCTTCCGTCTTTCTGTCCGTCTGTCCGTCTGTCACCAGGCTGTACCATAAAACCTTAAAAGATTGCCTAACTAATTTGACTTTGCCCAGCAGGGTACGTTTCACAAAAACTTAAAAAGTTGCTGTTTTTTTTTAAAGTTTTTGTGAAACGTTTAAGCTAGGTTTATTATTATACGTTTGGAAGAAATTTGAATATATCTCTGGTAACACTGTGTATGTGATTTTGCCTAGTATCACTTGACACTTCAGTCGGCTGATATACTCTCTAGTGATTAATCTGGATGGATATACTGTCTCGAAGTTGGTTGTTGGGGGTGTATGTATATTGCGGGCCAAAACTCATCTAAATAACTTTCTTTAAAACTCCATTTACAATTGTAACAGCATGTAGGTGTGAAGTGTGATGATTATTACTAAGCCTAAAAGCACAAGAAAAAGGGAAGAATCTTGTGCTTTTAGGCTTAGTAATAATCATCACACTTCACACTAATATTATAAAGGTGAAAGTTTGTGAGTATGTTTGTTACTTCTTAAAGCACAAACTTTACTAGACTAATTTTGATGAAATTCGGTGTGGAGGTAGATGTGGCTCTGAATTAACACATAGGATACTTTTAAGCATCCTCATCCGTGTCCGTCATCACCACGCGGGTGAAACCGCGGGGTGCAGCTAGTACTGGAATAATTGTTACAAAAACTTCAGAGATAATAGCAACTTAAACAAAATATTGTTATTTAGCTTCTTAGAAACGAAAGTGTGTGTGAATATTGTTGGGTTCAATAGCATCAATAATTAGTACAGGTCAGGTATAAGTCTGTACCCTAGTACTATTATTTATTATAAGTGCTTAGTACTAGTGATAACACTTATGGTGCTATTATGATAGTAATTATTTAAGATGTTTTTACAGATATTTTAATAAAACTATAACAAACATTTATCAAAATCTGTATAGAAAATACAAAGACATAAAAAATCAGATAAAAGGTCTACATAAATCAACTTCGTTGTTCATTATTAGTCACTAATTATTTTGCAAATAACTTTGCACTTTTTAGAACAAAATGTGCCTATATTTTTATGACAAGTATTGAATAATTATTATAATCCTATGTATACCAACTCTCTCATTTTATTAGCATTACCTACTTAAATATTTTTAGAAAAATGTTTAAGAATGAGCTATATAGTATTAAGTACTTTTTTTTAAAGCACTAACGCCTGCTTAAGCTTAAAAAAAAGTAACACTATAAAAATTACAAGGGCTGCGATGTCAATACGAAAGTTTCAAGTATTTCTAAATAATGCTTCTTTCGGTTGGATGGTACTGTTAAACTGTCCAATAGATGTCGCTCCGTCCCCGCAAGACGGCTAGTCAAATAGAGAGTTAAAATTCGATGCTTGGACCAGATTCTCGGTGGTCTAGTTGGTCAATGGCGTCTGACGCGGAGAGTCAGAAGACGCGGGTTCGAATCCCGTCCGAGGATGGAATTTTTCTCTCTATAAATTTCAATGAGCTATATGATCGTAACGTGCTTGCGTAACACCGTACTGTTACTCGTAACAACAAAAAGTCGTGTAAAATCGTTACATTTGTACGAAAAAAATACAAAAATAAAGTTGTGACTCTGCCCACTCTAACTTGACAGATAATATAAACATAAAACGTTTTATTATACAAACAATATACGTATTAAGGTCCTATGATAGATTGACTATTTTTTTACAATGATCCCTAAATCTTATGTTCTTACGGTAGTACCTAATGGACGTATCTGCAAAATAGGCAAACTTGTAAAAAGTACTATGTATTTGGCTCGCTGTATAAATCGAGGTTTTTAGCACATTGTAATTTATTATATTGACATTATCATATTATTGTATGCAATGAAAATTACATTTGTCAATTATGTAGCACAATCACAGATTGCAAGTACTTACATAATGTTATTTAAAAAAATATTTCAAGTTGAATACAAAACTGCAAGAAATCTGGGCAATGTTTAACCGTTTTACGGTATCTCATGCACCGTGATAGTTACGCAGTTGAAATGTTCACAGATGATGTATTTCTGTTTCCACTATAACAATAAATCCAAAAAAAAACCGGTCAAATACGAGTTGGATTCGCGCACGAAGGTTTCAGTAAAAAAGGCAAAAAATCATGTCTCTTGTATGGGAGATCTATAGTTAATGGTACGGAACCCTTCGTGCGCGAATCCGATTTGCACTTGGCCAGTTTTTTATACTTTACCTAGTTTCATAGATACCTACTTATGATGCATCTGGGCATTGGACGGTGAAGGCCATCCACCCGGTCCATCGGAGGTGGGTGAGGCGGCGTTGGTCGCTCACCTTCCGATTGACGCAGGTGCTTTCTGGGCATGGTTGCTTCGGAAAGCACATGCACCAAATCGCAAGACGGCCACGATTGTTGGGCCCCGGAAGATACGGCGTTCCACACGCTGGAAGTGTGTGATGCATGGCGCCCGCAGCAGCACATGCTTTCAGCGATAATTTGCAGATTTTTCTCGCTGCCGAACGTGGTAAGCTCCATGATCGACAGCGAGAGATCGTGGCAGGCGGTGGCAACCTTCTGCAAAGCGGTGATGGCACAGAAGGAGGCCGCGGAGCGTTTCAGGGAGAGTGATGTCAGAGCTGACCCGCTCCGGCGCAGAAGAATGGGGGTACGGAGGAGGAAGTTCGCACGCCTCCTTCCTCTTCCGTCTTCCACTATAGTGGGTCACTGGTGGAGAGTCCGGGGACTCTTCGCTGGCTTGCAAAGCCATACACGTCAAGGTAAGTATGGACACCCCCTGCACAGGCGCTTCTTCTCAACCGGGCTCCGGTTATAATCATTCCGGGACTACCGCTGGGGCTAGATGGTGAATGCTAGCGCGACCCTATCTCGCCCCACCTTGGCGGAGGACTACTCACGAGGGGGTTTGAGTGGGTCTGAGCCACCTGGCGGAAGGGAAATGCACATCATTTCTTCTACTCAAAAAAGGCTAGTTTCAAAACATGCAATTTTGGTACATCTATTCATCGCCAGTCGTCGTAGAAAGTTTTAGTTATGGAATTACCGCTTTAGTAGAACGTTTTTTATGTTCTATTTATATAAACACTAGATGCGCTCCGCAATTTTACCCGCGTCGTGATAGATGATGATGATGAAAAGTATTCTATGTCCTATTCCTATATAATAAATCGCACATCTATACTATTAATAAAAAACGTTTGTAATTCTATCACTCTGTTTGTTACCTTATAACGGCTGAACGGATCGTAATGTAATTTGGCAAGGAGATTATACCTATCCTATTATACCTATCGGGGAAGGACAAAGGCTTTTCATCATCATCACCATCATCATCATCATTCATCACCACCCAGGTGAAACCGCGGTGCGTAGCTAATGCCTATATAATTACCAGGTCTGACTGACTGCTTCCTCAACGCAGAGCGTAAACGGCTGGGAATATAAACTTGACATTTTGCAGTTGACGCCTTTTATGTTGTAAGCATCCAATAAAGTATGCTTCTCTGGTAGATGTTTACGCACAAATTAAAAGGACTTGTCAACTTATGGAAATTTCACCGGTTAGTTTCGAATTCGTTTCGAAATTCACCAGAGTTAGTTTTTTTCTGTGGCTTGGATTCTTTAGACCTTAGTTATATTAAAACCTTACGATTAAATTTCGGTACCACCACGTCAATATAGGAAGCTTCAAATAATAATGGATTACGATAGACGTTTTGATGACGTATTATCAAATAGTGCACTCAACTTGCGTTTGGAACTGCGTTAGTGTTCTATTCGGGTTGGGCATTATGGGTATTGATCCTGGAACGCACCATTAGGATCGATTGCGATAATGATTAGTTCGACCGCTCTGTGTCGGTGGGAGTACGATATTCTTTAGTATAGTTCTTTATTATCGTCCATATCATACTTATTATCCAAAACACGGGCCATAATTGTATAACATGTCGAAAATAAGTTATTAATGAATTTAATAACATCCACGATTTAGCTTGTATATATGACAAAGCAATAGTGTGTTCCTTTGTTTCTTATATGTAAAATACGTAGCTATGAATAACATTTAATTAAACATGGACTGTGGGCCATCTTAGAAACATAGCGACCCATCATGGCCCGCAATAAAAATCTCAATATTTACGTTAAATTAACGACTTTTTCATATATTTAAATAAATAATAACATTTTAAAGCAATCAAATTTAAGTTAGAAGACCTTGTAATCTTTATTAACAATTTATAAAGAGCTGGGCCATCTGAAATTTATCCAAAATAAAAAAAGTTAAAAAACAAAAATTGTTTAATTAAAACTAAACAGTTTTCTGTGGTGTATAGTTTTATAACTAAACTGTTTTTTTTTATAATTAAACGAAAACAAAGCTGAATTCGGATTATTTATTTTGAAACGTAATTTTAGGTGGGCCTTCATAGGAATATGATATTTTTTATTGTGAACTTACCTATAAAAAAGTATAACAGCGTTTTTTTAATACTTACTTTGAACTGTCTTTATCAAGCATTTAACTATGTAACTTTTATAAATCCCGTATTTATAATTTTAGTAATTATATTAGGTATTTAAAAATTAAATAAAATAATAATAATAATAACATTCTAATCTATAAGCCACATGGTGGGGGGAAACGTGGCCAAAACGCTGGCGGCATTGCCACGCTGGATGGCAATGCTAAGTTTTTGCCCAAAATAGGCGCCAGCATTTCGGTCACCCGACGCCTCAAACAAACGTTTCGCCAGATCCCTAAACAAATTGAAAGCGGACGGCCCCCGTGGGCCTAAAGTTTCGACCCCAAACGGCATAAACATGTACATTCTGTCTAAATACACATATTTATGACGTTTGAGGTCTTCCGCTTTAGACGCGGCAGCGCCAGCCCGATCAATCGTCCCAGGGAGATGAGACGGCGCCAGTGTGTCCACACATGTAGCATCCCAAACCAGGGGCTGTCCCATCTTCCACGGGACGATAGTCATACCATCTGGTCTCTTGCCGTCATCCCGCATCAATCCGTTCGGTTCTAAAACTGACGGGACTCCAGCACTGACAAATGCCCGACGGATGATATCATTCAAGCTGGCGTGCCGCGGTATGCGCCCCGCGCTCTTTACGCATGAGAGTGCGTGGTGGCCGAACCGATCCACCATTTCACCGCAGACACAACGGTGAGGGACCTGGCAAGGGGTACCTACTCGTAGGGATACGGCTATTCGGAAAGTATTGTTGTCCAAAAGATTTCCAACATTTTTAGACGGCAAAGCATGTAGCCAAAGCCCCGACTCCCATCGAGTAACAGCTAACAGGCGAGCACGCTCTGCGGAAGAACTAGTTGAATTGATCAGGTTTTCAAGTTCTAACTCACAGAGCGGCCCGTCCCACTGCCTCTGAGAAGCAGGAGCTTTGGGCAGGGACTGACTTGGACAAGCTATTTTCCAGTTTCCTAAAGCCTCAGTCATATAACTAATCTGAATAGAAGGCGATAAAATTGCCTTTACTAACTTTTGAGTACTGAAAATTGATGAAAGGAAAGCGGGTAATGCTACACTAGAAATTTTGCGAATACCGAGACCTCCACACCTAACAGGTAGTGAGGCCTGGCGCCAAGTGCGATCGTCAAAATGTGTGTTAAGTATGGTAGTGAGCGTATCCCTCTGGATGTTGTCAAGTTTTTGTAAAAGTAAAGGATGATTCCAAAACTGACAACATCTAAGAGAATACATAAATTTAGGGACAAAAAGGCAATATCGAATAATAAAATAGGCCATGTGACAATTTATTTTTAGTAGGCGGTCCGAAACTGAGTTAAAGTTTTGAATTTTGTCATCAACAAAATCTTCAATTGACTCGTCTAGGATTGGAGACCCTAAAAGGCGAAGTGATCGATTATCTAATATTTTGATATTGGGAGCAATTGGTTCAAAAATGTTTACTATCTTATTTCTTAGTAGTGTTGTAGAATTTGGAATGAAAAGTTCGCATTTTGAAAAGTTGAGAGCAAGACCTATTGAACTAAATTCTGAAATTAAATTTTGTAGGTCTTTAAGAACAGTGTCAACATCTCCTCCTAGGGACCCATCATCCAGGTACCAGACATTAAATTTCGATCCTAATTTTTTGATGATAAGGATTGCTAGGCTAAAAATAGCTGGTCCAAGTGGATCACCTTGTTGGCATCCTACTTCTGAAGATAACAAATTGTTTTTGTATATTAATTTTGAAGGTTTACCATAACATTGCCAAATGAAATTATATATAAAAGGGATTTTATTTTTAACTTGTGTCAAAAGAGTGTTTCTATCAAGAGAATTGAAGGCGTTCTTAATATCAACCTTCAGCAACACTTCACATCCTTCATTTGTTAAAAATGTTCTTAGGGCATGTACCGCCGCCTCACAGCCTGTGAACCAAATCCCAACTGCAAGGGTTGAAATTCCTTGCAGAGAGATTGTTTGATGTGTTTAACACAAATTTTAGCAGTTAGACGACGGTACACTGTTCCAACAGCTATGGGCCTTATGCTACGATCTTTTTTAAGAAGAGCGCATAAATTAGCTCCGTATAAAACATTTGTTATTGCGTCATTCACTTTACCTGTTAACATCACATTTACTAGTGAAGTGAGCTCTTTAAGCAGAGAGTCCCCTATGTAACTATGAGATCTATAAACAACAACAACAATTAAAATAAAACAGTGGGCTCTTCAATCAACATCAAAAATAATTACTGACTGAGATGGCCCGGGCCATCATAGGTCATTATGGAGTGGGCTATCATAGGGATATTTCACAGATGTAGGTAAAGTCAACAAAAATATACAATGATAAGATAAATTAAACTTACTTACATGATACTCGATGCAAGAAAGATTGTTCTTTAAAGTCCACTCAAAAAAACAACTGAAATTGCACTTTTAAAAGTCAAAATGGAAAAAAGTTTGTCGAATTATTGTTATAGGGGGCACGATTTTTTGGACGTCCAAGCATAACTGACGCGCGATTTCTAAATGGCGTCTTGCGCGTTATTGTTCTAAGTTGCCATTTTGTGTATGGGTGTGTTCGGAGATTAATACGGAATCTGATAATTTTTGTGTTAGTGGAAGTTCGTTTTACAGAGAGTGGGCAATCTTAAGCACTGGGCCATCTTAGCGTTGGATACTTTATTAGAAAACGCTCCTGATTAATGATAGTTTCGTAAAAGGTGGGAGTATTCCTCCAGGGGTATCAAACTGCTTTTTGTAAAGAGCCATTAAAAAATTTTAAGCTGGGTTAGCGGGCCAGACTTAAAATAATTAGTTACCTATACTGTTAGCACATACTGAATTGAATTAAGTATTCGTTTTTATTTAATTAACATCTTTAGTCCTTTTATTAGATATCTAACATCGATCTATTTATAATAAAAAGGGTAGTTCGATTATTTTGATGAGGCTCCAGAGACTTGACTGGTCACTTACGACTGATCAGACTTCTCTGATCATTTATATCGGACGTCATCTTCGTGGTAGTGATTTTCATTAAGTGGAAACCTTAAGATTTGGAGTTCGGTCGCGAGCAGTATGATTTTGGTCAGAGGGCCGCATTGTGGCCCGCGGGTCATATGCTTGATATAATGCTTTAGACCAGTGTTTCCCAGACTTTGTTTTGCCATGGCTCGGTAATTTTCATACTGTCCCTCGTGCGTGACCCACAATATTAAAAATATCCCTCGCTGGTTAAATTAGACAAAGTTAGAGAAGACATTTATTGGAATTAGAAGTGTGCACTATTAAATAATTCAACATTTGGGGAAATTATACAACATTATGGAATTCAATATTTTGCCAATCGAAAATAAGTCAACATTTTGGAAAATTATACATTTTGGGATTTCAACATTATGAGGATTCAACTTTTTGTTCCTAAACGCTAATTATGTTGTAATTATAACTTTTTACACTATATTTCAGTTTACTGCGAAGTCAGTTCAAATGGATTGTTGATGTTTTTTTTAAAGAAAATTAGTGTCCAAAACCCAGCTGCACATTTATGGGTTGGTACAAAAGGCATTGTTTAAAAAAAGGAGTAATGAAGGGAAAGAAGGTAATATTTTAAAACTTTCTAGACGGGAATGCTGCTCCGGTATTTTGTTTTGGTGGCCGGTACTGGGTCGCGACTAGGGTTACCAGATGTAAAAATCAAAAGACCGGAGAAAAGGCCTGATTACCATGGAAAAGTCCTGAGATTTTATACAGTTTGAGAATTTTCTCTCAAAAACGTATTATTATCGTTTTATACACGCTCACATCTAGCTCACGCGTTGCACATCGCACTCAAAGCGGCGCGCGGCGGGGCGGGGGGTGGCAGCGGCACCACCCGTCGCCCCGCACCGCAGCGCGGTTATCGCTGCAGTACCGGTCGCTCATTCAATTCAGTCAGTGTTGCCATATATACAGATTTATCTGTATTGGTACAGATTTTTGGCTCCTGATACAGATGCCAGATTTCACTTTAGGTTTATACAGATTTTTTAAATTCAAATTTTCATGTGTGAAATTGTGAATACAAAAAATAATATAAGTAAATGGTTCAAACTTTAATACATTTTTGTCCTAAATTTTTATTTGTCCCTTAAACTGGATGCTAAAATTACTTTTGCTATGGCAACCCAATGATAGCCGAGTGTTGTTGACCGGGGATTTACCGAAACGTGTATTAGAATATTACTCGACCAATTTCGGAAGATGGATTGCGCGGAAGAATACCTATTGTATGTTCGTCTATTTAGTTTTGTTAGGTTATCATCACTCATAATTTATATCATTCATTATCCAGACATCTTGTCTAGATTTTCATATCTCGTAAATCCACTATAATGTTAGCTAAAAAGAAACGGAACTCGCAAAGTTTTAATCAAAGTTGGTTGGAAGAAAGTTATTTCTCGCCATGGTTAAAAAGGAGTCAAAAGGGTGAAGATTACGCATACTGTAAATATTGTTTAACCGACCTTGCTATCGGAGGAGGTGGCAAAAACGATCTTGCGCGCCACATGAAAACTACCAAACACCAAGCATCAGTTCCTGGTACAAGTGCAACACAAAAACCAGTCACCGATTTTTTTATGAAATCCAATATTACTGACGATGTTAAAAGAGGTGAAATCCTATTGGCGTCTTTTGTTGCTGAGCACAACCTCTCCATGAATGTTATGGAACACCTCCCCCAGTTGGTAAAAGCTGTATGCAAAGATTCCACAATAGCAAAGGAAATTTCTTGTAGTCGAACAAAAACCACAGCTATAATAAAATCTGTAACAGGCGCTTCAGAAAAAGAACAACTGGTAGCTGATCTAAAAACCAGCAAATTCTCCCTTTTAATAGATGAAAGTACAGATAGAGGATGTGTGAAACTTTTAGCTGTCGTCGTAAGATATTACAAGAACGGGGAAATAAGAGATGCGCTTCTTGGTTTGGTACCCGTGCAAGATGCTACCGGTGAAAAACTTTATGAACATCTTGTGAAGTTATTCAACGATAATGGCATTCCCTACAAAAATAATATGGTTGGTTTTGCCGCAGACGGAGCAAATGCAATGATGGGTCAGCACAATTCGGTGGCAAGTAGATTACTAATAGATATACCCAATCTCTATGTTTTGAAATGCATTTGCCATTCGTTTGCGCTATGTGCGTCGTATGCCTGCACAAAGCTCCCGCGTGAACCTGAAGGCCTGGTGAGAGATGTTTTTAACTATATCAGTACGAGTCCAAAACGCACGGGTGTTATGAAACAATTTCAAGAGTTTCTTTCGTTAAAGCCACACAAAATGTTGCACCCGTGCCAAACTAGATGGCTCTCACTGCGTGCTGCTGTAATGCGTGTTTTAGAGCAATACGAAGCATTAAAATTATATTTTACTGAGGCAGCTTTCAGTGATCGATTGAATTCAGCGGATCCAATTTTACAAATGCTCAATAATCCATACAACAAAATATATTTGCAATTTCTGGAATTCGCATTGGATTTTTTTACCAAACTGAATAAAATAATGCAGTCAGAAAAGCCGCAAATACACAAGTTACATGAAAACTTGAGCAATACTTATAAAACCTTTTTGGACTGCTACTTGGACAGTGCATATCTGATGAGAACTGAACTCCAGAACGTACAACATGACAACCCTCGACACCATAAACCAATCGAAGAAATTTATTTGGGCGTTAATGTTGCCTCATCTTTATCTTCTTCCAATTTGAGTCCTAATGACATAAAACTTTTCAAATTACGATGTCTTGAATTCTTTATAGAAGGAGCCAAGCAAATAAAGACACGTTTCGATTTCGGAAGTCCGATTACAAGAAGCCTGGAATTCCTTAATCCGACTATCATTAAACGTCGCAGTATACAATCATTGAGTCACATTGCACGTAGTTTTCCTAATGTAATTCAACAAGTACATTTACAAACATTAGATAACGAGTGGCGACATTTGAAAATGAACGATACTATACTTGCTACTAAGGAAGAAGATCCTGAAGTTTTTTGGCAAGAAGTATTTCGCGCACAAGACTGTGATGGAAAATTACATTATACGACTCTCAAAGAGATAGTTTCAGCCTTATTATGCCTACCCCACTCCAGTGCAACAGTAGAAAGAATATTTTCATCAATTAATTTGATAAAAACGAAAACTCGCAACCATTTAGGTACAGACACTATGGAAGGATTACTCTTGACCAAACAATTATTAAAAAACGAGCCATGTTTCAAGCTAAATGTTAGTAAAAATATGATTAATAAAATGAATAAAAGTATGTATCAACAATAAATATGTTTTTCACTTGTCTACTACTTTATAAAAAGTTTAATTAATACAGATTTTATACAGATTTTAGCTTTTTCGTCGTATACAGATATAATACAGATTTTCAGACTTAGCGATTCAGATTTCGAGGTTTAAGATATGGCAACACTGAATTCAGTTCGTCTTGCGCCATTGCGAAGGTTGGACTATGCTGCGTTGAGTGTCACCACGGAACAGGCGAGCGAGCGAGAATCAGAGCTATTGGACATGAGTTAAAATGTCTTCAAGTATAAATATCTTAAAAATGTTTCTTCAAATATTAAATACGATACAACTGATTAAGTACCTATTTGGATAAATAAGTACTTATAGATTTTAACTGCAATTGTTACCAAAAGAAGATTATTTTTAGTTTGTTTTAATTGGATAAATAAGTATTGATTTTAACTGTGTAATTGTTGCCAAAAGAAGATTATTTTTAGTTTGTTTTACTTGGATAAATAAGTATTGATTTTAACTGTTTAATTGTTACCAAAAGAAGATTATTTAAGTTGGTTTAACTTTTAATTAAAGAGATCTTTAAAATGTAACCTGTGTTTTATTGAAAATCCTGAGATTTCACGAGATTTGCAAAATCCGGCCGCAATCCTGAGAAAAGTCGAAAATTCCTGTAATCTCAGGACAAATCCTGAGATATAGTAACCCTAGTCGCGACTCATCAAATGGGAAACGCTGCTTTAGACCAAGCCATGTCATCTCCGCTAGTATGAAATAAAGACAGATAGACAACAACACTTTTTTAGTAGGTAAGTAATGCGTGTTTATTTTTTTTTAAATGACCTAACCTAAAATTATCTTAAATAACAAATGCATATATGAGATATTAATGTTAGTAGGTAGGTACATAATAAGAAGGTAAAAGTAAAATGAGTTGATCTAGGCCCTAGCGCGAATAACTACGTAAGTGTAACGTAACGTTCACGAGAAACAGCACAAACTGTCATGTATCTAGGGCAACTGTGACACAGATAACTCATAGTTTGTACGTCAAAGCGTGACGCGTGGACGTTTGCGATACGAATACTTTTTCGAAATTGTTTGTGCTACGGCCTTTGTCAAAGATCTGTCATGAGTTGTTTCACTATTTTTACGTATTGTTTATTAATTATTAATTAATTAATATTAATTGCTTTGAAGTTTGGTGAGGCTGGAATCAAGGCCACACCTTCTTTTCAATCCAGTTCAAATATTGAAACACTCTTGTATATATCCCTGGCTCAGTGTCAGCATAAACACAAGGTTTGCCCAAAGAAGTCACTCCTATGATTGTGTACATGCAGGCTATTTGTTTGTTCTTGATTTGGAGAGGGCCACCGCTGTCTCCCTGCAATAAGAAAGTACATAATGTTTAATAAAAGTAGATAGGTACATTATTTTTATCTTACATCCGTATTCGAAAAATAAACTCTAGAAGTGATTTTTGTGTTAAGGCCCTTTAGAAGCAAACTTTTAGTCTTCCCGTGAACATGGTGCATGTAACTGCGCCGAAATATCGGGAGCTCATTCCACAACCTTACCACGGTAAATATCCCGTTAATAATCATATAACTTTAAACTTTTAGGTATTTAAGTGGGCGAAACACTGGCCGTGAGCGTGCATCTGTAAACATGATAACTTTTGCGCAGTTGCTATTATTTGTCCCGTTGACTCGCGATTCGCTTCGTCGTTTTATTTGCATTTTTTTTCAGGGTATAAATATTGTGCAATATTAATAAATAAGTCATTTTTTTAAACTTTTGACTACGCGCTGTATTTTATTTTCAAGTTGGTATCAGTATCTGTGCGTCTAAATGGTGCGACGAAAAAAAAGGCGTTTTACGAATATTTGGCTTCTGGCAGCACCTTAAGTACCGCAAACGAAATAGGATACTACGAGTACGTGTCTATATATCTGACACACTAGAAAGTGTGTGATATAATAAATAAATAATATAATAAAGTGTGTAATAGTGTCTCTGTGAGACTTTATAACAAAAAAAACTCGTCACTCGTCGGCTAAAAGCATGGCAAACCTGGATGGCGGGAAAATAAACCCCTCAACGGCAACGTGGACTTTGATTATTTTTTCTGGATTCGTGGTTTTTTTTCTTGTTACGTGTAATAGTGATGGATTATTAACGGTTTAAATGTTCGTGACGGTGTAAGAATTTAGGCAAAGTGTATAAATTCATACTTATTGTGTCCTGTGATTTGCGTAAGAAAGTTATAGTAATCCATCCACCGCTTACCACCATTATATGAACTTGACTAAGGCAGGACCAGTGTTGATGCCTGCAAGCTCTTGGCACTGAATTTGCAATCTGAGGTAGCCCAAATCGCCCAATTTGGGATCTGTGGTAACCCAAAATCGCCCAAATCTTGTTTATTCATATATTTTTGCATAAAAACATCACCAAGTTTATATTTTTTAACAAATTTTAGGGTACAATTAGAAATGATCATGTTATATGAACTTTATTCCTCAATTTCGATGATAGGGGCAACGTTATAGTGGATGGCGAAAGGATGTGAAGATGTATGATGCGGTTTAACTAGAGCACTACTTCTGGCGTTATGAATATTTAATACTTCTTGACGCGTTCTTGTAGGTCTACCACGAGTTTACAACATTGAAATCAATCGATACTCGCTATCGACTGTTGCGCAAAAATGTATGAAAAAATGAACAGTGCCACCTTGCGGTCGATTGTAGAACTAAATTTGACAGCGAATACGTCAATCACAAGCTTAATAGGTATCGAGATCAAGTATCGACTATAGATGACATTTATGTTGCCAACTCATGGTAGAGGTACTGGTTGCTCTTACGTCTCTACCTCAGGTCGGCCGATATATTTATAATAATAATGAAACATTCGTTCTTACCTGACAAGTGTCCTTGGTTTTAAATTTGTCTCCATAGCAGACTTGCGTATATGGATCGAAGCCTCGAGGCAATTTGCGGCCATGCTTTTCGTACTTCACGGCGCAATCTTGGACGTCGAACTTGGTGAGAATAACCTGAGAATACACAAAGGCGAACGCATTTAAAAAAAATCATTAACTTATCTATTTACTTATATGTTCGTGTGTATGTATTTTTTAAGTGTATGTTAATCGATTTCTTCCCTATTTGTGGAACGATTCTTAAAACTCCTTTTTTGTTTCGTAGATTATACTTCCTAGGTAGTTCCATTTTAAACTTCATCAAATTGAGTCAAGCAGTTTTTGAGTTACACTCCAAAAACTGAAAATTGTTACGCCTATCTTGATGATTTCATTATTGACGGTGAATGACAATCGATTCCGTAAGTAGCAAACTTCACTAAAAATGGTGGAATATTTTTTTAGCAAAAAACGGAACCAACTTCAACACCAAAAAGTGTGAAATAACTTGTCGAAGTCGGTGCCATGCGCACAATATTGTGATAAAAGGTTGAACTTTATCATGGTATCGGCTTCAACAAGTTATTTCACACTTTTTGGTATTGAAGTCGGTTCCATTTCTTGGTATTTTTTTTTTATTGAAGCAAAACAAGGCGAGATAAGAATATGTTTCGGTAAAAGCTTAAAACGATTGGAACACTCGCAGAGTTGTTCCATTGCCATGGCTAGTGGCATTACTCAACTGAGCGCTTCCGTGCTTCGGAGGGCACGTTAAGCCGTCGGTCCCGGTTGTTTGTCTTAGGACAACAGTCGTTAGGTTATGTCGAAGGCCTTCGGGCGGCCTGAAAACTTCGACAAGGGTTGTCCACTAAGCTAGCCACCAAGTCGCACCGGCCCGCGTGTTGGATTATGGCCCTACTCCTCTCAGAGAGAGAGGAAGGCTCAAGTCCCAACATTGGGAACAAAATGGGCTGATTATGATGATGATGATGATCAAATCTTTGGCGCAATAACAGTTTTAAAAAGACCACTCTTATTTGACAGATTGCGGTATCGTTCCATTTGGAATCACCGCACACTAACCGGCGACACGAGTATTGCCAGCTTTATAGGCTTCTACCGGAGAAGACAAGGCATGGAGAGCGTACCTTTTGCAGTACTTCTGATGTACTCCCCCTGTACTCATGTTTTGTGTGCCCCCAACCGGTTGCAGAGGCCTTGTCATCTTCTAAAACGTTTTTAGAGTGGAGACACGCTGGCACTGTAAACTCGTCTAAGGGAACACTGAAAGATAAAAAGATTAAACACATTACTGCAGAATCCAGTAAGTTAGCCTTCCTTTTTTTTTTGTTTTTTTTTTCCCTGGGAAATCCTTTAAGGATACCACCCACCACGGGGAGGTAGGTGGTTATGTGGGAGTCCGTATACCCACCAAAACCCCGGGGTGTTCCGTCAGTGCCGCTTTTGGCGGGAACGCGGGACAGATTTTGCACACGACCGCGAACCCGCCGCGGCTGTCCGTTGCCGGACCCTTCTCTTCGCGGCGCGCCAGAACACATGGCGCGCCGCAACTGCCTCGGAGACCGAACCCGCCAACAATGGGCGCGCGCCAGACTTCCCCGTGTCTGGACGCCCGTGGTCTCCCTGCGGTGGGTCGGATACGTAGCCCCACCGCCTGCTACGTCAGCCACAGGGGATAGCCCCCCCGCGACCCACCTCCTCGAGTCTGCGCCGAGAGCCCGGACCTCTCCTCCTCGAGCCTGCGCCAAAGCGCCCGGGCCCAACCTCCTCGAGTCTGCGCCAAAGCGCCCGGACCCCGCCACTCCTATGTGGACTTGGCGGCCAAAGCCCATAGGAGCGGCCCCGCCTGAGCCAGCCAGCGCACCCCAACGTCGGCGCGGCCCCTGGGTTCCTCTTGGCTTCACCGTGGTGATCCAAGCCACGGCTACTGAGCCCCCACGCCACGTCAATGCGAGAACCCTTCGGGGGGGAGTTAGCCTTCCTGGCGTAGTATAAGTTAACTGGACCGAACCGCAGGTGAGGTCCGGTTATATACGAGGCCAGGATGGCTTTCTTACTGGTTGAGGCTTGTAGTTTTTCTCAAAAAATGCTATTTTCAGACCTACTGTCGGTTTTTTTGCGTCCCACTTCATAAATTTTTTATAAGTTTTAATATCGCTCTTTGTATTTTGGAGAAAGTAAATTGGTTTTGCTAATTCGGCCTCAGCTTTTAAATCAGGAGGAGTGCCATCTATTTCCGAATCAAATTCGCTTGAACTCATTTTTGGGATAATATCTATCTTCACGTGGTAAATTAAAACACAATCGCAATTGAATGTGAAATACCGCCAGTCGTGTTTTTTTACTAAAAAGTTTGCGTTTAGTTTTGAACATTGTTCTATTTTTACATTAAGTACATGAATGTTTTAGTAAAACAATGTAAATTATTGTTTTTAAATCTTCATTTTAATTTTAGAATGGAAAGTTTTAATCCAACATGATTAATAAACTAAAATTACTAAATACATAGATAAAATCCCACACTATACTTCTACAACATTACCAAGTATAAAACGCATCGTGCATACTTTTTCTGAGTTGCATTAGGTGTCACTGTTAAGGCTTCAAAAATATTTCTATCTCATAAAATGTTGTACCAAAAAGAGAGATAGATAATATATTTGGAGCCTCCTTCCTATAACCATGTTATAATGGCTAAACTCTAATCTGTGTCTGGTACTATGTTCTTTTTCTAAGCAGATCTAAAGAGGCTGACCTACTGTCCATTAAGTACTTACGTACTGGACAGTAGGACATTCCAAATTTAAAATTTCGCTTCTTACTGGACAGTTGTGAATAAGTCTCCGGTAGAGTTCACTTTCTGGATACTTTTTAGAGATGTTATGGCAGCATTACATACCATGTTTGAAAATTTGACGTTGCATAGATGCGTAAATGATTAGGCACCCATCATCTAACACTAAGAGGGTGGGTGCCTAAATGGCATTTTCAGATGATTGCATAGTACTGGGGCCTTACTATCAGCTTCGTAAAAACCATGCAAGTTCCGTGCAGTTCTTAAACCTGACATAAACAGTTTTGAATGAAATTATACCATGACGCTCACTTAGGTGAACTGTTTGAATATTGTTTTCTCAAAGGTGAACGGATAATATTGTCTCTGGCATTCTAACAATTTACTATAACCAACATTGCAGACGCCTAGACGTTTCTAAGCTGATAAACTGAGTGGATTAAGCGACTTGTTAACGAGAGTCTTTACAAAAAAAACAAGTGAACGGTTTTTCTGCGGTTCTTGAATAATATGCCTGAGCAGGCCTGTTTTAAAGTTGTCATGGTACGAATAAACCGGGCAGTTGTTTAGAAGTCCTGCTTTAAAAGCTCATAGTAAGGCCCCAGGCTCATGGTTTACTGTCTAACTGAGGGATGTAAAAGCAAAGGTGCTATGTCCTTAAAGTTCGAATTCTCAAAAATGAAGATTTTATAGCCTGCTTAATATACTGCAATCTATGATGAAAGAGAAATTATATCTACCTGTGGAGATATCCATAAAAGAAAATAAAGATTAGTTTGGAGGAACTTTTTTATCGGATAAGTAGGTCTACGATGAGTTTATAACATTGACACCAATCGAGGCTCGATATCGACTGCCGCAAAAAAATGTATAAAACAAAAAACAGTGCCACCTCGCGGTCAACTGTAGAACTAAAATTGACAGCGAGTACTCCAATCACAAGGTAGGGGAGATCGAGTATCGATTGTAAATGACATTTGTGTTGTGTTGTTGGTAGAGGTGAAGTTGGCAAACGAACAAGCGGCTCACCTGATGGTAAGTGATACCATCGCCCACGGACATCCGCAATACACAGTATTGCCCTGCGGTATTATTAATAATTAAGGATATAAATAGTTGTAATGTACCCTTACTCTTTCTCCAATTCCAGCAGGGCTATATCGTGGTAACTGAAGTTTGGATTGTAGTCGGGATAGGGGTAGTGCTTCTTGATTTTGTAGATGTTACGCCGTTCAATTTCACTTCGCTTCAATACGCCTAATGCGACGTAGCTCACGGATACTCTGGTAAAGAAATGAATGGCATTAATAGATGAATCGGCACCATGGCTAAGCTTGCAACAAATGATTTATGAATGTATGTTTGAGGTGTGTCAGGCTCTGCATAGTTAGGGACCTGAACATCACGTGTGCATGAACATGTCTGTTTGAGCTGTGTCTGGGTGTGTATATGTATATAAGTATATATATCAGTCATCAGGTTACCATAGTACAGGCTCTGCCTAGTTTGGGACCTGAACACCGCGTGTGCATGAACATGTCTGTTTGAGCTGTGTCTGGGTGTGTATATGTATATAAGTATGTATATCAGTCATCAGGTTACCATAGTACAGGCTCTGCCTAGTTAGGGACCTGAACACCGCGTGTGCATGAACATGTCTGTTTGAGCTGTGTCTGGGTGTGTATATGTATATAAGTATGTATTTCAGTCATCAGGTTACATAGTACAGGCTCTGTCTAGTTTGGGACCTGAACACCGCGTGTGCATGAACATGTCTGTTTGAGCTGTGTCTGGGTGTGTATATGTATATAAGTATGTATATCAGTCATCAGGTTACCATAGTACAGGCTCTGCTTAGTTTGGTACCTGAACACCGCGTGTGCATGAACATGTCTGTTTGAGCTGTGTCTGGGTGTGTATATGTATATAAGTATGTATATCAATCATTAGGTTACCATAGTACAGGCTATGCCTAGTTTGGGCCCTTAACACCGCGTGTGCATGAATATGTCTGTTTGACCTGTGTCTGGGTGTGTATATGTATATAAGTATGTATATCAGTCATCAGGTTACCATAGTACAGGCTATGCCTAGTTTGGGCCCTTAACACCGCGTGTACATGAACATGTCTGTTTGACCTGTGTCTGGGTGTGTATATGTATATAAGTATGTATATCAATCATTAGGTTACCATAGTACAGGCTATGCCTAGTTTGGGCCCTTAACACCGCGTGTACATGAACATGTCTGTTTGACCTGTGTCTGGGTGTGTATATGTATATAAGTATGTATATCAGTCATCAGGTTACCATAGTACAGGCTATGCCTAGTTTGGGCCCTTAACACCGCGTGTACATGAACATGTCTGTTTGACCTGTGTCTGGGTGTGTATATGTATATAAGTATGTATATCAGTCATCAGGTTACCATAATACGTGCTCTGCCTAGTTTAAATTGAGACCTGAAGATCTTATGTGGATATTGCCATATTAAATGATGCATATATACCGTTTCTCAGTAGCGAGGCAATGTGCAGCCGTGAGAATGAATCTCTCGCTTATAAGCGAGCCGCCACAGAGCCATTGGAGGTTGTTCACGTCATCACCGAACCCAAGAAGTACCTGAAAACATATGAACTTTATTAACGCCTTTTCATCCATAGACACTCACGGAAAGAAGATTCAAATTGAAAATCAATCACATTATGATAATAACACTACATAATAATGTATTATTGTTATTACGCATATAAAGAAGTTAGATGGGAGACAGATGTCGACTTGCCAGAGGTGGAGTCCATAGAGGAAGGCTGACGTTGTAAGGTTCAATTCCGCTTAATAAGTAGGTACTTTTTTGTGTATTGGTTGGCAAACGAGCAGGTGGCTCATGGATGTGCGGACATCCGCAATACCAGAGGTCTCGCAGATGCGTTGCCGACCTGGATTCTGAGTGAAGGGGTCGGGAGGGAGAAGAGGAAAGGGGGATTGGTGCAGATGATGGTTAAGTACTTTCTAATCATTACATTTGATGAACCCTTTATTTATAATATACCCTTAATTTGATGGTGCCATTAACCAATTTATTGTGAGTACGTAAATATTGATTTCTTACACTTGATATACCTAGTGTTAGCTAATAAATAATCTATGATATTTAATAAGTAATAAATTTAAAATTATTAATAACGCGTACACCTGAATTATTATTTTTTATGTAAAAAAGGAAAAATGTACCTAGTTAGTTAACTTTTGGTCCGCCAAAAAAAAAACTAGAAAGGAAAAAAGCACCCCGGAAAACTGGCACTGTCCACACGAAGTGGCTGCTTGGACAACGCTCTTTTCAAGCAGATACGTTGCAAAATATTTGCCAGAATTTTCCCCTCTTACCATGTGAGGGAATTCGTTCCGTTCTGAAGCATTCCCGCCCTTGACCAGCTCGTCCGCATTGTGGTAGCATGCGTTCCTCCTCGTATACCCACCAATGAGAGCACCGTTCTTCACGCATGGTATCACCAACTTATCCTGGTATTCAATGCATTCTGGAAGAAATTGGAGATGATAAGAGATAATTATAATACCCACATGATTCATAGCGTTTCCAATAATCCTACTTCCTGCTAATATTATAAACGTGAAAACGTGAAAGTTTAGATGGATGGATGGATGGATGGATGGATGCATTTGGATGTTTCCTGCTTTTTCACGCTCAAACGGCTAGGCCAATTTAATGAAAGTTGGTATGGAGGTAGATGAGGCTTTGGATTGACACATAGGATACTTTTCATCATTATCATCATCATCATCATCCATCACCACGCGGGTGAAACCGCGGATTGCAGCTAGTACATAATATAAAAAAAACAAGTTATTTCATACTTTTTAGTGTTGAAGTCCACATAATCGTAAAAAAAATCACTCTTCAGTGACCCTTCCTAAATACGGGATCGATGTCATTCACCGTCAATGATGATATCATCAAATCATCAGAATAGGCGAATTACTCGTATATTTCAGTTATTTGAGTGTAACTCAAAAACTACTGGACCGAATTTGATGAAATTTTAATGAGACTACACAGGAAGCACCAGCTTTCGGAACTAAAAAAGAGTATCAAATCGGTTCATCCAGTCGAAAGTTCTTAAGTAACAAACATAAAAAATAGACGAATTGAGCACCTCCTCCTTTTTTTGAAGTTGGTTGAAAATGTATGAAGTCTCCGGCTCTGGAGTAATAAATACTTATGTTAGGCTCCCGCTCTCTTCATACCGTCACCATCAGCACATTTTATTCCCACTGCTGGGACTCGAGCCTTCATGTCAGAGAGAGAGTAGTTGGGCCTTAATCCACTAGGCGGGCCCAGTGCGGTTTGGTGAATAGGCTAGTGGCCAACCCATGTCGGGAGGGATGAGTAGGGGAGAGGGAGAGTCAGAGGAGGGGTAAGTAGAGGGGGGAAGAGGGGAAGGTGGTATGGGCCTCCCGAACCTCCCACAAACCGACAAAATGCAATAGCAAGCTATATTACTTCACGTCGGTGTTGAGTGGGAGTGTGGTACTTCCCCGGTAGTGCCGGCCCATTTGGCTGTAACCCATAGGGTTACAGCGTGGCATTACCACCAACAAGATATATAATATACTTTATATAGAATTTACACTTAGTTATAGGTATATAAGATAATTAACCCCGTTAACTCGCGATTCGCCATATTTGGCCAATAATACAATAGATTTCGCAGAAATCAACCTACTTTTCCAGTAACTGCAACGTGTGTGGTTAAACCTAATTTAGTTCATAATGTTGGTACCTATGTAAATTTAAAAACACTTCACATTTTCACCACTGTGTAGGTACTACATTACATCCGTGTAAAATGGGGGTCCGCATAAATTGACTTACTGTCCCAAGATTTTTGTCCCGTTTTCGGAGAGGTGAGACCTTCTGCTACGGGCGGACAGGTGTTCTTATCAGGCATTTCGTCCAGGTCCACATATGTCACTGTAGGAGGTATGTACTCCGTAGTAGCCTCTGTTAAGGACCTGGAAACAAACACAATTCAACTTATATTTTTAATCAAATAAAATTATTTATTGCATGAAATACATATATACAAAGATGTCATAATAATAATAATAAACAGTTTCAATGTATTCTGCCTTAATAAGGCGTGCAATGTGATATTAAGGTTTATAGGATCACTTTATTGTCCGTAATGTCTGTCTATTAAGACCCTTTGAAGTCGTAAAAGTATCAAATTAAAATTTATATCAAATACATGAGTTTACGGTTTCTTTCAACTGAGAAAAAATCAAACTTGTAAGTCAACTTGATCATACTATAATGTCGCATATTTTGAAGGAATCAACACTATAGAACTTCCCGTTGACCTAGGACGGTGTTAACTCTGAATTTCGACAAGCAAGGAGGAGCGTTAGTTTCAATGATGATCACATAACGCGCGAGCCGAGTGAGCGTAGCGAGCGTGCCGCGGCAGCGATCGGCGAATTAACTTTATGATTTATGGTTATGAACTTCAACAGTTCATAACCTTGCATGGCAATGCACTGCGCTTGTCACGCTGAGGAATTAGATGTCTAATCTCTTGCCTTGTAATATTGCCACGGGAAATATTACCATTTAACGAACTTTAATACATAGTAATGTTTGCACACTACTGCTTCACGGTTGAATAACTGACAAAGGTTTGTAACTTCCCCAGATGGACTTCTAAAAGTCCTACCACTACAAAATCAATTAAGTATCTTTTAAACGTATTAGAGATTATTACATTATATATATGTCGGAGGAAGCTACAAGTCGGGTTGATTGTTGTTTGCATGTAAAACGCACAATATTATTTGTTTACATTCTTAATAACTTTTAAAATTCTTAATTTAATTTAATTTGTTTTGTTCCATTTTTCTATACCTAGCTTAAAAACCTTACAAATGTAATAAAAGTTAGGAATATTGTAATTTACGTAACGACCCATCAGAGCAGAGCACATGCCTCGAGTGGGGTCGAGGCGCCATCTTTACTTTAGGAAGGCTGACAGTTTTTGCGACACATTTTGAAAGATAGCGACAGATCGAGTTGGATCGTTGAAAAAGTATATTCGTTGGTTAAAGTAAGATCGGTGCCCTGAACCCGCTGCTCGGTCTTAACTGTGATTTTTCTTTCGATATTACTGTGGAGTGACAAAATATTATTTAACCTAAATTAAAATATTGTGAAATTGTGATCATTGTGTTTTGTGCCCGCATTTTACCCTGATGACGCCCACTAAGCCCGCGACCACTAATGACGATGTCGACGAAAATAGTGCTTCTCCGACATATATATTTCTTGTTTTTTCTTTATTTAAAGAGCTTTTTCGCTATGGCGAATATGTCGCTCTGTACGGCAATATCAGTATACACTCAAACAAACACAAAAATAACACATTACACATTATAGGTATTTATCCTACTCTTTCCTCATTTTTGGAATCATTTTAGCTAACTAAGAGTCTCATTTTTGTTTTAATTATCGAATTAAAAAGTGCGACTTACATATAAAATGTATAAGTACTTATATTTTAAAAGGAAAACGTTTGTTGGTGAGTCTATTAGCAGAACTCTGCCATACATGGTAGTGGTTCCGTAGAATATTTTACATTTTCATTCTGTATCTATATATATAAAAGATGTCCTGAATGACAGACAACGCACAGCCTAAACCACTGATCGTAGAGACTTGAAATTCTACCCCTAAGTTTAGTGTATAACCCGCGGCACGTAACTCTAGCGCTGAGCGAAATGTGGAAGGGATAGCTGCGCATGGGTACAGTCGCGCACATGTGACAGAGAGAGACAACAGTCCCTCGTCTTCGACGTGACAGAGAGAGACAAGAGTCCTTCGTCCCTCTAGCCACCCTGTGATACCCAATTTTTGACTTCTGCGCAATAACGGTCAGCGCTAGAGTTACGTGCCGCGGGTTATACGCACAAGCAAACCATTGACTAATATGATTAATTATTACTAAATGTCAGAAATTACTACTACTAGTTGTTCTTCAACCTCTGAGAGGCTGGTTATTTGGCGTCGAGTATGTACTCCTTGCCAATACTGAATCTCGAGGGGCAACTACCCCTCGGTATCTCTTACCCTACGCAGGTTGCATAAGGGAACAACTCTGCGCAGGGGCTGTGATGCACATCCGTGCTTTTCGTTCATGCTGTTATCTTGGGCGCGCTACTCGACCCCAGAGTCGTCCGTATCATCTGATATCAGGAGCTCACGGGGGAGTGCGCGCCAAGTCTTCTTCTTCTTCTCGTCCGGTGGTCTGGCATGAAGCGGCGCTATTCCGTGGAGATGATTGTGTGGTCTGTTATCCGCTGAGTCGAACATCTTTCTGGACAAGCGGATGACGAACTTCTCCACGGTCTCCAACTTCATGTCTTTGCAGATGGTGGTATTCTTTACATATCGCCCTGCGCCGGTGATGATGCGTAGGGCTATGTTTTGCTGCGTTTGTAGTATGTTTTTGTTGGTCCTTGAACATAGTTGATACCAAGCTGGGGCCGCATAGGTCAATCTTGACCGTATGTAGTGTAGCGCGAGCTTAATTTTGGGTTGTTTGTGAACGAAGCGTAACACGAGCGCGTTCGGTTTTCTCCGCACACCTCCGCCCTGCTCTACAGAGAGAGAAAGAGAGAGACGCACCGCCGCGGGAGAGACTGCGTTGCGTGTAAAAATTTGTTTATTCCCGGTCGTTTTTATGTATAGGTACCTAATTAGTGAATTGTAAATACCTACCTATTGTGCGATTATACCGCTTCGTTCGTGAGAACCCGTTTTTTCTTATATCAATACCCTAGCTGTGAGGAAAAGCACAAACGAGAACTTATAATAGTGATATTACTATTAATTAAAATTCTTGTTCTTGATCGATTCCTCATGACTGCGGGTCGTGATTAGCGTTGCCAGGTGTCCCGATTTACGCGGGATGTCCCGATTTTCAGGGGTCTGTGGCCGCGTCCGATTTGCATCTGATCGGGACGCCAAATGTCCCGATAAATCATTATAATGCAAAAATAACTGCATAACCATTTTTCTTACTATGCAAAGCGCGTAGGCGCTTTAAAAGACTTTTATGAGATGCGCGAATCTGAATTTGCACCCATCCTGCGGCATGTTAAAACAAGATGGTTGTCGCTTCTCCCTGCCGTGGAACGTGCTATCAAATTTTTCGACATATTGAAAGATTCTTTTATATCATTGGGAGAAGACGAATGTCCAACTGCGCTGTGGCAATTTTTTAATTCTGACGAAACGAAAACTTGTTTAACCTTTACCAAAACTCACTGGAAGTCTTGCAGGATGCAGTAGTCCTATGTCCTATGTCTAGTACCTATGTCTTGAAAACGAAACATTGCAGTGATTCAAAGGCCACAAAATAATGGTTGAACTAAGTAAAAAATTGAAACAGAGGATTGAAGATTAATTTGTGGGATTCACGTGCAGCAACTTACTTAAAAAGTTGCCTGATGATAAAGTTACGAAAATAAAAAATCTCTGTGGTGAAAAATTTTCTACATTACATAGAATCTAAATAGGATATTAAGGACAGCATAACTTAACTTATTTAAATGATTTGCTCTCAAGGACGTCTCATTTACTTACGCGTCAATGGTCAACATAATTGAACATCTGAAAATTGGTAGGTACCTACTTTCTTCGACATGGATCAACTTTATGAAGAAGTGTGTTAAGTCAAAGAAGTAATGAAGGCAGCAGCACAAAACAAAGATTTATAGGCGCAACTACAAAAATGGCATACAATTTTTAAAGACAATCAAGACTTCTTAAAATAATTTATTGATTCAGGCATTACTTTGCGGAAATCCATTATCAAAAAACGATATTAAAAAATATTTAGTGACACTTCCGCTGAAAAGAAAACAATGATTTTGGCCTATTTGGGGGCGTGCACCACCCTCCCTCCTTTAACCCACCTTTAAAAGTTTTTTGGTACTACCAGATTTTCATTGTTTTCTACCGACTTCCAAAAAGGAGAAGGTACTCAAAAATCGACAGTTTTTTTCTTATGTTAGTTATCTCATAACTTTCGATTGGGTGAACCGATTCTCAAAATAATTTTTTGTTTGTAAGCATGTGGTCCCATTTAAATTTCATTAAATACGGTCCAGTAGTTTTTGAGTTACACTCCAATAACTGAATAGAATGGAAATCTGTTTAAAAGTTTTGAAATTGTTTTTGTTTTTTATTATTTTTGCATTGTTACGCAAATTGTGCGGTAATATCCTTTTTTTCCCGAGATTTTTCTTCCTCCGGGATCCTGCAAGTATTTGTATTTTAAGTAAGTATTTTTAAACTTTTAAAAATGATAACAAGTACGTACAATTTGAAACTGACTTCCGAATCGACCGACCGAACCAACTATTCAGTTATTGGAGTGTAACTCAAAAACTACTGGACCGAATTTGATGAAATTTAAATGGGACCACACAGGAAGCTCCAGCTCCTTCAAAGAATTGGTGGAATGAGAATCGGTTCACCCAATGAAAACAAGTATAGGTAGTAGAGGTAACAAATATAAAAAAAATACAGTCGAATTGAGTACCTCGTCCTTTTTTTGGAAGTTGGTAGAAAAGAGAACCTATTACTGTCTTAAATTTTATCCTTCTTATTGTCATTCTCCCCGCCATCCCCTGCATATACTTTAATAAACTTGTTATTTTGATATAACAAAGAGACACTTCAATTTATTTACTTATTTGAATAGATTTAATTGGTAGACGATGACTTGACATAAATGGAGTAGGTATTACAAGCGTATTTAATATTCTAAATAACCTCTAAATTCTTAATACCTACTATTTTATCTTGAATACAATATGTTATATACATCGATCTATAATACCTCTAATGGGACTCGAGCCTTCCTTTCAAAATGTGGAGTTGGGCCATAATCCACCACGCGGGCTTAGTGCTGTTTGGTGGATAGGTTAGTGTCCAAGATGTGTCGAAGTTTTCAGGCCGCCCGAAGGCCTTCGACATAGCCTAACGACTGTTGTCCTAACGCAAACAACCGGGACCGACGGCTTAACGTGCCCTCTGCAGCACGGAAGCGCTCAAATGTGTGCGACTATTATTATGTATATACAAGTATTATATATATATATATATATATATATATATATATATATATATATATATATAGTTTCAGGTATATTTATACACATGAATAAATTTATTACACGTAAGTAATTACACTTCAATTATAGAAAATAAGATATTATTATGCCATATATAACTCTGCCAGAACACTGGCAGAGTTGCCCCGCTGTATAGCAATACTTAACTTTTGAGAAAAGTATGTGCCAGCTCTAGGATCCCCCGAGGCGAGGACCAGCCTAGTCGAAATATCTTTGCAGATTTTTTTTGTGTCGGACGACCACGGGCCCAGTGTCTCTACAGCTAGTGCCACAAACTCATAATGTGCGCTTAACTGTGAGTACTTCCTGTGTTTGTTCAGTTGGGCCTGTTCGGCCGCAGCCCCGACACTGCGAGCAGAACTGGCGACATGAGAAGGAGCCAGGGTGTCCACGCAGGTGGCATCCCAAACCAAGGCTCGGCCAAGACACCAAGGTACCAGACTGGCTCCGTCTGGTCTCTTGCCATCGTCTCTAGTCATACCGTTCGGTTCCAGTGTCGAGGGCACGGAAGCAGTGGACAGTGCCCGCCTGACTAAATCATTAATAGCCCAATGACGATATAGTCGGCCGGCACTCTTCACACACGATAACCCGTGGCGTCCAAATTGGTCCACGGCTCGTCCACATTGGCAGCGATGAGGCTCACACAACTTCGTACCTAGACGCAGACCCACCGCAATGCGAAGACAACTGGGGTCGAGGACAGTACCCAAATTGTCAGAGGGGAGTACGCGCAGCCAGTGACCCGACTCCGCTACTGACACGGCCAAGAGACGCGCACGGTCCGTGTCATCCACAGCTTGATCCAGTAAGGCTGTATACGTGAGTTTGGTGAGTGGAAGATCCCATAACTTCTGCAACCCCATATCGGTGGGCGGGTTGACACCTGCGCATGATGCACACCAGGCAGCCAAGGCCTCCGTCTGGCCAGCAACCCGAACATCGGCTATTGGGCTCTGAAGGATCATGCCGATGAGGGTCTGCGAAACGTGACTGGAAGCTAAGAAAGCCGGAAGTGCTACGCTAGAAGTGCGTCGAATGCCTAGCCCACCGAAACAAATGGGAAGGGTAGCCTGTGCGCACGAGCGGTTGTCAAACTGGAGGTTTAGAATTTTGGTAACTGTGTTTTTCAATGTAGAATCGACCAAATCAGTAATCGAGTGAAAATACCACAAAGGACAACAACGTAACAAATATGTGAATTTTGGAGTAAAAAGACAGAGACGAAGTATGTAGATTGCCATGTGTGGTTTAATTTGGAAAAGGCGATGTGAATTATTAATAAAATTTTCGATTTTTGATGTCAGTAAAGGCGGGATTGCTTCCAAGAATATTGGGGCACCAAGCAAGGTTAGTGAAGTCTTAGTTTGCTGTATAATATTTGGACATAAAGAAACAAACTTTTGATAAATGGAGGAACGGGTATTATTTTGAATATGGTCAGGGAAATATATTTCGCATTTATCAAAATTTAGTGTAAGACCAATGGAGTTGAAACGTTGGATAATACATTGAAGATCTTCCAAAACCTCTGATGCACCCCCGCCAATAGAGCCATCGTCAAGATACCACATATTGAATTTAACTCCGAAATTATAGGATGGATCCCCAAGCTGAAGATAGCAGGGCCAAGCGGATCACCTTGCTGGCATCCTACGCATGATGCAATTTCTTTTTCACCAAACAATAATTTTGAAGGGGCTCCGTAGCATTGCCACATGTAGTTATAAATTTCAGGTATTTCTTTTTGAATTTCAGATAAAAGGACACCCCTGTCTAGACTATTAAAAGCATTTTTGACGTCAATTTTTATAAAAACTTCATAGTCCGTTGACCCCAGAAAAGTACGCGCGGCATGCACAGCAGCCTCACATCCGGCTCTCACTCCAGAACCAAGTTGACGAGGTTGAAATTTTTTCGACAGACGGTTCTGTATTTTTTGGCAGCAAAGTTTAGATGTGAGGCGTCTCAGGGTACTGCCCACGGCAATCGGACGAACCCCACCGTCTTTTTTTGCTAGTGCTACTAGGTTTGCACCATATAATATTGGGACTATCTCCGTCGGGACATGACCATCCAGCATAAAATTTGCCAGGGCGGTTAAATCCCGGAGAAGACCGCTACCTGCCTCACTGACGAGCGGATCGGTAAGGTCTTTCAAATGTTGAGGCGTTATGCCATCTATACCACCTGCAGAACCATTTGGGAAAGATCTGATAGCCTGCAGAGTGGCTTCCTCGTCGATGTGCAAAGGTGTTTCTGAGGACGGTGGGGTTGGGAGCTGGGTGGAAAGCGACACTGCTGGGTGTTTGCTGCAAAGAGCTGAAAAAGTCTCGGCGGAATCCGTGGCGAGGGAGTCATCGGAAAAAAGCAGCTTGGCTGCTCCTCTGACGTTTCCGTCTGATAATTTATTTTCAATTAATTTTATTGAATATGAACTTTTAGGCGAGTCCGGACAAATGAGGTGGGATGGGAAGGATTGGCGGGACGTATTGAATTTTATGGCTGAGGCAAGTAAGCGATGGTTCGAGTCAGGTGTGATATGAAACGTATAATAGGAAAAAGTGAGTAATTCTTCCCAAGATTTAAGGGAATTCATAGCTACCACCTTCGCCACGGATTCTGACAAGCTCCGAGCAACGCTTACGCGAGCTCCTCTAGGGATGCGTTTAATGATTTTAACTGTTTTTTTAAGGTGTGTGAGCCTATCGGCCAAAGATGTGATGCCCGGTGTGCCCTACGCTGGAGTCGACATGTGTAGATCCGGTGTTCCATCTGCTGATACTACTAGGTCAGATCTCGGCACATGTCGACGGCTGCAATGTATTTTGTGACCTCTATGGCCTTTATAAAGTTTTCGATCACCACAAATATCGCACTCGAGCAACACATCTGGGACCGACGACGACGTTATAGTTTTAGTATTCATCTTAAAAATCTAAAATACAAAAATATACAAAAACTAAGCAAACAAGTCCACTGTTACACACTAAAAACACAACACAACAATAACGCTAAATTATAAAATTTTCACTATATCAATGTTTTCCAAACAATTTTGATAAAGTTTTCATGTTTGACATTGTCATGATTTCGTAGTCCGCAGGCGCGGGGCCGCCTCCATGGCGCAGACGCGCCCAGGAGCGCCGCTGCCGCCTCCAGCCGAACTATTTTGCTTCCTCTCAGCTAAAATGTTTCTTCAGAGTCAACTCAACACAAAACTTTCATTATTATGACTTCTTTTGGGTTCAGTGCATATTCAGGTATATTTATATAATTTATTATGTCAGCTCGAAAATAATTAAGATATTCTGCGATGACTAATCCATCTGGGGAGATACTGCCAGCTGCAATTTTTTGTTTGTATGTTATTCACAAAGTTGATAACTATATCTTTCGGTTTTGCATATAATCTACAAGTTAATTGAATCGTTGATTGAAGTCACGTTCATAATTTATGGTCTACCAGGTTTAAAAAGTTTATATTTTATAAAATAAACTGCGTCAGTGTGTCTCAAAAATATTTAATAAGATAAGGATGATTAGGATAAAGATAAAATAATAATAAGGATAAAGATAAGGATGAATACCAAGGTACGAATAATGTGTGTCTTATATATATATATATATATATACAACTATTTTTAGCTTAAGTGAATATATGCCATGCCAAAAAAATATGCAAAAAATAGCGAACCCGAAAGTTATTGCATCAATTTGGTTTTGGTTATGGGCGAAATTTCTTAACAGGATGTTAAGAAATTTCGCCCATAACCGTGTAAAGCGAGTTAAACCCGCAAGCCGCATCAAGCGCAAGCGCATCATGTGCCGTCAATAAAAATTTCTTCGTCATTAAAATTAATTGTGATCAAGCCGTAGATTACTTGGCAGTAGCATCAAATGCACACGGTGAACGATCAATATTTGCTTCAATCACGTAGACTTGTCAAGTGCACTTGATCGCCTCGGGAACCCATAACGAGTATTTATTTTGGTACAGGTACCATTAAGTACCTAACATTCTTCTGACGAGTCATGGCACTTTGTATCTGTTCTGATTTTCCTCATAATGTACATTATTGCTCATAATCAGGTATTTTGTTATTTATGTTTGTTTTGTTGTTATTGTCAGCTGCCAATTACTAACCTACCCTACCTACTTACCATGAATTTATATTAGCTTCAGCCAGCGAGCACGTTAGGTATAGAACTAATGTATTCTACTTCCATTTAAAACTAGCTGGAATATGCGGAATCTGCCGCGTTTCCCGGGATAAAAATAAACTCTTTCTCAGGATCATATACATAAATAATCATTCGAATCGAACTGTTAGTTACACAGATTAGCGCGTCTAAGCTACAAATAAGACCTCTTTATTATCTTTATACCTAATTTGAAAATTTTTACTAAATTGAAATGGGACCACACGGGTAGCACCAGTTTTGAAACAAAAAATGAATTTTGAAAATCGGTTCATCCAGTCGAAAGTTATGAGGTAACAAACATTAAAACATTCGAATTAAGTACCTCATCCTTTTCGGAAAACGGTAAAAAATTAAACGTTCGGCAGACAAATTCGATAAGCTTTGACGATTATAATGATAACCCTAGCATAGAGCTGTTAAGAGGATTGCATACTTTCCATGCTAAAAGAGAAAACTCTTTTCTACCTCTTAACATTGTCCGATTTCAGTGATTTTTTCATGGAATCATGGCATTGTTTACTATGCCCGTACGTTTTGATTTTTTCAGTATTTCAAAGTACTATAAATTTCCTTTTTTAGAACATAATAAAACTGAAAAGAGCAAAATGTACGGGCAGAAAAGAGTTTTCTCTTTTAGCATGGAAAGTACTAGCTATTCAATCCTCTTAAAATGTTAAGATCTTATATTTCATTGATTTAAAAACGATTGTTTCGTCAAGTTTGAAACTTTGATATAGCTTATCGATAGGCGAATCGGGATATTGTTTAGTTGCGATAAATATTTGCTAAAAAATGGACTTCGGCCTTCTTTTGAAATGATGAAATGCTACTATAATCTTCAAATGATAGAAAGGCTCTTAGAAATGCAGACAACCCAATGGAAATTTTGGAAGAGTGTTTCAGGGGGCCTACTCCCACCTTTTACGAAACTATCATAAATCAGGAGCGTTTTGTAATAAGCTTAGAATAATCATACTTACTATCGTGCTCCCACCGACACAAAACGGACAACCAAATTTAATGGTAACGTTGCAATATGACTACTTTAAGATATGGGAGAACGAATCTTGTAAATTTGACATTAGAACAATGAAACTTAGTGTCTAAAGTCATGGAAAAGTACGCGAATTGCGTGAAATGTTTGATACTACGTCATCAAAACGTCTTTCGTAGCCAATATTATTTTAAGCTAGCTATATTGTCGTGGTGGTACCAGATTTAATGGTAAGCAAGGTTGAAACATGACTGCTTTATGAGATGGGAGTAGGGCTCTCTTCTAAATATTCAAATAAATTGCCCTCACCCTCATGCAAGGCATTGAGAGTGATATCATAAGGACACGATCTAACGGTCTACCCGTGCACATTATTGTAAGTCCTACCTTCTAGATAGATCATCCAAGTAAGTAAGTAACCTAAACTTACAAAAAATCTACGCTCCTGTCTTCCTGGCTACCTATAATATCAAGTAGGTAGGTACTCGTAGTTACTTTGTTTTATTTCTGAACACGATTTAATTTTCTAGGTTGTCACAGGTATGTGATTGTATTCATTGTATGTTGGCAGCTACCAGTGATGCTTAGGTCAGGAATGCAATTTGGGATTGGGCCAAAAAACAGTGAGTAAGGTGATGACAGAAGTGAGCCGAGCCATTGTGCAGCGCCTGTTCCATACTCAAGTAAGATTCCTAGCACTGTAGCAAGGAAAAGGGCAGTGTCTAGGTCTAGGGAATTTGAAGGGGTGCAAGATTGTTAGGGGTGTATTGCACACAGATTGACAATAATGTTCAATTGATTAGGTAAGTTACCAAAAACTAGGAGGAGTGATATTTCTATAGTCACCGCGTTACCAACTGAGTCGTGCGGCCATAAATCATTTCATTTTTTCTATCTCCCTCGCACTTGTGGGTCTTATGGAGCCGCATAGTGATGTGCGTAAGATGGTTATACGCGCATATCGATAAGAAGAAATTCAGATATAAACATAGTAGATGGTATTGTGGCCCTGAAAAGGGCTGTTTGTAATGAATGTTAAATAAATAACGTTTATTCTTCCTCATCGGAATCTTAGTCCTCTGTATCGTCCTGTAGATTGGTTATGAATAGTGCTTGATCTCTTATAACGGCTTTCTGTAAATCAGTGTTTTATGCTGATGCATGATGTTACGACCAATCAGAAGCTAGCGATAAGCGAGCGCTAATGAGGGTCGAATGCAGATAGCGGATTATCGATAACATGTTAGGACGCGTTGCACATTCCTATCCCTATTGACGTTTATGGCCCTACGACTCAGTTGGTAACGTGGTGACAATAGATAAAGTAAAAAATCAATTCACAAGAGGATGTTTTAAGGTTTGCCCGATAGCTGACCAAGTAAAAGAGAGACGCCTTCGATGATGTGGGCACGTACAGAAACGCTTGGATTATACATTCAAGCTTGCCCTTGATCTGCCGTTGACAAAAGGAGGACGCGGTAGACAACCTTCCGTTGACGACGGTCGAAAAACACATAAATCTAATAGCATAAGTAAGTCGGTCTTTGCGTAGATAAAACTGAATAAACAACAAGCAGCTTAAATTAAATTCTTAAAACTTAAATTACAAGTACAATTTGAAAAATGTAATACTGACTTCCATTATATTCAGTTATTGGAGTGTAACTCAAAAACTACTGGACCGAATTTGATGAAATTCTGTCCAGTAGTTAAATCCATATATATATATATCATATATCCATCCATGGGACCACAAGAGAAGCACCAGCTTTCAATCAAATAAGAATTTTGAGAATCGGTTCACCCAGTCGAAAGTTATGAGGTAACAAACTGTAGGCCTACCACGAGTTTACAACATTGACACCAATCGACGCTCGCTATCGACTGCCGCTAAAAAATGTATGGAAAAATGAACAGTGCCACCTCGCGGTCAATTGTGGAACTACAATTGACAGCGAGTACGCCAATCACAAGCTTAATAGGTAGGCGAGATCGAGTATCGACTATAGATGACATTTACGTTGCCAACTCATGGTAGAGCCACTGGAGCATGGTGCCGACTTCGCCAAGTTATTTTACGCTTTTTGGTGTTGCGGTCGTCTCGATTTCTTGGTAAATTTTTTTCTACCCCTTTAAGTGACCCTCGCTAGGTACTGGATCTATTGTCACTGACCGAAAATGATATCAAGATAGGCGAAACACTTTTCAGTTGGTGTGTAACTCAAAAACAGCTTGACCCAAATTGATGAAATTTAATTGGGACAATCTCGGGGTATACTCTACTAAACAAAAAAGAATTTTGAGAATCGATCCACAAATGGGCGAGAAATCGATCATACACAAAAAATACACACAGTCGAACCAATAACCTTTTTTTATGGGATAGGTTGGTAAACGGCGGCAAGCGGCAAGCGGCTCACGTGTCGGTAAGTTATGCCGTCGCCCGCGGACATCCGCAATATCAGAACCTCTACCATGAGTTGGCAACATAAATGTCATCTATAGTCGATACTCGATCTCGCCTACCTATTAAGCTTGTGATTGGCGTACTTGCTGTCAATTTTAGTTCTACAATCGACCGCGAGGTGGCACTGTTCTTATTTTTTATTTTTTCGCGGCAGTCGATATCTAGCTTCAATTAGTGTCAATGTTGTAAACTCATGGTAGACCTACAGAGGTCTCTAGGATGCGTGCCGACCTTTGAGGAATAGAGATAGGAAGGAAGAGATAGAAGGGGTGATGGTGGAGGGGCAGGGGATAGGATAGAGGGATGGGGAGAGGGGAATCGGGCCTCCGGAAACTCGCAACACACAGACTAAAACGCAATACGTTACTTCACCTAAGTGTTATGTGGGAGTGTGGTACGAGTACTTCCCAGGTCGTGCCGGCACATTGGCTTTATAATCCTCCTATGAAATGTCTGGGATGTGTGATCTCCTCCTAATTTGAAGTCGGTTAAAAACAAAAGCCATCGTTCAGCTGTGGTTCGGTTGCAAGTTTAGTAAATGGAATCGGCCCCTGACCGTATTATTTACCTCTTAGTGGTGGTAAGAACAGGAGTCTGGGTGGTTGTCGTCGTGGGCGTGGCCGAGGATTCGTCGGAAGGTGGTGTGCAGCATACAATGGGCTCTGAACCGTGGTATCCACAGTTCTGAAAAAATAACAAACTATTAGGCATATACCTATTTAAAAAATAAACACTCGGTCGCAAAGAAAGTGAATTGGTTCAGGTACGAATTTTAATCGTCATATTATTCGAACCATGGTGCCGCGGGGTGTCGGCTTAGAATAGCACCCCAAACTCTACTCGTGGGTGCCTTAGAAGGCGGCTAAGGGATAACAATCAGAAGGTGGGCAGCAGCATCTTCCCAGTAAAATACCCCCAAACTGCGCTCGCCAACCCACCTGGGGTGCTAAGAATCCCCGGCAGACGCCCGGCTACCGCCTCCACCGACGACGACTGGCCCTGGTAACACACAACATACGCACGATGAGGACAGACGAGAAGATCTATGAGCTGGAAGAAGAAATGAGTAGGTTACACTGGGACATCGTGGGGTTATCTGAAGTCCGTAAAGCGGGTGAGAACACGATAACCCTGAAATCAGGTAACCTACTCAACCACCGGGAGGGCGACCAACAGTCCCAAGGTGGTGTCGGGTTTCTCATCCATAAGTCCCTCATTAACAACATAGTGACAATCAAGAGCGTTTCTAACAGGGTCGTATACCTAATATTCAGAATATCTAGAAGATATTCGCTAAAGGTCATTCAGGTATACGCACCGACAAAGTCGCACCCTGATGATGAGGTGGAGGATATGTATGAGGACATTAGTCGGGCCATACATACCTCTGAAACGCACTTCCTTGTTGTTATGGAAGACTTTAACGCGAAGTTGGTTAAAAGAAGCAATCATGAGTTAATGGATGGGCAATTTGGTTATGGACAACGGAACCGTAGGGGACAGAGGTTGGCCGACTTTCTGGAGAAAGTGGGACTCTTTATGATGAACTCTTTCTTTCAGAAGCCACCTCATAGGAAATGGACCTGGCTGAGTCCCGATGATTCCACGAGAAATGAGATTGACTTCATTATGACCACCAAGAGACAAATATTCACTGATGTCTCCGTGATCAACAGGGTTAAAACCGGTAGTGATTACCGAATGGTAAGAAGCACATTGAATATTAATGTTAAACTTGAGAGGTCTCGTCTGATGAAGTCTACGCTCCGACCTACTGGTGCCCATATTCAAAACCCCGAGAGCTTCAACTTGAGCTATCCTATTGCTTCGGTTGCCTCGCAAACATTGCCACAGTGGATGAGATAAACAACAGGTTAGTAGAAACTGTCCATACAGTGGGATCTAAGCTCTTTAAACCCCACCCCATGTACAGATAGGCCACAGAAACTTTCCAACGATACCCTCAACTTATGGCTGAACGACGCTCCTTAAAACTGTAGTCTTCGGATGATGCTGAAGCATATAGGCTGCTCAATAAACGAATGGACGTACTTGCGACACGACATCCGGATCTTTAATACTAATCGTATTCGAGAGACGATAGAGCGGAACAAGGGCTCCAAATTGTTTGCAAGAGACGGGTCTATTGAGGAAAGCCAGTTGACGAAGCTGAAGAGAGAAGACAGCTGTGTAGCGTCGACCAAAGCAGAAGTGTTAGAAGAGGTAGAGAGTTTCTACGGACAGTTATACTCTTCGGTCGCTAAACCTGTTAGCAGCTCGGCCAAAGACCCAAGACCCGACATTATACTGATGCCGATATTTTAAATGGTTTGCTCGAATAATCATCATCATCATCTTAGCCGTAGGACGTCCACTGCTGAACATAGGCATCCCCACAATTATCCAAAAGGACCGGTTGGAAGCGGCCTGCATCTAACGTCGTCCTGCGACCTTTATCAGGTCGTCTGTTCACCGTGTCAGTGGACGACCTACGCTGCGCTTGTCGGTCCGTGGTCTCCATTCCAGAAACTTCCGACCCCTTTGGCCATCTGTTCTGCGTGCTATGTGCCCAGCCCACTGCCACTTTAACTAGCTAATCTTCTGAGCTATGTCGGTGACTTTCGTTCTTTTACGGATCTCCTCATTTCTGATTCGATCACGTAGAGAAACCCCGAGCATAGCCCTCTACATAGCTCTTACGTATATACTTTCAAACTCAAGTACTTAATAATATACTTTCATATACGTTTAGTGAAGAGCTTGTTAATTTGGAATTACAAACAGACACTTTATTTTATTTTATTGTATGTACTTTATATAGATGCATCCACAACTTCTTTACTGACTAGGCTCTGACTACTGTATAAACAAATTTACTTGACACAAATTATTTACTTAACTGAATGAAGGGCAAATGTACAACCGACCGAGTTCAAATATAAAAGGAAAAAAATGTAACTCTAGTGAAAATCACTCTTCCTTACCTGTATCATCTTGTTCTTTAGTAAGTCTTGGAACGCAGTTGGACATTGCGGAAACCGGGTGCAGATGCCACTCCTGCCATCCTTGGTGCAAACGTCACCTGCAAAGTAGGTAAGTACTTTTTTAATTGACCGAGCGAACGAAGCGTCTCCGCTTTAAGGCGCTGTCAGTTCAGAGTTTGAATTATTTTTCACTTGAAATCAGGCAAGCGCATCTCGTAAAAACTTATAAAATTTCATAAAACAAGTACGATTTGAAAAATGTAATACCGACTTCCATTCTATTCAGTTATTGGAGTGTAACTAAAAATCTACTAGACCGAATTTGATGATAAATGGGACCACACGGGAAGCACCAGCTTTAAAAAAATAATTATGAATCGATACACTCAGTCGAAAGTTATGAGGTAACAAACATAAAAGAAAAAATATGAAATAAAAAAACGAATAGAGTACCTCCTCCTTTTTGGAAGTCGGTAGAAAACGTATAAAATTCATGAAAGAATAATGTTCACTATTCAATAAAAACAGTGTCCGTCAGTGCATGTGTATTTTCCAAAGACCTTATAGTTACGTGTAAGGTCTTTGGTATTTTCTGATATGTGTTTAGTGTCAAATACAAGTTGTGAATAAAGAGCAAAACTGTTTTAAGTGAAATTAAGTGGTGTTTGAATTTTTTTGAATGTACTCTAGTATGCGAAAATACGAGCGATCTTAACCGATCAACAAGTTAAACAACACTTGCTGTGGTCAGGACTTGGATGGGTGTGTGCTAGTGGCATATTCAACTGAGCGCTGACGTGCTTCGGAGGGCACGTTAAGCCGTCGGTCCTTAGGACAACAGTCGTTAGGCTATGTCGAAGGCACAGACCATATAACCACGAATCACTCCCTGCGGTCGTGATTCAGTCGTTAGAATGCTTCACTTACTCGTGATTTATCTATGGCCCTCGCTTTAAATTCGTCCTTTATTCACTAGTTGCATAATATACTATTTTATTATGAAATCGTAATAATAATATTGTTTTATTTTGGAGTCATTTTATCTTCATGTGGCTTTATCATTAAAAACGTTAACGTCAGTCTAACTGATTCCGATGAAACATTACGTAGATAGACATCGTAAACTAATTAATCTGTTTTGTTACTTTTCAATTCACTATGCAAGAAAAACTTCCAACACAAGAAAGACTAAAATCATATTTTTAACCGGCACCCATCACCTTCAAACCAGAACAGCAGTAATGCGAAAATAACTGCTTGGTAAAAATAAAATTCAGCAATGAGTATTCCTTAGAATATATATATATACATATAATTTCTTTGTTATTGTTATAGTATATAATATATTAGATATGATATTAATGTTAAGAGGATTGCATAGCTAGTACTTTCCATGCTAAAAGAGAAAACTCTTTTCTACCTCTTAACATTGTCCGATTTCAGTGATATTTTTTCATGGAATCATGGCATTGTTTACTATGCCCGTACGTTTTGTTTTTTTCAGTATTTCAAAGTACTCTATTTTTCCTTTTTAGAACTTAAACCCTGGTTTGCTCTCAAGAAGCTGCTCAAGAAAACGCTCTGATATTCTATTTTAAAGGTGAAATAAAGCGGTATGTTTGATTTTATTTTAATGTACTGTAGTATGTTAAAATATGTTATTAAGTCCGTCAATGTGTACTTAAAAGTCTTAGAAATGTGATATATTTTTATTATAAGGAAATTGCAGGTAAAGAAATAAACTGCTTAAAAAACCCTCGAAGAAGACGTCATAAATTTACCGCTGATTGAATCGCTACCGCGCGCGGTAGAGATATCCGTTGGCAACGGTTAGCGGGGCGAGGGCAGGAAGCATGTCGCTGCTACCTGCTCCCGCGTCGCCCGGCGAAACTAGTTTCGCCAAACAAGAGAAAAAACCGCCTCAACAGGCGGTACAAGTTTCGCTGCAGTTATGGAACTTCATACTATTTACCCATCGAGTTCCGCGTGGTATTTTTCGCTACCCACAGTAGCGAATAACGCTCAGGTCTGAATAGGCCTTAACTCTGTCAGATTATGTATAGAAATCCTAAATTGTGTGTAGTAAATATATATTAATAAATATATTTAATATATTTATAATTTAATTTTAATATAATTTAATATATTTATACCTTAAATATATATTTTTTTCATATGACAACAGTCTTCTGTCGCGTTGCAGATTATCTCTGGTTCGTTCGCTCCCTTTCCTTGGTAAAACGAACATGGCCGGACGCTATATTATTACATTAAGTTATTTAACAATAAGATCAATTTATGTTGCCTTGTAGGAGTTTATTTTGATGAATAAACGTTCATGCAAGTGTTTATTGTGTTTTGCTGTATTATGCTCACCTCCGCTCACTTAACTCTGCCAAATTCTATTAAACTCTTCGTCAATTATTAGTATAATCTTTGCGTCTACATTGCCATTTAAAAAAAAAACACTAGCGAATCAAATGACATTTATTGTATTAAACAAATAACCTGTTTTTAATCATGATGTTTAAAAACAAGTCCTTACGTTTATGATAAATGTCTCATTACCATAAAGAGGTAAATCAATAGAGGATACTTTATAAAAACAAATAAAACATTATTAATACAAAATTGCAATAAAAATTATGAGAATATTATAATTATTCTCTAAGGCCTTTATTAATAAACATTGCGTAAACCTATATTAGGCGTAACATGCTTTGTCTTGCTTTCACGCGTGACATTTACTGCAAGCGAAAAATTGACAGATAGATGTTTTAACTACTCCGGGTGTAAGCCAAGTTTATTAATAAGGCCGTATGAACCTGTTATGTCTTGCGTGATATACAGCGTGTAACAAAAAGGTATGTTAATACTGACAGGTGTGCATATGTACCTAGTCAGGACTCACATGGCAAAGTATTACAATTTTAAACGTTCATTGTCATACAAGGTCGAAAAATTATATCCGATATTTTTCTCAGCTCTATTATACATACCTACCATTTCTTGGAGTTCGCTCTGCATGCGATCCCCACCCCACGCCACCTATTATTTCACCTTCCTTCCCCTTGCCCTGTATTCTCCCTCTCCCCCTTGTTTACCTAGTCTAGGTACTGGAGGTCATTGCCGTCTTTGGCCTAGTTTTTTTCATAATAGTTCATCAAAGTGACTCCGTCTCGTCTGATGGAAAGCGAAGATGGAATCAAGAAGCCTTTAATGCAGCCGTAAGCTGCACTGATCGCCACCCCTATGATGATCTGAGATATGCTTTTTCACGCCCCGCTTGAAAGACCCAGGGTCATAGCTGCAAGGAAATACGTACGCCGGCAAAGAATTCCACAATTTACTTACACGACAGAGGTAGGAACTGCCAATCTTTTGGTTCGTGCTAAGAAGTTTTCAACAGTATATGGATGCAATGCTAGGCCGGAACGAGTAGTTCGGGATCGGAATGGTGAGGAAGGAATAATATGAAAAAGCTCTTCAGAACATTCGCCACGAAACAAACGGTAAAAACGCTTAGAGAAGCAATAGTTCTACGCATTTGTAGAGTTTCTAGGAGTTGAAGAACTTCAGCTTGAGTGAGTTTTTCAGGGATGAACCTGTTTGAGTATTAGAAAAACTTTAGTTATCCATAACTCGGAATTTCTAGTACCTACCTACCTCATGGGATGTAGTAGTTAGGTCTTAAGTATACCCAAGCTTCTGCGTGTGTGGTTTTAGTATTAGGTACTACTTAGGTATTAGATTATTTTTGTTACGCGCTGGATCACAGAAATCTAAATTATTTATTTAGATTTCTGTGCGCTGGATACAGTGACTTCCCAGAAAAATAACTTCAATTAAGTTGGAAACCGAAAATTGCCGATATCATCGAGCACAGAATAAGTCTGTATATCTGTCTGTCATATCTGTGATCACGAGCCATAGCCGGTTCCTAATCAATAATAAAATGATGGTCAAAATTCTGATAGATTTTCGCAGAATTTTATAACGATACAATTTACTTAAATTAACATTTTACCTACCACAGACGTAACTTTACGTGAGTTTCATTCATAAATCTTCTGTTTTAATTATCAACTTATAGTAAGGGTTAAAACATATTTTGTCAGTTTATTTTTAATAATTTTAGTGCAATAATTCATTCAGAAACCAACAAATTCAGTATTACATATTTATAGCACAGCTTGTTATAAATTTGTAATACTGAAAATGTTTTACAATACTATGTTTAACTCCAACAAGGCTATCTAAACGTTTCCACATTAATATATCCCCGCACTAGGATTTCCTGTGTTGCGGTAGGCATACTGACAACCGGGGGGTGGGTCACACACGGGGACACTGCGCAGCATAAGCTGGAGGTATGCCCAGCATGGGCAAGACCCTCGTCGTATCAGTGGGAAACGACATCTGTGCTGAGGTGGCAGAGAGGGAGCGGGAATTGATACCCGAGCTCCCCATCCACAGAAAGAGACCAGGGCGCCGGAGACTAGGTAAATAGGGCGAATTCTGTAGCCGGAGGTTGATTTTTTACGCCCTTCTCCTACCTCAAAGAAGGGGGACTGGGGCGTCGTACGCGGGGGCATCCGTCGTCCAAACATCTGCGTCCCCGAACGGCGCGCGCGGTGTTTTCGTGCGCCCCTCAAGAAGACAGGGTTGAAGTGTAGTCCTCTCACCCCATCGGGTTGGGATTCTCTTTTAGAGGATCGTGACGAGTGATATAGCTTTTCAGCAGTCTCGAAATTAAGGCGCTTGGAGGAACACACCGGGGTTTTTAGTGGGTATACGGACTCCCACATATTCTGCATCCTGCAAGGTAGGCGGTATGTGTAATGGATTTACCCGGGTCAAAGAAAAATGGCTTACTGACAATAACACTACTCAAATATGCTCAACGCAAAAATATATGCCCCGGCGAAGGATCGAACTCGGGACCTGTCGCTTCGAAGGTACTACCAACTACGCTAACGGGTCCGTCAGAAATATGTGAGATGTTGTTTTTCTGCAGTAGGTACCTTGTATAAAAATGTCGTTTGACTTATTAAAAGTTAGCAAAAACATTAGCTATAGGGTTTATTTAATCAGTATGCACCTTTTTAGAGAAAATTAAACAGTTTTTATTAGGTAAGCTGCGCCGCGGTTTCGACCCGCTTGGTCATGTTTATGCAGTCGTTAATTTTTCTGAAATTATGCGCAAGTTTCTAAACTATTGTTATCCGTAAGAACCTTTTACTGTAATAAAGATGGATGAAATCGGTAAAGTCGTCCTTAATTTTACAAAAAGATGGATGAAATCGGTAAAGTCGTCCTTAATTTTACAAAAAGATGAATGAAATCGGTAAAGCCGTACTCGAGTTATAGCGTGACCAGTTCTACTGGTACTGTTACCAGTTCTACTGGATATAAAGGTTCATTTATATATATATAGACTAGCGACTGCCCGTGACTTTGTTCGCGTAGTAGGCTTGGCCTTCAGCCTCATCATAATATCCCATTTTTTCTTTATATAATGTAAGAACCTTCTACGAAGTAGAAAACATTTTACAAAAAGATGAATGAAATCGGTAATGCCGTTCTCGAGTTATAGCGTGACCAGAAGAAATAGAGGCTCATTTCTATATAATTCGACTATTACTTTGATGCAGTCTCCCCGAAGATAAATATTCAGGCGGCAGTATACTGCAAAGCTTGACAGCGTCTTAAAATTTATATAGTTTGTGGTACGGACTGCGAACTTTAGGCACAAGAATAGAAAACATTTCTAATCTTATGCTTTAGGTCCGTGTGGGCTGAACCAATGAAGAACCTGGCGAAGCGTTTGGTGGAGACCACAATACGTTACCAATATGACGATGGCTGTCTCGGATAATAATGAAGTTGTATATAGGTACCTACCATTGAGAGGGGTAATTAGATAGATAATATTGCCGTGGTAATGTGCATGCATTCTTGACGTTAAATTAATTTATTTATTTATTTCTAATTAATTAATTAATTTCATCAGTGTCTGATAAGACATTTTTTTTTTAATTTCTTTAAAATTATCTTCTTTACCCGACTGCGGCGAAGCCCAAAAGGAGGGTTATTCGTTTGACCTGTATGCGTGTATGTACGAGTATGTATGTCCGTATGTTCGCACGTAACTACAACAATACACCGTCTCTTATATTATCTTGCGAATCTTGTGATGGTAATGTTAGATAATATTATGTATTAATTAATAATAAATCCCATCACATCATTGTTCACACCATAATTTTGCTGTGGTAGTGCCACGCTGTAACCCTATGAAAGAATACTAAAAAAGTTTTTTGAGTCAAATCCAATGTAAGTATTCGATTAACGAGTTTATGAATTTGCGTCTAACCGAATCTGCATTCTTGTACGAGTCTGCCTAAACCTGTCCCTAGTGGCTAAGTATGTACGTACTTGCTATATTTTGTTAATTGTCTCTCATCTTGTGACATTTTGTAATTATTATTATTCTCCAAATGTGATTTTTAATGAACTAAAATTTATGTGAACTTAATAAATAAGGTAATTATGTAAATTTGACATGCCCAATGTAACAACCACAGTTATAAGGCCAATAAATGATCTTATCTTATGGGATACAGCCGAATGGGCCGGCACGACCGGGGAGGTACCACACTCCCACTCAACACCGACGTGAAGTAGCTTGCTATTGCGTTTCAGTCGGTCTGTGGGAAGTTCCGGAGGCCCAATCCTCGAACAAAGGGAGGGGACAAGGAGAGAGGAGGGGAGCTTCCTCTCTCCTTCTCCCCTTTCTTCCCTCTCCACCCTCACCCCTTCTATTCCTTTTAGAGGTCGGCAGTGCGTCGACAACGCCCTTGGTGTTGCAAACGTCTATAGGCGACGGTGACCACTTTCCATCAGGTGGTCCGCCTGATTGTCTGCCTACTATTGGCAACAAAAATATATTTGAGAACGACTTTATCGATTTCATACATCTTTTTTTATAGTTTTCTAATACTTTGTAGAAGGTTTTTACGAAAAACTTGAGAAAACTGCGCAGAAAATCACAGATAAACAGATAAACATATTTATTCATAATTATTCAATTACAGGTCATAGATCATTACATAGAAACATAAAAGTCCATAATCAATCAAATGTGGAATAAGTATAATAAAATAAGTAATATTGATCGTAATAACAAAATAATCATATCATAACAAAACAATCATGAATTAATTAAATTAAGAAAAAAATGCCATTACATAGTAAATAATTTTATTCCGCCAGGAATTCGTCTAATGTGTAATATGACTTCTCAACCAGCCAGTTCTTCAATTTGATTTTAAACGATGAAAGACTGAGTGCACCGGTAACATAGCCAGGTAAGCGATTATAGACAAAGGGCCCCATGACATGAGTCAGTTTTGCAGACCGCTTCAGTCTCCGGGATACGACCGCAAGCTTGTGCCCGCTGCGAATGTTGTATGTGTGCCTATCTTTTCGCTTCAAAAACTCACTCAGGTTTTGTCGCACGTACAAAGCAACTTGAAAAATTATAATGGAGGGCATAGTCAGTATTCCGAGTGTTTTGAAACCTATTGTTAAACCACATCAAAACCTATTGTTCTTGAGGGATTCATTTAGGATTCTAATGGTGAAACAGTTTTTCTATATATCTAGTTTCGGAGCCTATTCAATTCAAACAAACTTCTTTATAATATTAAAAGTATAGATAATAAAATTGAAAAGTCGAGGGTATGCGTAAAAGTAGCAGTGGCGTTTGTTTTTCACAGTTTTCCATATCAGTTTAAAATTACAGTAATCCCGTCGCCCTTTTAATATCGAGAGAGATCGGTCGGATATCGACACAACCGCTGGAATCCGGATATAATGGCCTTACTAATAAACGCTGCTTAACTTTAAATAACGTTATTTACGAGTAGAAGTGCGCAAAGAAGACTTCGGAACAGACAAACAATCGGAGACAAACAAAAGGAGACAAACAATCGGAGACAAACAATCGGAGACAAACAATCGGAGACAAACAATCGGAGAAAAACAAACGGAGACAAACAATCGGAGAAAAACAATCGGAGACAAACAATCGGACACAAACAATCGGAGACAAACAATCGGAGACAAATAATCGGAGAAAAACAATCGGAGACAAACAATCGGAGACAAACAATCGGAGACAAACAATCGGAGACAAACAATCGGGGACAAACAATTGGAGGTGGATGGGGTGGAAGCAGCGTAAGATGCCTACCCATACCCAGGTACGCACTATTTGTTCAATTTGTTTCACATCTACTGTTTACTGACGAAACCATGCACTATCTACTAATACATATAGATAACATATATGTATTACCATAGTTCTAAGGTTTTAACACGTAAGTTGGTTAATTCGTTTTTAATAAGAGGTTTAATAAGAGACAAAAAAAATAAATTATTGTTAATAATTACTTGGAAACAAAATCAGCTTCGTCGAAATTACCAACCTTGAAGAATTCAATGTTTGAACGAATGTGTCAGCTTCTGTCGGGTGAGAACGTTGTTTACTTTTTGTTTATTTTGTATATAACCTTCCCACGATCGACTAAAGTAATAGCCGCGATCGGTCGGTCGATCGCGATCGACCACAGGGTTGGCCACCCGTGTTCTTTGCCCTAAGCATGATCTATACTTATAATAAAGGAGTAGAGGCCAAAAAGTCTGTACTAGGAAGAAAAATGTGGGTCAGAAAACATAAAATGACCTGCTGAACAAGAATTTGACATTTTTGAAAAAAATGTCTGTCTGTATGGGTCATACGTTCACGTATAGCTTAAAAACTATAGCACAGAGTTCGATGAAATTTGGTATATGGATAGAAAAGAGCCCGGAGCTCCTAACTATAAACTTTTTATCTTGATCCTTCAAATAAATCCAAGATGGCAGCTTGATCTCTCTATGCTACACGGTCTCATATATAACTGGGGTCTCGATTGACTGTTCGGCGCGCATGAGCTTCTATGGTACGGCTAAAACCGTCGCTATAACAATAATTTTCATTATATTTATATTACAGCCCATAAATACCAAATTAATTTGTCTCTTATGAAGAATCTCTTTTTTCTTGCAGTTTACTATTATTAACGTAAATCTTAAAAATATATGTCCAATAATTTATGTGGCTCCGTCTCCCGTATACTAAGCGAGCGACGCCGCGGGCGGTTCAGCTAGTATGGTATGAAAATGAATATTATAGACATAGACATAGGCATATATATTTATTGATAATTTTCATTACAAGTCAAGAAAATATAGGAACTTAAATCACAGCTCATGATTAGTAAAAATGGCAACAAAAAAGCATTATTAGTTCCTACAATATCATAACTAACTTACTATATTAATATTCATATAAGAATAACAGTTTTTTTTATTTAATTCTTAAGTTATTAATACAACTCTTTGTATTAAAAAAACTAATGAAATATAAGTAATAATTATGATATATACTAATTATATTAAAGTGACTGACATAAATGATTGATAATTACTATTGTTAATAAATAAACATAAATTATTGTTCATTTATATTATTAATAATAAATATATACAGGGTATAAGCATAATAGGTCGTAAGTGTCCTAGTTTAGACATTTTATTGCGGTACAAATCTTTGTAAATGATTTCGTCCAGGGAAGTGCAACCATACCTGCCTACTTCATCGCGAAGCTGTAGGCATTGTTCGCAATACTGTGATCTGCCGTACGATTCTCTAACGGCCGTTTTCAATAATCTATCTATCCATAGTTTTCGTTACTACCGATAGTAATTTGACATAACGTCCATAAAAATAGTGTCAAATATATATCTCTAGTAAGGTAAACCGGCGATAGATAGGTTATTGAAAACGGCCGCAAACAAAAGAAAAAAAAACAGAGCAAACATCGTCGCATCTTTGACAACATTCGTGAAACAAATGACGAGATGACAAGAAACGTTGGAAAATCTACCTTATGTACAAGGGCGATATCTCATAAAGTATTTGACATCGGTGAGCTCATCGACGAGCGCATGGACGAATTATTTTGGAATTATTATTGAATCGCACGGCTGTTTTGTACGGTATGGGCGCCGGTGACATTACAGGCATATGAGACTTAATATTATTGATATTATTGAGACTTATTAGTAACTTAATGAGTTAGGTTTATGGACGCAGTGCAGTTCGTTACTTGACTGTGAGGAAATGCATCAGAAGCCGTAGCACAAACAACTTACGAAATAGTACTCGTGTCGTAAACGTCAACGCGTCTCGCTCCCGCTCACAAACTATGAGTTATCTTTGTCACAGTTGCCCTAGATACATGACAGTTTGTACTGCTTCACGTGAACGGCACGTTACGTTACACTTACGCAGTTATTCGTGTTCTAGGCAGCGGTTACCACTTAAAGCGAGATGGGCCTCGTGATTGTCCAATAACTTAAAAAAAAACAAGTTAATGTATGTAACTTTTTTGAACCTCATCCGAAATTTTGGTTGTAAAATTAACAAGTCTATTCTTCCAGAGACGTAAATATACGTCAGTTTAATTCATAAATATTTTGTTTTAATTGTCACGGTATAGGAAGGATTAAATCAATCATTATAAATATTTAAGTTACCTCACAGTCGGTCTATTCAGTTGTAGAAATGAATGGAGATGAATGATTTAAATAAACCTATTTCATATCAAGCGCTCGTAGCGGAGCTTGACTTTGCGATATTAACCGAGCAACAAGTTAAGCAACACTTGCTGCGGTCAGGACTTGGATGGGTGACCGCTAGTGGCATTATTCAACTGAGCGCTTCCGTGCTTCGGAGGGCACGTTAAGCTGTCGGTCCCGGTTGTTTGTCTTAGGACAACGGTCGTTAGGCTACGTCGAGGGACTTCGGGCGGCCTGAAAACTTCGACATGGGTTGGCCACTAACCTATCCACCAATCCGCACTGGGCCCGCGTGGTGGATCATGGCCCAACTTCTTTCTCCAAGAGGAAGGCTCGAGTCCCAGCAGTGGGAACAAAATGGGCTGATTATGATTATGATATCAGGTCTCTACTAATTACTAATTGCTCAATCACAAAAACTTAGCTACGCAAATTATCGTAGATATAAGCTAGTTTCCTCATAAGATCTTTTTGTAAAATATCACTTATTATTAAGTTATTCAAGAAATAAAAACTTACCTTCGTACAAAGCTTGAACTGCACAAAACACAAAACAAAACAACACAAACGATAGTTTCATTTTATATGTTATTTAATATGTTAATAAGGCAAAATATAATGTCTCATATTTTCCTCAAGATCGCAAAATAATTATAGTTTTGTGGCGGTCGACGCACTGGTGTGACCACATACGCAGGTTGGACCGGACTGACAGTAATTTTAAATAGCTGTATGAGTGATATGATACCTGACAATACGGTTATACGAACACTCGCAGTATTTTATTTAAACCGACTTCCAAAAAGACGGAGTTTTTTAAAGCGTGTTTTTCTTCAGAACTTTTTCTAAGGTCATGTTCCTTTATGAGCCGAAATCAATCGCGTCGTAAGCCCACGATTATCGTGAGCGAGCTAGATACGTCATCGATGACTTCAATGATAAAGCTCACGTTACTACCACATCGATCGCGGATGATAGCGGGTTTTGCGTTCGTTGCGAGCGTTCACTGTCAATTTCAGATTTTATTGCTTTCCAGAGTATTGTTCTTACAAATAACTTAGTCTATATCACTTCGAAAGTCTTGAGAATAAATCACTACAAGAAACCCGGCTGAGCACTGCAGCACTAGTACTTAGGGTAGGCTTAATCTATTCATTTTTTAAAATAAATTATGATATTTACACTGCTGTATATAAAGGTAGGTACTCGTATATAAAGGTAATATAATATCTCATGTTTTAAATGTTCTTCGGGACTTATCACGTATTATTTAATATAGGTAAAAATATGTACCTTTCGCTCGACGTTTCGACCATGTTACAATGGCCGTGGTCACGAGCTGACTGAAAACTGCGGGTGAGTCCGGCGAGAAGAGCGTGTGTTTTGTTATCCTACCCTCACTTGATCTTGAAAAATCGCAGGGTTGTCACTACGACACACAACACTGACTGTATCGGTAAATGTCCTAGTACTTACACCGCGGTTTGTACACTTGCTCACTACGGGATTCCACGACGCCGCTAACCTAAATCCATGTTCCCGGTTGAAATTGCGATGTTTTCTAATTTCAACCGCTTCACGAACCATTCTTGAAAAATAATGTCGTTCAGTGGAGAGGACCTTCGGATCGTGGAGCTCGATCCAGTGACCGGATCCCGCCTCAAGCAAATGTTCTGCAATAGCCGACTTCTGTGTTTGGCGATTATTTTTTTTTGACGGCCGCGATATGTTCTTTGATTCTTTCAGCTATGGTACGCTTCGTTTGACCTATGTAGGAACTACCGCAGCTACAATCGACCTTGTACACTCTCACACTTGTAATATCTCATGTCCAAAAGACACGGTTCAATTACACATAAAATTTTTGTTTATCAAGGAAAAAGTCTTGTAAAGAGTAATAGCTTTTTTGAACTAGTTACTTTTTTAACTTGGCTATAAATAAATTACCTTTTTCTATTTCATTCAATATATCAGGAAAGTGGTTATATATTTTTATGCACATGGTGTATGTACTTTGTCTATGCATTTTCATTTTGGAGCCTGGAAGTACCAATACATATACAGTCGTGGTCAACTAATTAGGGACATGCAAGATAGTGAAGAACAATAACCGGTTATGTACATACAAATATAAAACCCTATTGATTTCTCAGTAACTATTATTTGCATAATTTGTCCGATTATTATGCTTTAAATGGCTGTAAATAAAAGAATAAATAAATAGAAAAAAAGTATTTAATATCAAAGGTTGAACATGTATTCAATTTTAAGGTATAATTCTGTAGCTGGACATTTAATTAAGGACAGTAAACTATAGGTAATGAAAAATAGAGTTAAACAAAACTAATAATCTGCAGTATTATAATATCTTTAACAGCTCCATTTTATTACGTGTAAAATCAGTACCCAGTAGCAAAACCTTTGTTAGTAATTACCGCTTGACATCGATGTGGCATAGACATTATCAGTTTCTGGCATGTTTCGACAGGAATGTTTGCCCATGCCTCACAAAAAGCTTCATTAAGTTCAACTAAAGTTGTGGTACGATAAGTAACTACTTTTTTCTTGATTTCGTGCCAAAGGTGCTCGATTGGGTTAAGGTCCAGGCTATTTGCTGGCCAATCTAGCACCGATACTGACTGACTGGTAAGAAACGACTTGACTGAACGGGCGGTATGTTTCGGGTCGTTATCATGCTGAAACGTCCATATAATAGGGAGATGCTCCTCAGCATAGGGAAGCATCGTTTCCTCCAATATTGCCTTGTATTGATGTTGGTCTAAGTTACCCTGAACTTTCCTCACAGGTCCCACTCCACGTCCAGAAAATGAACCCCACATTTTAATGTTTCCACCGCCATGTTTCACCTGCTTTTTTGTGAATCTTGGATTAATTTCCGCTTTTACTGGACGCCGTACGTATTGCCTTCCATCTGAAGAAATCAAATTAACCTTGGTCTCGTCAGAGAATAATACATGTTGCCATTGGGCGTAGGTTCAATGTCCATATTTACGTGCAAACGCCAAACGAGCATTTCTATGTTCTTTGTTCAACAACGGTACTTTGCGAGCCACTCTTCCGAACAACCCTGCTTCTACCAGACGTCATCGAACGGTCCTCGCTGAGACACCAGCTCTTTCGTCTGTCCCAAACACTTCGTGTTTAATTAAAATAGAGCCTAGAAACGGATCTTTCTTAGCTAACCTGGTTATCATTCTATCTTCTTGCGGAGTTGTTTTTCTCGATCTTTTTGTTCTGGGCACATTTAAATCTGTGTTATTGCGTCTGACATGTTGCACTGCATTGTATACCATAGTTTTTGAACAATTTAAATGTTCTGCTATCCTTCGGTATGGCCAACCATGCTCGACAACAAACTTCATGATAATTTTTCGTAGTGTTGGATCGCAACTTTTATTTTTACCCATTTTTCTTCAAAATATTTTTCAAAACTTAAAATAAATATCGGGATTGCCGCCAAAACTACCACGAAACAATAAGAGAAGAAGTAAAAAAGTATTGAGATTCAAATTTTGAAAATAGAACGCAATATCTCAGTGTCCCTAATTAAATGGCCAGCCAGCATTATTTGAACAAATAGCACTACGATAATCTATCAGCTATACTGTAAAGAGGTTTAATGTTTAAGAAGTTGTTATTGTTTGTATAATCGGGCACATAAATGACTAATTATACTTACATGTAAGAGATATGGAATATGGTTTAGACTCGTTGGAAAATAAAAAATAAATTCACAATTCGCTTTAACCAAAGAGTGTCCCTAATTAGTTGACCACGACTGTATATACAGGATTCTTTCGATTTTTGAGAGAAAATTTGACACGAATTTTTCGACCGTGTGAGTGTTCCCTTTGGGTTAGTCATTCTATGCATTGGAACCAACGGGAACGGCTGATCGGGGCGCGACAGTTGTGAGCGTTGGCGGCGCGTACCAGAACGCACGTGATCGGTTCACGTGCGTTCTGGTAGCAAGTATTTTTTTAATAATAATAATTAAAAACTGCTGTTTCTCAAGAAAATTTGATCGAGATCTCACCAGTCGTTATTGAATAATTTAAATTTGTAAATTGTTAATCTTTAGTAATATAATAGAATTTGGTTTCATATTATTAACATTATTATTGTATAGGTAATCTATCGATTATAAATCATATAAAATAATAATGTTTAATTATATTAGTAATGTAAATAAGGCCTATGTTTATAATAATATTATTTGAATACAGACCGATAGGCCTGTATTTAAATAATATCTTGGTTGTGATCATACTTAGACCTATAGAATGAGGAATATGGCTCTCAAGGACAGCTGCCGAAACAAACAGTAATTTCAATTAGTTTATTTTAAACTAGAGAGACAGATTCTATGCTCGGATACCTCGCTGGCCTACAAAAAGTATTATAAAAATAATATGAAAGGTTGCGACATCGATACGAAAGCTATAGTAGATCCAACCGTTTATCCTCTTTTTGACAGCACCAATAGAACGTAACATGACGATGTTACGCAAAAGTTAACTTATAAATGCGAGGTTTTAAAAATATGACAACTGCTTAAATTTGCTCCTTGATCCCGTATAATAATCATCTTTCACAAAATGAGTCCATAAGTGCAGTAGTTTTTTTATAAATTCCATAAAATAACAAACGTTTTTAAAAAATTACGTTCTATGGCTATCAACATAGTGATGTTACGAAGTTACGATTGAGATATCGATATTGTTTATGAACTATTTTTACACGGGTGTTTTCCGTTCTCGGCACATAATATCGGATTTATTTTTATGTAAAACCGTTATATTGATGCGCCTCAGGAAAACATACAGCATTATTTGAAGACGTGTTTATCTCCTGGTGTATATCCAAAAAAGAACAAGGTTATGATGACTATGATGATTACAAGTACAAGTCATACTTGACGAAGCTGTTACCGGTTAAATCTGGGATGGCCAGCGAGCAACACGGAAGGGAGTAGGCATACACAGCGTTTCCCCTCTGTCAAAGTACAAGTCCGCATGGACCATGGAGTTTGATAATATACTGTGGGGTGAGGGCGGGGCTAGATTTGTGAATGGTGCTTTATTTTTTATGTGTTAGTGATTTGGTTGTGTGAGTATGATCGGCAATGGATCGGTACAGGTATGTTTTGTATGTAATAGTGCGGCTTTGCGCTAGTGTGCAACTTCCCCTCCCGCAAGAAATGACAGAAAGATTTGAACAATATTTTTTAGCTAAGGCTACTCCCTTCCGTGTTGCTCGCTGGGGATGGCAGACATTAAAGTCTGCCGTTTGGTACCAGAAAATAGTAAAGTTTGAGCAACCCCAATTCCAATTTAAGCAAACGAAATCTAATCTTTTATTTTTATTTATTTATTAATCAAAATCAGATTCATCGTTGCTGTCACTCGAGCTATTGCCGACATTTATAATTAATTGTTGACTCATATAATCTATCGCCACGTGTTTATCCCAATCTGCCATTATAGTTTCTTGTGTTTTTTGAATTACATTTTGCCAGCTTTCCGCAGTTACTTTCACACATGCATTTTTTAATAAATTTACCATTTTGTTTGCCGTGAATGGGGGTTTTGTGTTATTTCTAGCAGCGTGTCCTTTAACTTGAGCCCATATTAATTCAATGGCATTGTATTGACAATGATAGGGTGGAAGTCTAAGAACCCAATGACCATGTTCTGCAGCTATTTCGTCGATCACATATCGTTTTGGGAAGTGTTTTTTTGTTCGTAATATATTTAGTAATTGTACTTTTAGTAAGGAGTTATCAACATTTTCACCATGTCGTTGAAGCCAGTCAATGATTACTTGTTTTTTGTCGGCCTGGGTCGGCATTTTATCAATTTGGCGTGAGTGATAGGATGCGTTATCCATAATAATAACTGACGGTTCTTCCAATGATTGTACCATTTCCTTAAACCAACTTTCGTAAACCTCAGAATTCATTTCTTCGTGGTACTCAACTGTTTTTTTGGATTTAAAGGCCAACAAAGCATCTGGCATGAATCCTTTCACAGACCCTGCATGGCAAATGATTAGACGTTCTCCTTTTCCCATCGGTACTGAGGTAGTGGAAGCAGCGGTGTCATCAGTCCAGCTCTTAGACACTGTGTGGTTCGCATTCAGCCAAGTTTCGTCAGTGAAAACAACATTTGACCAATCTGTAATTTTTTTGGCTTCGCTCAAAAATTCGCAACGAGCAAAAGCTACGTCGCGACGCTCCATCAATATTTTGCGTTTGTCCGATTTTTTATAAGTAAATCCAATTTCATTCAAGACCTTTACCAATGACGATTTTTGACCTCGGAACAAATCACATTCACGCAAAGAAGCAACAAGTTTTTTAAGTGTTGGAACTTCTTTACGTAAGTAATAGTTATATATATGACGGCGTATAGCGTCTGCGTCAAAGTTGTCAACCGAAGTCACACGACGTGGTTGGCGTTTTTTCTTCGGCGTACGAAGCTTATTCTCCTGCATGCCGCTTGTTCCGTAGGCTTCGGTAGTAATTTTTGTAATCGTAGATGCACTAATACCTAACGCGGCCGCAACGCGCTCTCTCACTTGCGACAATGGTAAAAGCGGGCCGCCATTTTGATACTCTGCTTCAAAGTAATTACGAAGCTTGATCACCATTTCTCTCGTCTGTCCTTTCAGCACTGATCCTTTCGGCATTTTATAGTTCCAATATAAAACTCAGCAAATAATTACTAGCACGGGCGTCTTGTTGCGAGTGACAGTGACAAATACAAAACGGCGGTGGACCATTGAGTTTTACTACCTTGATAAAATACTACTGCTTACCCATAGACAAAAAAATTGGCAGTCATAGGAATTGCCGATAGAAGTGAAAACTTATAACTCAGAATTTGATAGCTTACCTTGGAAACTACACGGGTGTAACCGGACGGCGTGGCCTCGCCATCTGGGCATGGCCATCTAGAAATGCGTCAGCATTTCCCATTGGCTGATGCGTTTCTAGATGGCCATGCCATGACGGCCTGTCCACGCCCTTTCAACATTCCCCATTGGCTGACGTATTTCTAGATGGCCAATAGCCATGGTCATGGCGCCATTCCTAGGACTATTCTCTTTCCGCACAGACTCGATAGAAAAATGAATCGAAATCGTGTCCACTATAATCACTTGGTCACAACACTTTAACTGACAAATTAGATCTGTCAAAAAGAGGATAAACGGTTGGATCTACTATAAGTGTTTGTAAAATCTTCGTTCGGTTGGATAAAGCTTGTCGAGCTGTTCAATAGATGTCGCTCTGTCCCCATACCATATTATTGTTCTATGCCCATATGACGGCTGGATTAATCAAGGGCATGAATAGCAGCGGACTCAGTTCAGAAGCTATCTTCGCGTTATTTCCAGACGTTGCTTACAAATGTTGATTGAAATCTTGAAAAATGGCGGTTCTATGTCAATTTGACAACTCCAGTAAGCAAAAATGTTAGTAAGTTGACTGGCAAAAGTGACATAGATAGAGCTGCCATTTTTTTTAGATTTCAATCAACTATTGTTAGCAACTGAGATACAATATAATAGCCCTACAGCAGGGCTAGCACGGGCAGTGGACTATTTCTCCCCGTGGAGAGGAAAGAAATCTATTCCATTCTATCTCCCTTACGAGCACGGCAACGCCAGAGGATAGTTTATCCTCGTGGATAGACGGCGGGAGTAGCGTTTCCTATGGTTTGTACTTCGTAGGTGACATTTAAAGCAAGTAATAAAAGTCTCAGTAGCGTGTGCTATCCATAATTAGTATCATATTTCATTTACTAAGACTCATTATGCGAATGGAAGTGGGGACTTATTATAGAATAAAAACAAATAAGAATTATTTAACTTAGGTAATTCACATAATCCATCAAAGGTCGTTGGTCATCATGCGGCCAGAGACAATAGAAATTTCATTGTTATACGAGTAATATAACGACTCTTGAAGGGATAATGTAGATAGGAAAGTAATACAATAATAACCTTGATATGCACCGGCAAACCATTCGTATGGTTTCAAGGCTGCAATGCATTACAACGCCATTTCTTTACTGACCCGAAATATGTGCCTGAATTAATTATCTGGGTAATCGAAGGGGTTGTGACATTTATATACCTTCGATGTAGTTTTGTTTCCATTTCCCGCTACAAAATGTTATTATAATATGCGCGAGACATTTTTGGATTAAAATGAACTTTTATACACCACCTTCGAAGAAGGTGATAACCTTTCTCCGTGTTATGTCAATCGGAGAGAATTATATCCACGTTTCTACGAGTCCGTGCTCTATAGTGGGAGTGGACATACTGTCTACGAGATACGTCAAAAGGAAACATTTTATCTCTTTCCCCGGTTGCCGTGCTCTGTAAGGTGGAGAAGACAATTATTTCCGCTGACAGGTGCGGATACAAAACGGCGGAAAGACTATTACTCTCCGCCGCGTGCTAGGGGTGCTGGTCATTAGCAGATCTCCAAAATCTTGAATAGTAACAGCTATACCCTCACGGCCTTATTAATAAACTTGGCTTACACCCGGAGTAGTTAAAACATCTATCTGTCAATATTTCGCTTGCAGTAAATGCCACGCGTGAAAGCAAGACAAAGCATGTTACGCCTAATCTATGTTTACGCAACGTTTATTAATAAAGGCCTCAGAGTAACTATTATTCTGAGACTGCACCTAAACTAGTATGTGTGTATGTATATGATTATTATCTCATTCCATTTATTTCACGAATTACGTCTGGTATTTTGCAAAGGCATAAGTGGGGCTGTGGCCAACACTTAGAGGCCTGTTTTGGATGAATAGACAAGAGAAAAAACAGACATTTTGGATGAACATGGTACTTATATCTAGTACGTAATTGTGTAAAATGGTAAGGCTATTTATATGAACTTATTACTGATTAGGGATATAGTGGACTATGGACGAGACTACGGCACCTGCCAGTTTCAGTCTCATCTTAAAATATTTAGGCAGGTGGTGACTTGCCACCCACTAAACGGGCCCCCCATAAGGGCCACCATCAATGGTGACAAAAGGGGCAACGTTGGTGTGGATGGCTAAAGGGTATCAAGAGGTGTGCTGCGGTTTCACTAGAACGCTACTACTGGCGTTATGCCCTTTTAACACTTCCACCCTTGGAGCTTTTTGTTACTTGCTCTTGTGTCTGGAGACACCTAGACGGCCAATTAAGGCAAGCCGGGGGTCAGGGGTCTCATTTAGCCCCAGGGAGAATCAGGGTCCGCGGTGTCGCCACTCACCGATGGCTCGCCACAAAGCCGCCCCTGCAGTATGATTATTATTATTTGACATATTTCACGGTTTTCACCCGGTCCTTTACAAAGGCATACGTGGGGCTGTAGCCATCACTTAGAGACCCGTTTGGTATAAAAATACAATATTATTATGTATATCACATAATAAATGTATAACTATGTCATACGTATTATATTTATACACAATAACTGATGCAAACGAAGTCTCTGCAATGACTCGCCAAATTTGATCTTATCTGTCCGGATGTTGGTACTCACGTATATCTCGTATTGTTGAACTAATCTTAACGAAATTCGGTATACAGGCTTAACGGTTTCGTATACAGTTATTTGGTGATGGGCTTTTTTTATTGGAAGTGTATTTCCTATAAAAAGGGGGCAGTTGGCTGCGGCTTATTTTAATCAGTTAAGTTTTCATTAGTTTTTTACAAGGGTATGCCCATAATTAATTCTTCAACGCTCTCATAGATGGATGTAAGCCAATGATGTTAATATAAACTGAGGTAGATACGACTTACTGCGCTCGGCTTGGCGACATCAACACAAGCTAGTTGTCTTGAGTCAACTTAGTTCTAGCCTGTCTGGCAACGAAACAGCACGTGTACTACATTTAGGAAAAAATGCCTTCTTATGTGTTAGAAACTGCAGAACATATACTGGAACAAGTGTAAAAAACAAGAATGATGTATCTATTCATTTGTAAGTATTGTTTTTCTATGTTATTTATCATAAATGGAAAATCAAAAATTGTATATTAATTTAAAATAACTCCTGCGACGTTGCCGCTTCGCCACCACCACGAGAACGAGACAAGTAGCGAGCGACAGAGAGAACCAGTTTGTCATTGGCGGTAGAATGGTCGGTCACAGGCGAACATTGTTAATAATATTATTGATCCCTTTCTGTCAACTAGGATTCATATATTTTCGTGCTCTTTTAAACTTGTCAATGTAGTTAATGTCGTTGTGCGAGTTGTGTACTTTAGCTATAGGTAGGTATAGCATAACATTTGCCATGTTGATACTTCATATTCAAGGAGTAAAACGCCTCTATTAGTCAATCTCATTGATGTAAGACCGATTATATGATTCGAGACAGTATAACTGGTTTAACTATTGAAATTTATACAAAAATTCACATCCTCGGACGGGATTCAAACCCCGTCTTCTGACTATCCGTGTCAGACGCCATGCCATCTAGGCCACCGAGGATCGAGGTCCGAGCATCGAATATTAACTCTATCTGATGGGGACGGAGCGACATCTATTGAACAGCTTTGACAGCACTATCCAACCGAAAGAAGCATTTTTAGAAATACTTAAACTTTCGTAATGACGTCGCAACATTTATAATTTTTATAGTAGGTATTACTTTTTTAAAGCCCTAACGCCTGCTTAGCGATCTCAAACATTGAAATTTATAGAGAAAAATTCTACTAGCTCGAATAACTGCGTAAGCGTAACGTAATGTGTCGTTCACGTGAAACAGTACAAACTGTCATGTATCTAGGGCAACTGTGACACAGATAACTCATAGTTTGTACGGCGAAGCGTGACGCGTTGACGCTTACGATACGAATACTATCTCGCAGATTGTTCTTGTCTCTTGTGATGGCCTCTGATATTTTTTACAGGACCAGGTATTAATAGTATGTAATTGATGCAAAGCATTAGAAACAATACAACAGCACCATATGTTTATTAGAAGGAGGCCATGTATGGGTTCGTAAAGCTCACTATATAGAGACCCATACGTGTAACAATTAACGATTTATGACGGCTTCCACTGTTGCATGGGTTCTCTGTGTATGCTATGATTTTAGATGTTGATGCTACTTCAGAGCGGATCAATTTCAAGTTATTTCTAACTTCACTTGTAAGATGCGAATTATCTACTCATGTGTGCAAACAATACTGGTTTATCACCTTGCATTATCTGACAGTGCAGAACGCTCGCGGTTGCGTCTCGCCTCGCACTGCGGGCAGCAGCACGTAGCGCGCGCGATGAGATCATGTCGTGCGGGGGGCGGGGGATATCTGTTGCGTCGGCGCAACGAATCGGGAGCCCACTTCATCGCTGGTGTCATATCCCGTGCTGGTGGGGGGCACTCAGGCAGAATGAGCTCACCACATCGCCACTGGTCACTCCTTGTCCACTGCTGTTAGCTTCACGAAGACACGATCGCCAGGTAGAGGGCAGGCTCCATCCTCCATCTCTATTAAAATTCACGTGCCTACTAATCTCGATAGCCTCCCGGATCTTACGTGGAACGAAACACTTTTCCTGCGCTTTATCAAAACGGATATAGTGCTGCGTATCTGAGGCTAGAGAATGTTCTGCAACAGCGGAGCTGTTGCTGCCCAAGTTCTCCATAGAGCGTATGTGTTCAGTGAGCCTAGTGGATATGTTTCGTCTTGTTTCAACGACGTAACATTTTCCGCAATCGCAGGGAATCATATAAACACCGGGTACACCCAGTGGCTCTCTATCCTTGGGAGAGCGAAGCATATGTCTTAGCTGCTTGAGGGGACGGAACACTGTCTTAACCCGTCCGCATCAGCGCAAAAAATAACAATAGATTTATGAATGAAACTTAACTCGAATGAGTCTTGCTGATTCGGACAGATTAATACTGTATCTTCGGCGTAATAAGTTTCCAATTTTATCCGTTACCCCTTTTATGTACGGCAGATATGCCACCGATCTGTCCACCGATGCTGGGCGTGCGTGTGTCGACGCGTTTGAAACTATAGAGGGAACATTTTTTACGTGAGTGAATCCCGTTTTTCATATTAAAAATGTGTACAAACCACGTTAGTTATCATAATAAACATAATATGGTTAGTTACGGGATGAAAGCTTTTCTTTAAAATAAAAACATATTTTATATTATTCCTCCAAACCGTTTGGTTCTAAATCCTAAGATTTGGAACCTATATTTTACGCCATTTTCATGTTATTATCGAACATGTCTTGTTGCGCTTATATTATATTCATATAGTGACGGCATGACCTCAGAGAAGCCTGATTTTTGAACGAAACACGGCTGGTATATATAGTAATGCAAATTGATACGAGTAAAACTGCATTTGGGTTTTTCTTAAAACAATGTGACGTCATCAAAAGTTGTTTACGGGATGCAAAGAGCTTTGTCTGTTTGTAACGAATGAATAACAAAACTACTGGACCGGGTTCAAAAAATGTTTTAGCTACCTATTAGATTCTATTAGAATGCTACATTATCCCTCAGTAACTTGGGCTATATATTTTGTTTATTCATCATCATCATCCATCACCAGTAATATAGTAAAGTAGAAAAAATTGTATTTTTGTATGTTTGTAACAAATAAACTCAAAAACAACTCGACCGATTCCAAAAATTATTTAACTATTAAAATTCTACATTATCCCTCCATGATCCATCGTTGGCCTTCGCTGAAATCCGTCCTTTATTCGCTAATTGCATAAACTACTATTATAATATGCCAATGTTTAGATGAATCTGTTGTCCGTACCCATAAAAGGCCAGTATTATTTATTACATTCGTCTGGAATCTCCCATTTTATTCTTATTTCCTTTTGCAGTTTTTGTCCCATTATTCAAAACACGCTCAGCCAGTTTCTTGCCGGTGACATCTGATATTTCACGGTTGGCAGCCCTGAGTTTTATTTTGGCGGCAAAATTGTGCAAATGTCAATGTCAGATGTGGGACTGAGTGCGGGAAATTGTGCGAGTGATGGAATTAATGTTTCTCTCGATGCGAGCACGCGAGGTTGTTTTCGGAGAATGGTATCACCAAACGAGCCATTTAAAGTGTATATACAGCGTGTAACAAAAGGTGAAGTACCTATAATAATAATAATATTTATTTCGGTAAAAGGCAATTTTTTCACAATTTGAAGTAAGAAGAGCTACTGGATCCTAAACTAGGTTCAAAAAGACCCGTGCGATAGGTTCCAGACCTCTTTCGCCAGTGTAAAAAGACTAATACTAAAGCTACACACGCAGAAGCTTGCATATAATTGAGACCTAACTACTGCGTCCCAGGAAGTAGTAAACATTCCGAGCGATAACTAAATGATATGATTGACTAAAGTTTTTCTAATACTCCAGCAAGTTCATCCCTAAAATACTAAGCCAAAGACGGCAATGACCTTCAGAACGTAGACTAGATAAACAAGGGGCCTAAGTGAGGGTGAGCTGTTGTGCGGCGCGGTGAGAGAGCGCATGCAGGGAAGGGCGGCGGAGGTGAATTAATAGGTGGCGCAGGGATTGCAGAACTAATAGACCCCAACGATCTCCAAGAATATGCCTGTCTAATAGGGCTGTCCGAACAAAATTGGATTATATTTTTTCAAATGAGAAAAATATACACCTTGAGGCTTTATCGATAACAAAAATTTGCGACCAATTGTTCGCAAAAACCCCGCGAAAATACACCATTTAAAAAAACCGCGATTTTTTTTACATTATTTAGTTGTAGTAAAATATCTAATGAAGGTATTTTGTATCTATCAACGGCATAAAGTAACACTAAGTATGTGATATAAATTTTGATACTTTGCTATGTGAATCCTGACTAAGTACATTAAGTATGTACACCTTTCAGTATAGAAAAATAGAGAATAAATTTATAATTAAATTTATAATTTAGAAATATTTTAGTGAATTAGTTTTGTTGTAATAGGTAGATTTATTTTATATTAGTAACTTTGTACTTATACAGAAATAAACATTTCTTATATAGGTCAAAAAGAGAATAAATACATTAATACTTATATTAAAATAAATATTTTAAGCATAGTTTCATATTATTTATAAACAAGCCGGGCATCGGTCGCAGCAAGCATTTTTCTCTCAATTTAATTAATTGTGAGAAAAATGCTTGCTAGTTGGCAGCGGTAGATTAACGACTTCAATTGGATAGTGTGTGATTTACACGTGCGCTCGTGGCGGCGCTAGCGTCGTACTGCCATAGACACATGACATCATTATCTATGATACAAAATATTTACAAAATTCTATAGGGCCATTGTTGGCGCGACTAATTTAGATGAATATATTGATCTAAAGAAATTGTTATTTAATAACATGGTTAATGCCTATTTATTCCCGCGCATGTTTGTCTAGAAGAGATGGCTTTAAGTGATAAGACTGCCCATTGTAACAATAATAATATTAAGAGAAGTGCATAGCTAATACTTGTCCATACTAAAAGGAAAAACTATTTTCTACCTCTTAACATTGTCCGATTTCAGTGCTTTGTTACCGACTTCCAAAAAAAAGGAGGAGGTACCAACTCGACTGTATGTTTTTTTTACGTTTTTTACCTCATTACACACTTTCAACTGAGTGAACCGATTCTCAAAATTATTTTTTTGTTTGAAAGCTGGTGCTTCCCGTGTGGTTCCATTTAAATTTCATCAAATTCGGTCCAGTAGTTTTGATTTTCCAATAACTGAATATAATGGAAGTCGGTATTAAATTTTTCAAATTGTACTTGTTTTTCATGCAATCAACACATTGTTTGTTATGCCGGTACGTTTTGATTTTTTAAGTACTTCAAAGTAATATAAATTTTTAACTTAAAACTGACAAAAACAAAACGTACGGGCATAGCAAACAATGTGTTGTTGCCTAAACGGAATAGAAACCGCTATCATTATATATATTATAAGATTTATCTAATTTCTTTATATCTACACAACTATTGGTCACGAAATATATCATTACTCGCATTCCATTTATTTCACGGATTACATTGACTACATTTACATCCATTCCAGTCCTGTTTGTATAAAAAATACAAAGTAGTATGAAAATAGAAACATTTTGGATGGGCGGTGACAATGTATGTCTATTACAAAAATACGTAAAATGGCAAGGCTATTGATATGAAATTATTATTAGTGATAAGGGAGATACTGGGCTATATCTACACAATTACAATGCCTGCCAATTGCAGGGTGCTGTCAGCTGCTAGCGAGTGCGGATTGGTGCGGACGTCGGAGCAACCAAGCAATGGCACCTCGTAAAAACGTATAAAAATTCATAAAAAAATAATGTTCACTATTAAATAAAAAAGTAATCCGTCAAAGTACATTTATTAAAAATAGCAATTTTTAATAAGTAAAATATTATTGTGAATAAAGAGAAAAACTTTTTTAAAGGTGAAATAAGTGCTATGTTTGATATGTTTTTTAAATGTACTCAAGTATGTTAAAATATGATTTTAGTTCCGTCAATGTGTATCCAAATGTCTCAAAAATGTGATATATTTTTGGAATTTCAAGCAAACCACCTTTTTTGTTTATGAGAAAAATTGCTTTAAAAATGCTCTTATTATCGACATCAGGAGCTGACAGCACCTTAAGATATTTAGGCAGGTGGTAGCTTGCACTAAACGGGCCCCCTATAAGGGCCACCATCAATGGTGACAAAGGGGCAACGTTGGTGTGGATGGCTAAAGGGTGTCGAGAGGTATGCTGCGGTTTCACCAGAGCTCTACTTCGGTGTTATGCCCTTTACATCCACCCTTGGAGTTTTTTGTTACTTGCTCTTGCGTCTCCACCAGAGACGGCCAATTAAGGCAAGTCGGGCCAGGGGTCTCATTTAGCCCCAGGGAGAATCGGGGTCTACGGTTTCGCCACTTACCAACGGCTCGCCACAAAGCCGCCCCTGCGGTAATGTCATTGTTATTTTTATTCACATTATTCATTTCCTTTTCTTAAAACTACATTATTGCAATATTTCTATGTAAAATAAAAACATTATAAAAATACCTATCCTAGATTGCCATCGGTAGTGGGGCATGACACAAGCTACCGGTGGTTAGGGCTGCAGACTGAGGAACCTCCTGACAATACGTGCCGCGTCAAGGAGTACAGGGGGGACTGTTTAGTTGTTTTCTAACTCGCTCTGAGGCACGACACGGCCACGGTTGTTTTCTAACTTAAAAAAGACCTTGACAAATTCGACATTGACAGATCACTTGATCCTTACCTAATTTACTTTGAAGAGAGAACTTGAGAAGAGAGAAGAAGTTTGTTGTGGTCTGATTGGTCAAAGTTATGTCAGATGCGGGTTGCAACCGTTTACCGATCGATTTCGATGGTTAAAAAGTTGTTAAAATGGTTCGGAACGCTCGAGTTAGAACAACCGAGTGCTTTACCCTGAGGTTCGGAACGGCGTTAGTGCGAAAAGTTACACTTCGAGTGCGCTCTAACAGAGATTCTGAACGCGGTCCTGCCTTCTGTATCTGGCCCTTGATCCAACCGTTTAGCGAAAGCCTCTTAAGATGTTGGTAGAGGCTTTTAGGCTTTATTATTATTATTAACTGCCTTAATTTAGAGGAATTTACTTTATAGAATGCTTACAGAATCGACTCTATAGCTCATTATGTTTCGACTATGCAAATAAGTAACGTAAAACCAGTACAAACCCAAGTAGTCCAATGTAAAGCCTGTGCACAATTAGTCCGACTAGCAGGATTACAGGCAGGTGCGTGCATGACGGATATTAATGGCGGTGCAGCATGATGAATGACCAGCCTTATGGCGCGTGTGATAAATCGCTGTCAGTAATCTAATCTGAAGTAGTTGAGCGCTTATTTTAGAAAATTTAGGTAATACAGTGGAACCTGGTTAATTGGGATCTCAAGGGACCAAGAATGTTGTACCATTTATTGAGGGTTTTCATTAATCCAGTTTTCCAATTAGGCAGGTTTAAAATTATAGTTGTCTCATTTACAGAGGCTCCCGCTTATAGAGGTGGAAATGTACGGCTATTCAAAGCGAAACAAGACAAACAAAACGTGTGCGAAAGACATTCTAATGTTTGTAAACAAATGTGACAAAACCTGTCCCAACCCGATAAATTTGTCTCATTTATAGAGGGAATTGAGTTCCAGAGTCCCAATTATAAAGATATACATCGAATAAATCCTAGAAATCAGATCTCATTTAACCAGGTTCGAAAAGTCCCATTAAGAGGCAATTCAATGAAAAAGTACCGGGACCTCATTGCAACTCTCAATAATAGAGGTTTCTCATTTATCCAGTCCCATTTAACTAAGTTTCACTGTACTTGATTGTGGATAAACTCACTAAAATAACGCAAAATAAGAAAATCCCAACAATTTAGACATAAATATTAGGTGTTAAAGTATGAAATATTCATTTCTTACTAAAAAATTGAAAACGTTTTTATTTTTCATAAAATAAATTTATTTAATCAAAGTATTTACTCTCATTATCTATACATTTTTGCCCTCTATTTAGAAGATCATTCTAACCTTTGCGATAGAACTCTGGGGACCTGGGGATATAATACTACACGTAGCAGCAGCAGACGACGTGTCGACGCTTCATGTCGCCGCGACACGTCGTCGCTTCATGTCGCTGCAGTCATGATTTCGAACCCGACTGCAGACGAAAACTGCAGGTGGCATCAACCGTTTGAAAAGCGATACGAAAGGTTTTGTTTAAAAGCTTTTCAGTTGTTTTACTACGTAGATTGGTACCCGCGAGCGGCACCTGCGGTCGAGCGACACTGTCGTCTGCCGCTCGAGGACGTGACGCTAGCGTCGTGTCGCTAACTACGAATGGTATTTCATACATATACATAGAAACCGGTAGTGTCGCTGCGACACGTCGTTTGCTGCGGCTTCATGTAGCCGGCTACCAATTTGCACCTTATAGACCTGGGGGGCAAGTCTACTATTTCACAACTTTCAACAATCCACCCTGCAGTAACTGCAGTTCAAAGTAAACCTCCGAAAGAGGGATTCCAGAAAAAGCTTTGAAATTGCATGACTTCATTCAGGAGAGTGGTGATCGCTATTGTTTTTTACTATACTTAAACGTTTTTGATGCTTATAGACACCTAATAACAAGTAAATCCTAGAGCCGCAAATCAAAAAAATCAAAAACGAATATTCCGTACCTACCTACGTCACACGATTTTTTTATTTGTAAGTCATTATACATAAGGGAAGCATTTATTCATAAATACAATAAACTAATTAAATTTCTTTGATTTTGTCTGATTATCGGACCGTTAAAGTTAATACCTAATATTTGCCATTGTTCCGTAGGTCTAGAATCGTTGAAAATAGGGAGTTACTCCTAGTTGTGTTTCCTAACGATTACAGAAGAATTTACTACTGTCAGAATTACCTATGTCCATACTTTATCCTAGTTATTCGTTAGTCATGATTGACCGACTGACTGAGAGACAACACACATCCTATACCGATGAGACTTATTTGGAGTGTGCTTTTGTCTTGCTGGGTAGAGGTGTACTTAAAAGGGTTTTTCGAAATTCCACCTCTAAGAGGGTAAACATGGGTGAATCGATAATTTGTATATTGATAGTTAATTTAATATAAAACTGATTTAATAAATATTTTTTGACAGAGATGACTTAGGGCGGTGTGAAAATGGGGATTATTCAAATAATTACAAATTCTTTGTTTTTGTAGGTGTGAAAAATTATAGCTAAATAGTTCGTTTAAAAATGTGTGTTCTTTAATATTTTTGATAGGGTTGACTTAGAGGGGTGAACTAGGGGAAGAAACAGAAAATTCTCTATTTAGTTGTGAAAATGTGTATTTAAATAGTTCATCAAAAACAAAAATGTGAGTTCCTTAAAATTGTTTGACAGGAGGTGAAATGCAGGCTGAAACTTTCAATGGAGAATTCTTCGTTTTTGAACGTATGGTTGTGAAATTGTGTATTCATATTATTGAAGCCAATATATTAACTGAGTCCAAAGGAGAAATCTCAAAGTCGCACAACGAGCTATGGAGAGGGCTATGCTCGGGGTTTCTCTACGTGATCGAATCAGAAATGAGAAGATCCGTAGAAGAACGAAAGTCACCGACATAGCTCAGAAAATTAGCCAGTTGAAGTGGCAGTGGACGGGGCACATAGCACGCAGAATAGATGGCCGGAGGGATGGGGACGGAAGTTTTTGGAGTGGAGACCACGGACCGGCAAGCGCAGCGTAGGTCGCCCACCGACAAGGTGACAGACGACCTGATAAAGGTAGCAGGACGACGATGTATGCAGGCCGCTTCCAACCAGTCCTTTTGGAAATTATGGGGAGGCATAACAACAAATAGTAATAGGTTGTTAAACAGTGGACGGCTTACGGCTGAGATGATGATGATGATGGCTACGGTTAAAATTAACCAGAGACAAATTCAATGCTCAGATGGGTGCCTCGGTAGCTAGCGTCTGACACAGATGGTCGGAAGCTGCTAGTTCGAGTCCCGTTTAAGGATGTTATTTTTCACTCTATAATTGCAAAAAAAAAAATTACAATAAATAAAAATAAGCCGTGTCATTCCATATTTAGAATGACAGATAAAACACGTCATATATTGTTTTGCGTCGCTGTTTCATTATTGTTTTGGTGAGTAATGTAATAATAAATTATTAAGCGAAATAGCTTTAACTGGAATTAGTATTTCTTTGCAATATTCTGACCGCATAAAACGAGATATAAGCATACTATGTCACTTAGTCACAGGTGTAGCTTTAAAATTGTATTATCTTTACATATACACCTAATTTGTATAATTACCAAAAAAAACAGCACTATATGCTGCTGGTACTTAATACATACATGGGAAGAATATTTAAAACTACTTTAAAAAAAAAAACCCACATCATCGATCATCAATATTTGGTCAAACGTCTAGATTGATTCACCCCTACAAATTTTACTCTAGGCATTTCCACTATTCATTATGATATACTACATGCGCGCGGTTTATGCATGAAACTTAACACCCCTACATAGAAATGTATCATTCATAATCATTGTATAGGCGAGTTAGGGGTAAGGAATTCAAAGTAGGACGTACCAGTGTTATCCAGTCGCAGGTGAGGCGGTCGGGCATTCCTCCACAGATTCGGGCCGGGAATAGATCACTCGGGATTTTCACAACACAACAGTAATAGGAAGATTATCCAATGTCGTGCACTGAGCCGTAGGCACATATACGAGTAGTATATCACAGGTTGAGACCGCGGAAAAGATTTCACGTCGCGAGCACACCGTTGTCGGTTCGACGTACGCGCAGAGACTCACGGTACTAGGGTAGGGGGTAGGAAAAAGTAATAGGTGGGAGCAGGACAAAACATAGGTCGAAGACGAGGAAACTACACAAATACAAATAGTTCGCTAAGCTCGATTTTGGCCTGAACATAACCTCCGCCCTAAACATGATCTAATGTTTACGATAAAGGCTACTCTAGGGGGAGGCGGGCTAATTTAGAAAGGGATCGAGTTAAAACCCCAGTAGAGGTGCGAACATCAACTACCCGAATAATATTGTCATTACCAGGGTACACCTTTAAAATGCGGCCCCGACGCCACTCAAGGGGATGAAGATTATCATCCTTAAGTAAAACAAGTTCACCTACTGTAGGGGGTTGACAAGGGTCAGTCCACTTTTGTCTAGATTGTAGGGTCGATAAGTATTGGGTATGCCACCGCTTCCAGAAATGCTGGGTAATTTGTTGAATGAGCTGAAACCTTTTCAAATCAGGAATTTTTATGTCAGTCAATGGGTACTCCGGTAAGGCATTAAGGGGCTGACCAATAAGGAAATGCCCAGGAGTAAGTATTTCAATATCACTAGGGTCATCATATGACATAGGGCACAAGGGTCGCGAATTCAACACCGCTTCAATCTTCGTAAACACTGTTGCAAGTTCCTCAAATGTGAGGGGGGTTTCACCAATTACGGATTTCAAAAGTTTTTTGGCCGCTTTCACTGCTGCTTCAAAAATCCCACCCATGTGGGGAGTAAGGGGAGGGCTAAACATATATGTAATGCCACGTTTTGACATTTCATGTCCAAGGGTTGCCTGATTCTCAAACATAAAACTGTACACGTCACGTAAATAGTTATTTGCCCCAACAAAGTTCCTGCCATTGTCGCATCTGATTAGACTAGGGACTCCGCGGCGAGACACAAAACGAGACAGGGCAGCTATGAAGGCGTCGGTGGTAAGGTCAGACACAACTTCGAGGTGGACAGCCTTTGTAGCTAGGCACACGAAGACGCAAAGGTAGGATTTGACGATTTTCCTATTTCGGTAGGCTTGAACTCGAGTATAGAATGGGCCAGCTAAGTCTATCCCCACTCCATCAAATGGACGAGCCTTAGTAACTCGGTCTCTGGGAAGATCACCCATTGGAGGTGTGGTCGTTTTAGGATTCAGACGGTAACAAGGCATACACTTGAAAATTATGTGACGTATTATGCGTCGGGCAGATAAGATCCAAAATTCTCGGGACAGGATAGCTTGTAAGGCATTTGGACCCACATGAGAGTTTTCTACATGAAAGTGACGTATAAGCAGGCGCACAAAGGGGCCATCTTTAGGCAAAAGGTAGGGTGACGGGAGTCATAGGGTAAGTCAGAGTGTCGTAGACGACCTCCTACTCTAATCAGACACTTTTCATCTAGAAAAGGGGTAAGACGTCTAATGGCGGTACGAATAGGCATATTAGACCGCAGGGATTTGATTATCTCAGGAAAGGCAACTTGTTGAACGACTTTAATGAGAAACAATAGGGCATCTCTTCGTTCAAAAGCAGAAAGAGAAGGATCTGTGCGACGTGACCCGGGGTTCCTAGCATTGTGCTGAAATCTCAATATAAAACCTACAACACCAATAAGCTTTGAGTAGGAACTAAATCGCTCCAGGAGGAAGGACGGGTCCGGAAGGGGAGGCTCAGCTACTGCTAACAAGCAGCGCATTCCGGGCAACTCACGAGGTAAAGGTGCAGTATTAACAGGCCAAAGGTTAGGAGGTTGACATAGCCAAGGAGGAGCCCACCATAAAGAATGGTCAACTAAGGACGTAGCTGATAGACCACGAGAGGCCGCGTCTGCGGGATTCAAACTGGTGGGTACGAAACGAAAGGTAGACTGAAGGTCTGTGCAGACCACTTGGCTAACTCGGTTCGCTTCGAAGGTTTGAAGGGTATGAGGCGGAGAATTTATCCAAGCCAGGGCAATTTGGCTGTCTGTCCAGCAATGAATGGAATCTAGCACAATTGTCTTCTGAAGGCAGAGGACGATGTGCGAGACTAATTTTGTAAGGAGCACGGCTCCCATCAATTCCAATTTGGGAATCGTAAGGCGAGTCCGGACAGGGGCAACTTTAGTTTTGGACATCAGGAGGTGTACAGAGCCGTTGCCAAGGGAATCCTCAGTTCTCAGGTATACCACGGTTGCGAAGCCGGCAAGAGATGCGTCCGAAAATGCGTGCAAGGAATAGGATACGCAGTCGGGAGGGAAAATACGACTGGGTAAAGACACACGGTTTATATTAGGGAGGTCAACGACAAAAGTGGTCCACTCATGTAATAAGTCCGGAGTGAGAGAGTCGTCCCATTTCATACCTGACAGCCAAAGTTTCTGCATAAAAACCTTGGCCCTAAACACTACTGGGGAGATCCAGCCACATGGATCATAGGTTCGCGCAATAAGCGACAGGACAGTCCGCTTAGTCACACACGTTTCAGGGGGCATACAGGACTTATAGGAAAAGGTATCAGTCACAGGGTTGTACTGCACACCCAGTACTAAAACCACTTGAGGGTTCTCCGGGTCAGTGAACTGATGAGGGCTTTGTAGATGATCACGAGGTAAATCGTCTAAGAGCTCAGGGCAGTTAGAAGTCCATTTTCTCAGTTCGTAACCACCGGCCGACATTATACCATTGAGTTGGGATTTCAGCTCCCGAGCTGATGTGAGGTCTGAGGCACCAGAAAGGCAGTCATCAACATACAGGTCGTTAATCAAGGTGTCAGCCGCTAAAGGGAATCTATGGCGTTCTTGTTCAGCCAGCTCGTGAAGGACTCTGATTGCTATATAGGGACTCGAACGTAATCCATAGGTATTCGTGTTTAGCTCATAGGTAAGTAGAGGATCTGAGGGGGACTCGCGCCATAGGATCAACTGGTATCTACGATCCTCAGGATGTATCCAGGACATCCGAAACATCATGCGAATGTCGGTTGTAAATACTACAGAATGTCGTCGGAAATTTAATAAAATTATGCTTATATCATTCTGCAGTTTTGGACCTGTGTGAAGGCACTCATTTAGAGAAACACGATTTGTAGTAGGAGAAGATCCATTAAACACAACTCTTATTTTTGAGGAATCACCACTGGTTTTAAAAACTCCATGGTGGGGGATATAATAATGCTCTAAGGAAAGGGCTTGGGCATCATGCGGTAAGGGGGTCATGTGATTCAACTCTATGTATTCTCGCATGAAGTCTATATATTTTTCACGAAAATCTGGACTACGAGTCATACGTTTCTCAAGGCTGAAAAATGTCCGCTCAGCAGTAAGACGAGAGTCACCAAGGACGGGTCGATCTGACAAGAAGGGAAGCCTGGTTATAAATTTGCCTGAAGTATCTCGGGTTGTAGTAGTTTTAAAAATATTCTCGCACTCTGATTCACGAGGGTCGTGATTGGGGGCTTCAGGGGGTTCCTCGATTTTCCAGAATTTTTCTACGACTTGTGATAGGGATACATTGGCCAGAGGGCCAGGCTTGACTGCTGGAACACCTGGAACAGGCCCGAGGATCAAATATCCAAAAACAGATGAGAACGCCGTTAATCCACCGGACTGTAACTCAACCTTGTCACTACCAAATATGGTACCACAAACATCGGCCCCCAACAAAATGTCTATAGGTCCAGGCTTGTAAAAGGAAGGATCCGCTAATCGTAGGGAAGGAGGTATCAAATTTTTAGGTAACTCAATTTCAGGGTGTGTACCGGCAATTAAATCGATTACTAGGGCTGGCGCTGATAAACGAGGGCAGGGACTATATATTGAGCTAAAGGTAAGAAACAAAGAACCGCGGGCTCGGGTAGACTCAACATTTCCTACTCCACGAACGGGGGACACTGAAGGTAACACGGGTAGATTGAGGCGCGAAGCCAACTCAGTAGTTATGAGGCAGCCCTGGGCACCGGTATCACAAATAGCACGGGCTTCCATGTCATATCCAGAGGAAGTGCGGATATGAATGATTGCGGTAGGCAGGAGAACTAAGTTAGGTAGGCAATGGGTGAAGAAGGTAGGGAAGGAAAGGCTGTCTAGCTATGCCGTTCGTTGGCGAGGACCACCAGCCTCGGGGCGGATAGGGGGAGTCGTATTTCGTACCGCATCACTGTAGTCTCGGGGAGGGGATCCACGGTGGGTGGGTATATTTTCAGATCGGGGGCTCTCACGCAGGGGCGATTGGCGATACTCGTGCCGGGAGTAATCGCTTCTATGGGGTGACCGACCGGATGATGGGGCAGGCTTGTTATTATTATAAAGGCGATTGTCATCACCGGAGGGGGTTTTAGGGGGTCTCGTAAAACCGCCTCCGCCCATGCGAGGGGAAGGCGACCGCTGAGAGCGATCAGGGTTCACGGGGGCATACTGAGGACTACGGGAATTGTTAAAGCACAACAAAGTATGGTGTGAGGATTTACCACACGACGAACACTTATACGCTTTAGGGCATCTATCAATATAGTGTTTATCAAGGCAACGGTAGCACAAAGAATGGGACTTCACAAATTGGGCACGTTCACGGGGTGGTAAGCCGAGAAATGAGCGACACTCTCGTAGGTAATGGGACACGCTAGCACAATAATAACATTTAGGGTTAGGCTTTGCCGGGACAGTGGTATCAACCAGGTAAGTACGGCGGGGTAAGGGAGCGCGGGTAGGTACAGTCTTAGTAGTCACTGAGTCGACCACCATGTTGCCGACAGTCTCGTTGTGGCGGCACTCTTCCTCCAGGTAAACAATTAATTGATCAAAGGTAGGTAGCTTCGACACGTCACCACCATGACGCCTTTCGAACCGGGCCTTTATATCCGCGGGTAGTTTATTTAAACACATGTGAACTAACAGGTAAGACCACTGATTGACGGGAAGTCTTAAGCGTTCAAGGGCTCTATAGGCAGACAGTAAGGGGTTCAGGAAAGAGGCACGTAGGCCGGTAAGGCGCGGGGGTATCTCGGGTAGGTTGAGCAATTGAGCAATCAATGTGTCCGCTTGAAGTCGCAAATTATGATAACGATTTTTAAGTAGGTCACAAGCTACTTCATAATTTGAGTCTTCAATTCGCAGGTGTTGAATGAGTCTGCGAGGCTCGTCTGATAAGGATCCGACCAAGTACTGCAACTTTTGGGTTTGTGTGAGGTCAGACCGCAGATCGACCATACTTTTAAATTGGTCGTGGAAACTGACCCAGGATTCAGGGCTCCCGTCAAAACGAGGCAGGGGCAGGTCAGGAAGGGATTGACGAGGAATCGCATAGTCACAATTAATAGCGTGGGAGGGTCTCGTGGGAGTACTAGAGGCGATAGGAGTCGGCCTAAACTCGGAAAGTTTGAGGCGAAGCTCAGTAACCTGATCACGAGCCAGATTAATTTTGGCTTGCAAATCGTCGTACTCTTGACGATCTATAGAGGTATCTAAAAATCCTAGCAGGGTCGCGCACGCATCGTTAAATTTTGCATAATTTGGTTCTAAGTCCATAAGTCGCACTATTAATCTATCTTTTGAAATATTATCCTTTTCATCGAAAACGCTTTGAAAATAACCGCAGGTGTATCTTACCACACCAAGTAGGGATTTAAATTCTCCAGACTCTGTGTAGAGAGAAGCGTTTTTCTCTCGGCGGGCCATTATTAGACGGCGTATTAAAACCCAATACTAAAACAACTGCAATAAATTAATGTCACTCCGGGATGACGTTAGGCTTCGAAGAACTTGCAATCAGGGTCTCCAAAGATAATATTACACAATGCACACAAAAGGGAACACAATACAATTTTCAGCTAATTCATTTGTCTCTGCCGACCACTTCAGGAAACAGAGGTCAATCTAAGGTATGTACGTAGGTATCAATAGGCACAATCTCTATTCACAAGACCGCATGAATATAAGAATAGGTATAAGGTATATGAATTACAATAATAATGGAATATGGTTTATTACAAACAGCGTGACCGCGCTATTTACTAGGTACCTATATGTAATTAATAACGTGACCGCACTCTAAAGATTTAAGTAAACAAAGGGGTTTGCAACAAGAATTACTACAAAACATGGGAAAGTTCGAACAAACTCCGAAAAACGCGCGAATAAAAAACGCTCGTCTGCCCAATGCTAACTGATAAAGAAATGACAATATTTCTATTACTAACTTCGATATTATAACCCGTTCATTTCATTTTATTCGGATTATAAGGTAGGTACGTAAGATAGGTACCTAATCGAAATAATGATTGTGGACATAGACTGGTAACAAAATCCTTAACTTTAAATTCTGAAGGTAGGAACAATAATATTGTATGGTAAAATCATTCACATTTATATTTGCGGGTGGTTATTACACTTATGTGAATGATTTATTGACGATAAAATGGGACTAAATCTCGAAACCAAAGGCCAAAACCACGCTTCTGCTACCAAATGTATAGGCGAGTTAGGGGTAAGGAATTCAAAGTAGGACGTACCAGTGTTATCCAGTCGCAGGTGAGGCGGTCGGGCATTCCTCCACAGATTCGGGCCGGGAATAGATCACTCGGGATTTTCACAACACAACAGTAATAGGAAGATTATCCAATGTCGTGCACTGAGCCGTAGGCACATATACGAGTAGTATATCACAGGTTGAGACCGCGGAAAAGATTTCACGTCGCGAGCACACCGTTGTCGGTTCGACGTACGCGCAGAGACTCACGGTACTAGGGTAGGGGGTAGGAAAAAGTAATAGGTGGGAGCAGGACAAAACATAGGTCGAAGACGAGGAAACTACACAAATACAAATAGTTCGCTAAGCTCGATTTTGGCCTGAACAATCATAACATTCGGCAAACTCGCGTCCTACCTCGTTAGACCTGGCCACCGGACCAACCCCGCACCCTCCGCCCTGCCACCGCGCGGCCTTTGTTTCTTCCGAAAACGAACGAACGAAAGCCGAAAGTCGACAATCTCTTTCACACCGAACGCTCGGGTGGGGGGTGTAAGAAAGAGTAAGAGAGATATTTTTTCACTGACGCGAATCATGTGTTTTCATTAATAAGTTGTACATAGGCATGTAGTATTTTTGATCATGTAGTATGTACTGAGGACGTCCTTACTTGAAACGGCTCAACAGATTTAAGCAAGATTTAGAATATACTTTAGATTTAGATAATTAATACCCAATTAATTTTATTCTGGATTACGATAACCTTGTTCTGAGGGTACGAAGTTCTCAAATAACACTATACATTTCAGATATCTCGCTTCAACTAACAAGCATATAGCCAGTTGCAGAAAGCTCTTCATTAGCAGTCCATTAGTTAATAGGGGAACCAGTTGTACCATGAGACCACGTTTTACCTCAATACCACCTAATTTTTTAATTTTCCCGTAGATCAAAGAACGGTTTGTCTATGCCCAAATGAACATTATTTACGGTGGATAGATGTGAAGTTAGTTGCAGATGGCCATTACCCGGCGTATTGTGTTGAAGAGTGTTTGAAAATTTTTGCAACGAAAAAGTAAGTTTTCCTGTTGTTTCCATATTTTAAACTATGCGATATTTATTCAGCCTACATATTTACCTTCTAGTCACACTGTAATATTTTATTTGCTGTTTATAATGGAGTGAAATGATTTGCGTAAAAGATTACCTAAACTAATTTATGTCTATTCATACATCTATGGTTAGGGGTGTTGTACCTTGGGCCATTTATAGCCGTTGTACTTTGGTCATACATCATACTGCTATAAATGCGGGAGGTGGATTTATCCCGCACATGCTAATATTTCCCCGAGTCAATTTCAAGGACCACATGTTAGCAGGAGCTCCTGAAGGAACTATTGGTGGTGCTATAATTCTTCAGGATGGTCAAATGAAGCAATGTTTTTGAAGTTATTCAAGCATTTCATTGATTATGTAAAGCCGTCCAAAGAAAAACCAGTCATTTTGCTGCTAGACAACCACGAGAATCATATTCAAATAGCCGCAATAGATCTTGCAAGAACAAACGGCGTCATTCTGGTCACTTTCCATCCACATACGAGTCATAAGCTTCAGCCGTTGGATAAGACTGTATTTGGCCCTTTTAAAAAGTATTTTAATACAGCAGCAAATGAGTTGACGTTGACACCTGGCCACATAGGCATGCCTCTTACAATATATAACATAGCCAGTCTAGTTGGAAAAGCTTCTCCACAAGCTTTTACACCCACAAATATTTCTTAAGGGTTCAAGAGCACTGGCTTTCACCCACTAAATGCAAATATTTTTGATTATCATGAGTTTTTGGCGTCTAATGTCACTGGTCGCCCCTTAGAATGCGAAAAGGAAAATTGTGTTCTTGAAGGGCATCATTTCAATGAGAAGAGTTTTTTCGAAGACACAAATAAAGGATGCATTGAAGTTCTTGATACATCAATGCAAAAAAGCGGACCAAGTTTAGTGTTTCCCCAACCATTCAGGCATCCATCGAAGTTATTGATACCTCAGTGCAAGAAAATCAACCAATTTGCTCAAAAAATGTGACTCCAACCGTGATGAGACCGTTCCCAAAAGCCGAACCAAGAAAAGAAATCCGAAAAGGTAGACAAAAGGGAAAATCAAGAATATTAACAGAGACTCCAGAGAAAACGAAATAGAACAAATGAAACTGGTAAAAAAGGATAAAAACACCAAAAAAGTTACGAAGGTCAAAAAAGTAAAACTGAAAGTAAAGAGGAAAGTTTTAAAGGACGAGTCGGTCACAACAGAAGATGAAATTGAAAAATATTATCTTCAAGATTCGGATGATATCAGGGGATTCACTTCTGAAGAAAAAGAAGATAACAAAGAAAGTAAAGATGACAGGGTTGCAAATTACAATGCTGGTGACTACGTAATTTTTTATTACTAAGGCGAACACTTCGTTGGCAAAATAGACTCTGTTAATACAGAAGGTGCTCTGATTAAGTCTATGCACAAATCTTTAGCAAATTGGAAGTGGCCTGAAAAGTCAGATTTAAATTTATATCCAATACAGACATAAAAGAAAAAAAGTATTGAACCCAAGAGAACAAATTCCAAAAGCGAATATTATGCTAAGATGAATATATGATAGAATTTTTATCTTATACTTGAATATAAGATCATCATCATCATCAGCCTGTAGCAGTCCACTGCTGGACCTAGGCCTCTCCAATTGCACGCCACTTAGGTATTATAAGATACATTATAATTATTATTTCTATATCTTATTGCATGTTAAATTTGACTGACTATATATTAATAACATTAAAAATTAAAAACATTGATTAGTTGCAATAAATGTACGTATTTTTCTGATTCCACAAGGTGACCAAGGAACAACACGGACGGGGCCAAGGTACATAACCTCTGTTGTACCTTGGTCCTGAATTTTTTAAATCTATTTTTCATTAAGTTGGCGATTGTCCATGGTTTTCAGTATTGCTTATAGTGAACCGTAATACTTTTATATTACGTTGAAATTTAGTTTAGGGCAAAAACTGTCGATCTACTTTAAAAAAAAATTAACTGGGTGTGTCCAAGGTACAACAGGTTCCCCCTACAGCATTAGTGCAAATGAAACCATTATTTTAACCCTTCATGTACCGTGATAATTAAAACAAAAGATTTATGAATGAAACGAACATACATTTAGGTAAATGGTACTCAAAGGATTAATGGAGTTGCACAAAAGACAAAGTTGAAATTTTTATGATTCTTTAGCTAAAGTCGGCTTTTACACTTGACACTTTATCAAGCCAAAAATATTTCAAAAGTATGAACAACGAACAGATACAACCTTCTTCGGAGGGAACATTATCGTTTTGATTTTACTATTTTACAAAACTTGTATTAACAGTTTTAAAATTTCGTTGCAGTAACAGACTATTAGATACAGACGTAGTATCTAATAGTCTGCAGTAGCAAAACGCAAATTAAATGCTTGGCTTGGCATTATCAAGCAGGTATCAATTAAAGAATGTTTTTTACCTCTGTGGATTCGTCGACAGGACAAGAGTTTTGTTTGTGGCTTTGTGGCGACAAAACTTGTACATACATACATAAAATCACGCCTCTTTCCCGTAGGGGTAGGCAGAGACCACGGATTTCCACTTACTACGATCCTGACATATCTCTTTCGCTTCATCTATACTCATCAATCCTTTCATACATAAGCGTCGGTTTAGGGTACTTTTGACCTGGCCTTTTTTCAGAACGTCTTCAATCTGATTTCGGAACGTTCGCCTAGGTCTTCCCCTTCCAACACTTCCGTTTACTTGTCCCATGTATACCTGTTTAGTCATTCTCATTTCATTCATTCTCTCCACATGTCCAAACCATCTTAACATACCTTTCTCGATTTTTGTCACTACACCCTCATTCACACTACATCGTTCCCTTATCACACTATTCCTTATCCTGTCACTCCGTTTCACTCCAATCATGCTCCTCAATGCTCTCATCTCCACAGCATTTATTCTACTTTCATGCTTTTTCTGCCACACCCAACTTTCACTACCATACATCAGTGTCGGAACCAACACTCCCCCATGAACAGCCAGACGAGCTTTTTTAGACACCTTCTGACTGCTCATAAAAGCAAAACTTGTAACATGGGAAAAACTTTAAAAAGTCTGTATTTAATCCCCGATCTGTCAGTTTAAAGTTGCTTTAAGCACTAACGGGCTCTAATGTGATGTGCAACTCAAAATACACGATAAAGGATAATTTGACGTTTCATTAGACACATTAAAAGGAATTTTAAAATTGAACAGAATTTGCGTTTGTGGAACAATTTAATGTCGGATTAACGTCGATTAATTTAACGTCTTTAAAAGTTAAATATCACTTCTGCAACTGGCTGTTTGTCATTGAAGATGACCCGTAATCTGTGACGTCATCTATCTCACCCCATTTACCCATCAGAACATAATAAACCCGATAATTACCCGTTTTTGTCGTTTCCCGCCATTTTCCATTACTCCGCCATTTTGTGAACGAAATGGATTTAATGGCCTGTGAACGTGATAGCGAGTGGGTGTGGGCAGAGTGAGAACGAGACAGCTCAATTTAAATTGTCTATGTTTTGATTAATATCTTGCCAAGAGCGAGTCGGAATCACGCATGGAGGGTTACGTAAACTACACAATGTACCTATGTATTGTTTATATTTATCCTTAGCGCGATCTCGACTCGCAGTGCCCACTGATCAGTGTTAATTGTTTTACTTAGTTTCCACTGTAAAGTCTGACACTTATATGTATGTATATTTATAATTACTAATTACTGTTTGGCCTATAGAGAAAAAAACATAAATAATATAAAACTCGCTTCTTATTTGGAAGCCCCTAAAGTTTTTGAACTTTTATTTTTATTCTCTTGCAATTATAACGTTAAACATCCTCGGACGAGATTCGAACCTGCATCTTTTGATAAGCCGTGTCAGACGCAATGACCGCGACGCCACCGAGGCGATCCGTCCGAGAATCTAATTAATCTCTCTAGTTGATTTTAATTTCGTGATTTTAACCGTCGTAGGGGAAGGAGCGATATCTATTGAACAGCTGGACAAGCTTTATCCAACAAAAAGAAGATATTTCACATAATTTGCCACGATAACACTTATTCTGTGAAAATTTACTGCCTACCTAATAAGGATCAAGAGATACAATCGACGGTGATGACATTTGAATGGGACCAATTTATTGACTGGCCGACTGGCGCAGTTGGTAGCACTTCTGCCTTCTGAGCCGCTGGTCCCGGGTTCGATCCCCAGTCAGGTCAAACTATTGTGTGGCTGAACATGCCTGTTTGAGCTGTGTCTGGGTGTGGGTATATAAGTATGTATATCAGTCATCAGGTTACCATAGTACAGGCTCTGCCTAGTTAGGGACCTGAACACCGCGTGTGCATGAACATGTCTGCTTGAGCTGTGTCTGGGTGTGTACATATATATAAGTATGTAAATCAGGCATCAGGTTATCAGGTTACCATAGTACAGGCTCTGCCTAGTTAGGGACCTGAACACCGAGTGTGCATAAACATGTCTGTTTGAGCTGTGCCTGGGCGTGTATATGTATATAAGTATGTATATCAGTCATCAGGTTACCATAGTACAGGCTCTGCCTAGTTAGGGACCTGAACACCGCGTGTGCATGAACATGTCTGCTTGAGTTGTGTCTGGGTGTGTACATATATATAAGTATGTAAATCAGGCATCAGGTTATCAGGTTACCATAGTACAGGCTCTGCCTAGTTAGGGACCTGAACACCGAGTGTGCATAAACATGTCTGTTTGAGCTGTGCCTGGGCGTGTATATGTATATAACTATGTATATCAGTCATCAGGTTACCATAGTACAGGCTCTGCCTAGTTTGGACCTGAACACCGCGTGTGCATGAACATGTCTGTTTGAGCTGTGTCTGGGTGTGTATATGTATATAAGTATGTATATCAGTCATCAGGTTACCATAGTACAGGCTCTGCCTAGTTAGGGACCTGAACACCGCGTGTGCATGAACATGTCTGTTTGAGCTGTGTCTGGGTGTGTACATATATATAAGTATGTATATCAGGCATCAGGTTACCATAGTACAGGCTCTGCCTAGTTAGGGACCTGAACACCGAGTGTGCATAAACATGTCTGTTTGAGCTGTGCCTGGGCGTGTATAGGTATATAACTATGTATATCAGTCATCAGGTTACCATAGTACAGGCTCTGCCTAGTTTGGGACCTGAACACCGCGTGTGCATGAACATGTCTGTTTGAGCTGTGTCTGGGTGTGTACATATATATAAGTATGTATATCAGGCATCAGGTTACCATAGTACAGGCTCTGCCTAGTTAGGGACCTGAACACCGAGTGTGCATAAACATGTCTGTTTGAGCTGTGCCTGGGCGTGTATATGTATATAACTATGTATATCAGTCATCAGGTTACCATAGTACAGGCTCTGCCTAGTTTGGGACCTGAACACCGCGTGTGCATGAACATGTCTGTTTGAGCTGTGTCTGGGTGTGTATATGTATATAACTATGTATATCAGTCATCAGGTTACCATAGTACAGGCACTGCCTAGTTTGGGACCTGAACACCGCGAGTGCATGAACATGTCTTTTTGAGCTGTGTCGGGGTGTGTATATGTATTTAAGTATGTATATCAGTCATCAGGTTACCATAGTACAGGCTCTGCCTAGTTTGGGACGTGAACACCGCGAGTGCATGAACATGTCTGTTTGAGCTGTGTCTGGGTGTGTTTATGTATGTATATCAGTCATGAGGTTACCATAGAAGATCCTGTGTGGATGTTGTCCCAGTTGATATACATCTAATTCAGTAAAAAGTTGATGAGTTGACAAATTAAATGACTATGGTTGCCTTCTCATGAGACTTAACAACTTAATGTATCAGGGTTGTGGACGCAGTGCAGTTCATAACGAAATACATCTGTTCTAGGCAGAGTTAACAAGTACATATTGAAAAATTTAATACCGACTTCCATTCTATTCAGTTATTAGAGTGTAAATTAAAAAACTACCGAACCGAAATTAAGTAGGACCACACGGAAAACACCAGCTTTCAAACAAAAAAAGAGTTTAGGGAATCGGTTTACCCTATCGAAAGTTATGAGGTAATAAACATTAAAAAAATCGAATTGAATACCTCCACCTGTTTGGAAGTCGGTAGAAAAAAAACAAAAGATTACCTAACTAAATTGCTGTCTTTGTTTAGCTGCAAACAAAGAAGGAGCGGATCTATGTAAAAAACCGCTCCCGCTCCCGCTCAGCCCTGTGCCCCCAACCGAAGGACTAGCCCACCGCGTCCCAAAACAACCGATTCACTTATCAAACGGTTAAACTGTTCCCGCGTCATGAAATATGATGGAGTATGAACACTGTGCCTATATTTAGATATTACCCCAATAATATCCATATATACAGCGTGTAACAAAAAGGTTTAGTCATACTAAAACCACACACGGAGAAGCTTGCATATAATTGGAACCTAACTCAAGCGGGTCCACCGTTGTGAGCACGTTTTTCCGGTCTATTGAGATTATGGGATTCAATTTAATTTGAAAATATGAGTACCTATAAACATTGATCTATTAAGCATATATTATTTTTTATAGTTTATCTAAATAAGTCTAAAGAAGTTGATTTTCTGACGGTTATTGTTAGTTTCAATAACTATTTGCAAAATTGCCATGTTTGTTTATTTTATAATAATAAAGTATAATTTTGTTTAATCGCCTTTTTGAAGATTACAACTTAAATATACTATGAGCTCACAAAACTAAAAGTTAAATAAAAAATTTGATTTTGATATGTTTTAATGTCTTTTTGTTTATCCACGACTATCCATTACCAAAGGTGCGTTCGTTTAGCTTATAAGGGCATTGGTGGCGTTTTCATTGATGTCTCTTTTGTTAAAGCGTTCGGAAAGCTTAAAAACGTTATTTTTGCTACTTTTGCCACTTTTGCCCACACCCTATTCGAACGCTCAACTGAGCATAAGATCTAAAATCGCATGATTATGCTGTCAAATACATAGCTGTCATATAACGATCACAAACAACCATGCTCCGGACGTGGGTCAAAAATTGCACTTTTTGGTATAAAAAATCCCTCTTTTTTAGCTTTCCGAACGCTGAACAAAAAAGAGGCATGAACGACATTTTCACCAACAGATTCCCAATTTGAACGCCCGTTGTGAGCGTTTTTAGCGTTATTTTCGCCAAAAACGATCAGAAGTGATCTATTCGAACGCACTACAATACAATCCCGGGATCCCGAGATTAACTGTAGGTAATCCCGTAATCCCGGGATTAGGAAAATCAACCGGGATCGAATCCTCTAATTGAGATCGATATGCTGATTATATCCAACGAATTAATAAAATAAAGTGTAAACTATGAAAAACGATATGCTGACATGTAATATCATAATATTGACCACATCTATTTCCTTTGGCACATGAATACTTGTATTGGAAAGAAGAGATGGTTCGCTTTTATAATTTTTGTGAGCGAACAAACTATCATTTTACAGATTCATTAATTCACTAATGTTCGCTCCACAGCTGTGCCCACGTTAAACTATACATTTGAAAAAATCTTGGCCAGAGTGTGGTAAATTTTGTAAACATATCTTGTGTAGGAATACGCTTTATCTAAGTAACTTCTTGAGCGAGTTCATATTCCTACAATCCAAAACCAAAAGTGACCATTGTTTTTTTTTTAGGAAGGACATAGAGCTTTTTACCACTACGGGCACTAAAAGCGACACAGGACTGTGCGCCTAACCTAACTACTGCGTCCCAGTAAGTAGTAAACACTCCGAGTAAAAGGTTACCAAAATATTTTTCTGATACAGCTGCAGGTTCATCCCTGGAAAACTAGATAAAAACGGGGTGCGGCGCGGGGAGAGGGCGAATGCAAAGTAGGGGGACGGAGGTGATTGCAAAACGCATTGACCCCAACGAACTCCAAGAAGAGGCATGTCTAATAGGGCAGCCTTAGTCGGGTAAATAATGGAATCCGTGATATTGGCCCTGCATTTTTTATAAGTAGTTGGCTGTATGTTATTTATTTCCAGAACGCGACGAATTGATTTTGATTCGATTCTATTTTGGCGCACTGTCGCTGTAGGTACAATGTAATACATGGTATATATATATATACCATGTATTACATTGTATATGTATTACATATTATATATATCTACTATATAAAAATAAGTCGGGTTTTCCTTCCTGACGCTATAACTCCAGAACGCACGAACCGATTTCCACGGTTTTGCATTCGTTGGAAAGGTCTCAGGCTCCGTGAGGTTTATAGTAAAGAAAATTCAGGAAATATGTAAAAAGAAAAGCGGGAAAATCTTTTTTCACATACAGCGCCATCTCTGGATGGCGCCAAACGAAATGTTACATAAAACGAAGCCATCTGATGGCGAAACGGAGTTCGCAGGGTTTGCTAGTAGGTATATATATACAAGGTTACTGCTAATTAACTGGCGATACGCGACAGGCGTGTTGGGTATCGATAACAAAAACTAAAAAAAATTAAAAAAAAAATTTTTTTTTTAAGTTTTTTTTTCAACTTGTCTTTGAGTTATCAATGAGATAATAAGCGATACACAATACTGTATGGTGCTTAGAATCACTAACAAAACAATAAAAAAGAATAATCACTAAGTAAAAGCATCAGCTGTTTTGAATTAAAGACGCTCGCGCACCCACCCGCTCCGTTGCGATCGCTTAGTGATTGAAACGGCGGCCGCCGCTTGATATCGCTGGTTCGAAGTGCAGCGCGCCGCGGAGCAGCGGCGGCGATGTCGCATGTCAGTGTGCTCCGACGTCCATCCATCTTTTGTTTTAGCTACCTAATCTATCCATGAAATTTCATGTCCTTCACTCTCTTGGTAAGCGTTACATCCTATCTGCTCATAACAAGCCAAAGGCAATCCCGACATGTAGGTATCTACCTAACTTATTCATCATTAAACTTCTGTTGTCCCCAATAAATAATCTAATCACACCTTTTGTCAAACGACCACTTTTACACTAAAAATAAAACAATTTTAAAAGCGTGATATTCAAAATGTGGAATAACAATGTTCATTATTCATTACCTACATTGAGCTACGATACACAGGTCAATGATTACCTACCATATTATTATACCATAGGTAATTAAAATCAGCTGCTTTTTGTGGATAGGTAAAATACTTTGTAGGTACTACCTACTCACATAAACTTTCAAGAAAATTGAGTAAATAGTAGGTAACTACTTACTTACCTACCTACCTAATTAATGACAATTAGTTGTACATCACATCTTCACAAGAAAAACTATTCCAGCACGTAACTAGTAGGTATAAGGTGCAAAATGACCTATCGGCGATTCGAACTCAAACATACGAAAAACAGTAAACATGTAAAAACAGTTTCTAGTAAGTTACTAACTTGTGTAAGCATGGATTACATTTCCATACAAAACCACGCATGTTATACCTACTTATTTATTAACTACTATGAACGTATTGATCTTAGTAGGTTCCTACTTACACGCTATCTGCGCACAAGTAACGTAGGTACCTACTCACCTAATAAATTAATAAATAACATAGTAGATCTTTCTACTATGTTAATAACGTTAAAAATACACAAACGTTTAACATATGGTTCAATATGATATTAATGCCCCCAGGCTAGCTACCACCCCTAATTGGAAAATCTATCGCCAAACACCTAACGGTGTGTTCTGGTAGCTATTCTTTAGAGCCAGTAATTCCAGGATGGCTTATAAGCAATAAAGAAAAAAAAATTTACTCGGCGCAAAGCAAGTACATAAAGGTAGATGATACCTACTTTTTAATTAAATCATAATCGTATCAACTTAAATTTTCCACCACTCCACCCAGGCTATGGACTGGCACGCTGCTTTAATTAGGTATCTCGGAAGTCGTGAGGTAAATAACGCGAACAAGACATTACCCGTTGCTAGTTGGTACCTACCTAGGTAGAAAGTAGATTTTGCAATAACAATGAAACCCAACGATCATTGTTCTAAATAAAATCTCTACAGACAAACTCGTACTCTCTAGCTACATACATACCTACTAATATGTAGTATACCTATGCATGTAGCCTTGATGCACCTCGATGTGACGCACAACGGTCGCCAGTGGCGATGTTTTCCGAGCTTGTCCGATCGCGGGAAGCCCGGCGGCGGCGCGCGTAGCGCATCAAAGATGATAGAAAATAATAGGTAACGTAGGTATTAAGCGAATTTGACGGGGAGGGTGCGGGGGTGCGGGTGCGCAGTGCCGCTGACATGGAATCCGACAAATTATTTTGAAATTAGTTGTTATTGCATCGGGATTGCGTATACACGCGAATCATCATGCCGTACCGATATACGGACATACAGTACACCGACATGGTGATGTGTTACGCGGCAAGTGGGTGTATTTTGGACGCTGCACGTGATATGTACCGTCAAATGCACCGATTTGAACCGGTACCAGCGAGAGGAACCATACTGGGGGCCGTTCAGAGGTTGCGGGACTTCGGGGTTTTCCGACGTCCAAATGTCGATGCTGGTCGACCACGTGGTGATGCTAGGCTGGAAGAAGAAATCATAGAGTACTTCGATGATAATCCCATGGCCAGCACCAATGATGTAGCGCAGCAGTTCGGGGTCAGCCAGTACTTCGCGTGGCAATTAGTGCGCGAAAGCGGTAAACATCCTTACCATTTCAGGAGGGTCCAAGAACTGCTTACTACTGATTTTACGCCAAGGTTGGAGTTCTGCAATTGGCTGGTGGAAGAGCCACGGAACATACTGTGGACCGATGAGTCCACATTTTCCAGGGTTGGCATCTTCAACCAGCATAATGCACATTGGTGGGCCAGCGAAAATCCACACGTCACAATGGCAGACCATTTCCAGCATCGGTTTTCTGTCAATGTCTGGGCTGGCCTGCTGAACAATGTGGTTCTTGGGCCAGTTTTCCTGCAGCGACTCAACGGTGCTTCTTACTTGAGCATGCTTCAGGACGACGTCGAACAACTGTTAGAGGAGGTCCCACTGCGTAACGTAGTGAATCTCTTTTATCAGCATGACGGGGCACCAGCTCATTACTGTCGGGCAGTGCGCGAATACCTCGACAGAACATACCCTGGTAGATGGGTTGGACGCGCTGGCCCTGTTGCTTGGCCTGCTCGATCGCCGGATCTAACTCCGATGGACTTTTATGTGTGGGGAAGGGTAAAAGACCTTGTTTATCAAAACCAAATGGACACAATACGTAGTGCGGATGAACTAAAAACGCGGATAATTAGTGCATTTGATGCGATAAGAAGTGATCAGAGTGCTGTGCGGAATGTTCAGGAGGACATATTTCGTCGTGCGAACCTGTGCATTCAGCAGAATGGTATGCACTTCGAACATTTAATGTGAGTACGTACCTACTTCTAGTGTATGTAGAAACATTTTCAGTGTAAATAGTAGTAAGTGTAAATAGGCTGATTGATTCAATTATTGTAAATACCTACGTGTGATTCAAATTTTTAAACACGCCACGTTGTTCTAAGTGCCAATAATCAGTCGTTTATTTCGTGGATACGGAAACTTGACTTTATTGGTAGGTACGTAGCTAGCGAGTTCGATTTTTAACCGACCCCCAAAAAGAAGGAGATTCTTTGTTCGTAGGTATGTTTTTTTTGTGTATGTTCATCGATATTTTTGCCAATTGTGAACCGATTTCAATAAATACTTTTTTAGTTCGAAAAAGTGTACACCCGGCGTGGTCTCATTTAAATTTCATCAAAATCGGTCAAGTAGGTTTTGAGTTACACTCCAATAACTAAAAAGTGTAGGTACCTACGCCTAACTTGATTTGTTTGTTGACAGTAAATTACAATCAGTCCCGTAAGTAGCGAGGGTCACTGAAAAGGGAGTTTTTTTAAAATTAGACTTCAACATTAAAAAAGATTTAAAAGACTTGTCGAAGTTTGTACCATGCTCACAATATTGTGAGAATAGGTACTTTTGAACTATCATGATAGGTACCGACTTCAAGAAGTTCTTTTACACTTTGTAGTGTTGACGTCGTCGGTTCCATTTTTGGTAAAAAATAATTGTATGTAGAAGTTTTATTTAGAACAATCATCTTTGGTACAGAAAACGTTTCCCTTGGGTTTCATTGTTATTGCAAAATCTACTTACCTACCTAGTACCTACCCTACAGGTAATGTCTTGTTCGCGTTATTTACCACAGAAAAAATACTTACAGCAGCGTGCCAGTCCATAGCCTGGGTGAAGTGTGGTGGAAAATTTGAGTTGATACGATTATGATTTTAGTCAAGTATGTTGGTATCAATCAAGCCCGATTGTAAAATTCTCTAAATTAAGGTAGTCCTTATTATGTCCGTGTTTAAACTCAAATTCGTACAAAAAATTAGACGGCATGTAATTTGATGCTCACTAACTAAAGTCAATAAGGCCTACAATCGAATAGTACAATATTTTTTTTTAATTGTTATACTAATGGTGAAGTGAATTTGATTATTAGTGTAAAACATCATAATATCTACCAAAAATTAGAAATGTTTTAAAATTTTGTCAAAACCGCATCGGGCTCATTGTCTACCTTTATGAACGCGCCATCATGTTTTTTTGACAGCTACCGGAACACACCGTTAAGTGTTTGGCGATAGATATTCATTTCTAATTGAAAGTAGTAGCTAGCCAGGCGGGCATTAAAATCAAATTGAACCATATGTTAAATGTTTGTGTATTTTTAACGTTACCTACCAATTTTTTCATTCGATTGAGTTCGAATCGTTGACTATCGTGCCGATAGGTAAATGAACCTTAGACTACGTGGTTTTCTTGTGAAGATGTGATGATATACCTACTAGGTAGTAATTGACATTAATTAGGTACCTACCTACTACTTAGGTACCTATCTTGAAAATTAATCTTAACAAATTGGTGTGAGTACCTACAAAGTATTCTACCTATCCACAAAAAGCAGCTGATTTTAATTACCTATGGTATTAAAATCAGCTGCTTACCTATGGTAGGTAATCATTGACCTGTGAATCGTAACTCAATGTAGGTAATGAATAATGAACATTATTATTCCAAATTTTGAATGAAATTTTTTTTCATTTTTTTTAGTTTTTGTTATCGATACCCATCACGCCTGTCGCGTATCGCCAGTTAATTAGCAGTAACCTTGTATATATATATATATATGTATATCAATTTTCGAATGAAGAATTACAAGGCAAGTAGGTATCAACGAAAGGGATCAGTAGGCCTACCATGAGTTTACAACATTGACACCAATCGATGCTAGCTTCGCTATCGACTGCCGCTAAAAAATGTATAAAAAAAATACATGCCACCTCGCGATCAATTGTAGAACTAAAATTGACAGCGAGTACGCCAATCACACGCTTAGTAGGTAGGCAAGATCGAGTATCGACTATAGATGACATTTGTGTTGCCAACTCATGGTATAGAGCTACTGAATCTGCGTCTCCTGACAATCATTATTTTGCACACTTTGCCTCAAGCACTCGTGCACCATTACTAACATTTAACTGTTAATAATCCAACACTATTATATGCCTAACCCAAACAAAAACAAAACTAGGAAACTTAATTACATACAAATCAACAACTTTAGTTAGGTTTTTCCGCTATCCTAGAATCTAGGTACTTAGTTTACATTACATTATGTTGGCGTACGTATGATGAATAAATAAGTTTTATCTTTATATGGACCTCAATGTGCACCTAAATTCTCATCCTAAAAACATTGAAATAGTATACCAAAAAGGGACACGGAAACTTGAAAGCACAGCGCAATTAAAAACAAATTTTAAATATTTCAGGCTCCCCATAGCAATTACACATGCCGCAGCCGTGGTTAGAAAAAAACAATTAAAAAAATAACGTATGGCGGGAACATTCTGTCACGTGAGTTGTTTGCAAATTGTTCTAAACTTTTGAATCTGTGTTGTTTGAAATATTGCTATTTCTATGTATTTTTTTATTATTATAACCTGTGTAGCGTTGTTTATACGTATCAAGTGAAACAATACTACTACCTAGTAGTAGGTAGTAGTATTGCTGTTTCACTAGATACGTTTAACCAGTTAAACAGTTGAACTACCTACCTAGTTCAACTGGTAGTACAAATGATACAAACTTGGATCTCTAGTACTACTACAAAATGTACAACAAATCATTTGACTTTTGATACATATAATATTTTTGGATTTTTGTGAGAGGGATGAATCCAAAAACTTTATTTTTTATTATTGTAGGTAGTCTAAATAGTCAAATGGTTTTTAAAAAATTATGATTTTATTTATAAGTATATTAATGATTATTATTCCTAAGGTACTCTTTTCAAATCTTATTAAATTTTTTATTGTATTATTATTAGTGTTTTGTTTGATGTTTGACATAATATATTTCAATGTGTAGTTATATAAATGACAATAATAAATGTAATTGGTTGAAACCGTTATAATTATATAAATAAATAAATATGGGAAAGTAGAAGTTCAACTGGTAATCAGATGATGTATTTCTGTTGCCGCTAACAACAAATACTAAAAAACCGGCCAAGTGCGAGTCGGACTCGCGCACCAAGGGTTATGTACCACTATCTATAGGTATTGAGTATAAGTAATAAATATATCAAGTTTCTACCTGTAATCGTTATTAAGACCGAGAAAAATAGGAAAAAATCACGGTTGTTCTATGGGAGGGAGCCCCCACTTAAATATTAAATTTATTCTTATTTCATTATTTATTTTGAAAGTGCTTAATATAACTCAATACTCTGTGAATATTTCAAGCGTGTGCCTATTGCCTCTATCAATATCGAGCAGAAACGAGCAAAAAGTCACGTTTGTTGTATGGGAGCCCCCTTAAATATTTACTTTATTCTGTGTTTTAGTATTTGTTGTTATAGCGGCCACAAAAATATAACAATACTACACGGGTAGTACAAATTATACGTTTGTATCATTTGTACTACCAGTGGAAGTACTCAGTAGTACTTCTGATCCAGAGCGAAAATTTCAACTGTCTAACTATCACAGTTCTTGAGATACAGTCTGGTTACGGACGGACAGCCGAGTCCTAGTAATAGGGTCCCATTTTAACCTTTGAGTACGGAACCCTAAAAAAGGCGTACCTAGGTAGGTAGGGTTGCGACGGTCGATCTTGGGGGCCACTGCGAAATAAACATATTCGTCAGAATGACATGGCAACAAGTATGAGAATAGTAATGGTCTAAAGAGTAATGATAGACAGCAGAAATGTGACCTTTGCACGCGTACGTACGCGTGCAATGTATGCAGTAGGTACTAGTGCAGTACTAGTATTTAGGTACCTACGGGTACCTACCTAATACCGTGTCTAAATCAAAGATGCTATGTTGACTACTGGAAGGACACTGTACTATCTCTATATTCTATTAAGAAGTGGTAGGTATATGTACTTACTGGCCTTTATTAATAAAAGTTGCGTAAACCTATATTAGGCGTAACATGCTTTGTCTTGCTTTCACGCGTGACATTTACTGCAAGCGAAAAATTGACAGATAGATGTTTATTAATAAGGCCGACAAGTTTATTAATAAGGCCGACTCAGTTTAAAAGTTTTTAGGGAATAGATGAACATACATTTGTGAGGATTAAAAAAAAATCCATTCGCCGTCGGGTAGAATCGTTAGATGCAAGGAAACCTAACTTACTAGCCTCTTGTGGTTCTTGATTGGTATTTTTTTTCGCAGTGCTTTTATAACATACGGATGAGAAGGGCTCTGCAGCAAGCGAAATTACTGGCCGAAAGAGACTCAAAATCACGCTTGTTCCCACTCGCTCAGTTGTCTGAACTACTGAAACATTTTTTTCACGTTAATCCGCACTTGGGATCATCATCATCTCAGCCGTAGAACGTCCACTGCTGAACATATGCCTCCCCCATAACTTTCCAAAAGGGCCGCAACGTCGTCCTGCGACATTATCAGTCGTCTGTCCACCGTGTCAGTGGACGACCTACGCTGCGCTTGCCGTTCGTGCCTACTTGGGTTACCATTACAAAAACAACGTTTTAGTCCTAAGCATTAATGGTCACGTATTTTTTTTTATTAGCGGTGCATTCAACCTACACCCGTGTCATATAGGCACCTGGTCCTACAACTCAGTAAGTACCTGTTGTAGGTAGCTATTGTATTAGGCATAAGTTTTTATTCAGAACAGATTATGTAGATATTTATTTTTTAAACCCTGTTTCAGAATTTCTTGATTACAGCTAAGAACCGTCTAGATTGAGTCACCTTCCAGACACAAAAAAAACTAAACTTACTCGTATATCTTAATTGATTCGTTTGGGAGCTACGAAGCCACAAACAGGCACAAATATACACACGTTATGTATACTGTAACACCCCACTTATTGCGTCGGGGTTTAAGCATAAGGCAGCCGATTTTCCATCTGTGTGAGCAAACAGGCATGCTGTTACCCAGGATAAGAGTAATGTAAAACAATAATCATTTGCCCCTTAACGGGGACTTTGAGACTTTTATGCTCAATCCTCAATCCTCATTAACGTGAATTTGCAGCTCCAACGGGGATTATGAAACTAAAAGTCTCAATTTTCCCAAAAGTTAACGGGGAAATTTAATAGGGATTTTGACACTAACCCAGGCCCCTATTCTCTTAGATATAGAGCAATTGCGATGCTTCTGCGATTGAACAGCCTTTGACATTTCTGGACGCCAATACCGAATGTGACTTATTTTGTGACAAATGCCATAGTATTTTTAAGTTATTACTGAGTTTCTGTGAAAAAATATAATAATTAGGATATTTTATGACAATTTTAAATTTTCTTGACATTTCTTATTTTGACATATAAACTTTGATAATAAGTGTAAGTGGTGTATGCCGTGCTTATTGTAACAATAAATAAATAAATAAATTGACGTCAAATTCGGTATTCTGCTCTCAATTGCAATGACACCGCTATCGTATTGCTGTGCTACAGCTTGCGAATGTTGCCATTGAAATAAAATTGAAAACTTCTACCCATGAAGGATCAGTCCAAATATCAATACAGTGCTTTTCTAGCAGAAAACACAATGAATAAATACATTTTACTGATCTACTGAAACGTTTTTTCACGTTAGTTCAGTCACACTATAATATAAAGCCGAAAGTATGTATTTCTGTTACTGCTTCACGCTAAAATGGCTGAACGGATTTTGCTTAATTTGATAGTATTAGGAACTGGATTAACACATACTTTTATTTCAGTGAAGCTCGGAAAATGGCGCGTCCCGTTGATAATAAAACACTGTGTTGCGCCCCGCTTCGTTTATTAATTTACACGTACCTACCTACTTTTAAAGATTATGACTTATATTTAAGTATACAATGTTAAAATGAAACTTATCCCAAAAGCATGTTTTTATATCAGCTGAACTAACGTGATAAAATGTTTTAGTAGTTCAGTCAACTGTGAGCCTAGCACGAATAACTGCGTAATGTAACGTGTCATCGATGACCAACAGTACAAACTGTCATTTATCTAGGACAACCGTGACACAGACAACTCATAGTGTGTACATACGCCGAAGCTTGACAAGTTGACGTTTAGTTTACCATACGAACTTTTTCGCAAATTGTTTGTGCTACAGCGTCTGAACTAGTCAACTGCACTAGTCAACAGAGGCCGTAGCACAAACAATTTGCGAAAAAGTATTCGTATCGTAAGCGTCAACGCGTCACGCTTCAGCGGATAAACTATGAGTTATCTGTGTCACAGTTGCGTTTTCAGGCCGCCCGAAGGGCCTCGACATAGCCTAACGACTGTTGCCTTAAGAATAACAACCGGGACCGACGGGTTAACGTGCCCTCCGAAGCACGGAAGCGCTCAGTTGAACAATGCCACTAGCACACACCCATCCAAGTCCTGACCGCAGCAAGCGTTGCTCAACTTGTTGACCGATTAAGATCGCCAAGTCGAGCTCCGCTACGAGCGCTTCGGCGTTATGTTATACTTACGCAGTTATTCGTGCTAGGCGCACTTAACTATTGGGAACAAACGCAAGATACAATGTGTCGGGGTGACGAGAACAGTACAGTGCCACGCAACACTATAATGTTAAGCTATAGGTGGCATAACAACTGTCGTTTGCAAGCGTAGTGCTTACCTTCAGGCTCCGAACTTGCTCGTCTCGTCGTTTGATTGAACAAAATAAAATAAAAAAATATCAAAAAATGGAACCGACTCATTACCAAAACTATGAATAGGTACCCACTTTTAATCACAATATTGTGCGCATGGCACCGACTTCGACAAGTTATTTCACACTTTTTGGTTATGAAGTCGGTTCCATTTATTTAAACGATTTTTGTGTTTTAAACGTTTATTTTTAGTAACCCTTGCTACTTACGTGATCGATTGTCATTCACCGTCAATGATGATATCAAGATCGGCGGAACTTTTTTTCCGTTTTTGGAGTGTAACTCAAAAACTGCTAAACCGAGTTTGATGAAATTTAAATGGGACCACCTCGGAAGTGTACTTACCAAACACAAACTTTTTTGCGTTTGGTAGAGTATACTTCCGAAATCCTTTGATTTTGATGATTGGTCAACCTATGAGGGAAAAATATAGTAACATACGCACGAACATATAACCTCCTCCTTTTTTGAAGTCGAACCCTTCAACTGGCGCTCGCGCAAGGATCTTGAGGATCATGGGTCGCACCGTATAAGTTTTCTGTGTAGCTACCGCTGCTGTGTACAGGCCATTATGACGATTTTCTCCCATAGTGCTTCTTAGCTATGTTTTATTAACCCCAGGCACTAAACGATCGCTCTTCTGTACCTACAGATTGTTCACAGTAGAGCGATCAAAAATTTCAACGCTTTACCTGATTCGGGGAAGAAGGTTTTTACTTCTTGTAGGACATCAACAACTGTTAGAGTTGTTGGGTTAGGCGTATCGTGCTACAATTGTTGTCAAAGTTAGATTTAATTCTTTAGATTCGGTAAATCATAAAATTGGAAGGTAGTTTACCAATTTCCTTTGAGATTTTCAGTTGACATCGTTTGTATTTACGCCGGGTGCAATTTAGATAATGAGAATGATGGAGAGTTTTCTTCAGCAAAACGTACTTCAAGGGAGGAAATAATGAAGTCCTACTTGGACTTCATTATTTCCTAGGTATTAGGTATGGTATTATAATAGACCTCTTCCAGTATTCTGAAGGGTTTTCTACTGGATGGTTGCTTCGATGACGTTATTTCTAGTAATACGCGGCATTGATGTGTCCATGTTCTCCTCCACTTCGACTTTCTCCGCAACAGCAGCAGCTTTTTTTATAATTTTGTCTGTCATTTTTTCGGGATTGTCACCGAGCCTCTTAAGTGATTGCAAAATCACGTTTAAGACGTTCTGAAGCCTTGACCACGTCCAAGCTACAGATTGGAGTACGTTCACAACAGGTTCTAATAAAGACGAGTATTTGGCGTCAAAATAATTCCTAGAATAAACTAAATTCTGGAAGAAGCCGCATGAAGTTGGAAGGCACTTTTTCGAGTCGCACTATTTCCTTCGCGAGATAAGGTTTGTAAGGCTTCCAGAATGATGGAAAGATTATCTTTAAAAACTTTGATGGCTGTGTGTTTCTCACTCTATCTTGTCTCGCTAAGTCTGCAAATATTAGGTATCAACTTCCTTCTCAAAATAGATTTCCGAAAAAATGTATAATATCTTTGGTGGTTCCCATGGCGTTTCGAATTTCAGGAGGCGTATTCAAATCATTGATTACTAGGTTGAGTTTGTGGGACGAGCAATGAAAGTAAAGGTCTTTGATGTGCTTCTTGCGTAAGATTGCTTGTGTCCACAGTCTTTTTCTGACATCGTCGAATAACCGTCAAATTCAAAACCAACGCATTTATTTGGATTAAGATCGGTTATTGTCAGAAACTCATCTATGCTATGTGCAATCGATCTTGCATTTCCTTATTTCCTCTGATGTGCGGGATTTATCGGCAAAGCAAAACGATTGCGCGGCCTTAGGACTTTGGTTGCTTTGCAGTTAGTTAGTTGGCTACAGTTTTTTAATCTCTCTTGGGCAGCTGCCCCTACTTGCCCCCCCCCCCCCCCTCCCCCCCTGGCGACGCCCTTGGTGCAGTGGGGAATTTAAAATCTGCATACATTGCCGTTCCCTGCTGCACTACCAAAATTTTTGGCAGCGGTTGCTCGATGTTGTAACATTAGGTAAGTGCACTTGCCTGTAACAGGTGCAGCGCCACCCGGAGCTTACTTACTGTTGTTTGTAACACTGCCTGTGCTTGTCACCCACAGACATTTGTTAATTAGTCTCTTCTGCCCAGTAATTCACTTGACACCCTTATGCAGTAGTGCCAGCATATACTGTTGCTTAGCAATAAAATATCCTGCGGTGGTACCCAAGATGGCCGCTCGTACAAGAGGTTTACCACCTAGTAAGTAGGGTTTCCTCCCTCTTGCGTGTCAAACCCCTACGACGAAGGATTCTCTCCGTCGTTCTACAACTCCGTCGCCCCTCACGGATATGTACCAGTTTCGCCACTTAGAGTCATTATAATATGTTTTTTTATTATATTAATTTATAAATTATCAACGTTTACTTAGCGATGGCTCGCTAAATTGTACTGGTGAGTTCAACGGATTGTTCCAAGCTGTACCACCTTTATTCCACGCTTTAATTCCGCCCGCGGCTTCGCCCGCGTAGATATAATATCCTCCCTCAGAAATATGTTAGGAAATTAGATCTTCGCGATAAAAAGAATCCTATGTCCTAATCCCAGTCATGATCTTTATGTTTGCTAAATTTCTATATTATATCTCATATATAATCAGCAAACGCGGCAAAATACTATTATCTATTAATTAATTTATTCCCGTACTCATTATGAAGTTCAAATACAAAATATTGCACACGAACAATCAGTTGTAGCAATGACGTTTGAAATATAGATGACATCTCATTTTATCGTTGTTTTGTTTTATGACGTATAAGTAACATTTGACACCCCCTCTGTTGAAATATACCTTATCCCAGTTTAGTTTGCCCACGTTAGGTTTGATAAACAATTATTGACTTATCGTACATATTATTTTTCATTTTAACATATTATCGACAAAATGAATCGATATTTTTATAATTAATTTCAAACTTGACGCAGTGGGTATACGGGTAAAAAGGAATTACCCCTACACCCACCGGTGGGTGAAACCAGTGGGTACACGGGTCGTGAACCCACCGAGGCTATCCGTCCAAACATCGAATCTTTTGAATAGCTTGACAAGCTTTATCTAAACGAAAGAAAGAGTTTAGGATATAATTCAACAAGAGATTTTGTTATAATATTTGCCAACATTCAGTGTCAGTTTTCAGTTTAGATTTCGAGACCGCACATCTACAGAGAAAATAATATCTCGATAGATACCTTATGAACCATCGCAACCAGAGCGCCGTTGACGGTCATGGTTATCATTTTAAATTACGGCTACCTTACATTAAAAATAGTTTAAACCTATGACAGCTGCCACAGGTAATGGTAGGTTTAATTTTATTACTCTAGGGCCCTAATCGATCAAATTCTACCAAGCTTGTTTACAAATACGATCCTACCTTCTTAAGATATTTTTGGGATAACAGCTGTCAAACTTCTAAGATTTACGCTAGGAAGCGCTAGCACTACTCTTTCAAACTTGTTCTCAATCGAACAAGGTTGTGCAACCCTTTCCATCGCTCACGACTTCGACGAGTGTCCGCCAGTGGCATTTTTATCTAACAGCCGTATTTATAAATATGTAATTACCTACCTACTTGAAGATTCCAAAACCGACCCGTGGTACAACTGCGATGTCCAACTGGTTGTACTACGGAGAAGTAAAGTTACCCATGGTTCAACTCTTTTTTTATATATTTATGATTATGATCCATGGTACAACGGTGGAATTATGTCCAACTGGTTGTTCTATGGGGAAATATCTTTACCAATGATTCAACTCATTTAAAATAATTAATTCATTTAACTATGTAACCTAACCTAAAAAAGGTCCCGGAAGAATATCCGGGGTATTTGGTCGAGGACGGCAAAAAAAAAATCCTAACCTGTACTTTTAATTGCACTTCAGAATTGATAGATAAACTTTTCCTGTTTATTACCAGTAGTTGGTCCATAGATAAAATCAATTCCCAGTAGTACAACTAGAACTCGAGTTGAATCATTGGTAAAGATATTTCCCCATAGAACAACCGGTTGAACCATATAAAAAAAGAGTTGAACCATGGGTAACTTTACTTCTCCATAGTACAACCAGTTGGACATCGCAGTTGTACCACGGGTCGGTCACCGAAGATTCTTGGCTAAGAATTCTAGCCTTTGACAGTTCTAACTTATATTAGGCAAATTCAAATTCTACAAAATCGTTGCTTAAGTAATTACTTTTGCTTGTTTATAAATACGGCTGTAAGAGTTCCGTGCTTCGGAGTCGTCGGTGCCTACAACAGTGCAGTCTTAAAAATTCGTTGATGGTAGAGGATCTGTGGTAGAGGTAGGACCTACCGATGATCGGCAGCAGTGCCTACCTATGCAAGTGTTAACTGCTATATAGGTCGTTAAGTATTTTATAGCGTGCCCATATTGTTAATACTGTAGGTAGGTAGGTACATATGTATGACAGAACAATAAAACAATCAAGTCGAATGTAAACCATTTATTTGCTGAAATCATTTTAATTCCAAATTTAAATTGCAGGTATGACGCGTCCGGTGAGACCAAACACTAACTAAAAAAATTCGGGTAGAAAGATAGGTAAGCAAGATACTTTCATTACGTAAGTACCTAAATATAAGTTAGATAAGGTACAACCTACTTCTTTTCCCAAATTCAAGAGATAATACTACTGAGGACTAGCAATGTTAACGAAAATACTATTAAAATGTAAGTTTACATGGCCAATAGTTAAAACTAACTCGCATCTGTAAATGGGGTTGCCTCGATGGTCGAAATAACCCAGTTCTTTTGACATAGTAACAGTAGGTACTACTGCATATTAACCGAATTTTTCTGAATGCGACCAAAGTTGGTCAACAACTGAAAGCACGCAGTTAAATAATTAGTTATTTTTCATTTATGCAACGTTTATCGATAGTACGGCGCAGAACATTTTTCATTTGCGCAGTACTAAATAATGTAATTTAAAGTTAAGCAGCGTTTATAGGAGGATATATAGGAGGGGGGCAAGTTTTCCGTACGTACCTATAGTAGGTATATTCTTAGGTAAAGTAGTTATTTTAAAGTAAGTAGTTTAATATATCCTTAGGTTAAGTAGTTATGCGTGTCATTTTTAGTTATGTATGGGCTACATATCTGGTATATCAAGTTAAGTATATTTAAAGGTTTACACACAAGAACATTATGCTATTTTGGGGCACGGCAGTGAGCCCTACCAAGTCGAGACAAATAGAAGTGGAAAGAAGCCATTGCCGTTACTTTTCTCAAGGGAATTATTCGTAGGTATTTTATAACTTGGGTTTGCACGACTTTGAATAAAACGTTTATTCATTATTGGCCATGTAAGTTTAATAATACTATTTAATTTTCGAAAGTTACCTAGTAGTAAAAAATCTATACATTCCAATTATATTATACAAATCACAAAATCTACATCTAATTAATGATGTAAATATGAATATTATAATTTTATATTATTGTTTATAAATGAGCTTAATACTATACAAATTCGTGGGGCACTTCCGTTTGATATCAATCAAATAATTAAACATCAAAATATGTATTTTATTAGTGAACTATTAAGAATCGACCAAATGCGGAAATCATGCTTTTTTCTAAATGATTGATAATACATATTGGATGAAACGTGAAGGTTCCTGATGTACTTATTTATTTTAAGTACTTATAGCAACAAACGAAACATTAATGCGAGTTGATATCTAACGAAATGAGTCTGAAAACACATTGTGATTATTTTTAATACAATTTTTTGTATTCTGCTGTAACAATTACTACTAGTTAGAAATTTGAATCAAATTAATTCACTAATAAAATATTATAGATAAGTTAAAATACTTAGTATTGAATTCAAACGAGCTACATCCATAAAGACAGATTTTTTTAATATTTACCAAACATTAGAAAGAGGAAATTTCTAAGAAAATCTAAGTAGCCCCGTAATACAAACATCAGTTAAGATAGAATACATGACACATTATAACAATTCCTTACTTATTTACAATTACATAAATATAAAACAAAACAACTACTTTTTCGTGACTCCTATAAAGGATCTCATTTTAACACACACCTCTCATCACATAAAAATATTACTTTTTGAATGTCAAATAAATAAACAGTCACAAAAATAAATAAAATCAACTAATAAATAATAACAAAACTGACTAGACTAAAAACTTTTTGGTCACAATAGTAAAGTTCTAGTATTTAATTATGTAAATAAAAAAATAACTAAGTTCCAAATAATTCTTACACTAATATTTGGGTGTCACAAAAGACGTTCATTGCCTATGAACGAATCAGATATAACCTACGTATTTGTTAAGTATTCTACTTGATATCACAGTCTATGTAAACTTTTTATGCTGTGTTGATACTGTGAAGTAAAATAGCACTAGATATAACACAGATTGTGTAGAATTAGATAATAGATAATACGTAAAGTCGCTTTCATCACAAGCATTAGCAAATTTATACTTGGAGGATATTATGTATTATACTTACTATCTCAATAATTCCTATGTAATAAAGAAAAAGTCTGGCATACACGATGACGTCATATTAAAAATATATTATTGGTGTCGTTAAAAAATATCGATTTACAGCTTACTCATAGGTATACGACTAAAATAGATTTTTTTCTAGAACTTCTTAAGAAACGAGAAAAAATTAAACCAGTTTTTGTAAAAGCCCTTTTAGTAGAATAATGATAATGACTACACGTCCTGCCTACTGTGGCCCTAGCACTAATAACTGCGTAAGTGTAACGTAACGTGTCGTTCTCGTGAAACAGTACCAACTGTCATGTATCTAGGGCAACTGTGACACAGTTTGTACGACAAAGCGTGACGCATTGAAGTTTGCGATACGAATACTTTTTCGCAAATTGTCTGTGGTTTGTGGCCCCTTTTATAGAGAATGTAAACTAAATTTACACTAAGGGCTTAGATCCTAAAATAAAAATATTAAGCATAGGTATATAGGTCGTTAAAGCTTTCGTGAAAATGACTAAAGATTTAAAAACCATTGTAGCTCTAATATAAGAGTTCTCTTTGCGCACTTTGTGACACCCAAACAGTGACCAACCAAATACTATACAAACCAAGTGTGATACAAGATATTGTCACACATTTAGGCACTCTGTACACAATTCATTGTACTTGGGTATAACTACCTACTTGAACACTTTCTGTAACTACGATGGATATATCTGGATACCATAGGAGCACTTTTATAGACCTTTAATATAAATAAATACCTACTTAAAAGTTGAATTCAAGCAAACGTACCTAGTTATGTTTCCACCTGCACCCCTGATTCTGACTTTAGACGCCGACCAATTCGGTATTAGGCCATTGGTATGTTAATATTTTTTTTATAATAAAAATATTCGGATGACTGACATAAAGCGTTAAAATTCTTGTGCAAAAGTAGATTACGATAACGCACAAGTAAGCGACAAATATATCATCGAATCAGGGGTCTGGTCTGCTGGTTAGTTGTGTTAACAGAATATATTTTTTAAAAGAAAATTACTGTTCACTTTGGGGCTGTAAATGTGAATCAAAATTAAAAATAAACATTGTAACTGGCAACATTCTTAAAAATTTGCTAATTAAAATTTTAAATTGTTATTAGATTTATTAATCTGTACCATAATATTTACGCATGTACCTATGTATCATAAAATATATAATACAAATAGATTTTCAGACATGTAATAAGTATTCATTCGGAAAAAAGTTTGTGGGTAACCGGGCCATCGGTTCGATTATAACAATTTTGTCATTTTAAACAAAGGCAAAAAAACGTCACAGTGGCATTGACATCTGTCAGATTAGATCATTCGACCACCGCGGCTTAACTTCGACACATGTGACACTATTTTGTCACATTGACACCCTGCAGAACTTCCGAAATAGGCAATTTTAATCATTAATTCTCTCTGTAGATAACTTTAAAAGCCACGACTGAAACGCCGGTGATAAGAATTATAATTTGCAGAATTGTACATTCACTATTATACTATTATACAACGTACCCAGTAGTAACATAACTACGCAACAGACCAGGTGGAATCACAAGAAACCAACTTATTTCAACACTCAATTGCTTAGACTTTTTTTATGAAAGAGATCCAAAAAGTACCCTCACATCAAAGTTCTAAAACATAATCTAGTGCATCCCAGTTAAAGGGATTTCATACTGATATAGGTACATAAAGGGAGATTATTCAGTCTATATTATTAAAGAGGAAGACAACATTATGATCGATGCAGTTACAAAATACTTAGTTACCTTGTAGATTGGTACTAGTACTACATCATTTTAACCATGGTACAGATAAATGTGTATTAAATATTAAAACTTTTACTAAAATACTCTACAACAATGTAAGAGGTTATATCTCGAAAGATCAACAGAAAAAACAAAAAACGTTACAAAAAATATTATCTTTAGGTACATTATGCGTTTATTGAACTTTGGTCCGTTTTCTACTTCTATCATTTACTACAATTCGTCATAGACAAAGCAATTGTAATTTTTTGTTTAAATTAAACTAATCGTAAGGCACAATACGATTGTGTCTTTGTGAAAAGGGTCTCTCTGATGATATGCTTTTAAATTTCAATTCTACATTCAAACTACAATAACTACTGTCGTCTACCACAAGTAAAAAAAACTTCCAAAGCTCCCGTGTTTTATCACATTTTTCAATTAAGTTTTTTTATTCTATTCATAAGAGACTACAGGGTCCTAAAAAAAACGACGACGCTAAAGAAGACCAATAATAATTTCTGCATAATGGATAAAACGATTAAAAAGTAACGGATCTAATCAACAAAACCAGCCCTGCGGCGCCTGAAACTAAACTACAATACAATATATGAATTAATAAAACCCAGCACCCAAAAAACCAAGTCTAGTGTCTACTTATCTATTTATACTGGGATGCACTGTACTGGAATGGGTAATAAAAATCTAAGCGGAAAATTTAACAGCATAATTATTTAATAAGACAATACTGATCTCAATTTTTATACGACACGGTATGTTAAATGTTAAGGTATATCATGCTCATAGCTAGTTTAATGTAGCTACCCTTGACAAGATTTAAAAAATAGTAGAAAACTCGCATTTCAACAAAATAAACTCAAGTTACAAATTAAGGCACTTGTCAGGAGAGCCAAATATAAGAAATAAATCAGTATTGTCTCACCGTTGAAAATCTGAGAGGTTCTTCATCTTCGAGGTCCAGGAAGTCCGTTGACACCGAGTCTCATGCAGCACCGCTACGTACTCTCCTCATGTCGTCATGCATCTAATTCCAACCATTATGTTCACCTAATCTACAAATCTTTAAAATGTTTTACGAACCAAAATATGGCGCCCAACGCGGGACCGAAGCTGATTTCTATTCTACGAAAAACATCTCCAATCTATACTAAAAGGTTACGAACAAGCGATAAATGAAAAACGGCTGTGTGTCACCAAATTTTTTTTATTTTTCTAAGACTCTAAGTGAAGATGAACCATAGATATTCTGTAATGGCGTTGAAGGAGGCGCGCGGCCAACGCACTACTGCTTCCACTAGCTAGAGGGCGCTAGTGTGCCCAATTCTATCAACTATGGATTAATAATCCTTTTTGAAGATATTTCTCACAAAGTTACACGAAACATTTCATTGAATGCAATTCCACAACGACAAAATAAACAAAACCTTACTAATTTGAATTAGTCAAAGTAAAAGTGTGAGAAATTCTTCAAAAAGGTCGCTGTTACAGGATATATAGATACAAAACTAAAAACACGACGACTTGCTTAACAAAACTCATTCATTTAATCTTCACTGCAAAGCAAGGCCCATTCCGTTACTTCTTAATGAAGTCAATTCAAAAAGACGCAACGTAACATCTACCCTCACTCCCGGACCTCGATTTAATGACAAAAACAAACTAATTCTACAAACCCAATCATAGCTACGGGCACCTCAACAAATACTGTCAATAATTAATTTGCACAATATAAGGTACTATGTAATACTAGCATTTCAGTGTTAATGATAAGAAAACAGCCCATGTCTAAATTGTGTATATAATTTTACAAAACTACATAAATAAAATGCAATTACAAAATATACATAAAAAGGAATGTCTGAAAAATTGCCAGGTGTCTAAATTTAAATCAATAAAATATGTACGATTAGTACCATCGGTTCTGTATGCGCCGCTAATTTTCATATTTTATATTCATCGTTTACAAGCGATGGTTGAGGATGTTTCATTAGGTCAATTCATTTTATTATTACTTAGGTATATTGTATCTTCAACTATTAGGCCTGACCAAGGTGCTTGGTAGAAGGTTAACTTATGTTGAGAAACGTAAGTAGGTATATAATAAAAGGAAATTTGGCCGCACGCCTTAAAGCGTCGACGTATTTAAACGTCCTACACTAAACAAGTAAGGGTAAGCAACCACAATAACCATCCATGTGATCGTTTAACTTTAAAATACAAGTACCAACTCACTACAGAATACACCGATACCTATAATACAAAAATATTGTAATATATTTTCAATATTGTATGCAATGTGTGTATAATAGTAAGATTCTAACATGTATAAGCGCGCGCTGCTGTACCATTCTTAAATTCCTATAGTGCTGTAACAATACCACCGAGAAGCAGCGCAGCTCGAATTTTACAATTTCTTTTAAAACGACAATATGTAAAATATTTTTCTTAGTAAGTACTCAATATAAAATCATCCATACGCAATCGTAATGAGCCCTCGATTGATAAATAAACATCATATGTTGCACAAAGTGCGCGAAATTCACCACTAGCTTATTTTTTAAAAAATATTCCAATTTTGTCATTTTAAAGATTCAAGTCCCGTTACACCCATCCCAAATCTAGCCGCAGCGCGCGCGTGCTGTAATAATTATTATAATATTAACGTTATTGCTTTCGGTTAGTCATACGTTTATCATAATGTATGTAAAACTTCAAAATTACTACACTACGTCACTACTCTAGCATCGCCATACATTTAAAACACACAACGTAATGTTATAAGTTTCTTTAAACATTATATTTTATACCAATCCAAAAATTGTATATTAACTGTATATCTAACTTACTTATATCTTGAATATTATATTCAAATTGAATGCTGTGTTACATTTGGTCCAGTTGTCCTGGAATTGTGATAAGCGGGGGGCGCCACTAGACGCCCACAGTCGCGTGCTATGGCGTATCGAGTGTATGGCACATCACTACTGCTTCAAGCTTATCGATAGAACTACAGCTAGGCAAGAAGTATTGAGCAAGATAAGACTCTGTTTTTTCCCGCCAAATCGATTTTCAATGTTTATAACCTAAAACAATGACTAGAAAGGAATGTTTCGTTCGAGAACGAAGTAGTTTAGCTTCTCAGTAGGCAATGTCCCCAAATTATTGTCACATCCTTATGCTATCTAGTTTGCATTAATTAGCTGTTTTGGCAAGTCTTTATTCTGTCGCAGTGATTACTGCTCCTATATCACTCGTTCATTGCTTTCCAATAGATAAGCTACAAGGTTCTGAGAGAAGATAAACTCGAAGATACATTTAAACATATACACAAATATTTAAGTTGACATCGCAATCTCATCACAAGGAATCTCATTGTATCCCTATAAAACATCACAAGTTTTCTCTCACATTCATTGTTAAGTCAATATGAATAGAAACTCGTACGCGCCATTTTTTGCAACGTGTTTAGGCCCTACTTGGCATTGCTTTTATTTTAACACCTCAAAAAGTTTTGTCGCAATTTATTTTGCAGGTTGCGACTTACTATTTTGAGCAAAACAATACTGAATTTTGGCTAACATTTGGCCCGTAATTTGGCAAAACATTCTCTCAACCGGGAAGACCGTAGGCCTCAAGCGAAGCGTCACTACAAGGTATAAACTACGTGTCTACGTAAAATATTCCTTTTCAAGTTAAAACTATTTTATCTTCAAAAGAAATATCGCTTAAATAGCACGTATCACAACCAACGTGTGGCGTAACGCCTTGAAAATTGACAGTAAAGTTTGGAAGAAGTATATCGTTTTTACGTATAAGTCCATGCCAACCATGCCTTACGCTTACTGTCCGAGAGATCGCATTAGTCACGGAATACATTACTAGGTTCAACTACAGTGTAATGTACAATACTGGTTACGCATGCCTCAATCGTCGCCGACTTACCATTACGAAGATCTCGCACCACCCACCTTTGGCGCCCAACATGTGGCCAAATCAACACACTCAAAATGTACTAGCAACGTGCAATCTATTCAAGGAAATAACGGTGGATGAGAAAACCAAAAACCCAGGATGCTACCCCGCGCTTTGACAGCTAAATAAAACACACAATTTAATTCTAATTATATCCATGTAATGACACATTGAGTATGTCTAAAGTGCTCCATTACATACATCGGGCAAAACTAACTTGCTCCAAGTAAGTACATTCTACTTTCTAACCTACTGCCGAGATCCGTTGGTAAAATAAACGAAGCTTTTCTCTATAGCCAATTTGCAACTATCGTTTTGAAATATCACTGAATCTTGATAAAATAAAACATATACACGGATACATACGATAGACGCCTACTTTTATAATAATTTTAAATAGTAGGAACCAAAACGACAATAACATAAAGGCACAACGGATAACGGCGAAAAAAACCAGGTTACCAGGAGTAACTAATACAAGGGTGAAAATAAAACGCATCAATTCACACTACAATTAAGAAGAAAAAAATTAAGTACAGATTAACGCCACCCCAATAGCGATGTAAAATTTTGGCAAGTTAAGCGGAGTGGCGAATTCTAAGAGACATCACAATTATATCAACCTTCTAATACTGAATGTCAGGAAAAATGCTAATATACAAAGGGTGTAATCGACTTAGTGTGCGCGTGCGACCGCCGCGAGGTGCTACGATGTTCTGACAATAATGTATGAAAGCGACCTACGTAATGAATATAAAGTATCAAGTGCAAGGAAGGATAGCTTAGTAAATTACAATCGAGATAGAACTTTTATACATTGCCAGGATCTGCTGATCACTCACAAAGAAATGTTTACTATACCATAAGCTCATCTTTTATTCAATAAATTTCGGCTATACACGTGAGAATTTCAACAACAAAAAACTAAACGCAATTCTGGCTGTGAACTAGGTGGTACATATCTTGAATAATTTATCAGATGAATATACAGCCTCTGTTTGCAGTTCGCTTCACAAACACGATACAATAAACATGGGTAAAGTATCACGTTGCAAAATGGTGGTACGAAATAGATACAAATAGCAATTCGCGGCGGTCGCGGTTAATCTCAAGGAGGTTCTAAACCTACTTATTACTAAGAATACTGCTATAATAATTAAGTATACATGTTTTATAGCAAACGGTAGCTTTGGCGTGTGAAAAATATAAGAATAAATAAAAGAAAATGGAGAAGGTTAGTAAACTAGAGGCAAAGTTACTAAAATAATACACAGACAAATGTCACAGAATACGTATATGCAGTATTTAGTAAGAGTTCATCTTAACTTAACCTATAAGTACCAGGTATTGTGTTAATGCAATACGCTACAAGAAAGGTACAAGATAGTTATCACTGGGAAAAAGTATAAATAAATAAAAAAGTACTACTCTACATGATATAAGTGTACTCGTATCTCCACACGCCAAAGTTACATTATGTGCCGGCTGGCAAGGGGAATGTAGCCGACGAAGCTACCACATGCATTTTGCACTACACATTGTCTGTCTTTGCCTATATTAGAACTAGATGAAGTAAAGGGCGTAAAGTACTTGAAAATTGTATGACGGTATAAGTGAGCTGCCAATTTAAAAAAAACAATTACGTATATTGATTAGTTTAAGAAACTAAATCTTTTTGCACGGTATTATATTTTTATTGCCGAGTTAGATAAGATACTATTTTTAGTTTTTATAGTATATTAGTATAATACTGAAGGATTAAAACGGACTATGTCCTAGAGAACTCTTAACACTAGGAATTGCACCAACACAACCATTTAATTGTCTTTTTATAATACTTCAATCACAGGAGTTAATATATATTGCTTTTATAGATATTTTAAGTACTAAGTATAACAATTAAGTACATGACAGGCAAGATCATTGTTTATTATTAAGAAGCAAAAAATATGTTTTGCGTATTTTTTATTTGGCATCTATCATTTTTGCCGATATTGCAAGACCGTGACCGATTTTGTAAAACTAATTGCTTCTGATCATGTAATTGTTGTCTTATTGAAACATTTACTATAAGTCAAATACTGCTATTACCTCGAATCTTTAAATTTACTCCCTTGCCGCACTAAAGAGACCGTATCAATTATATTATATAATAATATTTTACATGTAATTTAGGCTGTATCAGATATTGCAATCATAAGTAGAACTTTGGGCACTTCTCAAGGCTTGCCGGAATAAACTTGGCCCGGAGCCAGCCGTGAGCCTTAATAACGGCGGTGGCCTATTGGCACCCCAAATTCGATATACTTTGTCCCAATATGATATTATTTGATAGGGTGTAATAAGGTCACTAAGACCCGAGGTGGGCGTTTATTATTTTATTCAATTTGTCCTTTACTGTGGTGTTGATTTGATCTGGGTTAGCAACAGATATACAGATTGTTCCAGATAGTGATTGGCCTTGCGAGGGACAAACCCAACTATGACAGCTCAGTAAATAAAAATCTACGTTGCTGCGGCTGTGCAAAAAAAATTGCTGACAACAGTTTTGTGTGCTCAAAAAGCCCCACCTAAATTATTATTAACTCGATGTTTCCAGGAACAACCAGATTGAACGCGTAACCACATTCTTAAGTTTGGCAAATCCATTATCAAACTTATTTTGGTAAATGGTTATCTCGGTTGAAATAATATTATTGGGTAACAAATGGTTAATGGGTGTCCAATAAAATGTTTGATTTATAGTCGGTTAGTTATTTTAATTCCGGCGACGAAACAAGCTGCAGTGCAGCAATGAAACTGGTTTTGTACGTGGAAATAGATCTTGGTTGGAAACCAGTTATCTTCTTCACATTTTCAGAAACTTTTTCAGACTCTTAAATTAGAGAGCCATTTTTAAAATAATTGTTGTGTGGCATTCTTTCTCAATATATTGAACGAAAGGTTTGGATGTTTGACCGATAAACACGGTTGCTGCACCGTACGTCTTTGTCATAGATTTTATTATTGGGTATGTAAGTAAAAAGCAGATTTTTTTTTATTGCGATTCCCTCACTTTCTGGGACAACCTGTACGTCAAGTATGTACATATTTCTTTAAGGCGCGTCCCAAAGCAAATGCTGTGCAGACCGTGATAAAAAATATGACAATCTCCTACGTGTTCTCTCCATATTACACGTTTAATATTATTTATAGTAATAATTATCTAAGAAATCATTTTCTAATAAATAAAAAAATTCGAAAAATAAACACTGGTCCTTGCATCTCACGGATTGAATGTGATCTTTCAACTACAAGTTGTTTTGAAATTCGGTTTAAACTAATGGATTAACCGTTGATAAGTATATTTCTTAAATTTTTCAAACGATCTACTTTTATATTTTTTGCCAATTAGTAAAAAATCGATGATAATTTTCGGGAGAGGGCCGTGCGCAGAGGTCACGCGGCAGTCGGCAGGTGCTTCTAGGACCCCCGTTCGATAGGCGACTGTTTACTGCCGCTCAGAACCAGATTTTTTAGGTCATTCGGTCTGGGATGCGCCTTAATAGTAGCATCAGAAAATATTTCATTAATATATGTAAGCAGAGGTTCGTTTGAATTATTTTTTTGTTTCCCAGACATGCTGTGTTAAACGAATCATTTTGATTTGGGCCTTCAGGTGTTATTGTCATTATTGTATATTATATTAAATTGTATTTTTTTTCTGTTCAAGCAGTGATGCTCGTAAAATTTACTCAAATATCTAGTTTTGATTACTTACAATTAAAATAGGATTTAGGCAAAGACAGACCAAGTCTACAGTGGCGGTCAATACTTAGCTTATTGTCAAAAAACTCGGGGTGTTAGTCGCATTCCCTCAAACTAAGATCTAAACTAAGGATTAAATATTAAAATACTCTAGTGGTACCCAGCTGTGACAAGGCGGCAGTGATTTTTTAATCTTATAATCTTCCATCGTTGGTTGCAGGTAGGGATATTAAGGTACCGAATGTACCCATCAAATCTGCTAAAATATGCTAGTCAACTTTCGTGCCCGTTTCAATCGAAGCCTACAGAATGCAAAAGTATCTGTTGCATTAAATACAATCTACCCACAATCAAAATAGTATGTTATGACATACGTCAGTTAAAATATGCAAGTAAGAACAAGGGGCAACAAACCAGAGGAGCTGGTAGAAAGATATGCTAAGTATTGTATTAAAATCTTGTAACTAACCCATGTTAAATATTGAAGTTGGGCCCATCTAAACAAAATTAATATTTTGAACCGTAGAAAGTCTATGTAGTAATAAAAAAGTCCATCCGTTCTCAATTATCCAGACAATTACCTAAGACTATTGGGTTTTTTTTAGATCTTATATGGTGGCAGTAAGTACAAAAATTGCCAATGATACTAATGAAAACATTCTATATACATTAGAACATTCTTGTTTTTAGTTTAGAAAATAGGTACTAAGATGTTGTTCTACAGTAACTATTTGTTAATTATTGGAAAATACAACTTTAATGGTACTTAAACAAAACTTACAAGCATCAAATAAAACTTGAACAAATAGGACCCCTCTTTACAGGAATGTACGCAAAACACTTTTGTTTCTTTAAAATGTATGAGTAATTTATAGCATTGATTAACTAGCCTAGTGGCCTAGGTTAGCTTTATAATTATCACGTCCAAGTCGGACTACATCAGGCAGTTTGTTACTAATTACACACAAAGCACTGAAAACAAGTCTTCTGTTGATAGTAGAGTATAAATTGCAAGCAAAGATCTAAAATCACCACCACCAAGCCACACGGGCATCTATAACTACGTATAGTCAATACATACAATAATTAAATTAGGTATATGTAAGTGAGATTGCTTTTCGCTTAATTTGGATATGTATGGTACGAGTATTGTGAGCTACGCGGGCGACACCGTGTGACTTTTTATCCGGCTCGAAGGATCAACATTATGGAGTACTGTAACACATGTTTATAGGAAAAGTGTAATAGTTCTGGAGTGCGCATAGTAGTTAATACACGGCACTTATCGATATAGTCTTCGTTTATAAATGCCTTGTCTCATTCATGAATCTTATTTGTTGGGACTAAAAAAAAGAAGTAGTAGCAATTCAATGGAAAATAGATTTATACAATTTACATTTAGCGCGTCTGCTTAACCCAGTGATTATATTAGACAAACACAGTTATTAGAAGTAGTGTTCATATTAATTATTGGATATTTTTATCATAGCTTAATATATGAGCTTTTGCAGATTTGTTTATATCGTGATCTCTTGGGATCTTATGCTGAAAGGTATATTATGATAACAAAAAAAAGGTAATTATGTATCAGCTAACTAAATTTAAGGGTAGAATAAAGACGAAAGAATAAAAGTACAAACCATCAAACACCATTATGTTGCATTTAACATTTCAGTATTGATCTTGATGGCATTGTTGATCAATAGTTGCTGGGGAGGTACATGCATAATTTTACCAAAATATTGATTGGGTCTAGCCCTTAAAAACAAATGTCATAATTTGGCACAATTTGTCTTCTTCAATCTGTCTTCAAAATGGCACGAAAACAATACTGTATCAGTTTTATTTTTACAATAGAATTAATAAAAAAAGGGGAAAAGAGGTCAATTCTTTCTATAGTAGAGTTCTGTTGATAGAACCTAATATTGCCCGTAGATATTTTTTTTAACTAGCAAGTCACACGACGTCATCTCCACCGCGAAATAATGTATGTACGCTTATAAATAATACATAGCTGCGCATGAGATTCTTAAACAGTCGTTATATAAATGTATATTATATTAAATAAGTATAAAGTATATCGTATTGCCAACACACGTGCACTATAACTACATCTAATTACAAATATCAAGACAAAATAAAAAAGAAAATTAGTGTTTTTTACGAAACTAAATTACTTGAGATCTTCGCCTTAACTCCGAGACGACGCTCAAAATTATATATTTCACTAAATATATATTATATTTTCGAGAAACGTTATATTTCCGTTTTGATATATATATATATTTTGATTGCACAATACGTAAGACAAAAAAATATAAGTTATTTTTAGTAAAACTCATCAAACGCCGCCTCTAACATCTAATTTTTTTTAAATTAAAAGAACTTCGAAATGCGTTTTCTTTGAAGCCCGCAACGGGCAAAAGGTATTGCTTTTCATAAACCCTTATTCTACCAATGAGCCAATAACATTAATTAAAAAAAAACCTAAACTATATTTTTTTAGAATACTGATCATTAACCGTGGCCACTGCGAGTACGCGGCAAGACTTATAGAAACCGTACAAATAGGAACTCTATTGTATGATTAATAAAATAAAAAAGGGTGAACCTCTGAGGCGGGTGGGGTTGCTTCGTATGGATTTAGATGTACATTGGGAGTCCGTACATGGCGCCCCAGTCTACCCCCTGGAAGGAGGACATATCGACGCCGGCCAGAGAGTAAGCAGTACCAAACTGGGGCATGGCAGGGGCCGGAGCAGGCTGCGGTGGGGCAACTAAAGCCGTGGCAGCCGTCGCAGCAGTGGGCAAGGCGTACGGAGCGTATCTATACGCATGAGCCCCAACAGTGGGCATCGCTCCTACCCCACTTGCAGCATAAACCAAACCGCGGCCAGGTCTTAAAACCAGCCGTTTGCCTAAAGCCAAAGGCGCGGCCGCAACCGCTTCCTTAGGCTGAGCGCGTTTGCATTCAACCTTTTTATTCTTTATTGTATGAAAATGTATATCGCACACTCTTTCGACTGCCTCCTCAGAATGAAAAGTGACGAATCCAAAGCCGCGGTGACGTTTCGTTTGTTGATCCATTAGCATCACGGCGTCTTCGACTAAGCCGAACTGTGAGAAGTACGTTCTAACCTCTTCGGCTGAAGTGTCTTGTCCGACCCCACCGACGAAGATCTTCTTGGTTTTGGCGGGGCGTGGCGCCGATTTCGGCGTGGCATGTTTGGGATCGATGCGCTTCCCGTCCAGGGTATGGACTGGCACCGCGAGGACCTTGTCCACTGAAGACGCCTCCTGGAATGTGATGAAGCCAAAGCCGCGCGATCTCTGCGCGCGGCGAGGGCATAAGTTATGTGGGAGTTGTAGAGAATGAATGTCTTGACTTGTGCTTGTAATTTTTTAAATGTAACGACGCTTTAATACGGGGCTAAACATTTAAAGCGATTGCATGTTGTCAAAAAATTTGCATGTTTACATGTGTGCAAAGCTTTTTAAAGCAAGTTATTAAAGAGGGTGTTTTTGTAATAACTGCTCATAAGCGTTACATTTTCAAGTTATATGGACAATATCAATATCAATCAAATTAGTGATTTTCTAACAATACTCAACATGTTGACAAGACATTCATTCTAAATTTCATTTTCCTTCAAACGAAATAATAGACATGATTTAGCCATTGTATCAAAATTAAACCTTAATACACTCATTGTACATTTTAATCAATCACATGTCTAATTTGAAAGTATCTAACAATATCTAGACACTACTTAATACTTAATTACAAAACACAAACTAGTCTATTGGCTATTCTAAATTTAAATATCTTCATTTAGTACTGCATAGTAAAATATTATAGGGCGCTAACATACTAAATGGCATTATTTAAATTTAAATTGAGTCACTTAGTACTTTCTTAGCACATAATTGTTTTGTGCCGTACCACATAACATTATTTAAATTAATACATTTAGTACTGCCCAGTACAATATTGGTTAGCAGAGTACAACATGTCATTATTTAAATTTATTAAACATTTTTGACACTAGGCCGTAAAATTAGTGTATCAAGGTTCAAAGTTAACTGAGGAGGTTAAAAATCATACTGTATGCCTAAATTACGTGTAACAACTATCACCCTCCTACTTTAGACCTACTTAAGTACATCTGGGGGATGATTACCATGCTTAGTCAGTGGTGGATACTATGTTCTATTGATTATAATAATAGTGATTATATGGTCATTTTACAGTTTTTTTATATAAAATTTTAATTTTAGTAATTACGATTACTGCTACGCTATATTATTAAAAACAATTAAGACTTGAAGCGAGTCTACGCTGCATGTAAAGTTCGCTTATGTCAAGTAGTGTTTTGATTACTTTTTACCCGACTATGGTGAAGCAAACCGGAAGGTTATGATTTTTAAGAAGAGGTTCTCAGTTCACTGATATATTGCATAGCGAGATTATGAAGTAATAGCACTAAAACAAATATTCCATCAAAGGTCATTGGTCATCATGCGGTCAGACACAATAGAAATTTCATTGTTATAATATAACGACTCTTGAAGGGATACGGAACCAGAAAAATCAAATATTATCTAGTTATTTACATATCAGGAAAGTAATAAAAAACGTAAAACGACCATCGTTTATTATTCGAATTAAATAATATCAATATTATTAGCAATTGTATATCAATTTATCCGAGCGTTTATAGTAAAATACCCTTCCAGTCAAATACTACCATATTCGGAGCAATGTTACCTCAGTGAAAAAATCTAAATACATATCTACTCAATATTTTCCTCTATAATTTGTGATTTCAATAGCTAAAAAGTTAAAAATAGGATTGTATAAGGCGGTCAAAGTCAGTGTTGCAATGTTATAACCTAAAGTAATACTATAATAGTTGGTCTAGCTATTTTTAAATTTTTATAGGTGTACTACATAATATCTCAACTAATAAAAAATCAAATTAGCTACATATAGGAAAATAAAATCTGCGAAACAAAATGGTAGATTTTTTCGTCAAGGCAACACTGACGGAAATAGGGGAACTACCAAGAAGTATAGACAAAGAGGTTCCAAGTTTATATTGTCTATGCCTAACGAAATACTATAATATTAGTGACGACTAGCATGCGAGACTCGTATTTAAGGTTAATTAATGGTTGTTAGTGACCTATTTTACTTTTGATCAACCATAGCCCAACTATCTATGTGTGTCCAGTGTTGCGTGCCATAGACAAAATACACAATGCGGGTAGTTCAAAATTCATAGTTTAGAATTACCGAAATATGTAATAACTCATAGTTTAGAACTACCGAAATATGTAATAAACACATTATGTTTCATAAGGTCATTGTCATTCAGCATTTAAAAGTACAGGAGTTGAAAACACTGCATGGCAATGTGATGAACTTGAAATATGGGATTTTAAATCTACAGGGTGGAAACTTTCAGCAGGGGAAGAACCTTATCCTTGGCAGCTACTCGAAAATGATCTTAGGAGACAATCCATAATTTTTTTTGGAATTTTGATCCCCATTCAAAGATTTTCAAAAAAATTACAGTTAGCAAGAAAATTGCCATTTTACACAAAAACATTTTTTGATGCCAATCGAGCCTGTTTCTTATACTGATCAAAAACTTCTATTGGGCCAACCATCGTTGGAGTACTCAAGTCACAAATTTACTGTATAGTTCTGTAATTTCACTGGAAAAATGCATGGCCCTTCAACGAAACACAGTACTGTTTGCACACTACTGCTTCACGGGTAAATATCTAACAAGGGTGTGTTAATTTATTGATTCAGGCGTTACTTTGCGGAAATCCATTATCAAAAAACGATATTAAAAAATATTTAGTGCACATTAATTACACAAAGGGTTTATATTTCACCCTATATTACTATTTACTTTTACTCATTTATTTTATATACTATTTTTTTATTATTTTATTATTGTATGGCCCCAATGAGCGAGTCATCTAAAAAGCAAAAAGTCAAACTAGCTTAATACCTAAAATGCATATCTGATTTGTAATTTACCTCAATCGTTTTAAGTTTTAGAAGCAATAGACCTGAAATGCGTTATGTTTGCTTTGCGATTTACCTCAACCTTATTATGGCTAAGTAGCAGTATACCTAAAATGCACGATAACAGTTTATCAATTTACCCACACCGTATTGTCTTAGGGGTCGTTCAATAATCAAGTGGTGTATTCTACCAACTTTCAACCCCGTATTGTGAGGATCTTTTGGGTCCTAAACAATTCGCGCGCAGAATAGTTCCATTTGACAGTGCACATTAAACGAACGGCGCGATTCAGCAACTTGAATGTCTCGGTCGGCGGCCAAACCCCACATGTGTATGCCCTAGGATAAAATGAAATGAAAATATCCAAAGTAGGCTTTTTTTTAAATGTTCAACGTGGAGCCTCCCAACAAGACGAGACAGGGCAAAACAGGCCGAGCCGTTTAGATGAACTTGTTTTTTGGTTGGTAAGAGTTTGTAACACAGTTCGTTTAACTATATTGCAGCTTTAGTACAGTATAGGCAACATAAGTTTGGCTGTTTAAGGAAATTTAACTATAAAGGCAAGTTGCGTTTTAGACACGGCACAACTTAGGTAAACTGAAATTAAAGTATAATCACAATCAGGCATTTTGCGTTTTAAGTATTTCAAATGTTAGGCAACATGAGATTAATGTATTTAACATATTAGGCATATTACTTTAGAGACATTCGTGTTAGGCATTTTGCTACAAAGGCTAAAAGTGTTTTAGATGACTCGCTCATGAGGGTTGTATGGACATCCGCCATAATTGAATATCATTCTTATACTCTGAGAATGTGGTTAACTAAATGCCCGTTATGACCAGAAAGACCTGACAGGGTAGACTAATTAAATATAGTCCCGTAGCCGAACGGAACCCTGAAAAACATTGTAATAAACGAAAACTCAGTACAACAAGTACAATTTGAAAAATTTAGTACCAACTTCCATTCTATTCAGTTATTGAAGTGTATCTCAAAAACTACTAGACCAAATTTGATGAAATTTAAATGGGACCACACGGGAAGCACCAACTTTCAAACAAAAAAAATTGAGAATTAGTTCACCCAGTCGAAAGTAAGGAGTTAAAAAACATACAGTCGAATTGAGTACCTCCTCCTTTTTTTGGAAGTCTGTAGAAAATAAAACGACTTGAAGGAGGATTCTACTCATAGAGATAATAGTGCCAAATATTTTAGAAGTCTTCACCTGCTTTCTTTTTTTTTCTTTTTGTTTTATACAGGGTTTTAATAAAATGCCACCCTTATAATTAAACAACTAAACCCTTATAACTTCACCCGCTGAATAAAATTTTCAACCGTTTTCATAGTGATTTTATTGATATTTTTAAGTTTTAATATATGTTTCATTGTTATTATGATGGCGTCGAGAGGCAAGATAATGTAACGAGAAACATGAGAACATCGCACCACACAAATGATTTCCTGGAAGTGCAATTCTACTGGTTAATACAGCCCAGTATATGATATAGCTAGATGATACCATTCCCATTGACCTATTTATTGAGTTCATTGTTATTATGATTTAATAAAAATTTCACGCGAGACATAAATAGTAATAAAAGGTCTAAAATAAATATTAACACGAATCCTCGTACTATTTTCATGGGTCCAACATCTCCTTACGAGATATATAGTGTAATTAAATCACTAAAAAATACGAACGGCACAGGTTATGATGACATTAATACTAAAATATTGAAAGAAGTGTCTGATATGATCTCACCTGTCTTGAGCTACATTATTAATTTATGTATCACATCTGGAATATTCCCGAGTAACTTAAAAATTACGGTAATCAAACCGTTATTTAAAAAAAATGACAAACAAAATATGAGCTGCTATAGACCTATTGCACTTATACCAGTAATTTCGAAAGTTTTCGAGAAGGTTATGTATAAATGTGTGTACCAATTTTTGGAAAAGTGTGAGATTCTTGTTGACGAACAAGTAGGTTTTAGACAGAATAAATCTATAAATCTGGCGGTATATAAGTTCTTACAAACAATAATGGTAGGCCTAGATAATAAAGATCTAGTTTTAGCTATATTTATGGATTTGACAAAAGCATTCGATTTTGTAAACCATGATACTTTGTTATGCAAGTTGGAAGCTTATGGAATTCGTGGTAATGTGCTCGCACTCTTTGAGTCGTATCTCAAAAACCGAAAACAATGCACTCAGATCACTCGCATTTGTGCAAAATCGAAAAAAGAAACTGTGTTTTCTTCTAATTACCGCAATGTTACTCAAGGTGTACCTCAAGGCAGTGTCTTAGGTCCATTATTATTTATAATATATATCAATGATTTACCTAAAGTTGTTGATCAAAGTATGGTCTTATTTGCTGACGACAGCACTGTCATATTTACTGGTAAGGACAAATCGATATTAGAATTACAGATGAATGATACACTTGACTCAATAATTAAATGGCTAAATTGCAATAACTTAGTATTAAATTTGGAGAAGACTGATATTATGACATTTATAAAAAGAAAAAATACTTTGACAGATATTGACATAACTTATAATGGACAAAAGTTTCAAGAGGCAAAAAATGCTAAATTCTTAGGTCTTGAACTCGACTGCAGCTTAAATTGGAAAAATCAAGTCGAAAAAGTATCTGGTAGGTTAAACCAATTTTCTTATGCACTCTACATGTTGGGTAAAGTTGTGAACCAGTCTGCGGTGATCACGGCTTATCACGGTTTTGTCGAATCGGTACTCAGGTATGGCGTTATATTTTGGGGAAACACTACAGAAAAAGAAAGCGCATTCAAAGCTCAAAAGAAGTGTGTGAGAGCAATTTGCAAACTCAAACCACGAGATTCGTGTAAACCCTCATTTATTGCCTTAAAACTTTTAACATTGCCATGTATTTATGTGTATGAGATATCTGTGTTTGTATACACAAATATGTCCATGTATGAGCATCAAAAAAGCAAGCGTCATAAGACAAAAATTTGTTATCCGCGTAATACTACAGCTCAATTAAATAAAAGCATTTTCTGCATGGCTCCTCGAGTGTACAACCATCTGCCCGAGGACATTCGAAGTTGCTCAAACATTGAAATATTTAAATCTAATCTAAGAAAACTTTTGATGCAAAAAGCCTATTATAATGTCAACGAATATTTGAGTGACCATTTTAATTGATTCTTATTTACTTAATTCATATACGACATTAGAAATTAATTTGATTTAAGATTTATCGTTATTATAATGTTGACATTACTATACGTGTGTGACTGTATTATAATTGTATAACATTTTAATTTGAATATTATAGATACGAATATTGTAAAATAACTAAATAATTAAAGATGATAATATTATTATATAATACGTTTAAATAATTGCATGCTGAATGGCAGAATATAGTGATACTAAACCTGTGTATGTAACAACAACTTAACCTATATTCGCAATAAACGCTTGATTGATTGATTGATTGATATGATGGCGTCGAGAGGCAAGATAATGTAACGAGAAACATGAGAACATCGCACCACACAAATGATTTCCTGGAAGTGCAATTCTACTGGTTAATACAGCCCAGTATATGATATAGCTAGATGATACCATTACCATTGACCTACTTATTGAGTTCATTGTTATTATGATGGCGTCGAGAGGCAAGATAATGTAACGAGAAACATGAGAACATCGCACCACACAAATGATTTCCTGGAAGTGCAATTCTACTGGTTAATACAGCCCAGTATATGATATAGCTAGATGATACCATTACCATTGACCTACTTATTGAGTTCATTGTTATTATGATGGCGTCGAGAGGCAAGATAATGTAACGAGAAACATGAGAACATCGCACCACACAAATGATTTCCTGGAAGTGCAATTCTACTGGTTAATACAGCCCAGTATATGATATAGCTAGATGATACCATTCCCATTGACCTACTTATTGAGTTCATTGTTATTATGATGGCGTCGAGAGGCAAGATAATGTAACGAGAAACATGAGAACATCGCACCACACAAATGATTTCCTGGAAGTGCAATTCTACTGGTTAATACAATAATACAGCCCAGTATATGATATAGCTAGATGATACCATTACCATTGACCTACTTATTGAGTTCATTGTTATTATGATGGCGTCGAGAGGCAAGATAATGTAACGAGAAACATGAGAACATCGCACCACACAAATGATTTCCTGGAAGTGCAATTCTACTGGTTAATACAATAATACAGCCCAGTATATGATATAGCTAGATGATACCATTACCATTGACCTACTTATTGAGTTCATTGTTATTATGATGGCGTCGAGAGGCAAGATAATGTAACGAGAAACATGAGAACATCGCACCACACAAATGATTTCCTGGAAGTGCAATTCTACTGGTTAATACAATAATACAGCCCAGTATATGATATAGCTAGATGATACCATTACCATTGACCTACTTATTGAGTTCATTGTTATTATGATGGCGTCGAGAGGCAAGATAATGTAACGAGAAACATGAGAACATCGCACCACACAAATGATTTCCTGGAAGTGCAATTCTACTGGTTAATACAGCCCAGTATATGATATAGCTAGATGATACCATTCCCATTGACCTACTTATTGAGTTCATTGTTATTATGATGGCGTCGAGAGGCAAGATAATGTAACGAGAAACATGAGAACATCGCACCACACAAATGATTTCCTGGAAGTGCAATTCTACTGGTTAATACAATAATACAGCCCAGTATATGATATAGCTAGATGATACCATTACCATTGACCTACTTATTGAGTTCATTGTTATTATGATGGCGTCGAGAGGCAAGATAATGTAACGAGAAACATGAGAACATCGCACCACACAAATGATTTCCTGGAAGTGCAATTCTACTGGTTAATACAGCCCAGTATATGATATAGCTAGATGATACCATTCCCATTGACCTACTTATTGAGTTCATTGTTATTATGATGGCGTCGAGAGGCAAGATAATGTTACGAGAAACATGAGAACATCGCACCACACAAATGATTTCCTGGAAGTGCAATTCTACTGGTTAATACAGCCCAGTATATGATATAGCTAGATGATACCATTACCATTGACCTACTTATTGAGTTCATTGTTATTATGATGGCGTCGAGAGGCAAGATAATGTAACGAGAAACATGAGAACATCGCACCACACAAATGATTTCCTGGAAGTGCAATTCTACTGGTTAATACAATAATACAGCCCAGTATATGATATAGCTAGATGATACCATTACCATTGACCTACTTATTGAGTTCATTGTTATTATGATGGCGTCGAGAGGCAAGATAATGTTACGAGAAACATGAGAACATCGCACCACACAAATGATTTCCTGGAAGTGCAATTCTACTGGTTAATACAGCCCAGTATATGATATAGCTAGATGATACCATTACCATTGACCTACTTATTGAGTTCATTGTTATTATGATGGCGTCGAGAGGCAAGATAATGTAACGAGAAACATGAGAACATCGCACCACACAAATGATTTCCTGGAAGTGCAATTCTACTGGTTAATACAGCCCAGTATATGATATAGCTAGATGATACCATTACCATTGACCTACTTATTGAGTTCATTGTTATTATGATGGCGTCGAGAGGCAAGATAATGTTACGAGAAACATGAGAACATCGCACCACACAAATGATTTCCTGGAAGTGCAATTCTACTGGTTAATACAGCCCAGTATATGATATAGCTAGATGATACCATTACCATTGACCTACTTATTGAGTTCATTGTTATTATGATGGCGTCGAGAGGCAAGATAATGTAACGAGAAACATGAGAACATCGCACCACACAAATGATTTCCTGGAAGTGCAATTCTACTGGTTAATACAGCCCAGTATATGATATAGCTAGATGATACCATTACCATTGACCTACTTATTGAGATCATTGTTATTATGATGGCGTCGAGAGGCAAGATAATGTAACGAGAAACATGAGAACATCGCACCACACAAATGATTTCCTGGAAGTGCAATTCTACTGGTTAATACAGCCCAGTATATGATATAGCTAGATGATACCATTCCCATTGACCTACTTATTGAGATCTCGTTTGACATTTTAATTTTTAAATGTGAAAGTAGTTTGCTTTTTTTTAAATCTCTGCCTTGCGTGAAACACGAGTTAGGTCATGGAACCTTCTTTAAAATGCAAATTTCTATCTCTTGACAGAACTGGGGTCAAATGAACACGGGCATGTCTATGAATAAAGTGTCCCTGGCACCATTTGCACATGCTTCCCAGTTTTGCTTCTCAAACAATACAACACTTTTTTTCTTTATTTATACACCTAATTAGTATAATTACCAAAAAAAAACAGCACTATATGCTGCTGGTACTTAATACATACATGGGAAGAATATTTAAAACAACTTTAAAAAAAAAACCCACATAATCATCAATATTTGGTCAAACGTCTAGATTGATTCACACCTACAAATTTTATTCTAGACTTTTCCACTATTCATTAAGATATACTACATGCGCGCGGTTTATGCATGAAACTTAACACCCCTACATAGAAATGTATCATTCATTCATAACATTCGGCAAACTCGCGTCCTAGCTCGTTAGACCTGGCCACCGGACCAACCCCGCACCCTCCGCCCTGCCACCGCGCGGCCTTTGTTTCTTCCGAAAACGAACGAACGAAAGCCGAAAGTCGACAATCTCTTTCACACCGAACGCTCGGGTGGGGGGTGTAAGAAAGAGTAAGAGAGATATTTTTTCACTGACGCGAATCATGTGTTTTCATTAATAAGTTGTACATAGGCATGTAGTATTTTTGTTAAGATGGTGTCCATACTTTTAGATGGAATTTTCGAAAACTTTAACAAATAATAATTATTTCACTGTGAAGTAATAAAAAATGTTGACTACATATCTACAATGTATTAACACTTTTGTACCGCCCATTTTTTTTTTGGTAATTATACAAATAGGGTGTATATCTTGTCTATATATATTGATGCTCTTATTACTTCTCCATAACCTTTCAAATGACGCAATGCATAAACGGTATAATTTAAACATAATCTATACAAGTATTATTTAAACGTTTGTATCGTACATTTGTTACTGTATGTCTTGATTGTTGACTTGTACTGATTGACACCAATCGATGCTCGGTATCGACTGCCGCGAAAAAAAATATGAAAAAAGGAATAGTGCCATCTTGCGGTCAATTGTAGAACTAAAATTAACAGCGAGTACACCAATCACAAGCTTGATAGGTAGACGAGATCGAGTATCGACTATAGATGACATTTATGTTGCCAACTCATGGTAGACCTACTGTTTCTTACGTTGTTACGCCTAAACGGCCTTTTACCGTGAATCGTTATGTTCGCAATACTTTTTTTTTTCAAAATTCAAAATGTATTTATTTGGAACCATAACATTCTTAAGCTACTAACGTATGAGAATCGTTGACATCTGCAGAACTGTACAACTGTGTCGCAGATGTCAACGCCCTCCTCCGGACAAAATCGTACAGAAAGTTCCTTATTAAAACAAAGTTTACAGTTAGTTAAATTTCTAGTATGTGTACACATAATCGAAATAAAATAAGGTTACAAAACTAAATTCAATTTACAAATATATAATATATGTTTGAATCAGAGAGTGGTGGTGTGAGTTGAAAATAAAAATGTGTGTGTGTGTGTGTGTGTGTGTGTGTGTGTGTGTGTGTGTGTGTGAAGCGAAGCTATGATTACAGTACTATCAAGAAATACTGTGTTCTGGTTTGATATGGTTGCCAGCGAAATTACAAGCACATGAGACTAACGGTGGTTTTCTATTCATACTTTTACTTTTATTCTACTCGTTACATTTTGACACTTTTTGTATGAAACAACTGTCAAAAAGTAAAGAGTCGTAAGCAAAACGGTCCGTTTTTAGATATAGAAAACCGGCAGGGCTATTATCTAACTCGGTTGCTAACACATGTTGATTGAAATCTTGAAAACTTTCGGCTCTATGTCAGTTTTGACAACCCCAGTAAGCAAATATGTTAGCAAGTTGATGACAAAACTGACATAGAGCCGCCATTTTTTTCGATTTCACACTTTTGTTAGCAACTGGGATACATAATAGTCCTGCGGGGTTAATGTCTCAGGGTTACGGGCGCAGTACAATTCGTCACTTGTGAGGAAATGCACTTATTTAATACAGTTGCTCAAAAAGTGGCGTATTGCAGTATAGCGTATAGCGTTCGGGATGCGGTCTATAACATACTCGTGCTTTTTTTTACCTTTCCCGAACTCGTGCGTTCTCTTTCCCAACTGTCAAAATAATGTCTATTAAAAATAAAGACCAACCATGAAGTTTTTACTAAAAAAAATTAATAGAAGTTTTTATGATTCATGTAAATACGTATATTTCTAAAAAGAAGCTACTAGTTTGTTTCAATATCAGATTTAATGATTTGATTGAATGATTTAGATTAGGTTTCATTTCATTTCATCTCATTAAATTTCATTTTCATTTCATATCAATAAAAAAATTCTTGTGAAGACTTGGGTGTATGGGCATAGTTCCCTTTGCCTACCAGAATGGGTGAAGAAGAAAAAAATCTCAGCTTATATTCTACGGTTGGCGCCATTTTCCAGAAATTTTCTTTGAGAGTTTTTTTTATTAAATTGTTTCATTTTTTCGCAACTGTATTAAAATAGTCGTTCAGTACATGTGCGGAACCGTCATTGCAACTTGTTCCGACTGAATAGACATTTGTCGGAACTCTTTGCAATGACAGCCTTTCCCCACTTGTAATGAAATAAACTTTTTTAGGCAGAGGTTAGCACTTATCAGATGGGCCTCACGCTTGTACCGTTTCCTAATACCATAAAAAACTCATTAATCATGTTTACATTTATTTTATAACTAGACTAGCAGGCGAAGTCGCAGATACACATTTCTGTAGTACATTGATCGAAATAGTTTTAAGACCCAGTCGCTTTTAAATTTTTTCAACACATCTACTATAAAAGGGACTCTTGTTGAACGGTAATTAGAATCAAAATGCAGCATTCCCGCACCAGTGCGAAAATGAGACAGATTTTGACAGATTATGAGACAGAAAAGAGTGACAGATTTTTTCAAAACTATCAAAAAGGTAAATGTACAAGTCAATGCATTGGAATAAATAAATTTGGTGCCATGCGGAAACAAATCGCAAAGTTTCTAGGTTTACCAGATGCAGAATCATATACAGGACATAGCTTTAGGCGAACATCAGCCACATTATTGGGTGATTCAGGAGCTGATTTGCTTACATTAAAGCGCCATGGCGGGAGGCGCTCCAATGCAGTGGCAGAATCGTATGTAGAAGACTCTATACAAAATAAAGCCAACATAAGCGCCAGGATAACCCAGGATATCAATTTTAAACCAAAACCAAAAAAAATATGTCCAGAACCTATGAATACTATGAACTGAAGATTTTTCAAGCTAGTAAGTGTGTTGAAAAACGTCGTATGAAACTCGTGCGCGTTGTTTATTACAATCTCTACTCCATTTAGGCCTTGTAATAAACAACTTCGCGCACTTGTTGCAATAATGTTCTATTAAATACCTCAGGAATTCAGCTCTAAAATATGCCAAAACACTAGTTTAATCAGCCTTGGGGTGCCGACTTATGGTGCCCAACCACAAAAATGATGTCCAATGCCCATGTTGTGCCTACCCCAGTATCAGTTGAAAACTCAGTAAGCGAAGTTTTTGTCGAATACATCTTCCGGAAGGTTCACGAAGTCCTGCAGTGGACGTCCTACGGCTGAGATGAGGATTACTTTAAGAGTCAAAACTGTTGTTCTAAAATGGTGCCTTACGCGTTACAATAAGGTAGAAACGCAATGTTTCTAACTGTCTCCATAACTTAGATCCAGTTCATTTTCCCTGCTCATCACCAGACACTAAGCAACACCGTGAGTAAAGAGTTATAAATTAAAATTAGGACTCTTTTGTGCAATCTCATCCAATAAAAAAACATCTATCTACTACTTACGGATTGGGTAATAAGGGTACGAAAATGTGGACTTGTATTTTTGTCTATGGTACACTTTTTCTTATTGAACACACACAAACCTACAAACTACCTAAGTATCCAAACCTAACAACCATAGATATATAACGACTGACCCATAGAGTTTGGAATTCCATCTTCATTTACTGCCTATAGGGCTGTCTTTAAAAAAATATTTGTTAATATTTTATACATAAAATTTGCTTATATTTAACAGTTACGTTTAGCAATATGAGGGTAGATGAATATTTAGAAACAATTTTATTTTGTAGACTAGTGATTCAAAATCTATTTACTTGATTGAGATATTCTATAACAAACACTGAGGTTATAATCACGCATAATCAATAAAATTGGGATATCCCAAATTAGCCCTTATTTTATATTGGATATTTACTTGGAGTTTTAAAAACTTTTATAAACCATTTTCTGGTCCATGAAAGTTCAGTCTGTATTTTTAAAGCTCAAGTTATTTTTCAGAACCAATTCTTCAAATATATATTCTGTAACTTTTACATGAAGCGAATAAATAGTAAGTATTGAAATTAGACATTGAATCTACCCTCATATTGACGCCTCTAGAAAAACTAATTTAATGTACATACAATATCTACAATGGGTGTAATGCATTGGTTCATATATTTGCATGTGGTTTTATCATTTTATTTCTACTTTATTTTTTCAATGACTACTGATGAATGGAGCATGAGGCCGCTGACCCCAGAATAGTGTCTATCTATGTTCAAAGGGATTCTCCTGGAGTTTTGTATTTAAGTACTTAGTAACTGCGTACCTTAGTTAACTTGTAGTATTGGTGGCAATTTTAGGCATGCTACTTGTTTTGTTATTGATGCATATGTAAATAGGGAGACGTTGACATTTTCATATTTTATGGATTTTTAAAGCACTAACGCCTGCTTAGCAAGATCATACTTTGCAATTTTAGAGTTTTTTTACTATAATTGGGACTGACTTCAACACTAAGAATTGTGAAATAACTTATTGAAGTCAGTACCATGATAATTCAAAAGTAACTAAACTACTAGTACTACTAAAAGTACTAAAGTTATTTTACATTCTTTAGTGTTGAAGTTGGTTCCATTTTTTGGTAAAAAATCTTTTCACTCTAGCTTGCTACTACAGGATATATCGTCAATGATGATATCACCACGATAGGCGAATAGGCGAAACACTTTTAGTTGTGTGAGTGTAACTCAAAAACTGCTTGACAGAGTTTGATGAAATTTTAATGGAAACCTAACATATACACTTTAACAAAATATTTGGTACAGATTAATGATTTAAATAAATAATTTTGTTAAATGAGGTAATCCGCCATATGAAACAAAGAGACAGTGAGGTTTACATTGCTATGACTTTGGCAGCAGGTGGACATTCTAAGAAAATACTCGAATCTGCTGACTGTGAAGAAGAGTACCCAAATAGAGTGACAACATTGTTAGGAAAGTTCAGCGAGTTGCCTTCTCTTCTCAGAGACAAGCGGTTAAGCCAGTTTTCAAAAAACCTCCTCATTCTCAAAAGAAATAATGTACGACATATCGTCGGAATTATGACCGGACATTGCTCCTTAAACAAACACCTGTTTAATCTAGGTGTTACAAACAGCCCCCTATGCAGAGGCTGCATTGAGGCGGAAGATACGGCTGCGCATCTGCTCATCGAATGCAGGAGTGTGGCGGTACAAAGGGCAGCCAACTTCGGCTCGCCGAGGACAGTGTGGGAAGCCTGCGCCATGCTGAAGGAGCTGCTGGCTTTCCTGGGCGACACCGGGTGGCTGGACTGATCAGCGTCACCCGGTTATCACGCAAAATGGGCCGCGCCACAGCGGCCTGGTTGCGGAAAACAGCCACCAAATACCAAGTAAGTAAGCCAGTCTTCAATGATGGCATACTTTTTGATTTTAGAAGTTTTTCAATGCAGATGGATAGTCCAAAAAAATAATTTATAACAAAAATAACATAACTTGAAGTTTTGAGCTCATCGTCATATGTGAAACAATGAACATACATATGATCATAAATTTTTCATTAATATAATAATATTTTTATCAAATATCTATTCTTCAGTTGTTTTATTATGATACCAATGCATTACACACAATACAAACAAACCCAAAGACCTTCTCACCTGTGTCACTGGATCTTTCATGATAAGTACATCAGTCACAGCTCCGAACATGGCGAAGTACTCCCGTAGCTTCTCCGAGCTGGTCTGCCAGCTGAGTCCTCCGACGAACAGCTTACTAGGTGATGGTGAAGTTGAGCCGGCTGGTGCAGTGGTGGTGACGTTTGTTATGACTGGAGTTGAGCGCCCTGATGATGGGGATGTTTCTGTAGGCAGAGAATTTGACTCATGGGATATATAGCGCAAACATATGGTTCTTTCGATTGTGTAGAACCAACATTATTGGTGAGTCCTTGTTAATAAATTCATATATTACTGGCTTCTAGTCATACACTGGGTACCAGAAGAAATCAAAAGAAATCAAACAGTGTCATCTTTTTTTTTATGCAAATAAGTAACAAGGTGAGCAAGTTGTGTGTTTGATGTTCATCACTGCTTGCCCATGATAACCAACCAGTAAAGCTGTCATGTATCTCTGTTGCTAACCAATGCAGATTAAAATCGTTAAAATTGCGGTTTGTGTGTCATTTACGTCAGCTCCAGTCATCAACTTACTAACATTTTTGCTTTTGGAGTTGTCAAAACTGACAATGCTGCCATTTTCAAGATTTAATTCAAGTTTGATAGCAACTGAGATACATAATAGCCCTGCTGAGCTTAGAATTGTAGTTTTAAGCACTACGGTAGTCACCCCGAGACATTAGGTTTTGAATCTTTACAGCACATTAATTTTGCTTGCCACATTGCCCAATACAGTTCACGCTGCACAATATCTGGAACTGCAGTGGTGCCAACTAAGACAGTGTCTTGCACAAGAGGCCTACCAACAGGTCGGGTTCTACTCCTGCAACGATTCGCATCCCAGCATCGAAGGGAACATTATACTCAGTTGCCTCATAGAAATAATCAGGTATATAATAGGATTCCTAAAAAATATTACTGCTGCATTAATTTAAATTGTATTTAAATCAAGACTGAAGCATTAGCTTATCAGTGATACACCTTCTACAGCTATGCTGAATTCTTAAGGAAAATTCCACATTTATCACAAAAATCACACATACATAGTATGACTGACTTTTCTTTTAATTGAATGCAATTTTAACATATATATATGTTAATGCTATAAATTATAAATATATATATATATTATAAATTAATGCCGTAGTATATATATATATATATATATATATATATATATATATACTACGGCATTAACCCGTTGATTCGCGATTTGCCATATTTGGAAAATAATACAATAGATTTCGCAGAAATCAACCTACCTACTTTCCTGGAGCTGCAATGGTTAACCACACAGGTTAATGGTAAGTTACACTGTATTACTACAGTTTATTAACTGAGTAACTGACATGTATAGGTAAATAAATTATTCAGAATTTGGTAAATTGGTGAGGCATCATGCTCAATAAATATGTTAATTTTTATAATAATTTAATTATATTTTTTTTTAAGCAACAATAGTTTAATTAATTTAATATGTTATAACATAGTCGAGTGACTGGTATTTCTAAAACATATGTATGAATTAGTATATTTTTATATAATTTTAAAAATGGTTAGGGTGTTTACATTCTTTTTTCAACGCTCAAGTCACCCCGATGACAAGTTTCAAGCTTAGCAATGTTAGCTGCAATGTCTCTGGGAGCTGTTAGTTATAAGTTCTGTATACATCACAATAATGTGCTTCTAACCCGAGATAGTTGTTTGGTTTCAATGGTATATAACTTGCTATAGTGTACCTTTATAGCACCTGCTTCATAAAACAGGTTTTTAATCTCTTCCAAAGATGTGAACAATCATTTAAAAATAATAAACAAATCTAGCAACGAAAATTTTAATTATAGGAACATATTAAGCTCTAATAGCATCTAACCATTATCAGCTACATCTATGGTATGTAACATGTATGTATAGATGATAACAATGTTATTTTATAGTATTAGTGCATACTATTTTAATTTATGGTCTTGCTATGGTGTTAGTGCTTTAAAAGTCATGCAATAATAATTAAGAAGACTTGTATTATAAAATGTAATAATAAAATTATTTAGATACTAATAATAATACAATTTACACAAGGATTGGTGGACCTGTCCCATAGGAGGCAATCCGCACACACAATAACACACATCAAGATCCAAGACTTGAGAAATAACTTCTGTTCATTTATCTGTCCACATCAGGTTTAAGCTAAAAACAAACCCCCAGTTCATTCATAAATCTTTCGGTATAATAACAGATTTATGAATGAACTGGGGGCTTGCTGATTAGGACGGGTTAATCCTTTGAGTACCATTGACATATATTTACGTTTGTTTCATTCATAAATTTTTGTTTTAATTATCTCAGTATATGAAGGATTAAACAAGTATTTGAACCAGGCAATGAAACCTAGATCCCTATATATCAAACCTGAGATACCTATATAAATATACTTATAGCCTTATATACCGATGATACATATTTTAAAAAGGAAATTCAAATAATGATGTATTATATTCGATTTTTAGTAGATATCAGCTTGCCTTCTCTTCTGATAGGAAATTACCTATAAGTATTCAGATCCAGACCTACATGATTGCTGATATACTGTAATTGGACTTACAACGAAGAATAATTTTTGAGTGCAACAAATCTTACACAGATAAATAAACTAAAAAAGAAGAGATTCATTTTTCTTCTTATCAACCATTGACATACTGGATGGATGGGGTAGGTGTCCTCTGCATCACATCAGCTCTCGCAGTCCTGTGCAAATTTTTACTTGATAGTTACCCTAGATTGTCCACCCACTTACTTTACTTTGTATACTTATATATACATTTTAGAAACTCTACAATATGTTTGAATAGGTACATACTTTAAAATTAGGGAATAACTTGATCATTTTTATCTGAAGGTATGTAGGTAATGAGGATTCTGGTATACATTGGGTATGTACCTACTTGGATTTAAATAGGCTTACTTTGAATTTGTAGAGCATCCTTTCAAGCACACAATGCATTTCAGCATACCATAATCAAACTTGAGCTTGATTCAGATTACAACTAGAGATTTGCTTGAGATATTCAATATGTTAATTATCTGTTCTTTGAAACTTTGCATGTACCTACTATCTTACCGAGTATTTATTAATTTTGGGAAAAATTATCATGGAAATGTCACACCTTTAGGTAAGTAATTAATATGGTTCTTACTGATTTGTTGTTGAGCTGCCATTTGTTGCTGCTGAGCTTGCTGATGCGCCACCGCTGTGGCAGCAGCGTGAGCCGCCGCCTGCGCGCTCAAGACATGGGCCGTGAGCTCTCCACCCACCAGACCACCATCGATCACTTCCACACCACCCAATGCCCCGCTGGAATATAGACCCATCATTTTATTGACTTTTATTTGCACTTTACACACAACAAAAACCCTAAAATGCAGATTATTCTTAACAAATTTTATATTTTGAAGGAATTTTCTAGGCGACGCTTTCAAAAATCTCTAGAGGCGCGAACGCGAAGAAAAGACGCGCGTCATAGCATTCTTTTTTGAATTTCGAGTTTGGAAAGAGTTCCGTGATTGCTAGTTTTTAACCCACTAAACAAGGAGGTTTGTGTAAGTTTAATTAGCTCATCGTAACTTCCATTATTCTTTATGAACTTATTTTGTGGTTTCAGTTATTTTTTTGTTTGCGACATATATTCTAAAAATATCGATAATATTGAGTAGGTATAAAAGAAGGAAATTGATTAGAAAATGTGTTGACCTACATCTGGAAATAATATGCAATCATTTTATAAGGACTTCGATTCGAAACAGGGTAGGACATTCTACAAATTCACATTTCAAAATCAAAACAAAACCAAACAATACAATAAGTAAAAAAACGCCGGCGGCAGCGTGTGTTGCCAGATTTAAATGTATAAAACTCCTACAATTAGTAATTTTGCTGACACAAGAATGGAGGTCAAATTCTAGATTTTAAAACCCCTGATTTTGTGTTTGTTAAATTATTTATCTAACTAGACTTGCGAATAAAATGGGAATCAGTAGGTATCAGTATAGTAGGTATGTATTTACAATATTTATGTCAGATTATTTTTGTTCTTTATGGAAACGCTTCAAGGACGTAGCCCACCTGATGCCAAATGGTAACCTCTGCCTAGAACAGATGCATTTCCTCGCAAGTGACGAATTGCACTGCGCCCTTGACCCTGAGACATTAAATTGTTAAGTCTCATGTACCGAAAAATAAAGTTCGCTGACAACTACGTCTTTAAACCATTATATATATTATATAATAGTATTACCAACATTAACGGTAGAAAAGAGAATAGTGGCAGTAGGTAATCTTCCCCTTACGAACTCATTCGTAAGAGTTCTACTGCTATAAAATTATATGAAGTATGAATAGTACCCATACCATTTCACATCAATGTCGCAGGCATTTATTTTTTTATTTCACAAATCAGGCTCAAAACTGAACGCTAGCAGTATTGAAATGTCAATTTTTGCATGTGTGTATCAAATCAATTGAAGTTTTCCGACAAGTGCAAAAAAAATCTAAAATATATTTAATCATCTTTAACAAAATTATTTTCTCACCTAACTTCTCACTTCAATAGCAAAATCCGTTAATTAAAATTTTAAATGTGTCTACAGATATAAACAATATTTTGTCGCGATACTAGCATTAGTTCAAGGTCGATTTTTGTTGATGGCCTTTTCAATTCATCCCGTCGTTATTAAATTAATATGCCTACCGGCTTCGACTACATATAAAAGTAGTATAGAGCTAAAGATTTTAGTTAGGTATTTGTTATTATTCATTCTGTACTGATTCCAGTATTATGGCGTTTTAACATTTGTTGTTTTTCTGCAAATTTATTAAATAATTAGACCTAATTAGTAATAAAATTAATACACTACACCAGAGGGTTCGATTAATAGAAACGCTACAACCCCTGTAAGGACTTGATACGCTAGACATGGCAAACCTGAACATATTAACCAGCGGCGAAAAAAATATGCAAATTACGATTTATTATTTATTATATTTAATTTATACAATAGACATAGACTTTTCCGAGAGATGGATAGGTTTAAAATCAGATAATGCGTGTACCGCGTATTATCTAATTATGAAATAGATATTTCTTAAATTTAAGCTATCGTTCTTTCTTTAATTCATACTATTTTTGATTTATTTATAAGTACATACTTACTACTACATAAGATTTCTTATTAAACGAGTAGGACTGAATACGTACCTTAGTTACATTATGTCCCTACTTAACACTCTTTTAGGGATGTTAACACAGACTTGTGGAGTACCTACGCACCATAATCTTCTGCATATCTTAACCGTTTGGATCTTCTAACCTATAGATATATAAGTACCTACAATATATAAAGGCCAGTGTTTAAATTATGGAAACAACAAACTATTCAAAATACCGAAGATCATAAATAATATGAAAAAATATTACATACTTAATAATTTAATCTTAAAATATTACAACACGCGTTTCACCTAAGTAGTTTACTACTAACGTTGAAATTAAAGATATTATGACGTATAGCCCCAATTTATATTGGAGTCTCATTTTTATCACAAAAAATACAAAAGTTAGTAATCACTAAGATTAACCCGCGTGTTTTTAATTTAAACTTGCCTCAGATTTACATAATTAAATTAATACGTAAATTAATATTATAAGAAGCTAAATCCTCAACAAACTTTGTTGATAGACGCTCAAAAAGAAAAAGAATTCTCCCGAATTTCTCGAGTAATAAATCAGAGTAGACGCTGGCAATATATCTTTTTTCACATAATCTCGGACTTGACGGGTTTCTTTCGGGTATTTCACTATTCTTACAATGAAACTGGTACTTTGGGCTGGAATTAAAATGTCAGAGAGCAGTGGTCGTTAAAATTACATTAGCTTTATGTACGGCCGTTCATACGTATCACAACAGTTTAGGTAATAATAACTTGGTTTCAGTACCAATGCTCATTCTAGGATTAGACATTATTGATTTTTATGATTTTTTTGGCAGAGGCACGATAAAAAGGCGTAAAACTGTTTTATTTAATGTGAATAAAAATCATTTTACACAAAAACACTTTGTGTAAGTAGATAATATAAAGTGGGTTTTTTCTGGTCTTTGGTTTAAAATAAAATATAATATGATTAAAAGTAAGACTGGTAAGTAGTTTAATATAAATATAAACTACTTACTATCAAATATAGCAACAACGAACTAAGTGTCAATAATACATAAAATACAACGTTAAATTTAGAAGAAGATGAAAGTGCTTGGTTTGGAAGTCTACGCTTGCACCACTGAATACATCATAGTACCTAGATATCTAGGTATAGTTTATTTTACACTAAGCATTATCGTGACGGCACGCTTTGTAAAACTCAGTTACATAAATATTTATTAGTTTTTAGGCGACCATATAATATTATAGTTTACTTAAAAGGTAAGGTTTGTTTATTTAATATTGTTTTGACGATTTAACTTACGAGGTAGGTATAGTCTAGTATCTCGACATATACCTACATATAATATTAAATATCGAAACATATACTTTAAGATAAAAATTAAGTTTTGTAGGCATGAACGCTCATGACAGTGTTTTAAAATGCTTGAAACATAGATAAAAACTCGAAGTAAATAGAGGGGCGATAGGGCTACACCCTCGGCTTTCGCTCGAATGCAAAGGGACCAAATTGACAGATTCTCTTGTTGATGGCATCTCAGATCATAGGTGAGGACAAGAAAAATTTAACGACGTTAGAACGTTACAAAAGATTAAGCTTGTAATTAGCTGATTTCGTTTATTTATATCATAGCAATAGAGATCAATTTCGTAGAAATAAATGGATGATCCATTAGACGTCAAAATAGGTAATAAGTAGGAAGTACTTGCCATACACATACACTATAATGGTAATTGTTTTAAATTCACAAATTAAATATATCGTTTAGTAACAAAATTATCACCATCGTTTTTGGCCTATGTTTATAATGAATTAAAATTGAATCAAGTTACTATAATATTATATTCGTAACAGTCGAGACTAATTGTTTAAAAATAAAAGTTCGATAATTATTCATCTTCCGTGCTTGCAACACTAAATACCAGTAAAGTGAAACTGATCAAATCAGAGTAGATTTAAAGTAAACGAAATACCTACACAATCTTAATCTGTTTATCAAAAACGTCTTTGATTCTTTCAGTCAATTTTCATCTTATATATTTTATTTTTAATAGTAGGTGTCAACTACATACTAATATTCATATCGGCCATTGTTTGAGAAAAACAAAAGGACGATGTTAAAAATAGGGCTGGTTGCACATATAGGTTAATACTATTCTAGTACTTAAATGGAAGTACTTAATTTGTTATACCTTATCGCTTTGAAGCATGGTTAAATCACTTTTTATAACTTTCTTATGATACATATAACTTTTTACAAGTTGTCTTAATCAATTTAACAAAAACCTTATCATGGGATGGCGGTAATAAAACCCAAGAATGGCTAACGTGGATTTTGGTAAATTTCCCTAGTTATTTGTTTCTTCGAGTTTTGACGAAGGTCTCTGACCTACCTAATCATTAGATGTACCTAAATTAAAGCTTATAGTTAGATGTACCTAACGGAGTATTTTGGAAGTTTGTTTTTAAACTGGCAATATTGTTTCAACAGGGACTGTCAATTTGACAGTTGACAGTTGACTTGCAGTCAGTGTGTTTTGACATTTCATCATGCTTTAATTAAGAGCCGCGTTCAGAACCTCGGTGAGAGCGCACTCGGAGTGCACTCGGAGTGCAACTTTTCGCTTTAACGCCGTTCCGAACCTCAGGGTAAAGCACTCGGTTGTTCTAACTTGAGCGTCCCGAACCTCGGAGCGTCGCAAGTTTTTAACCATCAAACTCGATCGGTAAAAAGTTGCAACCCGAATCTGACATAACTTTGACCAATCAGACTACAACAAACTTCTTCTTCTTCTCTCGTCTCAAAGAAACTTAGGTAAGGATCAAGTGATCTAGCAATGTTGAATTAGTCAAAGTCTGAGGTTAGAAAACAACTGTGGCCATTCCGTACCTCAGAGCGAGTTAGAAAACAACTAAACAACTGCGCTCTGAGGTACGGAACGACCCCATGAGCAGGTGGATGGAATCTCTGGCTGGAATCATTGGCCAATTGTTTTTTTTTTAATGATGCCGGCACGGAATTTATATTATATACCTGTTACATAGGTATATCATATACGTAGGAATGTGTCCGTAGCGTATCTGGAGAGCGCTACAGAAAAATGATTGCTTTGCTGACTTCTTTGTACCTACCTCAGCTCAGTTGAATGGCATTGATGAGATAGAGCTTGTTTCAACAAGATCAATATATACATAGTACATATATAAGTCTGTAAACAACACGGCTCATCGTCAGTTTTATGCGGTAAACATTTGGTGAACCTTCCAATGTTAATAAGCCCCGGAATAAGAAGAAGAAGAAGAAGAACGCTTAATTTCCGCGCAATGGACCTGTGAACTAGATAGCCTCCAGAATCATGTGATCACAAACCTCTATATAACTTTAAGTCGCTACTCTATGCTGATAAACTAGATATTAGGTATGTTTTTTACATAATTTGGAAGTCTAAATTCGCCGTGTTATTGTTGATTTACCACCCCATTATTGGTTGCGAATTAGACTTCACGATTGCGCTTCATTCTACCTAGCTGTGGCCCTTATTATGCCCGAAATAGTATTTAAACAATAATGGCATAAAATTACCTTTTAAATAAAACCAATGTCATACACCTTATTAATACTTATTTTAAATTGATTTAGGCAAGTGTTTCATTTTGTATGAAATGAATCTTTATAGACATATATACCTACTTAATAAAAATGTAACGGATCGCTGTCTGTACATGGATATATAAGAAAAAGGCAAGTATTATTGGGACTATTAAAAACGAAGGTAGAATAAAAAAATATTGTTAGAATTTTCGTCTGTTTGTCTGTGTGTTTGTGCACGCTAATCTTAGAAACGGCTTATCTGAGTTAGATGTAGTTTTCTCTAGAATATTGCGAGTAGGTAGGTTTCACTTAAAATTAAGTGTTTATTTCATGTCGATCGCTTCATAAATAAAAAAGTTATTGTTTAAAGAATAACTCACTCGCCACTACACCAAGACCAAGCGAGCCTAAATAGCCTATTCGTTAGCCCATCTGGTGATGCTGAAAATGTCGGTAGAGGAAAACAGCATTTTGTCCATTCGAAAAAAAGATTCGTTATTGGGGCACGAGTCGAGTGTCCGCAAAGTGTATAAAACCATTAAACGTTGAAATGTGTTGTTTGCCCATTGTCTTAGAACTCTTTTGTAATGCATCCACCGCTTTACTAGAATTTGACACAGTTAAGGTGCGTTCGATTAGCAATGAGGGCATTGGTGCTGTTGCCATTGTTGGCTCTTTTGTGCGTTTGTAAAGTTTAAAAACGTTATTTTTGCCACTTTTGCCCACACCCTACTAGAACGCTAAACCGCACATAAAACGCACTAAAATCGCTGTCAAACAGATAGTTGTCATAAAAACGATCACAAGCAACCATGCTCCGGACGTGAGTCAAAAATTGCACTTTTCGGTGGCATAAATAACTCTTTTTTAGCTTTACGAACGCTGAACGAAAAGAGTTCAAAACAACATTTTCACCCACAGATTCCCAATTCGAACGCCCTTGTGAGCGTTTCTAGCATTATTTTCGCCAACTGGGTGTCTATTTGAACGCGACTCTCTCGACTCAGAACGAATCGAATTAAACATATTTAGACTCTGACTAGGTAAGTACTTATGTCAAAATCTCACTAGCAATTTTTCGGATTAACATAATTAACTTGAGAAATTCCGAATGTAAAAACGTGCAAGTCTTATAAAGGAAAAATAAATGTTACCTTTTTAATGAGGTAAGTAGTCTGTAAGATAGTCTATCCACTGGTGTTTTGAGTCAAACTTAGCACAACAGACTTGTCATAAATCAATAGCCAGTATGATCAAATCTGTGCAGCCAAACAGCTGTTCGAAGTTGGTAGGGTGAGTAGCCATTTGTTTTGACTCTGGTTAAAACTCTACAAAATACTGTGCTAGCTTGACTGTTCTTAAGGCGCGGTCCAATCCTAATTTTAAAACAATTTTCAATGCTTTACATAAGGTTGAAAATTGCTTACTAGATTGGACGATGTAAGCGAAAATTCAATTGAATACGTTCTAATACTTTTTATATTTATTTCGTACAATCAAATGATTAAATTTTGATGATAAAGGAGTCCATAGTTCACTAGTAAATTTCATTAAGAAATCGAATATGATACATTAATTAAATATATTTGCCCATAATTGAATAAAAATGCTTTTTCCCACGAAGCACGTAAGAAAAATTGCAAAATTTAGGGAATGTTGCCGATTTTTTTCTATCGAGCCAAGTTTGCTTAATCGTGTATTGGCTCCTATACTTCATAAGGACATATATTCAATTTACACTGCGTTTTTTTTTCAAACTTCGGTTATTAGGTTTAAGCGTCAAAAAACTAAGTTTTCGCGAAGTCGAATCATGAAATTTGGAACTCATTTCGCCTTAACACTTTTCACCCGTTTTAACTACCAACAGCAGAGTAGGTAGGCTATATATTCAAATGAAATAGTCGTATTAAGTCGATAATAAATATAGGTTAAGCCATAAGTAATGTATTTAATTATGTTTGACATTACATACCATATTGGTTAATTCTCGCTAATGTAATAACAATAATAATCATAGCCATTTAAGTAGTTATCAGTAGGTTTTCTTCAAAATTTTACTGATATTATGTTCCTTGGATACGCGCACAGGCAGTTCTCCCTTAAAGCTTAGACAATGAAAAAAGTATATTAAAATAAACTAAATATTTACAATTGATAAAAATTTTACCTAACTACATAGTTTTGTTATATGCGATACACTTAATATGATATAGGTACGAGTACGATAAAAAATCAATTGTTCGTCGGTGTATCATCTTAACATCTGCTATCTATTTTATAAAATAGAAACGGCACTAGAATTGACTGTCATACGCTGAGGTACTTAGACAGGCAGCATGTTTGAAAAACCATGGAGCTAAAAGCAAATACGTAGGAACATTCAAACGAAACCTGCCCATGACCGATATGGGGGTTCAAAGGTTGATACTCGCAATTCGCGTTGGCGAACGCTGGAAACGTATCGATCTCTCCATTCTACGAAGCCGACAGACAGACGCCTAAATTGATATAAGTACGAGTATTAATTACGAAAACGTACCAACCTCCAGGGCTTGTTCGTAGTAGTTGTGGAGGTAAATGTGCTTTCAGCAATTAAGGAATCAATGCGTTTGCATTTTGTGGAAATGAAGGCTCCTATAGCTTAGTTGTTAGTTACCTTATCTTCGAATTCCCCAGTTCGATCCTTGGCCAGGGAAAATATTTGTATAATTATAAATAATTATTATGTAATATATTCCACAACGAAATAGTTAATAGACTACAAACGTCCGTCAAGCAATTAATTCAGCATAATTATTTGGCATAATATAGAAAAATACATAATGGGTCTTGTAATAAAGAAATTTAGTTTAAAAACTTTTCAAATCACAGTCTGGGACAAGTGTCTATCTACCAACTATACCTAGGCTAGAAATCCACAGACTCAGGCCCCGCCCACCAACAAGGGGCCCCGATATCCTCTGCTCCTAGTAGAAAGGATAGACAACTGGACAAGGCACTTTTAAGGCACTTGCCGAGAAACTGGGTAGGCCTCCGAACGGACGCCACTATGGGCAATCGGTTGTAAAAGCCACAAATTCGTTACATTGAGTTTGTAAGTATGATTAGTCAGACATATTTTTTTTTATATTATATGATGTTATAATCATAAATTAATGTCGTATATAACTACAAAGTTACTATATGATTTGATAAGTATAAATCAATTGCAATGGCAATTACGTATCTCGGTAGCAATCAAAAGTTGATTGAAATCTTGAAAAATGGCGGCGTCAGTTTTTGACAACTCCAGTAAGCTAAATGCTCTGATGGAAGTTGATGACTGAAGCTAACAAAAGTGACATATAGCTGCCATTTTTTAGATTTCAAACAAGTTTTGATTGCAACTGAGACAAATAGCCCTGCTGATCAGTTAGTAATAGTTGACAGTTTTAATTACTGGCATAATCACAAGAAATGTAAAAATAAGTATACCTATATTTATAACAAAAGATCAAAAGGAAAAAAAGATGCTTTTGACGAAATTTCCCTTTAGCCAAACAAAGGATAGATCGGTCCGCTCTGCACAATGTTGCCATACTCAATTAGGTTCATTATGAAACACACACACAAATATGTTTATTTAAGATCTGTATATAATGCATTACTTTGCATTATAGATATTGTATATTGAGTCTTCTTCATAAAAATGTATTCCCCGGTCTCCTTTCTGGTTGTTTAGACTAGTACCAGCGTTGACCGCTAACATTACTCTATGTGTATAATTCTAATAAACCTTAAGACTGCTTGGTTTCTACCTGGCTCATTCCTTGTATGCGACGAAACTTATCAAAAAATAAGTAAACGTAGGAAAATGCCAGTTTCATGATCCAGAAAAGAAATCGAGGAATAGTTTGTATGGTGAAGACGCCAAAGACTTACATACTAATCTGTAACGAGAAGATTAATTAGATACCTACTTAATCCTTCCTATACCGTGATAATTAAAACAGAAGATTTAAAAATTAAAATGACGTATATAAAGGTCACTGGGACGCACACGGTTAATTACATTCTATTAAAAAATTTGCATGCTATAGCAAACAACGTGTTCGGATCATTTAATATCTGTATATTCGCTTTAACATGGTTTGATGCAAACAAATGCTCAGGATTTAGTCCTGTTATACAGACCACAGCCAGAACGAAGCAACAGCATAATTTATTATAATATTTTTACACGGCAATCCAATTAAACTTGTGGAATTTGAAAAATTTCATTTTGTAACACGCTTTTGGGAAAATGCAAGTAAACCTATGGTGAAATTCAGAAAGGTGAAAATTTAATTTTAGATCGTAAATTTTTTTGGATACCCATTTCCCACACCGTGCAGGAGGTAAGTGATTTGTGGCTTTACTGGAGTCGCTTTTGTCGTGGATGAGGGTAGTTGTACAGTTTTTTAATGACCTGGATGAGTGGATGCTTTGGATTACAGAGATAAGTATATTTAATTCGTAGACTCTGCAGTTCTCATATTTTGCCAATTATATTGTCATCGCTTTATTCTCGATATGAAAATATTCAAAATGTATTGCCTTGAACCTACACGGTAGCTCGCACGATTTTTAAAGTAATTTTGATTTGTTTCATAAATCGAAATTTTATATAATAGTGGCAACACTATGGTGCCACCTTCATCGCAAGTCTACAGAATAACGCTATCCTATCGTCATTCCTTTTTCGTTCGAGGCGCACGGATTATTTTATATGTATTAAAAGTAAGGTAGTGTGCACAAGTATTAAAATACATTTAAGTGCAAAAATCTTAAATGTCTATAAAAATAATATTTAGTTAATTTAGTTCAGTTCTTCGCCCAACCAAATTCTAACAAGAGAAATCTGGGCAAGAATGTTATATCCCTACTACAAGGAAATCTGGCAAAGCGAGGATACGTGACTGAACGCTAAGGAATATTGAATTGCCAAGTCTGGCATGATTTCATCACATATGACACGACATTAGGGACATTTCTATTATTGTATCTGATTACACTATGCTAGGGTATAGACAGAATTAAAATACTCTGATATAGTTCTTCATATTTGCTGACACTTCTGTCACCTAGATATTGATACCTACATCCAATGATCTTATGTTAAAAAGAGGATAAGATCATTGCATCAATGACGAAATTAAAACGGAAGGCATTTATGTACTTTTATGAATTTCATGTTTGCTTAATTAACGAGAAGCCGCATTGGTGGCAGTTTATTTTGGTTTGAAAGATTTAAAATATTCATAGGTACCTACATATTTGAACTCTCTTAATCAGATTAAACTCAATTCACTGAACTAATCGGCATAAAGTTGTAATTCTTATTTTTATTATCTATATATAAATAAAAGTTGGAACGAGTCAACCCTGTGAGAACGCAAATATATTATCATGCACAGTCCAACTATAACTAATCCAATAGTAACTAAAGACATCACCCTCAGGTCAATGACCCTTTACCTACATCCGAAAGTTTTCATCTCGCCGTGAAATTAGTAACAAATGCAATGATTTTAGGAATGATTTTTTTGTGTCGGAAAATCGATAGCTGATTGAGGGTGTTCATTGAGGGTGTGTACAAGGGGATGGGGTGCGGAGCGCGCTTGCGCGGGGGCGGTGGGGCGCGGCGCGCGGCCACGCGGCCTCACACGCTCGACACCCGCCGCCGCCGCCTCGCGCGCCGTGACCATATTGTCCTGTCACAGCAGTACGTTGACTTTGCTACTGCTGCGTCCGGACAAGCCGGCCACGGCGTTGCACACCAACACTGCATCCTGAATGCCGCAAAACCGAAAATTTCGAAAAAAGAACACCTCATTTGTAGCTAGTGTTGCCTGTGTGACTAATTCTGTTTCAGATTTCTGGGAGCGGCCAAATCGATGTAACAGTCATCAAGCAAAAACGGCCAATCACCTTTAGCAATACTGTGCAATAGTGTAGTGCTAGTGATAGATTATGTGTCAGTGTTTTTTTGTTAGACGCTAGATTAATGACATGGTTACACGGAGGGTGCAACTATCGAGCGAGTGATCGCGCACGCGCGTAGCATCTGTGGCTGCATCCGAAGCTCCGGCCATTTTGCCTTTTCTCCGCGGGGTTATTCGCGAATACAATCTTTGATTATCTCTTCTATGCAAAGTATATTTTACTCGTATAATTTTATTCGAGAGTAGTTTTGTTTGATAATGCGACTTTATATTTTAAAGAAATCGTAACCAAGTCATTAGTCTTTATTAAATTATAAATGTATTGTTTTACTAGCACAGTCGATGTATTCCGTTTTGTTTGTTATTTTTCTATCAAGTTTTTTCTACAAGCATACCTAGTTAGCACTTATTTTCATTTTTATTAGGTAGGAAAATTATATTTTCTACAAATATATGAAATTAATTTAGTTATAACACTAGTAAACTTATGTAGTATCTTCACTATTATTTTGCTTAGTTCTATCGTCAGAATTTTCAGATTTGTATTGAACCACCGAAGGGTAGCTAAAAGGCGGAGGTCATGACCTCGATCGGGAGGGTAGATTATTTAGGTGTTTATGGTAGGTATGGTTTTTGAATTAACATTTGTATACTAAAATCATAACCTATAATGTACCTACCTAAAAATATTCGGACGGAGCAATTTTTCACCGGGAGCTAGAGGTCATTTTCATGTTTTGGTATCTACTATCTATCAATCTACAATCAAAAATATATATCTCACTTCAAAATTAATAAATCCTGGATAATTTGTGAACCTTAATATTGTTTATACATTAGTTTATCACATTGCAAAGTTTCGGCGGCAGAGGAGTTATTGCTATAGTGAAAGCCCTGAATGACTGGAATAATAGCCATAAATTCAAACTTGGGTATGATATTGTCACATTGGGCCACCAATCACAGAATATTAGAAAAATGTAAACTTCCTCTGATGCAATATTCATCAGAGAGATTTGTTCCTTGTGATTGACTCTTTCGATCGGTATCATAAAATATGTTTTAATTTTCTACTTTGATGGCTTAGAGCAACGCCGGCCACCGGCAGGCCGGAGCGCCACTGGCCCGCGTTGCTCTAAGTTTGGTGGGCTCGATCTCAGCTCTGGCCACATTGCAGTAACAGTGACATTTAAACATTATCGGTATGAAGCTGTTTTAATTTCCAAAAATTATAATAAGTTTCCTTTAGGTAAGTCAAATTTGTTAACTTCAATATTTAGGGTAGGTGGCATTGGTTTGATCTACCCTGTATCAGTGTTGCCAAGTCAACGAAACTTAAAATGTGTAAAATGTGACTAAAAGTGGGTTAAAATCAACTCGAGTCTATAACTTTGAAACGTATTATTTAATAATCTGAGATGAATTCAACATAATACTACTCGTAATTTGAGGTTGATGGTTCTGGTCCTTAGGAACAAGGAAAGAATAGTTTTCTTGCTTGTCGATTTGATCCAACACATAGTATTTATTTATTTATGTCCAACACTTCCATGAGTATTGTAAAAAGCATACGTCTGCTAAAAGTGATGTATTCCATAGATAATGCTCGTTCAGAAATAGGTTTTATATAGATGAGTGCAAACAAGTGCCCAAAGTAAGTAATGGGAGCCGCGCGCTCGAACTACTTTGAAAGTGCTATGAAATGGTAGTACAAACATAGTATTTTTTAAATTAGAAATACGGGATTACTCGATATAGTTTCGACCACATGCGGTGGTATTTTTCAAGTGTTAAGCGTGCTAAGCGAGACGTCATCGACGCAACACTCCTTAAAACTATAATCAGACCTATCCGATAAATATTAGTGAGTAATCCCGTATCTCTAATTAAAAATTAGTGAAAATCACGTTAGTTTTTATAACAAAATAATATTAGTTAATTGTTATTATTTGATTCATGACATATGGAGCTAAAACTTGGACACTCACTGTGGGACTACATAGTCCACAAATTTAAGGTCGCTCAGCGAGCTATGGAAAGAACTATGCTCGGGGTTTCTCTGAAGGATAAATAGCATAAAAGTTTAGATAAAAAATACTACACTTGAATAGTATTACCAGCTAAAAGCAATTTTGTTCCGGTGGAGTGCATTTGATCTGATAAAATTAGTAACAAAGCAGATTTATAAAAATGTGTATGCATTAGTGTACGCACGCCATGGGTTAGCACTTTGTACGTACCTACACATGGTGTACGTGCGACACGCGACGGGAGCACAGAAGTAGAAGTATTGGAAGAGCTCCTCGTTCCTTACCAAATATCAAAATAAAATAAAAACCTTAACATTTTTTCAGCCGCACTCTTTAACTTTAATTTAACTTCTACAATAACGTAAGTGGGGGAGAATTAAGCTCTAATTAACTCTTGAGACCTTAACGATAATTAAAATAGGCAAACTAGTGTTCGCAAAAACCCCGCGAAAATCCGCCATTTAAAAAATTGCGCGCGCTTGCGGTAATTTAGTTGTAGTAAAATATCTATTGAAGCTATTTAGTATCTGTAAACGGCATAAAATTACACTAATTAAAGTGGTTAAGATACAACTTATATTTTCTTAGATTGGAATATTTTACAAAATTGAGAAAAATGCCTAGGCTATTGATGACCCACCTATTAGTGATGAGAGAAGTGGCTACAGACGAGACAATGTGCCAATCTTAGCCTCATCTTAAATATTAACAGGATTGCATAGCTAGTACTTTCCATACTAAAAGAAAAAACTCTTCTACCTCTTAACATTGTCCAATTTCAGTGATTTTTTTTTCATGGAATCTTCACATTGTTTACCCGTACGTTTTGTTTTTTTTTACTTATTTTAAGTTCTGAAAAAGGAAATTTATAGTTCCTTTCCCTTTTATAGAACCTTCGTTCATATTTTGACCAAGCAGAATCGAAATTCTAAAGGACACACCTAAACAGCCCTACGGATGATCTAGCAGTTTCATCTCATTACTGAGTTTCACTACTTTTTGTCCTCGACACAGCGTATTTTTTGCACAGTTTCCTCGCTTCATTACTCGATACCGAAACTTTCACGATTTTACCTAAATAGTATTTCTCGAAAGCTTTCCCTAACGCCAAGCTATAGGGTTCAAAACGACATGAAACATCTGAAATGACGTCGTGACAAATTACGCACGAGTGACGTAGTACTCGGTTTTTTCTTTTCTATTTAAGTAGACTCTTACGTTTGTACATTTGCCATTACTCAAGTTAGCATCCCTACTATATAGTCTGCGGTTAACATAATGAGTTAGGTCAAATCACAGTTACATACCTATTTATGTGTCTGTCGCTAACGTCCGGTGCCTATAATCTATCTATCGTCGGTTTACGTACTAGAGATAGATATAATAATATGATACTATTTGTGTTGACGTTACTTATGTCAATTTACTATCGATAGTAAGAAAAACTGTGGATAGATAGATTATTGGCACCGGCCGTAAGTAACTGTCCTGTCTAAGCCATGTTAAAGAAGTCTTTAGATACATTACTAAAACTTTCTAAGGCGATTGAGCGTGCAACCTTTAATCCAACATTACTTCGTGTTTTTTATAGCATTACTTTTTTAAAGCACCAACGCCTGCTTAGCGATCTCAATCATTGAAATTTATAGAGAGAAAAATTCACATCCTCGGACGGGATTCGAACTCGCGTCTTCTGACTTTCCGTGTCAGACACCTTGACCATCTAAGTCACAGAGGCTCGAGGTCAGATCATTGAATTTTAACTCTCTATCTGTACTTAACTAACTCGTGTATACACGTAAAAATCAAACAAACTAAACAAAATCAATGATAACCATTGTTGGGGGGTTTCCCGCCATCTCCCCCCTTACTTGTTTTTTTCTTTTTCGTTGATTGTTATACAATTACTTGCCATTCATTTTGATTGGTAGCTGTTGCTTTGATTGTATTGGTGAAATTGTGGTGAGTTTTAGATTTAAACCCTTGGGAAATAATATACAGTGAGCATTTAGTTCCGAACATTGCCAAGGGAAAATAATTTAGTACAACGAAATAACTGTTTTCTTTACGTAGGTACACGAACACAAAAAACATTTTTTAACAATGTTTAAAAAAAACATGATAAAGCAAAAAAAAAATACCGACTTCAACACTAAGTGTGAAATGACTTTAAATCACCAAGCTCTTAAGCACCAGCTTTTAAATAAAAATAATCTTAAAAATCGGTTATGAGGTAACAAACATTACAAGAACAATTTGAAAATTTTGATACCGACTTCCATTCTACACACATCAACATGGTCTAGGGATATTTCAATTAAACCTAAATAACTAAAATTCTATTAATTTTTTGTTAAGACACCTACACGTTAAAATAAACCTTGTTTATTAACCTATCTAATCTGATAATAAACTTTTAGATAAAGTTAAATTTAAATAAAACTTAGAAGAAGAGGAAAAACTCAGACAAAATTTCAATCTTAACTTTATTTTTGAAACATCAAAACCTAAACAAAACAACTATTTTTTTTATAAAAAATGTTCAAAACTTAACATTAATAATCCGTGGATCCACCTACGACTCTCCTGACACATCTGCAGCGGTTCTGCATACTTAAAACAAGGGTGTCAACATCCTGTTGTGGAGTCCCAAGTCCTGCTAAGATGCAAGAAAAGCTGGTTTTCATGCACAATATCTTCAGGGGAATTCCTAAGAGCTCTTCTCTGAAGCATATCCCAGGCATGCTCAATAGGATTTAGGTCAGGGGATGGTGCAGGCCAGTGTAAAGCTTGGATATCATGCTGTTGTAACCAACTTGTAACGATACGCGCCGTATGTGGACGGGCATTGTCGTGCATTAGCTGGAAATTTTGTCCCATTTGCTGTCTGTGGGGCAAGATTACACGCTCTAGCACCTCATCTCGGTATTTTAGAGCAGTCATATTGCCTTGTATCTAAACGAGGTCCGTTCTACCGCCGAGACGAATTCCTGCCCAAACCATTATTATTAATATTTATTATTAATCATTATTACTGTATAGCTATTGGAGTGTAACTCAAAAACTACTGAACCGAATTTTATGAAATTTAAATAGGACCACACGGGAAACACCAGCTTACAAACAAAAAGGTATGATTTGAAAGAATTTTAAGAATCGGTTCACGCAGTCGAAAGTTAAGAGGTAACTAACATTAAAAGAATACAGTCGAATTGAGTACCTCCTCTTTTTTGAAAGTCGCTAGAAAAATCAGTCAAATTTAAAACCTCTTCCCTTTTTGGAAGTTGGTTGAAAATGAGTTTTTGTGATAATAGATAATTTCGCTAAACTAAATTTGTTTGCTTAATCGGTACAATCGCTTTTTAATTGTGTATTTTTCGAAACATTATTTTTTATCTACTAGAAAAACTATAAAGAGGTGCATTTACTTACTAGCAGGTTTGTTTTGAGTCTCTTTGGTTTTTTCTGTCTTTAATTTTTATTTGGTAAGCGAAAAGACTGCCCATTGTACTTACCTAGTTTAAGAGTATTTTTAATTATTTATTTACGAGTATATTTTGTAACAACACTTCTTTGTATATTTGGATTAAGAACTGGTGTATTTTATTAGTACTCGTACCTATGTACAATCACCAAAATTTTTGCGTGGCCAGTTTAAAAAGGTTTTGCTTTTCATATGTGCATTGCAACTCCGCCTTTTGTAATGCCCAATGACAGCCATAATAAGCATTTCCGTTATAAAAATCTTTTGTTCCTACATCTTTTACAAATTTTATGATTTTGTGAGGTCAGTTGCGACTAGCACACGTTGACAATACTTCGATTTTTACATGTGACGGTAATTATTTATATCTAAATTAAATCTATAACCACATAGTATTTTCAATGTTACTTTGATTATTGTATATTATTATAATAAAAACTAGTAGTTCTTTTAAACGTTTTTATAGTAATAAGATTTTTACTTATAACCGTTATTATATATAGATAAATGAAACCCATGTCCACTAGTATTTTTAATGTTACCTTGAATAGGATTATTGTATTTTATTAATCTGTCCGAAACAGCAAGCCTCATTCGAGGAAAGTTTCATTCATAAATCTATTGTTATTTGTTGTCCTGATGCGGACAGATTAAACCATCTATAATAATAATATATATAATTATCTTACCCATTTTTTTTTAAATACAACGTTACACCTGCTTATTGTATTTTAATATACTAAAATAAAAAGTATTATCTAGTTACACACCAATAAGCAGAGAATAGGCGGAGTTAGTGAATGATCATTTCACGCAACATTCACCCTTAAGATGGTTAGGCAAAAATTTTGGCGATCTACATTACTATGTAGATCGCCAAAATTTTTTGTTTGTACCTACATATCTAAACTACTATCACAAATACACAAGGTCATACTTATGATTCTTATACTCTTACTCTCTCGTGAAAATCATGAAGCATAAAAGGTTATGAAATTAAACGACCCTCGGTCCAAGAGATAAATAAAACACACTGCCAGTTCATTATTCACACTCTGCGTCAACGGCAAACCAGAGACAAAAGATTATTATCTCAGCAGTTCTCGCTATAAAGCCGCCATCGCTATTCACGCCGATCCCTGCGTTTTATGACGCTTGGATATGGCAGGTCGCAAACCATATATCATAATATTCTACCCCGGGCTGAACACTGCGCTTGATTTCTACTTAATAGCCTGGAAACGACCGATACGCTGTGAGTTTGCGATAAAATTAGTCGTTTAACCATTTCACATCACTGGCTTTCAGTTTGGCGATGTCACCGTTACGTTCTATCATTGGCGGCAACGTAGCTTGTCTATGGATTGATTCGTGTTGGCAACATTGATTCGTGTTCGCTGGTGATTAAGCGTTTTAAAACCAATAGACGGTTTTTTTGTTATGGCAATATACATCGTACATTAAATACGTAGGTATCAATAAAGCGATAAATCACATTACAATTTTTGACCTACTTTAACTCTTGACGCGTAGTCCGATGTATGATGATAAAAATCTGAACGCTGAAGAAACAAACGACCTATTTGCCGAACCTAGCAAAATAAAATTCTTTTCGTTTACAAACTATTGACATGAAGGAAAAGCCACAAAACTCCCTTTCTCCCCCCCCCCCCCCCCCTTTTTTTGTTTTAGTATAATCATATTGGATGTTATGAAGTCTGGTGGACTCTCCCTTTGACCCACCGATCATACGCTTAGATAAACAACCTCCAAAAGTTTATGAAACTACCATGGAATAGACACTGGCAGAATTGCAATAAGCAGACACGCCATTAACAAAGAAGTCAAGTCAAGTCAAGCCACAAAACAATTCTTTAGGTATTAGTTAAGTGGAAAAGCGCTGTCTCTATCGGAAATATTTAAGTCAAGGCTATGTATAGAAAATGGCCGCCAAAAATTACCGCGAACGCTGAAAGATTTTTTCTTATCGATATCATGATTTTCCGAAGGGCCCTCTCAACAAAAGTTCTTTCTCCGTTCGCATTATTTACGGCTCGCTTAATGGAGTTCGTAAAATGAGTTTCTTCTTGGTAATAAAGGTCGATTTAATGTTTTATGACTCGATATTTAATCGTTAACATTCTATGAACGAAAAAGTTTGTGTACCAATTCGAAGTTTAGAAAATATACCTACTTGCTATTTGTGTTTGATTGGTACCTTCTTGTTATCGTGATTTTGTTTGCATAAGCTGTAGAAAGTACCTGAAACAAATAAAAATACAACTGTTAGTGTATTATATCAAAATAAAAGTGCCTTATAAAAAAAATTGCAATTTATATAAACACAAATATATTTCATAGTACTGATGACACTTAAAACTATTTTATTGTAATAAAATACAGTGAGCGCCATCTTCACATTTGAATAACATCACGCTTTGCGTTAACAGAGTTAGTTCCGTTGAACTCCGTTAGATGGCTCTGTACTCAACGTTATACCACAATGAAATTTTATTGATTCCACCCCCTGGCTAAAGGCAGAGGGGTGGCAGGCGGGATTTTTGTACAAAAGACAATCTCGGCATGTCTACCGACTTTACTGCGCGAGTTTAATTGTAGTCGACGCTCAATTTTAATTTAGTTAGAATGTTTTATGCATTTTTCAATAAATTCGATCAGGCCTAAGGGAACGCTCATTTTCCTAAATTATCTGTAGGTTATAAATGAATACCTACCTACTACAATACTTACTAAATAATTTTTAATTCAACCGTTTCAGCAGAGCAAGTACCGTAATAGTCGTTAAATTTGTCGAGTCGCTAAGATCGATAAATTTAAAGAATCGTATATCGCCCCTAGCAAGTATGGAAGTCATATCGACGACTTATAAGTACGATCGTCAAATTGTCGACAGTATGTCGATTATTATGAAAAGTTTGCATTCAACAACTACGAGCATTTCGCTCTTCTACGATCAAATTAAGGCCGAAGTCTATTTTTTTATTGAATACTAGCTGCGCCCTGCGGTTAAATCCGCATGGTGATGGATGATGACGATGTTGATGAAAATTATCCTCAGTTCTAATTCAGCGCCCCATCTACCTCCATGCCAAGAATAACAAACAACCATCCATAAATAAAAACTTTCGCGTTTATAACACTAATAAGATGAAACGCAATTAAACAATATCTATATTCCCGTGGCCGGTCGATAAGCTATATCGAGCATAATATAGCATATATTTCAAAGCTGACAAAATAATTGTTAAAGTCAATTAAATAGAAGATCTCAGACGTAATTTAACAGTTCCATGCTCAGGTCAACGCCATCTATTGTCAAGTGAAAACAGTTTAGTGTAGCAGTTTCATTGAAAAACACGGATAAAAGGACGTTTTCTATAAACAAAACCTGCTTATTTTCTGAAAATCGTTAGAGCCGTTTCCAAGATCCAGATTATAAACAAGAATTACTCGTTTAAATGTATTAGATAGATTAAGGCGCTGTCCAACCCCAGTTTTAAAATAATATACGATGCTTTACGTAAGGTTGAAAATAGAGTGTTAGATTGGACGATGTAATGCGAAAATGCATTAATTTTGCACGTTTTCTTTATATTTTTTTTATCTGCTCAGTAACCTACATGGTAAAATCGTTCGCACATATAACACGCACCCTCCCACACGCTTACACATATACTCATACACACATACAACACGCACACTCACACATATATACACACATGCTACCTATTTGAAAATTAAGTGCTGCATATAGTTTATTTTAAATAGGTATACTATACTTACTTACAGCAGGCTACCACGACTGTCATCTCTTACAAGTATTATAAATTTAGTTAGTAAAATGTAAATCCATTATTGGCCATATGTATAAGATACACATAAAACTTTGTTGGGCTGTGGATTTTCGATGAAGTTTTCGATTATAACTAACACTATTGAAAAAACTGCTGGTTACTATTTTTGCTTTATTATTTAGTCTAGTGGTAGTATTACTATTTAGTACTATACATTGGCTATGTATTACTTTAAAAAAAATATAGTGTTTTCGCTGAAATTTCTGTGAGTATGGACGTGAAAGTTTATTTTTGTGGACCTATTCAGGATTGTTTCTCCAGAAAATTATATTTATGAATTCTATTCGGTTATTACTCTTTGCCTGTTCCTTTTCTAACTTAAGTATTTTTTTCATAGTATTTTATCTATCTGTTTCGTTACACTAGATGTTTAAAGATTCTGCTTTTTACTATTATCAGGATACGAGCGCGCCTTAAACTATGAGCCTCCGTGAAATTATTCACATACGCTATTCCAGTGACTAGATCAAGTAGCTATGTAAACATAATTAGAGATATCATCGCGTAGACAGTTTACGATGGTGCGTGTCTTCGCATCCCAACCGACGTGGCTAGTGCACTGCCGTATCTATCGGTTATGTCGATCGTAAGTTCGGAGGCGCACGATCACGTGGTAAACAATCGTTTAGCAAATTTGCGCGTATGATTAACAAAACTATAGTGCGTTCAATTAACGGTGAGGGCATTGGTGGCGCTATCATTGTTGGCATTATATTTGAAGCCTGTTCAAAAGTAGGTACCTTTTATCACAATATTGTGCGCATGGTACCTGCGACAAGTTATTTCACACTTTTTGATAATGAAGTCACCATTTTTAGTGACATCTACTTACAGGATCGATTGTCAAAACTTTTCATTGTAACACAAAAACTGCTTGACCGAATTGGATGATTAAATGGGACTACCTCGGTATACTCTACCAAACAAAAAATTATTTTAAGAATCAGTTTTTTTTTTTTTTACTTAAAATTACACTCCACAGACTCCAGGGTCCGTGCCCTTATCAATTTGTTTTATAATTGTTAGAGTACATGGAATAAGGACAACATAAAATATATACACACTTAGGAAATAAAGGAACAATTATTTTTTTTTGTTTTTTTTTTTTGTTTTTTTTTGTTGTTTTTTTTTCCCAATGTTCTTATTTACTAAAATACATGTTAATTACTTTTCTCAAAGTTTTTATGGGCATTCGAAGCAGACCGGTTCCCGGTAATAATCAGTTTAGAAATGGGGGAGAAATTGGCTAACAAACACATAAAAAAACATACACACGAATATATAACCTCCCCTTTTTTTAAGTCGGTTAAAAGCGTTAATTTTGCCACATTGCCCACACCCTACTCGAACGCTAAGCCAAGCATAAGACCTAAATCGAATGATTTTGCTGTCAAATAGTGAGTTGTCAAAAAATTATCACCAACAACCATGCTACGGACGTGAGTCAAAAGTTGCACTTTTTGGTGGCGTAAATAACTCTTTGTTAGCTTTCCTAACGCTGAACAAAAAGCCCTAAACGACATTTTCACCGATTCCTAATTCGAACGCCCTTGTGAACGTTTTTAGCGTTATTAGCCCCACTTCGGGCATGACCATTCTCTTTTTGGGTTTAGCAAAATTTTGGTACAATACTATAAGCGGGCCGATTCATTCATGTCACTCAAAACGAATTATTAGGTATCTAAGTATCAAAGCATTACATTAAATGCTTGAATCATTTATGAATTCATTCCAGTTATAGCCATTGAGATAAATGTAGTAGGTAGTTTCGTGATATACTCAGTATATTTTTTTAATAGTTAGTCCTTTAAACGCTTTGAAAAATAATATTCATTTCTTCAGCCTTTAAGTCGCTTGGTATTTTATTAGGTACATAAATATCTTTATAGTCATAACCTGGTGAGTTTGAGAGCATTGAGTGAGCATTGAGTTGTGCATTTTTATTTTGATAAAGCTACTAACTTATATTGAGATCTTGTTGGATACCGCTATTAAAGTCATTAGAGAAACGATGGAGCCATAATATTAAGTCATATTCTAAACAATTTCTAAACGGACGGTTTACAAATTCTCTATGAATGTCTATGAAAATAACAAAAAAAACATACAACAAAATAAATAATATATTAATAATAATATGCCTAAATGTTTTAAAATGAGACTGAAATTGGCAGGTGCCGTAGTCGGCAGTGATGGAACACCGCAGAGGTTTGGTGGGTATGCTGCCCTTCTGGCAGAGACTCCCACATAACCACCGTGCTCCCCCCAGGGCCGGTGGTATCCATAAAGGATTACTCTGCGTCAAAAAAAAAAAAAGTTGCCAGTCTCGTCCATAGCCCACTATCTCTTTTATCATTAATAAGTTCATATCAATAGCCATACCATTTTACCCATTTTTGTAATAGATAATCCACGTCGCCGTCATCCCAAATTCTGCATAGATACAATTTTATATAGGTATTTTATACCAAACAGGCCTCTAAGTATTGGCTACAGCTCCACTTATGCCTTTGTAAAGGACAGGATAACAAATCCGTGAAAAAGTTTTATTAATAATAATAAATACATATCCAAGCATACACCACCAAAATTTCATACTATACTCGTAAGTACCTTATACTAAACTAGCTGCTGGTGATGGATGATGATGATGAATCTTATATAGCCTATGTTACTCAGGGTGAATGTAGCTTTCCAATGGTGAAAGAGTTTTTGAAATCGGTCCAGTACTTTTTGAGCCAATTCGTTACAAACATACTTACAACTCTTTCCTCTTTGCAATATTACGAGTAGTACAGTTTTACCTACTTAAGGCGCGGTCCAATCCTAATTTTAAAACAATTTACGGTGCTTTACATAAGGTTGAGAATTGCTTACCAGAATGGACGATTTAATGCGAAAATTCAATTGAATACGTGCTGATACTTTTTATATTTATTTCGTACAATCAAATGATTAAATATTAATGATAACGGAGTCCATAGTTCACTAGTAAATTTCATTGGGAATTCGAATATGATACATTCATTGAAATATATTTGCCCATAATTGAATAGAAATGTTTTTTCCCACGAAGCACGTAAGAAAAATTGCAAAATTTAGGGAATGTTGCCGATTTTTTTCTATCGAGCCAAGTTTGCTCAATCGTGTATTGGCCCCCATACTTCGTAAGGACGTATATTCAATTTACACTACGTTTTTTTTTCGAACTTCGGTTATTAGGTTTAAGTGTCGAAAAACTAAGTTTTCTCGAAGTCATATCATGAAATTTGGAACTCATTTCGCCTTAATATTGATCATCCCAATCATGATGATGTTCATAATTAAGAGTACAATTAGTTAATTAGTATGCAGGTGTGTAGTGTGCGGTCGATGGGAGTCGGGGCCATTAACACAACATGTTAATAAATGCAACAATTAGTGTCAAATTCATGGACGTCGGAAGTAGGGTTACCATATCTCAGGAATCCCAGGATTACGACCGGATTTCACAAATCTCTGGAAACCTCAGGATTTTAAGAGCATTCAATATGATACTAAACTAGCTGCTCTCCGCGGTTTTACCCGCGCGGTGATGGATGATGATGATGATGAATCTTATAGCCTATATTACTCAGGGTGAATGTAGCTTTCCAATGGTGAAGGAATTTTTGGAATCGGTCCATTACTTTTTGAGCCAATGCGGTACAAACATACATACAAATCTTTCCTCTTTATAATATTAGTATAGATGGATTGCATTTTAAAGATCTCCCTAATAACAAGTTAAACTAACTTAAGAGGATTGCATAGCTAGTACTTTCCATGCTAAAAGAGAAAACTATTTTACTGCAAAAAACATTGTCCGATTTCAGTGATTTTTTTTTCATGCAATCAACACATTGTTTACTATGCCCGTACTCAATCCTCTTAAGTAATCTTCCTAACAAATAGAGTTATTGGTAGATAATAATTTTACAATTTAAATCAACACTAATTTATTTAAAAGGTTCAAAACAGTTTTATCATATTTTGTGTGTGAATGTACCTTTTTAAGTAAGGTGAAGTTTGACAGAAATTTCTTAGACTGCAGTAAAATCTCAGAATTGATCAGTGGCAACCATAGTCAGAAGGGGCGGGATGGGGCGAGTAGAAATTAATGGTATTCAAGTATATAGAACAGATTTTTAAAAGCAGCCATTTCACGCATTTTTCCGTGAATGGAGCATAATGTTTTAACGCGCTACATCCCTTGTAATACTTTTTTTTTGTACTCCTTTTTTTTTAATCAATGTTTGTTTAGGGGCTGTTCCCAACATGGTATGCCAGCCCCATCGAACCCTAAACTTAATTGACTACAAACTTAAACTTGACTTTAAAACTTATTTCTTAAAAAACTTATATAGGGCTTTCGCCGCATCACACGCAGGTGAACCTAAAATACTAATAAATGAACCTAAATCTAACTTGTTTATACAAAAATTATTAAAAAGATCTTCTCTTTCTCTATAATTTTTCGGGCATTCCATAAGAAGGTGGTAAACATCTTCAAGGGTGCAAAGGGAGTCGTCGTGGCGTTTCGCTGAACTACATAGAATATTTTGTTTTAACCAAACAATAGAACCGACTTCAACACTAAAAATTGTGAAATAAAATGTTGATGTCGGTACCATGATAGTTTAAAAGTAGGTACCTATCATCACAATATTATTCGCATGGTACCGACTTCGACAAGTTATTTCACACTTTTCTACTGACATCCAAAAAGGAGGAGGTATTTCATTCAACTGTATATTTTTTATGTTTGTTACTTCATAACTTTCGATAGGGTGAACCGATTCTCAATGTTTTGACAGCTCCAGACAGATTGAAAAGAGTTAGTAAGTAAATAGTATCCAAGTTTTGAAATAATTAACAATATTTGGAGGAAATGAATTAGTTTCTACAGCCTAGTAAACTTTGTAAAAAATGAAAAGTAATAACTCAGAGTATAAAGTATGTACACTAGTTACGCCCAGCGGTTTCGCCCACTTGGTGACTGATGATGAAAAGTTTTGATTATTATATATGCTTCTATCTCATTCCCAAATTTCTTCGAAATCGGTAAAGTCGTTTTCAAGTTATGGCGTGATCAAAGTAATAAAAAATAATATTAATAGAGATTCATTTTTATATTCTATAGATTATCCTTTGTTTGAGCCCTTTTATTTTTCAACCGAAATCCAAGAGAAGGAGGTTTTCAAATCGACGCGTTTTTGTTTGAAATTTGGTGCTTCCCGCGTGATCCCATTTAAATTTCATCAAATTCTGTCCAGTAGTTTTTGCGTTACACTCCAATAACTGAATAGAATGGAATTCGGTATTAAATTTTTCAAATTGTATACTTGTGTTGAAGTTGTTAAGCAACGACCCACCATGGAAACCGATGACGCAGATTCACATTACCAACTCACATGAGGACGGTACTGCAGTTTCGCAATCAAGCCAACGGCGTTCGACCTACCAAGTGCTACACGGAATCAGACCACCGCGCATCGTGGAACCATCGTGTCAGCATTACGAAATTGTTAACTTGCGGACCATTGTATCGATGAACACTCACTTTTTATTCTCACATCGAATGGATTGTCGTGTCTTATAATTATAAAATAAATGTATTATTTTAATTAATTAAATACCTAACTTTAAAATAATTTCGGTTTTTTTTGCATCCTCGACTTCAGCCGTACGTATTTAAGTCTAAAATATTTTCACCATTTTTAGTGACCATTGCTACTTACGGGATTGATTGTCATTCACCGTCAATAAGAATATCATCACGATAGGCGAAACACTTTTCAGTTATTGAAGTGTAACTCAAAAACTGCTTGACCGATTTGATCAAATTTAAATGGGTGGTCCCCCATCCCCTCGGAACTATACTCTTTCAAATATTATTTATTTTGAGAATCGGTCCACAAATGGGAGAGAAATCGGTGAACATACATAAAAAAATACAATCAAACATAGATCGTCCTTCTTTTTATAAATTCGGTTAAAAATTAAGTCCCGACAGACTCAGCTTTACCGCCGTGAACTAATTCAGATTTTTATATGGCCCAGTCCATGAATCTACTCATATTACCCCATCTATCTATTATTATCTTTCCCATCATGCAACTGTCAATTGTGAACTTCGAAATTCGACTCGATAATATTATAAACAGTCAAACATAGAACCTCCTCGTTTTTTGAAGTCAGTTAATTAATAAGACAATAACAAATTGAAAAAATTAAATACCGACTTCCATTCTATTCAGTTATTGGAGTGTTACTTAAAACCTACTGGACCAAGTTTGATGAAATTAAAAAATTTTAGAAATTAAATGGAGCCACACGGGAAGCACCAGCTTTCAAACAAATAAAGATTTTTGAGAATCGGTTCACATCAAAGATATGAGGTAACAAACATAAAAAAATACAGTCGTATGAATATAATATTAGATATAGAATATATAATAATAGAATATATGCCTCCTCCTTTTTGGAAGTCGGTAGAAAAGATAGAATTTGTTTCCTCTATCTCTACCTATGTGGGCTTAATTTGTGTAAGCCATCAGATGGTAGAAAAAAACGTACTTTAAAGGGTTCCTATAACCGCTTTTTATTCGGCAAAGGTAATTTGCCGTGTGCCTAATCGCCCACCATAACCCACACATGTCGTTTTATGGCAAAAATATTCTAATTCGGCGCCCGAAACGTTCGGCCACCATAAATCACAATAAAGATTTCATGGTTTACACTTGTGGTCAATTTTTAGCATCTGGTCACCTATTTAAACTCTGTTATAGAGATATATCCTGAGGTGGTCCCATGATTTCTTTATAAATTCGGTCAAGTGACTTTTGAGTTACACTCCAATAACTGAAAAGTGTAACGCCTATCTTGATGGTATCCTTATCGACGGTGAATCACAATCGAGCAGCAAGGGTCACTAAAAAGGGTCAATAAAAACCTTTTTCCAAAAAATGGAACCGACTTCATCAATAAAAAGTGTCCAATAAGGACTCGCAAACCGTACGCCACAGAATATGCCCTATTTACATAGGTCCAGAATAATAGTTTTCATACAAATGACATTTAAAAGTTTAGTTATAAATATTTTTTTGTGGTTGGCCATCCTGCAAGATCTGAAAATATTACAAAACATTTATCAAAAAAAAATTTAGGAAATCTTTTGCCCGAATTATCGGGTAATTAAAATATGAACTAAAATAGACACAATATGATGAGTAATAGGAAAACTTTTTATGGTTTTCTCAACTAAATTATCGGATTTAATGTTAATAATATTGAGTGTTGTGTGGCGTTAGTGAACATTAACATTGCATAGCTGTAGCTCCTATACCATCGCGTTAATGCATAATCTTGCATGTGTGTTGATATGTCTGTGTGTTTGTTATTCCTTCAGGATGGAGGTGTATGCACATTTAAAAAAATGTTTGCCGATACCATGGATAAACACTTATGCTCCTTTTTTTCACCATTTATTCACGTAGAAAAAATTGCGAGTGGAAACAATGCTTTATTAAAACTTTAGCCTTTTAGATAATAATCCGAAAAAAATAAGTTTATTGTGCCTACGTGAAAATATAAAAAAACTAGTCTTACCAAATGATATATTAGCCAAAATTCAATAATAAAGACGGCATTCTAGGATATCATTAATTAACATAAATATTCTCTGTCTGAGTTACCAATCTACATTATATAAGCTTGTTCTTAAAAAACTTGTTTTTTTCTTCTAAAGTAATGGCAAAAGTATTTATAAGTTAAAATAAATATATTGATATAATCCAACGTGGATCTATAACTAGATTTTTTTGAAACGTAAATAACACCAATCGGGAAAATAGGTGAGTAGAGTGGTAACACTAATTCTGTTTTGCATACTATTAGAAAAATTTCTTGTAAAACACTTAAAAAGAAATGTTGGTGACTATTTTTGCGTGAAGGGAGACCGTGGCCTTCTTTATTTTACATATCCTTTAATTTGTACGCAATCTAATTGCACAGAACGGTATTTTAGATATTTTAGATTTTTCATCATACTCAGTATCCACAGCGAGTGACACCTGTCGACTGATTTGAATTTGACAAGTGAAAACCAAGTATCCCTGTTAGGGTTAGATTTTTTTGCTTCATTAATTTTGACGTATTAGGCATCTGGAGACAGGCGCGGATCCAGCCCACAAAAAAGGTTGAGGTCACAGCCACCCGAAAATCAGCCAAGTGCGAGTCGGAGTATGAACTCTCTCACAATTCGGTATGCTAAAAAAAATTAACCTATGCCAATTCCGAAACCATTTCGAGATTTTATGTTACAAACCCTTATTTTTCTACTCTGACCTTTTAAAACGATAAGATGCCATTTATTTTAACAAAAAACGATGAAATAATTCGACTTTCATTGACCTCTAAATGACGTCACTTTTTTGCATTTTATTATCTGTGTGACTATTGAAGTAAAACTTTATCTAACAACACGAGCGGACTTTTGTTTTGATTGAATAGAGACTTACGAATTAGTAGGTGTCACTGTCAAGTGTCAAAGTAAATTCTAGTTTCTTTTTTTTTACTCGCGTGCTTTTCTTGGCTCCTCAACGCAACTACATATTTGTGCAAAAAAGTGACGTCATAGGATTCAAATTTTCAAAAAAATATTATAAAATAACTACTGAATATAATACAAAAATATTGAAATTAGTTTCTTATAATGACCTAATCTACGAAATAAAAATATAAAAAAAATACCAAAAAAAAACTTTACATACCGAATTGATATAGTATATCAAGACGCTCGCCTGAGGTTAAGCGTCACGCTTGCCCATAACTGGGTACAACACTTCAAAACCCTGCATGGCAATGCACTGCGCTTTTTACCCGCAGATATAAGATGTTCTAGTTATGTAATTTCGCTGGGAACAAAGAATATCTTATTAATGTCAAATTACATTTTAGTATATCTACATTTTACATTAAATAATTTGATTAAGGCGATTACTTGAATTACAAATGCGAGCTTACGTTTCTTTTTCGCGAAAAAGTTAATAAGGTCAAAGTCAAAGTCAAAGTCAAAGTCAAAGTCAAAGTCAAAGTCAAAGTCAAAGTCAAAGTCAAAATCATTTATTCAATTTAGGCATCAAAGACGCACTTATGAACGTCAACTTTTCATTATAATGTACTTTAAAGACTACCGCCGCGTTCCAAAATATATAGAGCCTACCGAGAAGAAGCGGCAAGAAACTCGGGGCCATTCTTTTTATATAGATGTTTTTACAATGTTTTTACTTAGGTACTACAAATATTAGCTCCAGTGTGTTGCCTTACAAAAGAGAACATAATAATGGTATCAGTAGGGCAAGACACGCTACACTTTGACATGGTAATACACGAGTAGGTAGATCCTGGAATGATCAGTCCCAAGCTGTTTTATCCTCCAAGTAATGTTTTTCTTTACATACATTAGATTTTCATAGATAAACTGAGAGACAACAGTTACAATGTTTATGTCTTTAAACTTCTGTCTAAGGGAAACTCTGGGAGCTAAACTGTAGATAGCCGTATAGCCCCTTTTTACGGTATAAAAATAGAATTAATATCTGCAGAACATCCCCAGAGCAGTATGCCATCCGATGACGCTGTAAATGCATAGAGGCAAACAGCATTAGTTCCTTCGAAACAAAAGACGTAATGCAAGGTCTAATATTGAACGGGGTGGTTTGGTGGTAAATAATTACCACCAAACCACCCCGTTCAATATTGTGTACTAATTAACAAATACCTTATATAATGTTTTCGCCCCATCTCATCATGTGTGGTATCATAGATTTCATAATGAAAGTAGGGTTTGGAACGTCATATTTTTGTTAAGCTTATACGGCATAGATATGTAGTCTCCAGACAAGCGCGGATCCACCGTTGTGGGCACGATGGGCATGCTCACAACCCTACAACACTTGTGACGTCAGACGTCACACTTACATATTCAACAGGCTGATGATATGACTTTGACTTTGGTGGATACTACTTGTATTCCTTGTTTATTTGCTACCAAGAAGACTGGAAAGCAAGAAGGGTACTTACATAATATTGAAAAAGAAAGTATACCATTGCACACATTACATTGCGACCACATTGGACCGCTAACTCAAACAAAGAAGTTTTACAATTATATATTCGCAGTAGTGGATGGATTTAAAAAATTTGTTTGGATTTTTCCAACCAAGAGTACTACTGCAAAAGAAACGATTGAGAAACTGAAGATGCACCAACAAACGTTTGGAAACCCAGTGAGGCTTATCGCTGATCGAGGTGCAGCTTTCATCAGCAATGATTTTCGGGAATACTGTGAGATGGAGCAAATACAACCACCACTACAGGGGTGCGAAGAGGAAATGGGCAGGTGGAAAGAATCCACAGGATTATAGTGTCTATATTAACAAAGCTCTGCATTACAGAGCGCAGATGGCACTCGGCCAGATACGGGCGCAGAGGGCGCACCACCTATGGCGAGCGTTGAAGACGCTTCGCCGCAAGGCGAGGAGTAGGCGACTTGCTCAAGGGCACCACTAAGGTACGGACCTCGGCTTGGGCCATCACCAGGAGAGAGGGGAGTTGGAGAGAATCGCCCCGGTACATGAGTTGACCGTTGAAAGTGGGCCCTATGAATTTTAACTTTATGACTATTTGGAGAGAATCTAACCAAGATATAATTTTTGCCTCAGCCCGCCGGCGAGCTCCGTGTCTGACTGAGTATACCTGGGAATCGTGACCATAACCAGAGATACCTTCAATATTACATTAAGTCACATTAAATATTCAATTTCATGTGAAATTGCCAACACCAAACCAGCGGATAAGCAAGATGCTTTCAAAGTCACCTCATTTTTGTTAAAATATGATAAGTACATAGTTTAGAAGTTATGAATGAATAGATGAACATACATACACACATACGGGTCATAAACATAACCCTCTCATTAGCTTCGCTGTAGTCGGGTGAGAATAGGAACAGTTATTTGAGCGACAAGAGAGCAAATTCGTTTTTGCTGGGAGTGCTGATTTTGAATCCTGAGTGTGGCGAGGGATTCATTAAAAGACATAATTATCTTTTTTGCGAAATTTCTTTAGTTAGTACGAAATTCCGAACGTGTTTGTCTTTGAGGTCCAATTTAAAATCGGAACTTCGAAAGGGCTGGTCTTTGTCTCTCTCTTTCTAATGGCGGGAAAAAGATAGAGTGTGAATGTTTCGACAAGTCTGAATTAGATATTCGCGGCTAACTGAAAACATTTAAAATTCGATGCTCGGACCAGAACCTCGGTGGCCTAGAAAAAAGTAATACTATGAAAACATTTATTAAAAAGTTACTTTGTCTTGTCAGTGAGCAAAATGCGATTTGTCTCTCTGATTTCAGGCAGGAAAACCTACATGTTTGAGCTAGTGAAAAGGTAAATTTTGGTACGTATATATATAAAGATTTCCTTTTGAGACCACAACTGGAGCCAGAAGTGATGTTTCTCATCAACGCCCAGATTAAAAGACCAAACAGCTGTAAAATGCAAATAAAGCCGTTTCAAGGCCCGTAAAAGCGGTTTTAAAACAATTACATTTTATCCCCCCATCCTTTCCGGACCTCTGAAAACAAAACTTCCTGTGTTTTATTACAATGTTAGAACGGCTACAGTTTAGATAAGTAGGTAAGTATGTCAAATAGGGGTGTGGGCACAGAATAAATACGTGTAACACATAGAGATATGCCAATCCGTGATGAGTACAAAACCTGAAGGGCTATTATGTATCTAAGTTGCTAACAAATGTTGATTGAAATCTTGAAAAATGCAGGCTCTATGTCACTTTTGTCAGCTCCAGTCATCAACTTACTAACATTTTTGCTTACTGGAGTTGTCCAAACTGACATAGAGCCACCATTTTTCAAAATTTCAATCAACATTTGATAGCAACTGAGATATAAAAAGCAGCGGCCGTATTCCACGCTTCAACGTATTCTGTTAGCTTCAATAAGTTCATTATCCACTGCGGTATTAAAACTTAACGTTTGAATATTCGTCAGTACAGAGCAAGCATTGTAAACTGTTTACATGCAATATCGTGAGCGTTCAGTCACATAATACAAAGGTTGTGAACTGCCGCGAGCAATGTGTTTTGTTTTTGTGCATATTGCTATGACACCGGCCCCGCCTATTTTTCATCTTTTCATATCTCCCTTGTTTCTGTGATCTGTCGTGGAACATCATGAATGGCCAGATGTCGTAGTACCTTTTTTTAATGTCTTTAGGATTCTAACCTCTAGTAGTAGTAACCTCTGTACTGCCGTGAGATTCTCTAAGAGCAAACTTGCATTTTGACAACATCCGTGAAACAAATGACGAGATTACAAGAAACGTTGGAATAACAACCTTGTGTACAAAGGCGATACATCATAAAGTATTTGACATCGGTGAGCTCGTCAACGTGCCGTGACGACGTCGAATGGCAAGATGTCGTAGTGCCTTTTTTCAATGTCTAGGATTCGGAACGAGCACGAAGCCCACCTGATGTTAAGTAACCTCTGTAACAGATGCATTTCCTCACAAGTGACGAAATGCACCCGCAACCCTGAGACATTAAACTGTTAAGTCTCATGTGCTTGTAATTTCGCCGGCAACCATACCCCTTCAAACCAGAACACAGTATTGCGAACATTACTGATTCACGGTAGGAAAAGGTTTGGTGGAGTACTGCCCCGGACGAACTCAATCACAAAGACCTACAAAAGTAATGTAAAATAAACGGAACTTACTTACACCATTGAAAAACAAGAAACCCTTAAAGTCTTGGTTTAGTAAAACTATAAAGGTATAAATTAATAGTAGTAATAATAGTAATAGTACCCGTTGACTCGCGATTCGCCATATTTGGCCAATAATACAATAGATTTCGTAGAAATGAACCTACTTTTCCAGGAACTGCAACATGTGTGGTTAAAAGCTTTAGGGTTGACCTATGAGATACTTGACCTGTGCGCCGAGCACGAAAATCTGCTTAATTGTAACGTTATCGTATCGTTTACGTATTTAGTACAAACTATGAGTTATCTGTGCCACTATTGTACTAGATAAATGACAGTTTGTACTAAATACGTTAACGATGCAATTACGTTACACTTAAACAGATTTTCGTGCTCGGCCCACAGCAGGGCTATTATGTATCTCAGTTGCTAACAAATGTTGATTGAAATCTTGAAAAATGGCAGCTCTATGTCAGTTTTGACAACTCCATTAAGAAAAAATGTTAGTAAGTTGATGATTGGAGCTGACAATTTTTTTTTTAGATTTCAGTCAACTTTAAATACAACTGAGATACATAATAGTCTTGCGGGGGCCGATTTCACTAACTAAATTGCAATCGAGTCGTAGCTGAACAGTGACATATTTTAATACGTTGTTTTATTCCTCTACTACTACAAACTCAACTACTTAAAAATAAAAGAAACACAAATCACGGAAATATATACAAATTTAATGATAAGCATTCTTGTGATTTTTTTCTGCCGTCACCGTTTTCTATGTTCAAACTCTATCTCTGATTGAACAAGAGTGCGTCTGAGAACTCTACAATGATGCTGTCTTTATGAGACAAACCAATGATTAAAAAATAAAAAACTCAAATAACAAAAAATGTGCTGTGCCTGTGTCATGGACACGGCCGTGTGTTGTACGTGAATAAGTTTCTCCCAGACGAAAGTTATACAAATTGCAAATATCTATACGCAGCAAAATAACCACAAAATGGCGGCGCTTCCCCCTCCACCCCGCGCGATGCGTCAAAGTTCTCGTTTATCGTAATGAATTCTTTGATCCTTTAGCTATCCAGTGGTATAATTTAATTTTGGGTGTAAAGGATAGATTCGAAACTACAACGCCAAATTGTACCCCCCGATTTTCTTATTAGGTTTTTTGGAATGTATGGTAGCAAATTTAAAGACGTTCACGTATTCACGTCAAAATTATTTCGTCATTGCACTAAACCTTTTCATAAAACACACCCACGCACATGGCAGCGCGCCATCTTGTATATTCTCGCGTCATCTAAACACCGTATTCTCAAATATCTGTAAACATGGCTCCCCCAGGACCCCGGTTTGCGGCGCCTCGCTGTCTACTATCGATTGGGCCGGCCATCTACATAATTTTATGTTATCCTAGTAACGTGTGAGGTGGTTAGTCCCCGGGACTCCGCAGGGTTTCTTTATACGGTTACTTATTCTGTTCTCAAGGGTTATTTTAAGTTGAACTACTTTTTGGATACTCGTACATATACCCACCTAATTCAAAACGTCGCCAATGTCGTCATAAAGTTGTTTTGCTATAATCGTTCATCAAAAGTGACTCCCTCTCGCCTGTTGGAAAGCGAAGATGGAATCAAGAAGCGATGACCATTAATGCAGCTTACTGCACTTATCGCCACTGAGAGACGCTATTTCACGCCCCGCTTGAAAGACCCAGGGTCATAGCTGCAAGGAAATACGTACACCGGCAGAGCACTCCACAATTTACTTACACGACAGAGGTAGGAACTGTCAAACTTTTTGGTTCGTGGTTAGAAATTTTGAACAGTATATGGATGCAATGCTGATCGGAACGAGTAGTTCGGGATCGGAATGGTGAGGAAGGAATAAGATTAAAAAGCTCTTCAAATCATTCGCCATGAAACAACCGGTAGAAAACGCTCAGAGAAGCTATAGCTCTACGCATTTGTAGGGGTTCTAGGTGTCGAGTGACTTCAGTGTCTCCAATAATACGGACAGCGCGACGTTGCAGTCTATCGAGAGCATCCATAAGGTACATAGCAGATCCATCCCAGAGGTGGCAACAATAATCAATTGATCATTGATTGATTCATGTTAGCTTTGAACACTGTTCGGAACTATTATTTAATCTGCGACTGTGTTATCTATATATTACTAGAGGCTCTATAAACTGTAGACATCGCGAATTTGTCTTCGCATAGCTAAAACTGAATAAATATTAATATCGCACCTTAACTTGCCAACGCCATCTAGTTTCAATTTATGATACCAAAAACCTATGAAAATAATTTTATTTAGAAAACTGTGTGACTAAATAAACAACAAAAATCGATTTAAGTATCGAAACTCCCAAAATTTCACGAGAATCGGTTGAGAAATGCGATCAGCTGTGTGATTCTCTAATGATTCGTCCACGAGCTCACCGATGTCAAACCCTTTATGAGATATCGCCTTTGTACATAACGATGTTTTTCCATCGTTTCTTGTCATCTCTTCATTTGTTTCACGGATGTTGTCAAAGATACAACGATGTTTGCTCTTGGAGAATCGCACGGCTGTAGAGGAGAACAACCGGATATCCGGACATACGAAGGCATTTTAGCCCGAGCTACTGATAAACTGCTTTAAAACCCCTCCTTTTTATCTTCGTCAGGAACTGACAGCACCTTAATAACGTCATTTAAATTTAAGCAGCGTGTATAAGTAAGGCCCTGAGTTTTGGCGCGAACGCGGAAAAGTCAACGTTTTTGCATTGTATTATTTATCAAAACTTATGCTTTTTTTCAGTGTTAATGTTTAAAATTGGTGGCGTTTTACTCATTAAGTGCTGTTTTACGTGCATGAGTGTGGGCAAGTGATATAATGTGGTGAAACGTGTTTTTCCGTGTTGTTTCCAAAACTCCATAGAAGCTGATGGTAAAGTTGCCACCACTTTACTAAAGCATGACTTAGACTGACTGGACCATGACTGACTGACATTTTGGACTCAGACTCTGACTGACTACAACTAATATCACCAGAATATTCTACTAAAGCTTTGTAATACAAATAACTTGACACTGGCAAATGCACGAGAAGTGCGGGACCATAACCCTCTAAGGAGGGAAAATAAAAATAAAAGTAAGGCCCTATAAATTAAATGATAACATCCTAGATGCTTTCATAAAAAACATAAACCGGAAACAGCTACGCTACAAATCATCTATTTCAATTCCATAATATCAAAAAAGTTTTGATAACGAGTAGAGAATCGTCATTAAACTTGGTGGAATTAACATCAATAATTTGTTCAGGCCTCAGGCAGAGTAACGGCACGCGAACTAACGATATCTCCAGGGTATACCGCCTATCGATTTGTTTTATTGCCAAACAACTTGCCTAGTGGTGTACAAGTATTTACTGGTTACGTAGATACATAATGAAACCTTTTTGTAGGGAATTTTTGTAGAGTACTTTTTCCATAGAATACATTTTTGTAGAGTAGTTTTTCTATAGAATACATTTTTGTAGAGTAGTTTTTCTATAGAATACATTTTTGTAGAGTAGTTTTTCTATAGAATACATTTTTGTAGAGTACTTTTTCTATAGAATACATTTTTGTAGAGTACTTTTTCTATAGAATACATTTTTGTAGAGTACTTTTTCTATAGAATACATTTTTGTAGAGTACTTTTTTATAGAATACATTTTTGTAGAGTAGTTTTTCTATAGAATACATTTTTGTAGAGTACTTTTTCTATAGAATACATTTTTGTAGAGTAGTTTTTCTATAGAATACATTTTTGTAGAGTAGTTTTTCTATAGAATACATTTTTGTAGAGTACTTTTTCTATAGAATACATTTTTGTAGAGTACTTTTTCTATAGAATACATTTTTGTAGAGTAGTTTTACTATAGAATACATTTTTGTAAAGTAGTTTTGCTATAGAATACATTTTTGTAGAGTAGTTTTTCTATAGAATACATTTTTGTAGAGTAGTTTTTCTATAGAATACATTTTTGTAGAGTAGTTTTTCTATAGAATACATTTTTGTAGAGTAGTTTTTCTATAGAATACATTTTTGTAGAGTAGTTTTTCTATAGAATATATTTTTGTAAAGAAGTTTTTCTATAAAATACATTTTTGAAGAGTAGTTTTTCTATAGAATAAATTTTTGTAGAGTAGTTTTTCTATAGAATACATTTTTGTAGAGTAGTTTTACTATAGAATACATTTTTGTAGAGTAGTTTTTCTATAGAATACATTTTTGAAGAGTAGTTTTTCTATAGAATACATTTTAGTAGAGTACTTTTTTATAGAATACATTTTTGTAGAGTAGGTACATTTTCTATAGAATACACATTTCTACCGACTTCCAAAAGGAGGAGGTACTAAATTCGACTGTATTTTTATGTGTGTTATATCTCATAATTCGACTGGGGAACCTTTTCTCATAATATTTTTTTTTGTTTGAAAGCTGGTGCTTCCCGTGTGGTCCATTTAAATTTCTTCAAATTCGGTCCAGTCGTTTTTGAGTTACACTCCAATAACTAATAGAATGGAAGTCGGTATTTAATTCTTTAAATTGTACTTGTGTAGAGTTCATTTTCTATAGAATACATTTTTGTAGAGTACATTTCACGAACAACCGATGAACGCTGGAGTAGACGAGATCAGTTGGGACCACGTTTAGGCAAACGTAGTGGCCATCCGGCGACTAGGTGGGGAGAAGACCTGTGGAAGGCGGCTGGCAGTAACTGGATGCAGAGAGCTGAAGGCCGAGCTGACTACTTGAAAAAAATGGCACTTGATAATGCACAAACAAAAACTTGATACGAAATATCCCATGGATCGCTTCTGGTGCAATCGCACTGAAATAAACCTAAGCCAAAGTAACGAAGTAAATATTTTTAAGTAGAACGTCTTTCCTACTAGCGTTGATTCACGCTGGTTTGGGCGCGAGACGCGTGTAGGGATGTCAACATCGCCACAAAACAAGTGCATATCGCATCTACGTTTTGTTGGTAGCGTACCTACGCAACGGAAAACAATGACATTTGAAAACTGCCAACCCCGATCGCTCTGCTGGCACTCGCGTAATGATCGCCTGCAAGCGTCCTCTGCCCCCACCGCACCGCCTCTTCCCAATTTTGTCGCCTATTTATCGCGAAGATGTTCTACTTGGGGACACGCGCTCCAAGTACTTTTCCTAAACTCCCAATAAATCATTTAAGGAATAGCCAATTTACAACCATACGACGCCAATTATAAACGAGGAACTCGCTAACTTAGTAAAAGTGGTTACAAACAATACAAAAAATTCGAAGTCGTTGAAGCATTATGCAAATTTGTAGATTTCTCTTTGATAACGGCAAAAAAGTCTGACATTGTCTCAAGACGACAAAATTAACAAATAATTACCTACCAGTGGTGCCATCTGCGTGACAGGACGGTAACTTTTCGGATATTATTATCATTTGTATAAATTATTTAGTAAGCTCAAAGTCGCACAACGAGCTATGGAGAGGGCTATGCTCGGGGCTTCTCTACGTGATCGAATCGGAAATGAGGAGATCCGTAGATGAACGAAAGTCGCCGAATTAGCTCAGCCATTCTCTATTGATTCGTCGATGCGCTCGTCGACGAGCTCACCGATGTCAAATACTTTAGGAGATAATATCGCCCTTGTACATAAGGTTGTTTTTCCAACTTTTTTTGTCATCTCCTCATTTGTTTCATGGATGTTGTCAAAGATGCAACGATGTTTGCTCTGCTTGTTGCTGAAGGTTAGCTTGTTAAAGTAGCAGTGGGCATCGCACGCAGAACAGATGGCCGATGGGGCCGAAAGGTTCTGGAGTGGAGACCACGTACCGACAAGCGCACCGACAAGGGAATAGACGACCTGATAAAGATCGCAGAACGACGTTGGATGTAGGCCGTTTCCAACCAGTATATTTCCGTCCTTCCAGGTCGTTTCGAACGTATACGTTCTTCTTCAGGGAGTGTTCAGGCGGGAAGATCGCGTCGCGCATCTTAGGCATAATGCCATGAGGTCTATCCAAACAGTGACGCAGCCATACCGCTCTAGGAAGAACGATAAATGAAAGCTTCGATATTTACACTGTCCCGATAAAGCTACTCGGTTGACAAACCCATGCACTGCAAACTGCCCATAATACGCTATGGTAACGATCGCGTAGAACGCCCATATATCATACAAGATGCACCTTGTAAGTGTGTAGCATCTGCGTAGACATGCTACGCCGTAGCCGTAGTACCGTAGCGCCATAGAATAACTGATAGTGCAAGCTGCGCCGTAACTAATGACGTCATATGTAAAGGTTGAACCATACTGCACGTTTGTGTGTATGGTTATGTTAGTCCACCAAATTGGCGATATTTTGCAAAAGAGTGGAAGTAATTCGCGAATGTGGGTTTTTTGTTTATGGTTAATACTTTAAGTATATTATAAATTATAGAAATCATGACTGTTTGTTGAAGTTATGCAATTTCTAAGTTTCTACTCGATTTAACCCTCTTCCGGAGGTTTACTTTTGTTGGGATTGAAATAGACATGATTTTTAAAGCATATTAATATTAATGGGATGATGATTAAATCGAGTAAAAACTTTGTAATTGCATAACTTAATTCAAGAAAGAGTGATGATCTTTATATTTTTATGGAATACTTTTATTTTTTATGGAATACCCCCAGTTTCTAGAGCGTTTGTCAAAGCCTTGATTGGTTGACCAATTAAATACTAAACACTCATTGGTCAATGGTATTCTATGACGCGATATGTGACCAATCAGCGTCAGTATTCCGTCTGTTAGCTAATCAAACGTTGACAAACGTTCCAGAAACTGGAGGTTAAGTATTATAATCTACCTTCTTACTCAGTATTTTTCAACCGAACTCTCGCTAAACTTTTGGCGAGTAGTCCGATTTAAATAATTCATTTTTTGTTTAGTAGAGTTTATTATTTGTTTCTAAGCAACCGACAAAGAAAAAAAAATACTATTCAAATGAGTCAAGACGTTTTCGTTTTTTTTGCGAGCCTCAAGAACAATAGATTTTTATATACATATTTTTATATTATAAGAAGATTTCTTGTACGATTTTACCTCGATAAGCGTAAAAAATGTTAGTCTGAAGTGAAAAATATTACTTGAGAATATTTTAACGAGTGTCAGAGGTCTGCTTATTCGCGAGTTATCGGCGATCATATGTATTCTCGCAACTCTGATGAAAGTCGATAGTGGCAGGGAAATAATACAAGTACAATTTGAAAAATTTAATACCGACTTCCACTCTATTACTTTGGTAAAAATCAGTTATTGGACCGTAAAATTAACATTTTCAGATTCAATAATTTTTTTTTTTTACTAAAGCATTCATGTAATGTAAAAATAGAACAATGTTCAAAACTAAATGCGAACTTTTTAGTTAAAATAAAACAACGACTGGCGGGCTTTTACATTCAATTGCGACAATTGTGTTTTAATTTACCGCGTGAACATAGATAATCCCAAAAATTTGTTCAAATAAATCTGATTCAGCAAAATAGATGACACTCCTCCTGATTTAAAAGCTAGGCTGAACTAGCAAAAACTTTCTTTAATTTATGAGAAAAGCATAATACAAGCCTCAACCAGTAAGAAAGCCATCCCGGCCTCGTATATAACCGGTTAACTCATACTTGGCATTTACTGGATTCTGCAGTAATGTACTATTTCTCAAAAATGGTATGTAATGTTGCCATAACATCTCTAAAAAGTATCCAGAAAATGAACTCTACCGGAGACTTATTCACAACTGTCCAGTAAGAATGGAGATTTTAAATTTGGAAACTCCTACTATCCTAGTAACAGCCGTTTTCAATATTCTATCTATCCACGGTTTTCCTTACTACCGATAGAAATTTGACATAACGTCCTAACAAATAGTGTCAAATATCTATCTCTAGTAAGGTAAACCGACGATAGATAGGTTATTGAAAACGGCCGTAAGTGTGTAATCTACTTACTGGACAGTAAGTCAGGCTCTTTAGATTTGCTTGGAAAAAACATAGTACCAGACACAGATTAGAGCTTAGCCAGTATAACATGGTTATAGGAGGGAGGCTCCAAACATAAATTATGAGATTGATATATCTCACAATTCATGAGATAGATATATTTTTGGATATCACAATTCATGAGATAGATATATTTTTGGATATCACAATTTATGAGATAGATATATTTTTGGATATCACAATTTATGAGATAGATATATTTTTGGATATCACAATTTATGAGATAGATATATTTTTGGATATCACAATTTATGAGATAGATATATTTTTGGATATCACAATTTATGAGATAGATATATTTTTGGATATCACAATTTATGAGATAGATATATTTTTGGATATCACAATTTATGAGATAGATATAAAGCCATTTTATAGTCTGTGACACTTACATATACGTATCATCATAGCGTATAATATAATTGTTATGTCAAACGAATCCTAAATACGTCAAATTGTCTCTTAATTAGTTCGGCGTGTCAAAGCTGAATATTCCAAACGCAATTATTTAGGGATAGGCTTCTCTTTTCTTCTCGTGCATCTTATTCACACATACTCATTAGACATTACAAACATAAGTGGAGCGCATCTGAAATAGGACCGACTTGGTGCAGGAATACCACATGTCTATAAATATTGATAGTCATGACAGCTAAATTACGCGTTTCCGCTTCCAACATTAAGAAGCAAGACGAAGACGAAGAAGAAGAAGACAAAGCAGAAGCAAAATCATTCAATGGACTGAATGAACGTTTAATTAAGATTACATAAATGTCATAAAACAACGTATAATAGTTCTGTAATATCACATAGCATGCTCATCGCTCGCAGTCAGCAACATGCGCGCCGTCATGGCAGAATGATTGCAATGTCAGTTGTCACCCGCACTGATGTGGTTGATCTATGGAGGAATTACGCGGGAAAATGTCATAACATCTACGTTCATTCGTCGGAAACTAATGACGTCAAAATGTTGTTATCTTTGCGAAATTACAGAACAGTGTTTGGACGCATATGTTCGTATAATGGCCAAATGTCAATCCAATCAATTTAACGTCCTTGAGTAAAAATTTAACGTGTTGTATATTGTATTCTGCTATATATACAAGCTGAAGAAAGTGTGGGGAAACCGGAATATAACCAAGAACACAAAAATCTGATTGGTAAGAGCTCTCGTCTTTACCATATTTATTAACGCTGCTGAAACGTGGACCGTGAGAGAAAGTGAGAGAAAGAGGATGAATGCTCTTGAAATGTGGTGCTGGAGAAGAATGTTGAGAATTTCGTGGACTGAGTTCAGAACAAACCAGTCAATTCTACAAGGACTCAGCATCAAGCAGCGTCTATCCTCCATCGTTCAGGCTCGCATCCTCTCTTGTTTTGGACATATATCGCGGCTCGGTGATGCCTCGATAGAACGACTTGTGGTTCAAGGCAAGATTGAAGGGACAAGATCACGCGGCAGATCACCGTTACGTTGGACCGATCACATAAAGGCAGTACTAAATGGTCCCGTGAACATGTGCGCAAGGAAGACGGCAATTCGTGAGGAATGGCAACGGATTGTGAAGCAAGCCACCACCCGAACTGATGACCACGACCACTCTGGCAAGAGTGTTAAGAGGATTGCATAGCTAGTACTTTCCATGCTAAAAAAGAAAACTCTTTTCTATATCTTAACATTGTCCGATTTCAGTGATTTTTTTAGTAAGTAGCAGTAGTAGTAGCAGTAAGTATTTCAAACTACTATAAATTTCCTTTTTTAGAACTTAAAAAAACGGAAAAAATCAAAACGTACGGGCATAGTAAACAATGTCATGATTTCATGAAAAAAAATATCACTGAAATCGGACAATGTTAAGAGGTAGAAAAGAGTTTTCTCTTTTAGCATGGAAAGTACTAGCTATGCAATCCTCTTAACGACTAAGAAGATATTGTATTCAAATCAATATGTCTGACAGACAACGCACGGCCTAAACCACTGGTCGTAGAGATTTGAAATTTGGAGGGTGCTTTTGTCTCGGTGAGTAGAGGTGTACTTAGGGTATATCGAAATTCAACCCCTAAGGGGGTAAAAATTTGTGTTACGTTTGTATAAAAGTCCTTTGTTTTTGAACTTATAGGTATGACAATGTGTATTTATATAGTTAATTTAAAATAAAGCATGTTGTTCTTTAATATTTTTTGACAGGGATGACTTAGGGGGTGAAATGGAGGATGAAACTTTAAAAACCTGTGAATTAGGAATTACAAATAGACACTTCATTTTTATTTATCTTATTATATATTTTTTATATATCAAACTAGTTGACCCGGCCGCGGTTTCGCTCGCGTGTGATCGTGGGAATTGGGATAAGGCAGCTTTAAAATAAAAGTAACCTTTATTATTCAATAACTTTTTATATATGAATCGATTGAACAACACAACATGAAACAAACACAAAATTGTATGTGAATTTTACGGCAATACAAAACTGAAAACCACATCGAAATCGGATAAGCCGTTTCTAAGATTACCGTGCACAAACGCTCAGACAAAGAGATAAAACAGACGAAAATACTAACAATTTTTTTTTCTTATATTTTCGTATTATAAAGGTCCCATTAGTATTTCTTCTCATTAAATGTTCCATGTACAAACAGCGATCCGTTTCATTTTTATTATTTAAATAGATGACAAACTTATTTCGCTCTATGGACCGGCAAATGACAAACACGGGTTTTGAGGGTAAGTTAAAATCACCTTATTTTTCATGTTTGAATAATTACTTGTTGAAATTACAAAAGTTGGGGCACTGTGACCTTCTAACAGACAGACGGATCGATAAATCCGTATTGAGCTAACGCTTGCCGTTACCATGGCAACGGTCTCAAGTATGTTTCAAGTACAAAGTTACAAGTTACTTGTGGACCGCATTTTCAACCGACTTTCAAGAAAAAAGACGAGGTTCTCAATTTGACGCGTATTTTTTTTTATGTATGACCACGCATTGCTTTTTACAGAGCAGTCTGATTTTGGTATTGTTTTTGTTTGAGTATTACCATTAAAATTTTATCAAATTCGAGGAAGTTACACTCCAATAACTGAAAAGTGTTCGGCTATCCTGATGATCTCATTATTGTGTGGAAACTCATCCTGGGGCCTTAGTATAAGCTCTTAAAGCACGACTTCTAGACAACTGCCTAGTTTCGTACCATGACACTATTCAAAAACCGCAGAAATACCGTTCACCTGTTCTTTTTTGTATTGACTCTCGTTAACATGTCGCTTTAAATCCACTCAGTTTATTAGCTTATAAACATCTAGGCATATGCAATGCTGAGAAAGAAAACTATCGCGAGTTATGTTCATAATTACGCTTTAAAACCGGCTAGGACTCGCGTAATATTTACCGGAGGTTACGTGCTGTGGCGCGCGCTCGCCGCTGTGCACAAGAGTGACTCCCAGAAGAAGAACTTCAAATAAGTTCGAAAGTGGTCGGAGAATATTTCCGGTAAATATTACGCGAGTCCTAGCCGGTTTTAAAGCGTAATCTGCAATGTTGGTTATAGTAAATTGTTTTATTCCCAGAGACAATATTAACCGTTCACCTTTGAGAAAACAATATTCAAACAGTTCACCTTAATTAGCGTCATGGTATGATTTCATTCAAAACTGTTTAAGCCAGATTTAAGAACTGCACGGAACTTGCATGGTTTTGACGAAGCTGATAGTAAGGCCCCAGAGGGATATTAAGTATATTAAGGAAGATATTAAGTACCTACTAAATTTTAGCTTTACTTATTATAATGGACTATGCTTAAATTATTTTTATTATATAAATTAAATTGACGGTGAATGACGATCGATCCCGTAAGTAGCAAGGGTCACAAAAAGGGTGAACTTATATTTTATACAAAATAATGGAACCGACTTCAACACCAAAAAGTGTGTAATAGCTTGTCGAAGTCGGTATCATGCACACAATATTGTGTTAATAGGTACTTTTAAACTATCATGGCACCGACTTCAACAAGTTATTTCACACTTTTTGGTGTTGAAGTTGGTTCAATTTTTTGGTAAAAATTTTTTTCGCAATGTAATCAATGCTGCATATTCATACCCTAGATAACGTCTAGGATATGAATATGCAGATAACTTTTTTTCCTTTGTAAGTGTACTCGTGTATTTTTACATTAGCGAGTCCATCATTGTTGCAATAAATAAGATTTTTATTCTATGAATAGTTTATGACATGATTGATGAAAATGTGTCTATATATTATTATTATTACTATATAATAATAATAAAAAAAATTACTGTAGAGGTCAAATTTCAGTACAATGAAAAAAATGCTAAAAACCGATGTAGTGTAATAGATTACCTACACTAATTAGATTACCTAAAAGAAGGCCTAGCTAGTTAACTAGTAAATAAAAAATAATAAATAAAGTTATAATAATAAAGAATACATGACCTAGCTGAATCACACATTCACCACAAGTCCATACACACTCGTTCCACCAAAGGTTCCAGTTAGCTTCTAGCTTTGTTGGAGGCTTCAGTTCTGGGTTCAGAGAACACGGGGTACCCCCAATAGCTTGTTTTGTATATCAGGGCGAGATTACTCGTCAAACCATACCCTCGATTTGTAATTAATTAACACAAATGAAAATATCATATCCAAGTTCTGACTTCAGGAATGTAATTGACGATATCGTGAGTGATTTCTCGGGTGCAAATCACTATTTCATCAACTTTCAACACCTCTTTTTTCTTTCTCTATTTTTTTGTTTGTACGGACTAATCTCAGAAACGACTCATCATCATCATCATCATCTCAGCCGTAGGACGTCCACTGCTGAACATAGGCCTCCCCCATGATTTTCCAAAAGGACCGGTTAGAAGCGGCCTGCATCCAACGTCGTCCTGCGACCTTCATCAGGTCGTCTGTCCACCGTGTCGGTGGACGACCTACGCTGCGCTTGCCGGTCCGTGGTCTCCACTCCAGAACCTTTCGGCCCCATCGGCCATCTGTTCTGCGTGCTATGTGCCCTGCCCACTGCCACTTCAACTGGCTAATCTTCTGGGCTATGTCGGTGACTTTCGTTCTTCTACGGATCTACGGAGAAACGACTGGACCGATTTAAATGAAATTTTGTATGGTGATAGCTTATATCCCTGGTCAACATATAGGATACGTTTGATCCCGGTAAATTAATGAGTTCCCGTGGGATAGTTAAAAACTGTAATCGAGGCCACGCGAGCGAAGCCGCTGGCGGGACAGCTAGTATTATAATATATGCTATTTTCCAAGTTCAGTAATATGGGGAGTGTCTATACCACAGGCTTCTAGCCTAGGTTAGAGTTCTGAGGCCTATTTTAAACTATTTGAATGCCAGTATCCAGTCATGTGTACTTAAAATTTGTATTGTTTATGTCATATAATTATGTACAATATGCCAATACATTTATTATTATTTTTATTTTTATGCAACCAATTTCACGGGTTTCACCCGATCCTTTACAAAGGCATAAGTGGGGCTGTAGCCAACACTTAGAGGCCTGTTTGGTATAAAAATACAAAGGAGTATCAAAAACAGACATTTTGGATGTTGTTTTTTTTAGGAAGGACATAGAGCTTTTTGTCACTACTGGCTTAAAAAGCGACACCGGACTGTCCATTTTGGATGAAGGGTAACATGGTACTTATATCTATTACAAAAATGTGTAAAATGGTAAAGCTATTTATATGTATTTATTAGTGATAAGAAGATAGTGGGCTATGAAATAGACTACGGCAGGTCTGCCAATTTTAGACTCATTTTTTAATAGTTTTGGGCAGGTGTTGACTTGCCCCACTAAACGGAAACTAAAAAAAAAACTAAAGTATTATTATTATTTCTTTTATTCAAAACAAAATCACGGATTTCATTCGGTCCTTTACAAAGGCGTAAGTGGGGCTGTAGCAAACACTTAGAGGCCTGTTTGGTATAAAAATACAAAGGAGTATAAAAACAGAAAAAATGTTGGATGAAGGGTAACATGGTACTTATAACTATAACAAATATGGGTAAAATGGCCAGGCTATTGAGATGAACTTATTAGTGATAAGGAAGATAGTGGGCTATGGAAGAGACTACGGCACCTGCCAATGTTAGTCTCATGTTAAAATATTAAGGCAGGTGGTGACTTGCCATCCACTAAACGGGCTCCCCATAAAGGCTACCATGAGTGGTGACAAAAGACACAACGTTGGTGTGGATAGCTAAAAGGTATCGAGAGGTGTGCTGCGGTTTCACTAGAGCGCTACTACTGGCGTTATGCCCTTTAACACTTCCACCCTTGGTGCTTTTTGTTACTTGCTCTTGCGTCTCCACCCCCGGACGGACAATTAAGGCAATCCGGGGGTCAGGGGTGTCATTTAGCCCCAGGGAGAATCAGGGTCCGCGGTGTCGCCACTCACCGACGGCTCGCCACAAGGCCGCCCCTGCGGGATTATTTATTATTATTATTATTGTTAGTTTGTTGTTTATTGTTGTCAGTCACATAAATAAGTCACTGTCCTGTCTAAGTAAAGTTCTACGAAGGTAATGTATACGTTACTATAACTTTCTAAGGGGCCTAACGAGGAAACACATAAACGTTTGATGATTTTGTAGACTTTGCCTATAACCGTGTACCGTTACAAACCAAACAAACTATACTAGGAAAATAAAGCGAAACGAACAAAATCCATTGTTGGGTAGTCTGCTATCTTCGAATATTTAAGTTACTAGTGGTCACACCAGAGAAATAGTCGCATTTATTATACATATAACACAATTATTCCTATTGTACAAAGTCATTGAGTCCGTCCCTGTCATCCAGGACCGCGAAAGGGCGGGTCCAAACGCATTAACGTGCCCTGGCTTGGTCACTCGCTGCGTCACTGTCAAACGCAGACATGCTGGCGCGCCGGGAACTGAACCCTAATGATGCAAGTTTGGATTTTTTGCAGTGGTTACAGAGAATTACCACATACATACAGTATAATGTATACATACAGTGTTTTTCTATTTAGTACCTTTCTATGATGCTTTATTTGTGTAAGTAGGTATTTTTACAGACTAGACCACCACACCACAGACTAGCTGACTAGCTGACCCGCCGCGGCGGGTCAGCTAGAGAGCGTGGACTAACGTATTCACTCACACACTATGTCAATGACAAGTGCAGCCGGCAGATATGTATTGAAGCGGCGAAGAAGAGCGGTAAGAATGGAGAATTTTAACCAATAATAAAGTAATAAAGTTTAAAATTCACTCCGCTCCTGTTCAGCTTCAATGGCGGAACACAGATGAGTATCACACATTTTATTCGCAGAATGTACCTACCCGAGCTGAGTTAGGGTGAGGTTGCGGAGCGAGAACAGAAAACCGCACAATGCGATGCGGTGCCGAAAGTTTTTTGTACAGATGTATTAAACAATAAATTGATATACCTAGATTTTTATTATGGTTTTCCAATACATAAAGGTACACCTATTTTATTATTATTTTCTTGAGTAGAAAGCGTAAACTTGGACATTATTCAGCTCCTTGACATTCTTCTTTTAGGACATTATTCGTGCAAATCATTTTGCCGCGTATTAGCGGTAAATTTATTATTTTTGAAAATATTACCTTTAAGTTTTCGTAAAGATGCACGAGTGTTGACAAAGTATACAAAATCATGAACAGCTGTTTCTTAACTTCATGTCAATCGGCTTAGACTTGTAGTTATGTTATCCTTCACTTCACATAGACCAGCCGATTTATTGTCTAGCTTGAATCAGAATGAAATGTCACTTCATTCTCATTCCCGTTGATAGTTCCAGCCAATAGGTTTGCAGGGTTACGCCCAGAATGGGATTCAAATGTCAATATGAAACACATTCCCATTCTCTGTAAAGATAGACAATACGGCCGCTGATAGTGGCTTATGGTGCTGTCATTTCCTGACAAAGATAAAAAGGAGAGTTTTAAAGCAGCTTATCTCATAAACATTGATTTACTAAAAATTACAAAACATATGTGACATTTCCAAGACTTTTAGGTAACACATTGACGAAATCAAAAACATATTTTAACATAACTTGATTGAAACTTTCGTAAGTATTACACATTTTAATGTTATTTGACGGTTTAACTTACGCGGTAGGTATAGTCGAATATCTCGACCGGTTTCGTGACCGTCCGGGCCACTTCATAGTACGTAAAAGCGCGAACGCAGCCGGGTGCGCACGTACTCCATGTAGAAGTGGTTCGGACGGTCACGAAACCGGTCGAGATATTCGACTATACCTACCGCGTAAGTTAAACCGTCAAATAACATTAAAATATTTTAATATACTTGAGTACATTTAAAAAAATATCATACATACTACTTATTTAACCTTTAAAACAGTTTTTCTCTTTCAATTGTATTTGACATGAAATACATGTAATAAAATAGATATTTTAATACACATACATTGACGGATAACTTTTTTATTTAATAGTGAATTATTTCATCATTATTTTTTTATGAATTTTTATACGTTTTTACGAGGTCTCATTGCTTGGTTTCTCCGACGTCCGCACCAATCCGCACTCGCTAGCAGCTGACAGCGCCTTAATTATAAGTAGACTTATTTATTTAACTGCGACTTGATGATATCAAGAAGAAAAATCCCACTTGACATAATATATATATGTACTTAAGTGGATAAGTTAAGGAGTTTTACAAAATTGTGCAAATGTGTCGCTTAACTTCAAACTCGGAGTAATCCAATTCTGAGAGTTTTTAAGATTTTGGTATCAAAACAAAGGGTAACAAATAGCTTTTAAACAATTCAAATCAGTTGTGTATAAATCCACATGGTTCTTGAGAAATAAACCGTCAAAATCATGAGATTTTATTAAAGTCAGACAGATCCTTAGGATAGTTTTTTTCAAACATAGTTAAATCCACGAGAGCCAATCAGCGAGTTGCGTTTGTTCAACATGGCCGTCAGTCAACGGAAACTCTGCCACAGTAGCAACGTACACTTCCGCTTTTTATAGTTTATTTTTATTTTTTACACAGTCTCCATGGATAATCCAATTAAAATTGAGTCACCAAATAAAGCCAGCAAGCGGCCTTATATAGAGTGTTTGTTTGTCTCTATACACCTTCAGGCCAATACAATTCAAAATCCCCAATTTTGCTTTGCTTGGCCTGAAGGTGTATAGAGACCAAATTCAACTAAAAACATCCTGTCTAAAACATATTTTACAAATGTTATGGTGGTAAATAGGTACGATTTCCGAGAAAAAGGGAAAATTCACAAAAAAAATTTAAAAAATTGGGGGGTCTGGGATATTTTTTTGGCCAACTAGTATTCTCCAAGTGGGCCCCCGAACACGCTCATTTGGTATGTCGGTCCCTCTACCAAACATCCTGTATAAAATTTCTATAAATCCATACTGAGTTTTTTCAAAGATAGATAAATTTCATTTCATTTTATCAAATGAAAGTAAATCGTATCTTGATATGTAGTTTTTGAAAGAATGAATGGTTATAATACTGAATTTGCTGAACAGGATCGTTTTCTACAATACTGTTGGTTGCCATAATAAATAGAAAACTGCCTTTTATTTAAAATCATCGAATTAAGATTACTATCACTTTTTTTATATCTCCTAAGAGGGTAGAGTGGATTTAACCGAGTTTGAAGTTAAGCGACACATGTATAGATGTGTGAGTGTAGATAAAAAAGAAACATAAAGTTGCCAAACCTAAAACGTCATTAAGTCTGTGACAAGCGCAAAGTGCGCGATCTAGATCCTATCTACGAATAATAATAAGTCAGGAACAGTAACTGCGTTAAAAAAATGACCCAACAAAAGTCGTGTTCAAGTAGGCGGGGCTTAAAAGTCGTGTTCAGTACGTCATCAGTCGGACATTTTTCTTGCAAGCGAGCACACGTGAAATCTTCGCATACATTTTAATTTTTATCATTGTGAACTACAGCTGTGAATCATCATGCCAGCATGTGTTGTGAAGTGGTGCAGGATCCATACAAGATTAAAATGTCCAGGAATCACTTTTATTATTACGTAGTAGCAAAATTATATTTATATTCAAAGATGTCCAAATGCGTATACAAACCGAGATGGTCAATACTATGCAAAATAAAGTCAGCCAATTTTTGTTAATGTATATTTTTTTGCAGAACTGAATATTGAAATGTAACAGCAATGTATTTTGCTTATTTTGTTTTATTTTCATTTCCTTGCCGATCCAGTGCAGTAAAATAAATGCCTATCTGCACTTAAGCTAGAAATACAAGAGTATGACTACATGCCTGTGAAAACCAGCATTATATACTTACTCCGTTCATTTTAAAGATAAAAAATAAAAAAGTAAATTGAATGATATTGTATATGTACCATGTTACACAAAACTGCAGATCCTCCCAGTTTGTACAATAAGTACTACTGTTTTTTTAGTTATATTATTATGTATATCAAATCTTATATTAAGCATTTTAACGCTGATGATTAGTCCCGAAAAAAAAATCAACATCTCTAAAAAATACTACAGAAAATGAACAATTAACAGTAATAACCGATTACCTACAGTTGCATAATATAGCATTAAAAAATAGTTCATTGTTTGGTTGAATTACGTAAGTACATTAAATTTTTCAAGCTAATGAAAATTCACCCTCTGCAAATTTTGAAGTGGTTTACTTGAGTTGCTCATAAATCTGTCAGTAATATCAACACAATGCTTTTCTAAAATAATTGATAATGAAGGTATTCTGCGACCACTGAAAAACGTCCACCAGGCAAATAACGAATATCCTATCCTACTTCCTACTTATATCCCACTAATACTCGTATCATAAATGTGAAAGTGTGGATGGATGTATGGATGGATGGATGATTTTAATGAATGTTTGTTACTCAATCACGGCAGAACGGCTAAACGGATCTGATTGATATTTGTCACAGAGATAGATTATAGTCTGGAATAGCACATAGGCTAATTTTCATCATCATTATCATCACCCACGCCGGTGAAACGGCCTAATATTCTTGGGTACATCATTGACAAAATAACAAGATCTCCACCGACGCCAAGATCGTAATGATGACTTACTTTCTGTCAATAGAGTTCTGTCAAAGTTGTGTCAGTTTCTGATAGATTATATAGTGCGTTCGAATAGCCCCAAGTTGACGAAAATAACTCTAAAACGCTCACAATGGCGATCGAATTGGAAATTTGTGGGTGAAAATGTCGTTTAGGGCTCTTTTTGTCCAACGTACGCAAAGCTAAAAAAGGGTTATTTATGCCACGGAAAAGTACAATTATTAACCCACGTTCGGAGCTGCGGTTGTTTTTGATCATTTTTTGACTATATATAGAACTATCTATTTGACAGCACAATCGTGCGATTTTAGGCCTTATGCACGGCTTAGCGTTCGAGTAGAGTGTGGGAATAGCGGCAACAATAACTTTGAGCTTTACGAACGCTTTAACAAAAAAACCAACAATTGCAACGTCACCAATGCCCTCATTGCTAAACGAACGCACCTCGAGTCATAAGCACGCAATGATTTTGCTAGCTCGATACACTAGACTTGCTTGGCGATAGAGTTGGCATGTCATCCGTCTTTGTTGTTCAGCCGACTGTAGTCGAGGGATTCCGGCATCACGATTAGGTGAAATATCAATTTAGCGGTCTTGAGTGAATCGCCCGCAATACTTACATGTTATTTTTAAACACAACATAACGTATGGTTTCGCCTATATATCCTCGAAGGGGTAAGCAGCGGTGTTCCAACGCCTACATTTAAGTTAAGTTTGTTTTTTTTTGTTTGTGCCTTAAGTTTGAGTCGCTCGTATTTTGACAGCTCGATACACTAGACTCAAGGGGGATAAAATGTAACACAAATACCGTCAAGGGTGATGAAATGTAATGACAGTTTATTTAATGGTGATTAATTTTATATTTGTATGTACTCGTAATTCTTGTCTTTTATTATTAATATTTACTGATTGATACACTTAGTATTTATTTTTTCTCTTGGATTTCTATTATAACAATGGCGTTTGACCATGTTCATATTTTATGATATTTTGGTATTTTTAGATGGATGTCTGGTCAGGGTGAGGCCTTGGAGAAGATAATAAACTACTCGAAGTACTAACCCTGCGCAGACGTAGTCGCGGGCACCAGCTAGTTAAATATATTTTTGGTTATTTAATCAATTTACTACATTGCGGAAAAAGAGTCTCTTCTAATTACTTCTAGACGAAAACTTAATATTTTGCGGGACATAAAGTTCACTGAATTTTAAAAAGTATCCGATATAAAAAAAAAACAAATAAAAAACATTGTGTATATATTATTGACTTGGTCCAATCCACTTGTTGCATTACATCGTCCACGCCGCTACGACTCAGTTGCCATAGTAGACGTTGCAGCACGCGCGTGAGCCAATCCCTGCTTTCCTTCTGAATTTAAACCAATCACCGAACATGTCTATTTGTAACCTCGGAAGTAATTCGTATTTGGAATCATACGTCGTTTTGGTTTTAAGGACCACTTTTTGTGTGGAATTGGTTCTGAGTTATGCTTCCTGACATTATTTATTCGTAGGATCCTATATTGTTTGTGACTGCGTGTGAAGTGTGTAGACAGTTAGACACCTTATTCGATAAATGTTTGATATACCGGTGATTAACGATAGTGGGTGATTAGAGTATAATTAATAAAAAAATACCAAAAAATGGAACCGACTTCAACACAAAAAGTGTGAAATAAGTTGTTGAAATCGGTACCATGATAGTTCAAAAGTATTATCACACTATTATCACAATACTTTGCGCATGGTACCGACTTCGAAAAAAAAAGGTGAAAATATTTCACCATTTTTAGTGACCCTATTTACGGGATCGATTGTCAATGATGATATCATTGTCATGACATCAAGATAAATTTACACTTCAGTTTTTGAAGTGTAACTCAAAAACTGCTTGACCGAATTTGATGAAATATAAATAGGATCACCTCGGAAGTATACTCTACCAAAATAAAAAAAAGAATCGGTCCACAAATGGAGGAGAAATCGGCTAACATACACATTAAAAATACATACACACGAACATATAACCGTCTTCTTTTCTGAAGTCGTTTAAAAACACTACATTATTATTTTACTTATTACTAAGTACATAAAATTGTTATTTAAAGGTGCTGACAATTGAGCTTCTTTAAAAAACCTTCTAGCCTTTTTAGCACTAGACTATTCATATCCGAATTAGTAATAAACTTAGCTAATCTATTGTATACAATGTTTATTTTTAACTAGAAGACGTGAACAAAACATACGTTTCCTAACTTATCTATGTATATTATATTTTTTCCTTTTTTACAAAAAATCTTTGGTTTTAGGGAGGCATTTAGAGGTCCTCACGGATAGAAACAGTTTTACAATAAATTGACATATTTATACTTTGCTGTTTTATAAAAATGTAATGAACATTATGACTCTAGAAAGCCCACTTCTAAATGGATCTAAAATACGAGTAGCTATGGCATTTTAAAAAGAAAAAAGACGAAAATCTTTATGTAATATCATACATTTAGGAAGATATACAACGCGTATATTATGTCATTAAAAAACGAGGTTGCCAGATTTAAACTTCCTGAAATATTTCTGCCGCATTCAACTTGCGGGCTCTCTTTTCTTTTTTATCTCGAGTAAATCTCTGTAACCATTTCCTTCGCTAAATGATCCAGTTTTTTTGATGTATATATTTAAACAACTGCCTTTAGTGGCATAAATCTTGAAATAGTAGACTTAAGTAAGTCGACTTAAGTTTTCCGATAATTAAACTATTTATTTCTTTTGCTGACTATCAGTTGGCTCTTGATTGTCCCGTCTACAAAACAGTGGGACAAACTCAGATTTTCTATGATTACGTCATTAAAAAAATATTTCATGATAACTTTAGATTTAGTAAGACATTCTATTGATAATAATTGGTACCTACATTATACGTCAGGTAAATCAAATAAAAGTAACATTAATAATTCAGTTAATTTAAAATTAATTTGATTTTTTATATGATAAATATAACAGCCAAAATAAATACTACATATAGTCGTTATTTTTTTATAGTTACTAATCCAATAATGAATTAATAATGTCAAACGCAATTAATACAGGTACAATAAAAAAAAATAGACTTCCATTCTATTCAATTATTGGAGTGTAACTCAAAAACTACCGGACCAAATTTAATGAAATTTAAATGGGACCACACGAGAAGCACCAGCTTTCAAACAAAAAAGCTTTGATCCAAAAGAATTTTGAGAATCAGTTCACCCAATCGAAAGTTATGAGTTAAACATTAACAAAACACAGTTGTATTGAGTATCTCCTTCTTATTGGAAGTCGGTAGAGAATATTAAAAATATTTAAGTACATAACTAACTGGCAAAGCCAAATAGAAACAAGACAAATTTATTTATTTAGCAATGTACCTCTAACATAGAAAAGCAACACACCCACTGCCATATCAATTCTATAAATGCAAGCGAGTTGCTGCCAAACTTGGAAATAGGTCGGGAGCCGAAGTGTCTGATATTCAGACAATATGAACTGAAGTTACACTCTGTATTTGTGTTTCGAAGCTGTTGAGCTAGTCCGATTTCAGTATAAAGTTATTTGTGTAGATATACCTATGTGTAAGTTTACTGAACTTAGCTGCTGAACCCCACGACTACGTAACAGATGTAATTATATTCTACCAACTGTCGCCTGCAATTTCACTCACGTGGTGAAAATCATCGATTCGAGTTATTCCGAGTCCTAAACCAGAAAAACATGGACGGGCGCTTGAGTTGTGCTGCGTAAATAAATCCTTCACGTCCACGTTATTAAGGTATATTTTTGTGATTTGGATATTTTTGTGTATCCTCTTCTTCTTAAAGTGCCTCTCCAACAAGTGGAGGTTGGCGATCAGCGTGGCACAGTCCTTCTTGTTTCTGGTTCGGCGGAACAACTCAGACGCCCCTGATATTTTTATGATATTTGTGTATGATATTGATATATTTGTGACTGATATTTGTGTATGATATTTGTGTATGATATTTGTGTATGATATTGATATATTTGTGACTGATATTTGTGTATGATATTGATGCGGTATTTTTTCGAAAGGTAAACATATATGTACATGTATGTGTAGACAATAAATATTCAAGAGTTTTACCTGCTTAAATGCTACCATGGAATGTCATGAAGTTTGAAAAGTCGCGACTCCAAAGGTTAAGTTGAGAAATCAATAGGATAATACAAAAGGTTGTATATTGAAATACTTTTAATCTTTTACGGTTATTTTCAAAACAGCTCATAACAAATAAATCCCATAGTTTTCATCCTTTCGCAGTATGTTTATTATGCATCTATTTAGGCACATGAGTGTCACTCACGACACCGCCACATTAATTATTGCATTTACATATATGATTTTCAAAATAAAGAATATTTTCTTTATCGGAGGAGACTCGTATTCGAGTTCTACCATCAATGTTCTATTCACAATCTTAATCAATAAGGATATGTTTTATATTGTACTATTGGTACTATCCAAGGACCACGTTCAGTATTCGCTGAAGGGTGAGGCTACGGACGTGGACAATTCAGGCTTCAAACAAAGTCGACTAATTTGCTCGTGTTTCAATTTATTATCATTATCATGAACCAAAGGTACTGCAGCTTATGAGATTATGCCGCTCCTAATTCGCGCAACTAAACCCGGTCCTGGATGCATGCTACTTTGTTACTACTTTTTTTCATAGTTTTATAGTCACCACGTTACCAACCGAGTCGTAGGGCCATAAACGTCAATAGGGATAGGAATGTGCAACGCGTCATAACATGTTATCGATAATCCGCTACCTGAATTCGACCCTCATTAGCGCTCGCCTATCGCTAGCTTCCTATGAGAAAGAATAAACGTTATTTATTTAACATTCATTACAAACGGCCCTTTTCAGGGCCACAATACTGTCTACTATGTTTCTATCTGATTTTATTCTTATCGATATGCGCCTATAACCATCTTACGCACATCACTATGCGGCTCATAACACCCACAAGTGTGAGCGAGTTAGACATAGTGAAATGATTTATGGCCGCACGACTCAGTTGGTAATGCGGTGACTATAGTAACAATTTCGCTCCAGTCGCTCCATAGCTCGCTGAGTGACTTTTGAACCTTCATAGATTTAGAGATGGTTTCACTCCAGTCTCTACTTTAGTTGTGTTTTATTTGCCATAAATAGTAACATATCACAGATTTTGAAATGTAGACTACATTTGAAAATCAGCAATGCAATTTACGCTGATATATCCCGGAATAGATCGCAGTTTATTTCCGGTGGACCACGCTATCTGGATATTGATTTGTGGACCGCGCGGTTGCCGTGTTAATGTGAGCGAGCCGTTTCCAGAACTGGCTTATTTTGGGAATTCACAGCGACATTTTGTGAAATTTATAATGACCAGTTAATAATATTTAGCTTCGACGTTTAATGATTTTATCAAATTGAAAGTGCATTATGTAATATTATTTTTTTCAAGCGGATCGACAATCCTGTCAAAATGTTTTTTAAACGACACTTCACTACAAACATCGCAGCATCCAAGGTCAGACAACAAACATGTCTTCATCACTAAAATATTCTCTATGGCCAGAGATCGAACCTAAATCTGAGCAAACAAAGATCAATTTAAAGTTAAACGCCTTATTAGCAAAACGTCTGTGCCTTAATACGATCCTCAATGAAATTTGACCTATTAACAAAACGAAAGGATTTAAGAATAATTAACTTTCAAACTAAAACTCATATAGATACTCTCAGCTAAGTTCTAACAAGGAATGGCTGAATGTAATCCGTTCCATGCGCCAAAAAGAAAAAAGCTGTGTATTGACACATAACCTAATTCCGTGTCATGTCATGAGAAATCCCTCTATTTTTGTTGTTTTCCCGCCATTCGCTCGCGTGATGCCAAAGGCGAACTTATCCATACAGCCAGAAATCCTGCTTTATGCGTATTGGGGCTGTTTACGGTATGACATCGCTATAAAAAAGAATAAACAAACAGAGGTACTTGTCATATAACATGCTTCCAAAGCCTTTGGAAAATGAGCGTCGCAAAAATAAGACATTGGTTTCTTTTGTTTCTTTTTCTCTACACCTTATGATAAGGTCCTTATCTCACCTATTTTGTAACACGCGACGCGCCAACGGCTTCACTCGCTTGGTGTATCAATGAAGCCACGGAAAAAAAACATCTCCATAGGTAAATTAGACATTTCTAAAAATAATAAAGAAAATATCCTCGTCTTAGGAATTGCTGGATCAGCCAGTACCAATAATTATAATAACCTCGCGAGCACAGTCTTATCAGCGGCAATTTTTCGCAGTAAGTATTACACAACCGATTATCTCGGCAACCACTTGACCAATTATGCTCAAATTACAAGGGCTGCGAAGTCAATACGAAAGTTTCAAGTATTTCTAAATAATGCTTCTTTCGGTTGGATGGTACTGTTAAACTGTCCAATAGATGTCGCTCCGTCCCCGCAAGACGGTTACTCAAATAGAGAGTTAAAATTCGATGCTCGGACTAGATTCTCGTTGGCCTAGTTGGTCAATGGCGTCTGACACGGAGAGTCAGAAGACGCGGGTTCGAATCCCGTCCGAGGATGGAATTTTTCTCTCTATAAATTTCAATGTTTGAGATCAATTATGCTCATATACAAAATTCCTTTTTAAAGTCAGGTACCTGATATCTTTGAGGAGACTGACCGAGACTGACGACTTCGAAGACCTACCGTATGCCACCATCTTAACAAACAACAACCACTCTTCCGAAAGCGCCCGACTAACAAAAAGGAGACCCACGGCCTTATTGTCTATCTTTACGGACAATGGGAATGGGTTTAATGTTGACATTTGAATCCCATTATGGGCGAAATCCTGCAATCTTATTGGCTGCAACCATCAATGGGAATGAGAATGAAGTGACATTTCATTCTCATTCAAGTTAGACAATAAGGCGGCTGATACCATGTGTACCAAATTTTAACCAAAACAGTCGGTAAATAGCACCACAGCAAACTTCTCCGAATTTTATATGAATGAATGAATGAATCATTTATTTAGACACACTGGCTACAACAGCTTAACATATATTAAATATTACAATGCATACAAAAACAAAAGTAAAAAGAAAAGATAAATAGATACATCATACAATAAATACTTAGATCGCTGTCATGCACAGTCCTGCCTAAAATGGTCTAAGCTCAGCATGATGCTGCAAGAAGACTTACAGCGCTGATTTTCAGCCTACACCTTGGTGACGCACAAAGCTGTTATAATATAATATTGAATCAAAGTGGACATGTTTTACACAAGGATAATGAAATAGATGATGATTAAAAATTCAGTCTAAAGTCAGGTATATAAGTATTTACCGACAAGGAAACGGATGCTAAGTGAGATGCCTAAGTCCATATAAAAAAAGCATACGTATAAAAAAATTGACATAATTATTGGTTAATATGTTATAATATTGTTTATTTGATAACGAGGAGCATAAGGAGGAGAAGTGTATATCAAACTATATCAGGTTTATAGCTAGTACTATAAATATCACGAAGCTGATTTCTGTAGTTCAAGTTCAAGTTCACTTTTAGGAAAAGTATCCCCCCCCCCCCACTCAAAAAACCCGACAATGCAAATATATTGAATACTACGCAATAATAATGGTACGCATTTTGTACCAAGTTTCGTTGAAAAATGCGCCCATTACAACAAGACAAACATACAACCTAACAAACCTACGGACGGATAAAACGCCAACTTAGCCAGTAACGCTTGGCTCGCTCGGTCGATAAAAATAAATACCATGAGACGGGGAAACCATGATAAGTATATTATATACTACCGACTGCCTGCGACTTCGTTCGCGTAGTAAGCTCGGCCCTCGTTCTCGCCATAACCTTCAATGTTTCCTTCAGAACCTTCTCCTGACAATCATTAACACAGCAAAAAAGAGGTAGCTAGATTGTTCCATCCGTTCTCAAGTTAAAGAGTGAGCAAGAGAAATAGGGGTTCATTTTTATATATATGGTACTTACCAGTTTCGTACCATAACCATTTCTTAGTGCTGCTTTCCATACTAGAATATTTAGTGCTGTAATGATAGTAAAAAGTCATTCGTTTATCATATTGATGACCAATATGTAGTTGCAGAAAATGCCACCTGGTTAAACGAGTCTGCTTACTAAGCAATATGAAACGTATTTCTAATGCTTCAGGCCTTCAGCCCATCAGCTTTCCTCAGTTCTACGGCTTCACTTCGACATAAATGACGTCGAAATAGATACGGTTAGTTAGACATAGAGAAAATAGAAGTGTTATGTTTCTAGGTCAACAAATGACATGGCTGTAACAGGAAACACTCGTATAAATACGGAAGTTTGTGTGAGTGCATGTTGAGTTTAAAAGACGATAAACGACAAGTACAATTTGAAACCGACTTCCATTTTATTCAGTTATTTGAGTAAAACTCAAAAACAATTGGACCGAATTTGATGAAATTAAAATGGAACCACACGAGAAGCACCAGCTTTCAAACAAAAGAATTTTGAGAATCGCTTCACCCAGTCCAAAGTATTGAGGTAACAAACATTAAAAAAATACAGAAGAATTGAGTACCTTTTCGAAAGATCACGGATGAACTGATGCATCAGCTCATCCGTGATCATGGCGCTTGCAACAGTGCCGCAATATCGGAAACTCAATAAAAATATACATGGTGATTAAAAATGTGAATATTTCTAATGTTTGTGACCATGATAGTTTTAAAACTTATAGATATAGCTTGGTTGTCTGTTATAAAGTTATGGAAAGTATTGTTATGTACCGCCTTTATTGTAATCAAAACGTTCCCGATGCACGCAGCAGTCACTCACAGTGTCCAGGTCTCGCAGTATTGTGCTGGACGCGGGATTTTATTAACTTGATCACTGGAAGCAGGCGGTAGTTGCCGACCAACCATCATTTCTATTGAAATTAGGGTGTTTTTTAATTTTATGGCCTCTCTTAACATTTTCAGGGTCGAGGTATATGCCTAACTTGTAATTGTTGAACCGTATATATATATATACACCTTTACGACGTACTTTAAAAAACACCCAATCGACACTTTTCAAGCACACTCCAAACACCGGAAAGGGTGGTTATGCCCATCGCCCCGACCATAGCTAGCATTAATAAGGGCAGACCACACTGCGTGCTAAGCTTTAGCTTGCATAGCTGCAGAGTCATAAGATAGCTTAACCTTTGCTCTACGGCCAATTCCTATACGAGTTAACAAAAGATAAATAAACTATATAAATACCACTTAGCTAGCCTGATGATTTCATCGTAATACAATTAAGTAGAGATTTTTTTAATATTATGTTTTAACGGTTGTATAACGGGCAAATTGCCTATGAAGAAGTGGCCCGGAAGGTCTCAAAACCGGCCGAGATAGTCGACTGTGCCTACCGCGTAAGTTAAACCGTCAAAATAATAAACATATTGCAATATTTATGAATTCAATCAAGTCGAGGAATGGCATATATTTTCTACCGACTTCTAAAAAGGAGGAGGTATTCAATTCGACTGTATTTTTTTATGTTTGTTACATCGTAACTTTCGGTGAAACGATTCTCAATTTTGTTTTGTTTGAAAGCTAGTCCCCGTGTGGTCCCATTTAAATTCCATCCAATTCGGTCCAGTAGTTTTTAAGTTACACTCCATTAACTGAATAGAGTGGATGTCGATTTCGAATTTTCCAAATTATACTTGTATAAACGTCCATTTGCAACTCCTCCCCGGTTTTTTTTTGTTTACGTTACAGTGTAAGCGAATCCAAAAAAATGCGGGGGCTGTCGCGCGAATAGCGGTGTAAGCCTTACACTGCTGTCAGCATGATGAGCTGCGTGAGCTAAGAAATGCTAAGCTATGCTGTAGGTCTACCACGAGTTTACAACATTGACATCAATCGATGCGCGATATCGACTGCCGCGAAAAAAATTTATAAAAAAAAGAACAGTGCCACCTCGCGGTCAATTGTAGAACTAAAATTGACAGCGAGTACGCCAATCACAAGCTTAGGTAGGCGAGATCGAGTATCGACTATAGATGACATTTATGTCGCCAACCTCGTGTTAGAGTTGTTGGCGTAGCTTGCGGTGTGGCGTGCGCTTTATCCGTCCGGCATCCAATGAGGCAAAGCCGCGATCACGCTGGGCTTTTTCTGATGGCACTTACTGACGCAGTCAGTTTTACCTTATCTGTGCTTACGACGAAGCGTGAACAGTTGAAGTTGTGTATGCGTAAAGGATTTCTACACCCAAAGTGTAGGGTGAATACTGACGATGAGACAATAGATATTATTTAAGTATATGAAAGAAGGAGATAGATAGAGTCAAAATCACTAATTTTTTTTTCATTTATTGGGTAAACAAACAGTTACACAAGTTTATTCATAAATAAGGTATTAACTAAGAGTACAGTAATAAATGTGACACCAACACCGTTTACCACAGGTTATGTATATACGCATTATATATGTGGCAGTTGAAAAGTAGGTAATACTATTCTATTATGAAAGCAATTTATGAATCTTATCTTTAAATATACTAGGACGCGTTGCCGCAATATCTATAGAATTAAAGTTTTTATTATATGAATCCACCAGTCTATGAAGTGGAGAGCGTTTACCAGCGTTAGTAGCGTTTACCAGCGTTAGTTATTAACTTAGTTACTATTAGATAAAGAATTAATAAAGTTCGAAGTACAGTTGATTTGGGTAGCTTTGAACGGTTAGTAGCGTTTACCAGCGTTAGTTATTAACTTAGTTACTATTAGATAAAGAATTAATAAAGTTCGAAGTACAGTCGATTTGGGTAGCTTTGAACGGTTTTACAGTATTTGCGATAATACACTGTGATTTATTTATACTACAGGCTTATTTTATTGACTAAATAGTGTCCTTTTGAGTTGATTTATTTTTCTAACACACTAAATTTACTGAAAAAATAACAGAATTATCCATAATTTCCCCAAAACTCAAATTCAAAGTTGTCCTGAGTGTTGGGTAACTATGAATATAATTTTTTTTGATATAAAATCCTATATTATTCGATAATTTTTAGGTTTGGGTAACTTTATATGACAAATCAGACCAACAAACACTTTAAAAAACTTCACCACGGAAAAGGCGGGAAATTTCCAAAAATATGACATTGACAGTTTATTTTTTTTATTAATTTTCATTGCTACAAAACATTTTGGCGGGTTACGATTAGGGCTTGCAAATATTCGAAAATTTTGATATTCGATTATCGATTTTTTTTCGGGTACTATTCGAATTATTCGAATATTATTCGAATAACCGAAAAAAATATGTTTTTATTAGAATCACCTCTGATTTTATTCTTTTAAGTGTTATTTGCATAAACAAATTAAAATATCAATATGAAACAAAATTAATAAAAGGTTGTGTATTGCGAATTTCAGTATTCGAATATTCGAACTAATATAATATTCGAATTTTTCGAATATTCGAATATTCGAATGCAAGCCCTAGTTACGATATTGAAATAACCAAAAGATTCCATGTAATAAATGAAAAAAACTTTTTCGAACTTTCGTTCAAAGTTAAACCGCAATTTAAAGTTACCCAATATTTACTTACTTATTTACGTATTTTTAAAATATTTATAAATGAGTTCGGCAACCCGATGTGATATGTTCAGAGACCATAGCGAAAACAATATTAAAAAGTATTCGCGTACATTTCGTATCGTAAGCGTCCACGCGTCACGCTTCGACGTTCAAACTGTGAGTTATCTGTGTCACAGTTGCCCTAGATACATGACATATTGTACTGTTTCACGTTCCGAACGACACGTTACGTTACACTTACGCAGTTATTTGACTTATTCATGCTAGGCACTGTTCGGACGCATCACGTACGTCAACTTAAGCATCGCTTCTTATTTTTTGCGATACTTTTAACCCCTCATTTGACTCTTTATATATTCGCGACGTCATCAGAACCCGATATGAAATCGAAGATATGACACGTTTGAAGTTACTGTTCAATATGGACGCAGTGACTCTCGAGTGTCGCTCCGGTGGAGAGCCATTGACTGTCTGAAACTAATTGTCGGGGGGGCTTGTGTCAGACACTCGATCGAGTGTCATGCTGGCCGATGGGGCACTTTTGAAACTTCAAAATTTTATTTAAGGGTTCCAAGACTGCGGAATTCTAATCTATTTTCTACCGACTTCCAAAAAAAAAGGAGAAGGTACTCAATTCGACTGTTTTTTTTTATGTTTGTTACCTCATAACTTTTGACTGGATGAACCGATTCTCAAAATTCTGAAAGCTGGTGCCATTTAAATTTCATCGAATTCGGTTCAGTAGTTTTTGAGTTACACTCCAATAACTGAATAGAATGGAAGTCGGTGTTAAACTTTTCAAATTGTACTTGTTATTTATCTCAATGAGTTTTCATCTATCTAATACCTTTAAACGAGATATTCTTGTATATATATATATTTATATATATATATATATATATATATATACAAAATAAATATTTCGATTATGTCTGTTATATACATATAGAAAAAATACAATAAAGAATTAAAACATCAGTCTAAAGATTCAGACTACCCGTGAACATGGTGCATGTACCTAACTGTGCCGAAATATCGGAAACTCCAATATCTATTAATTCTTCCTATACCGTGATAATTAAAACAAAAGAATTATGAATGAAACTGACGTATATGTACGTCTCTGGGACGCAAAGAGTTAAATAACAATAATTAAATAAATATGTGTGAAACTCACGACAATTTTCAAACTAAAAAAACATGTCATAGTAGATTTAACATTCTATTTTTGCGTACGATAAAACGAAATGGGTATTGAGTTAAATTAGAAGTTTCAGATTACCGACCGAGCGAGTGTTGAAGCATGAGCGTAGCGTCTCTGCTATACTCGTATCTTGAGCAAAATGCTTTTGATTATTTGTCTGTCCGTATGTCTAGCTGTTCTCCTCTACAGGGGCCTTATTCGCTATGACCATTCTAACATGCAACGCGGTGCGCTACGATATCATCGGGAATGATTGTGAAGTCCATACAGTTTTATCATCATTCCATGAAGATATGGTAACGAGCCGCGTTACTTGTTTGATGGTCATAGCGAATAAGACCCCAGGTCGCATGTCTCAACCGATTCTCGTGACATTTTATGAGCAGTTTCGATAATTATATAGACTTTTTTGTCAATTCAGTTTTTTGCAATTTTTCTAATATAAAATGAATGAATAACCTACAAAAGGTTTTTAGTACCATAAAATGATACTAGATGGCGCTGGCAATCCTTAACCCTTTGTGTCCCAAAGACGTACCTAAGTTATATACGTCAGTTTCATTCATAAATCTTTTCTTTTAATTATCTCTGTGTAGGAAGGATTTTAAAAGCCTAAAAAACTTGCAGACAAGTAAGTCGAGATTGTTTTAAGGTGCGCGTTGAATATTAAGCCATGCAAAGACATACACGCGGGCTATATAAGTATCTCACATAGACACTAGTTTTAAAGGCCTCAATGTTGTTTAAGGTATATTGTATATTATATATATATATGCAGTATTGCTTTATAGCAGGAATATCTGATTATGCATATGGTGAGTTTGAGAACCCAAGTTATACCATCAGTGCAAGTACCGAACTTACCGATCGATGAATTTGAATCTTGAATTCGTCATACTTCGAAAAAACTGGCTATATCGATCTTGTGTCAATCATTGCAAGTAAGTTACAAAATTAAGCAATCGGTAGACACATTCGATAAGCTTTTACGATTATAACGGTGACCCTAGCATGTAACTGTTAAATTACGTTTGAGATCGTCTATTTAATCAATTTTAACGATTGTTTTGTCAGCTTTGAAAACGATCTCGATATAGCTTATCGACAGGCGAGGGGAATGGGGATATTGTTTAGTTGCGTTTGATCTTACTAATAGCATAAACGCGAAAGTTTGTATTTATGGATGAATGGATGTTTGTTATTCTCTTACGCTCAAACGGTTGGCCGAATTTTGATGAAATTTGGCATGCAAATAGATGGGGCCCTGAATTAACACATAGGATAATTTTCATCAACATCGTCATCATCCATCAGCATGCAGGTGTATCCGCGAGGCGCAACTAGTATTCAATAAATAAATAGACTTCGGTCTTCTTTTGATCGTAGAAAGAAAAGCGAAATGCTCGTAGAAATCTTGAAATTATAGGACGCATTGTGAAATGCAAACAATTCGTAATAATCGACATACTGTCGACAATTTGACGATCGTATAAGTAAACGATTACTCTAAGCTAAGTTTTTTAGTTTAATACAAAGATTGATTATAATAATAGCAGTTTGTTCTTATCATATCCATCCTGCCCGCCCTTCCCCTACACGAGTTATATATTCTTAGAGTTATATACCCCCCATATCACACTGATAAACTAATGTTGCACCTCGGGAACTTGTGTCATATAAAAGTTGTAACAAGTAACTATGACTCGATGGAAATAAAATGCTTATTCTATAAAATGACTTACAGACTTGAAAATAATTGGAAGACTTCTGCTTGATATCAGAAGTGCAGGTTAGATCAGAAGTAAGTACCTGAAACGAATAAAATTAGGATATTTAGTATCAGAGAATAAATGAAAGTCTCGAATCTTCCTCCTTTCACATGTAGCATAGTACTAAATTGTAAATCTGTGTCGTATAACAACAGTTATTAATAAATTGATTATGATTATCTTGAAACTTGATTGAAGTTATAACTCATATTAGAATCTCTCTTGCTCCAAATTTCATTTGTTTTTGGCTTAAGCAACACTTACATAACAACGCCATCTATTGTCAATTAAATAGCTTTAGTTTTGCTGTGTCGGTAACAGGTTGTTGCAGCAGTTTTTCATGGCCTGAAAACACGGATAAAACGATGTTTTCTAAAAATGATACCAAACTAAATCGATTTATCGCCCCGAAACCCCCTGCATACTAAATTTCACAAGTACAATTTGAAAAATTGTATACCGACTTCCATTCTATTCAGTCATTGGAGTGTATCTCAAAAACTACTGGACCGTATTTGATGAAATTTAAATGAGAATTTATTATTAAGTAGATATTTTTTTACCCATTAGGCACAAAAAGTATTGCTTCTCTTCTATTTCTAGCTTTCATTCATTGCCTAGGTTTACTTAAATAAATATTTATTTACCTTGATTGAAGTTATAATTCATATTAAAATCTCTCTTGCTCCAAATTTCATAATTTTATAGACGATTTCATTTACCTAAATTTTCTTTAATTTTAAATATAAATAAACTTCTGCCGGAACTTTCTGACATAAAATAACAAGCGCAACTCAGTCGCTGTTAATGTTGTTTTATTTGACAAGACTGCAAACAGCTGTCACAAATTTCTCTTTTTTTAGACGGCATATACGTACCTATGCTGTTTCGAGTTGAGTCCGCTCACAAAACTCAAATTCATAACATTTATTCTGTATAGGCCTACGCCACATACAAATTGTCATTTTACATTTATTTTTTGTTAGATCTACAACCGGATCGGAACGCGACCACGACTGAGAAGATCCGGCAAGAAACTCAATCTTTTAAAAAAATTTGTATCAACAATTTCTTAATGTATATAACAAATGCACGCTTATTTTTAGCTCTAGTGTGTTGCCTTACAAAAGAGAACATAATAATTGTATTAGTAGGGCAAGACACGCTACACTTTGACATCGTAATACACGAGTAGGTAGATCCTGGAGGGATCAGTCCCAAGCTGTTTTATCCTCCAAGTAATCCGAAATTTTGTAATAACCTTTTTGACAGAGTTTAGTTTTATTTATTTCAATTTGGGATTCTTACAGCTAGGTGTTAGCTTTAAATACATGTAGGTGCTGAAGGCCATTTAAAAGATTCCACTAATGAATATAAAATAATATGTTAATTTAATTAATTATTTAATAATAATTTAATAATAAGTTAATTTATTATGTGAATTTAATATGTTATGTTGGGATCTGCAGACCTATTACTTTACAGTTACAAACAAATATAGATTGACATTAAAAAAATGGCACCTCTATGGCACTTTTGTCAGCTCCAGTCAAGAACTAACCCTCAGTTTCTAGAACATTTGTCAAAGCCTTGATTACTTGACCAACTGAACACTAAACGCTCATTGGTCAACGGTATTCTATGACGCGATATGTGACCAATCAGCGGTCAGTATTCCGTCTGTTAGCTGATCAAACTTTGACAAACGTGACCAGAAACTGGAGGTAAGGGTGATATTCCACTCGTCAAATATCTTTGTTCAAGATTTCTTTGTAATTTGCGTAGTTGATTGCTTTCATAAGCATCTATCAAAAATATCGTCATTGAAATTGTCAACGAGATTGTATTTGGATTGAAATGTCAAATGTTTGATCAAAATTTCTCTACGTGATCGAATCAGAAATGAGGAGATCCGTAGAAGTACGAAAGTCACCGACATAGCTCAGAAGATTAGCCAGTTGAAGTGGCAGTCGGCAGGGCACATAGCACGCAGAACAGATGGCCGATGGGGCCGAAAGGTTCTGGAGTGGAGACCACGGACCGGCAAGCGCAGCGTAGGTCGTCCACCGACACGGTGGACAGACGACCCGAGGAAGGTCGCAGGACGACGTTGGATGCAGGCCGCTTCCAACCGGTCCTTTTGGAAAATCATGGGGGAGGCGTATGTTCAGCAGTGGACGTCCTACGGCTGAGATGATGATGATGATGATGATCTCAAAAACTACTAGACTGAATTTGATGAAATTTAAATCACACGGGAAGCACCAGCTTTCGAACAACAAAATAATTTTGAGAATCGGTTCACCAAGTCAAACGTTATGAGGTAACAAACATAAAAAAAAAATACTAAAAATACAGAGGAATTAAGTACCTCCTCCTTTTTTAAGTCGGTAGAAAAATTCAAAAGAAAACTTATTTATATACAAGCTGCGTTCCGCTGTTTTACCCGCGTGGCGATGGATGATGACGATGATGATTAAAATCATGCATTATTCCAGCGCCTCATCTATATACCAAATCTCGTCAAAATCCGTTCAGTCGTTTCTGTGTAACAAACCTTCATATATCTAAATACTAGCGTTTATAATATTAATGAGATCATAAATAGGATTTATGCGTATGCACATACCTAATTTTCAAATTCGTAAAACCGAGTTCTATTTTCTTCTCCTCGGCAGCCATCTTGCAAATCATTTCACGCATTATTCTCTAATCGATTACGTCTGTCACGTCAAAACGTTCCAGTTTTACGTTCCGTTTCCGTTCTCGATATACTTAGTAAATAATATCAAACAGATGGGTCAAGGAAAACAGCTTTGCAGTTATTTAGTATGATTGCGACCCCGATTTTTATAATATAAGTATAATATGAGACAACATCCACACGCGGTGTTCAGGTCCCAAACTAGGCAGAGCCTGTACTATGGTAACCTGATGACTGATATACATACTTATATACACATACACACCCAGACACAGCTCAAACAGACATGTTCATGCACACGCGGTGTTCAGGTCCCAAACTAGGCAGAGCCTGTACTATGGTAACCTGATGACTGATATACATACTTATATACACATACACACCCAGACACAGCTCAAACAGACATGTTCATACAAACGCGGTATTCAGGTCCCAAACTAGGCAGAGCCCGTACTATGGTAACCTGATGACTGATATACATACTTATATACACATACACACCCAGACACAGCTCAAACAGACATGTTCATGCACACGCGGTGTTCAGGTCCCAAACTAGGCAGAGCCTGTACTATGGTAACCTGATGACTGATATACATACTTATATACACATACACACCCAGACACAGCTCAAACAGACATGTTCATGCACACGCGGTGTTCAGGTCCCAAACTAGGCAGAGCCTGTACTATGGTAACCTGATGACTGATATACATACTTATATACACATACACACCCAGACACAGCTCAAACAGACATGTTCATACAAACGCGGTGTTCAGGTCCCAAACTAGGCAGAGCCCATACTATGGTAACCTGATGACTGATATACAAAAAACTCGTAAAGTTTCTTTCAATTAAAGGAGCTTTTAATGGGATTTAAATGGAACCAGCACGAAGGTATAAACTATTTAATAAAATGAATAATCATTATCAGTTCATCAGTACCGTTGATTGAACCGTTGCGTAGTTACGCGCGGACACAGAATTCGCCCTATATGAGACTATACAGGTGGAAACTTTCAGCGGGGCAGTAAGAGGAAGTACCTTATCCGTTGCAGCTACCCGAAAATGGTCTTAAGAGACTATCTATAATTTTTTATAGAAATTTGATCCCCATTTTTCAAAAGAAATTACAGTTAGCAAGAAAATAGCCATTTTACACCAAAACATTTTTTTATGCCAATCGATCCTGTTTCTAATACTGATCAAAAACTTCTATGGGACCAACCATCAAAGACCATTTTCGAGTAGCTGCACCAGATAACTTCCTCTTACTGCCCCGCTGAAAGTTTCCAGCCTGTATATATCTATGTGAGCGGACATAGGGAAGGACATACACACATCAAAAAAGGTCTACGATCACTTTGAAAAATCGAAATCTATTTTGTTACGGTAGATCAGACTCTGATTTCTTCATCTACTAAAATAAAAGCAGAAGTTCGGGCCACCTCTGGGCTTGAAGTTAGCACTCGGACCAATCGGAATTGCTTGCACCAAGCTGGATTACGAGCGCGGAGGTCTTGGCGAGCTCCTCAATTCCCGGCAACGTCAACGACGGAGATTCATCATCATCATCATCATCTCAGCCGTAGGACGTCCACTGCTGAACATAGGCTTCCCCATGATTTTCCAAGAGGACCGGTTGGAAGCGGCCTGCATCCAACGTCGTCCTGCGACCTTCATAACGTCGTCTGTCCACCGTGTCGGTGGACGACCTACGCTGCGCTTGCCGGTCCGTGGTCTCAACTCCAGAACCTTTCGGCCCCATCGGCCATCTGTTCTGCGTGCTATGTGCCCTGGCCACTGCCACTTCAACTGGCTGATCTTCTGAGCTATGTCGGTGACTTTCGTTCTTCTACTAATCTCCTCATTTCTGATTGGATCACGTAGAGAAACCCCGAGCATAGCGCTCTCCATAGCTCGTTGTGCGACTTTGAGCTTTGACGGAGATTGCAGTGCAGCAATAGAGCCACGTCCCCAGACAGTGCCAGAGCTCAGGGAAGCCGCTATTCAAGAATGGGACAGGTTACCCCAAGAAATGCTGGATAACTTGATTCTCAGCATGCCCAGGAGGATCACCTCATGTGTTCGAGCCAGGGGAGGAGTTATATTATATTATATAACTAGTTGCTCTCCGCGGTTTCCCCCGCGCGGTGATGGATGATGATGAATCTTATATAGCCTATGTTACTCAGGGTGAATGTAGCTTTCCAGTGGTGAAAGAATTTTTGAAATTGGCCCAGTACTTTTTGAGCCAATTCGTTACAAACATAAGTACATACAAATCTTTCCTCTTTATAATATTAGTATAGGTAAGTTTAATTTAAAATATTATATCAGCTTATGCTAGTGATCACAAACTTTGTTGGTGTGTGTACATACATACATATACGTAGACAGTTCAGTTTTATGATTTTGCCTGACTGCAACGAAGCTCATAGGGAGGTAATGTGCAATTCATAAAATCATTTATAGAACTGAACTGTCAACTGAAATTACCTGCTTTGGTTTGGTAGTCAGCTAAAAATGAAGGTATGATAGAATTCCTATTGTTATGTTTGTTTTTGTACATGTTATGGTTTCTACATTTATTAAACATGTGTTGTTGACGATCCAGCGGCAGGTTACTATCGGCTGCTTTCCATCCCAGTGCTTCCGTTCATCACCACGCGACATCGCGTCTCACTATACATTTAATCTGTGCATTCGGTTCAGCACTCTACAGTAAACAAATATGGCTAACTTCCAGGTAAAAGCTAGGGTTTAATAAGGTTTTGGCAAACGTAATCGAGTAGGAAGAACTGAGAGATAGGTCCTCACAAGAACATGGCATGGGCACCTTGAAACATATTCTGCCTTAAGGCGCTGCCAGAAGCCAAAGTTCCATAAAACGCAATTTTTTTCGTCGCGTAGTTTAGACGCACGTTACTGGTACAAACTTGAAAAAAGAGTGCATAATTAAAACTTTTAATAAGTACAGTTTGAAAAATTGAATATCGACTTCCATTTTATTCAGTTATTGGAGTGTATCTCAAAAACTACTGGACTGAATTTAATGAAACATAAATGGGACCAAAGGTTCTGGAGTGGAGACCACGTACCGGCAAGCGCAGCGTAGGTCGTCCACCGACACGGTGGACAGACGACCTGAGAAAGGTCGCAGGACGACGTTGGATGCAGGCCGCTTCCAACCGGTCCTTTTGGAAAATCATGGGGGAGGCCTATGTTCAGCAGTGGACGTCCTACGGCTGAGATGATGATGATGATGAAATGGGACCACACGGGAAGCACCAGCTTTCAAACAAAAAAGAATTTTGAGAATCGGTTCACCCAGTCGAAAGTTATGAGGTATCAAACATATAGTCGAATTGAGTACCTACTCCTTTTTTTGGATGTTGGTAGAAAAAAGACTTATGTAATAATATTGCACAATCTATCTGGCACCTTGAAGAAAAAAATTGCAAATAAAACGACAGAAAATAATCTTTTGTTTCGAATTTCTCAATTTTTTTAGCTAAAACATGTATATTGTTTGTAATTGCAATTAAGATGATTTATTAAATTAAAGAAATATCTAGATTTTTTAACCCTTGTGGCATCTTTTATTTTTAAACAAATTAACACTGCGAAAAGTGATCGTGTTTGCAGACGCACGCTTGTTCCTGTCACGGCCAGAGCTTCACCCGCTCAAATATCTAAAAGTTTGCTCTTGCAGGGCCTTAAAACATGGACTAAACATTGTCTCATAAACCGTGGTTATTACCATTATATAATGAAATGGGGCTGGCATACCATGTTGGGAAAAGCCCCTAAACAATAATAGATTAAAAAAATATGCTACCTCCTTGAGTCGTAATCCTCATGTCTGAGGGTCGTGACCTCCTCCACCCATTGTCCTTTTTTTTAAGATATTACGCCAGTGTGCTCGGTCACCAGCTATGTGTAGAGCATCGTAAACGGATGTATCAAGAGTGGTGCGGATCTGGTCGGACCTACCGCATTGGACTGCGGCCACATCTTTTGCCATCGACTTTTCCAGTTACCACAAGTTTCTCGAGGTTATCTCCCTCCTTCCTTTCTAGCGATGTGACCAAAATATTGCAGAATTCTCTTCAAGCAAATGGAAGACAGTCTTGTAAAAATATATATATATATAGGTATAATGAAATTCCTAAAAAAAAGAATTAAACTCGGGACTATTCTTAATCCGTGTTTTATAATATGGCGGTAAATTTTTGTAGTATTACTTTTTAAAACACTAACGCCTGCTTAAGCGATTTCAAACATTGAAATTAATAGAGAGAATAATTCACATCCTCAGACGGGATTCGAACCCACGTCTTCTGAATCTCCGTGTCAGACGCCATTGACCATTGATTGAAAGTTTAAGTATTTCTAAATAATGCATTTTTCGGTTTGATAGTACTGAAGCTGTTCAATAGATGCTCGGACCCAAACCTCGGTGGCTTAGTTGTTCAATGGCTTCTGACATGGAGAGTCAGAAGACGCGGGTTCGAATCCCGTCCGAGGATGTGAATTATTCTGTCTAAAATTTCAATGGCGTTAAAAGTCTAACAATTCTCTATACCAAAGTTATACAATTATTTATACTTACTTATATATTATTGTGTATTATACATCTTATATACAGAATGAATTCACATTGTTAAGTGTGGAACAATCGCCTGGAAGTAAATAATCTAAGACATATTACCAAATATTTTCTACTGACTTCCAAATAGGAGGAGGTACTAAATTCGTTTTTTTTATGTTTGTTACCTCATAACTTTCTATTGGATGGACCGATTCTCAAAATTATTTTTTTGTTTAAAAGCTGGGTTTTTCCGTGTGGTCCCATTTATTCGGTTCAGTAGTTTTTGAGTTACACTCCAATAACTGAATAGAATGGAAGTCGGTATTATATTTTTCAAATTGTACTGGTCTTTAAATTAAGTGCAGAAACAACAATTGAATAAAATTACCCTCCTAAACGCAACCTCGGTAAATAATTAAATAATCATAACATCACTCTGTCCCCATTCCGAGAATAACGGACTAAATAAAACATATCCCGCGTTTGATGTCGACAAAATAAATAAAAATAAACGCCACAATATTTTGGCTATTCAAATTAGTGGAATTTTTATGTAAAAGTTTTCTTGATGTACCGCCATCAAAATACTTACCGTTTATCAATAAACATAATAAATTTATGAATAAAATAGAAATGTCTGTCTTTTAACTTCTACTTCTTATATTGCAGCAAAGGTCGCACGGCCTGACACAATAGAATTTTCATTGTTATAATGACATCGCCACTTGAAGGGTTAAAAAACTACCCCCTGACGTCGTAAAAACTCGGAAAAGGCATTACCGATACAAATAATATTTTTTTTATTTTGTTGGCGTTCAGTGGCAGTTTCGGAAAAACAATAAGAAACGTGACAATAAGAGAAAAAACACCTATTTACAAAAAAAACCAATAAAAAATTCTCAATTTCTCTTCAAAAAATTCAAATCTTTCGGTTTGTTCCGGTTAAACTGCAAAACGGCTGCACCGATTTTGATGAGCCTTACACTGGCAGCTGAAGTTTGAAGGAATACATTTTTTATAAATATTAATAATTTATTTCTGTGGCCTTGTACTCCGTAAAACAAGCAACAGCCGTGGCCGTATTAGCTAGTCTAACTACAGGAGTTCTTAATATGGTTACTACGGTGGCGGGAAAAATGCCCAACAATCGTTGATTTCCGAGTCGCGTCAACATTGATTTTGGCGATATTATCACTATTTTCCATTCCGATTCAATATCGCGCTTTTGACAGGTGAGATCTGTAGCCATTCGGAATGGGTTGAAATCACGCTCACGTTGCTCACGACATGGAATACACACACACACAGAGACAGATGTTAGCTATATCAAAGAACTGTCATTTTTGACGGACTGCTCAAGGTGATTTCAGTTTGTAGCGTGGTCGTTGAAATCACAAAATGGCATTCTTGATGTAAGCCATGACGTCACATGGATCTACGTTGTCGCGCTTTCGTTGATTTGGAATGGCAATCACAGGGCTAAAAGTGATTTTGGCGCCACTCGGAAGGCACCCAATTGCTATCGTTAGATAGATAGATAGATAGATAGATAGATAGATAACACTTTATTGAGACACCACATTTATGACTTAATATTAAACAATAAAATAAAAAACTGCTTAAAACTAGGTGCAACAATGGGCGGTCTTGTCGCTCAGAGCGATCTCTTCCAGACAACTCATAGTTGTAAGTTGTTATTTGTTAGTTTGTTTCATTTTCCAACATTTGTGTTTCTTTAAACTTTGACGTGTGGTGGAATATTAACCGTTGAGTGTTTGTGATCGTGTTGGCAATTTGAACAAAGTCATGAAATGTTTGATTTGCGGTTTCCTCATCAAACCTTAGAAAGTTTTAGTAATGCATCCACAGATTTACTGGAACGTGACTTAGACAGCGTAGTGACTTGAGTGACTGTGACTTGACTCCGACTGCTTAAATGAATATCTTGGTACAAGTTGTTCGGAACAGAAATGCAAATTGTATATTGTAACGAAGAAAGGTCTCTTTGTTGACAGATGCATTCACAATCTTTAAGGTTAGTCACCTTGACTAACCTTAAAGATGGCGGATTGATTTTAGCTTCTTCTTCTTCTTCGTTTTGCGCCCTAACCTTTTGAACAGGGCGGACTTGGATACAGTCTGATTAATCTATGGGGCGGACTCAGGCGCGGATCAGCCCACAAAAAAGGTTGTGCTCACAGCCACCCGAAAATCAGCAAGGTAGGAGTCGGAGCATGAACTCTCTCATGATCGATATAGTATCAAGTTGTTCGCTTGATGTTAAGCGTCACGCTTGCCCATATCAGTCCAGTGCCATTCAGAGTTTTGAACTGGTTACAATACTTCAAACCGTGCATGGCAAAGCACTGCGCTTTTTATAAGGATATATAAGATGTTCTTGCTCTGTAACTTCGCTGGAAACAACTACAAAGGATATCAAATGATGTCAATTTAAATTTAAAAGGAGCTTACGTGTCTTTTTCGTGAAAACGTTAATAATTTCATCGGTATCCAGGTTATGAATATACATTTAATAAAACGTCATAACATCGGCCTGTAGAATATGAAAGAGTGACGTCTGATGTCACAAGTCTTTTAGGGTTGTGGGCATGCCCATCGTGCCCACAACGGTGGATCCGCGATTGCGGACTGTAATTTCGATTTTGAACTTGTAAATTGATTTTCAGGTAATTATGGTAGAAGCACTGCTTTTGGACTGTACTGACTAGTGTACAATACAATACAAAACTCTTTATTAGCATCAAAGAAATCACAAAATAATAATACAACTTAACTAATTAATAGGCACAAATGGACTTTTTTTCTACAATGTTATCCTATTTCTTTATTTGTTATATTTTGTACTGCGGTGTTGCAAAGGGTATCTACCTATCTATGTATCAGTCGATAAAAGTTGTTATAAAAACGATATTAAAACAAAACCGCAAGTAACGCCTTAATCAATAAATTATCTAAAGTTATTATAAACTTCAGATATTAAAATTTTACAATTCTTTCGCGTGTCGAAAATGTAATTATTAATAATTATTATTAATAATTATTATTAATAATTATTATTACAACGCAGTTATTACATTTAGCGCTAATTAGATATAATGTTTATAATTATATAATTAAACTTGAGTCGAACACCTGTGCCTTGTGACGATGGTAGGTTTCAAAGCCCCCAGCCGCTTCCCTACGGACTAATACTCTTCGTTACATAATTAATAAGACAAGATCTCCGCTGATATCAATTAGCACTGTTTCTTTTCATTTTCGTTTCATGGCATTTTTTCCCGCGAAATTTTAAAGGTGTTCTTGTGAACTTTGCGTGTGTCTTTTATGTTGAAGTAAGTGATAGCTAAAATTTGACTTATTCAGTATTTACATTAGGTATCTAGTAACAGTTAACACTAATGCTATTGCTATGCCAAAATATTATAGTCGAAAAAAAAGCATGCACTAAGTGTTTTTCAGGGAACATGTATATACTTAGATAATTCAAGTATTTTCATTTTTAATTCCTTGTACTCATAAAAATAAAAGTCACAAAAGAAAATTTCAAAAAAGACACAACTTTAGTATTTATGTTTTATTATGTTTTCTATATAATATGTTATATAAACAATACTTGCTATTTTGTTGTGCTGTTTTTCTTTGTTTTTATATTTAACTTATGTTGCCTCACTACGGGTCGAAGCTGAATACCAGCGCTGTGGATAAATCCGCAGCTGTAACTGTAAAACTGTATTTTACAGTTTTCAACTAGTGAAATAATTTTTAACCGGTTATGCAGCTTTTGTGTTTATCCTCTACAAACAAACAAACTAATATTTTCTAAGACGATTTTAGAGGATTTGTTTTCATTTCACATTTGTACACTTTGGTTTGCCTACACTCGTGCAACATTACGAACACTTAACGGTCAATAACTCACTATTATTACACGTCAAAACTCGACGAAACACAATAAGCAAAATTAAACAAAATCTACGGCCATTCTTTGCATTTTTAGAGGGTGTAATTACGTACTAGAACCGTATTCCAACCCGCGTCTTTCGAAAATCCGAGTCATAATGCTCGGTAGACGAATAGAAAGAATTCAGACGAATAGAAAGAAATGAAAAGCTTTTACTTCTTTAGACTTATATATTAATAAACAAGTAATTACTTGTTGCTATGTGATTTCTCAATGAAGTAAGCACTTGACGATAGAATACTTCAACAGAAAAACTTATTTTATTGTCGAGCAATGAACGTTACACTTACTAAGGTAAATGTATGATATAACCCTATCAAAATTGGATGTATCTTTTTACACTTGTATTAGGTCGTTGTCATGGGATTTTATTTTTTACAGCATAATAGATCCTTCACAGTTAAGACTTGTGTGTCAGTGTGATTTCTACACAACTTCATTTTTGCAATAAGAACGAAAATTGACGTGTTCTCATTGCTTAAGCAAAGGAAATGGTGACTATTACTCGGCTAAGAATTCTCGCCTTTGATAGTTCTAACTTCAGGCAAGTACTAGTCTATATAATTAAAATCATTGCTTAAGTAATTACTATTCCTGTAATTACTTTTACTTGTTTATAATACGGCTGTTATGTCTAAACTTTAATTTAGTTTTTGTTATTAAAAGATTTGCACATACATTTTAAATTATATTTAATTTTTTATAACCGGCCTGCTATATTTCCATTATATATTATATGTGATATGAATGCTTGAAGATGTGTAGGTACCTACAATTCCGTTGGGAAAGTGATGGAAACCGCCGCCGCAAATCGTGTTTTATTGAGCAAGTCATCAATAAAGTAGCAACTGGAAAACGTAGACGCCCCGTGGGATTGCTGGGATGGGTAAAACTTCCTTTTTAAGTGTTTATTACTGCACCAGTCGACGGTTTTCCAATATCAATTAGGATACGAGGGGACAAATAACGAGTCAATTGAAGACACAAGTGCTCGAAAGTTTTTCTTTAATTGGACTCATACTTTTCTACATATGTCATTCGTCAAGTTATTTATGTCTACACTAATAATAAACGGGAAGGATTTGATAGTTAGCAGCATCATGCTGAACCATAACCCTTTTGGACCGGACTGCACACGACAGGGAGCCATCTTTTTTTAATGATATTTTAACTTGATTTGCTATTGATAGTCATTTTTTATGTTGTTGTGTTCTCTGTTCAAATAAATGCCTTTTTTCTTTCTAGTTAATGGATAAACTCTAAAAGTACTTAACCGATTGAAATAAATTCTTTCACCAGCTACATTATTCCTAAGTGACATAGGCAATATTGGAATCATCATCATGATTATTCATCACTACGTGGGTGAAACCGCGGAGAGCAGCTAACGCGAACAATTATTTCACGAGTAGAAAGTAAAATCAAATCATTTATTCTGTATAGGCCTGAGAAGATCCTTTTTACATTATTTCTAATCTAATATATAGAAACAATGTAAAAATATACTATAATAATTCTAGTCTTTTTACATTGTTTCTAATCGCCGATTACTACATTACTACATTCCAAGTATTTACATTATAATAATAATAATATAATAACATGGGACAACATCCACACAAAGGTCTTCAGGTCCCAAATTAGGCAGAGCCTGTACTATGGTAACCTGATGACTGATATACATACTTAAATACATATACACACCCATACACAGATCAAACAGACATGTTCATGCACACAAATGTTTGACCTGTCGGGGGATCGAACCCGGGACCAGCGGCTCAGGAGGCAGGGGTGCTACCAACTACGCCAACCGGCCTGTCATTACATTGTTATTACATTGTTCCTGAGTAGCATAGGCTATAATCACCATCATCCATCATCACGCGGGTGAAACCGCGAAGCGCAGCCAGTATAAAACTATTGACGAGGAAAACACAAAAGCAATATATTTCACCATTTTGTACACTTTGCGTACACCGTTACGAATATTCCCAATTAATAATCCACTAATAAGACAACAAAATTGTAGTTGATGAACGAAAGCATTATATTTATTACCAACCAGTTTTTCCAGTGCAGATTTACTCAACAGAGCGTTCTAGTAAAATCCCTTTTCTCCAACATTCCCTGATACAATGTTAAAGTGTTGTATTGTTACATCCCGCCGTTACCTCAAATTACCCTGTGCCAATAACCAGTTTCCCCCAAACAGCGCCATCTACAATGAAACAGCGTGATTTATCGCCGTATTCAATTCCGAATGGAAATTTTTGGTATTGAGGCTTGATAATAAAATGGGATGAAATCTGGTACGTTATAGGCGGTAGGTTATAAGGTGACTTTAGTCAGGGGCGAATGTGGTGACATGTTTATGGCAGGGTTTTGCCTTGTCTAGGAGAGGGTGGTTTTTACTGATGTGTTTAAATGAATTACTTACATGTATTTTCATTTCTTTTTTATGGTACCATAGACCGGCGTTTGACCGCAATCTTACCTGCTGTTAAGTGATGATGCGGTCGACGATGTCTTAACTTCTACCTAGAAAATACCTATTTACTCATAGGTACATACATAGTACGTGGAATAAGGATACAGAACAGATTTTTACTAATGTTAAAGAATCAGCCTGGCTATTCATTGTTGAAAAAATAAAAATGTTATTGTTTTAGTTTATTTTAAAATTTTAATTGCACACTAAAAAAATTACATTAGAATAAGTTTTCCAGAATGCTCGACATAATTACAATAGCCTTTACCGGATGGGAGGAGGCTCTAGCTGCTGAAACACAGTGTTACAGTGTTACACTAGTTCTGCCTTTGGATTCACTAAATAATAGAGAATATATTTATAATATATATGCTAAATATAGTAAAAATATATAATCTAAGTACAAAGTTACTGATATAAAATAAATCCACATATTACAATAACACTAATTCACTAAAATATATCTAAATCATAGATATATTATAGATAAAAAACAGCATTTAAGTCCCTGTCTACGGTTAGAGTGCCCAAAAAGCTGGCAACGTTACCTCGTTGAATAGCCAGGCTGATACGTTGTCCGAGGTAAGTACCAGCTCTTTGGTCACCTGTAATTTATTTGAGGCGTCTGGACAGCTCCTTTACTAAACGCCGTGCATCTGGACGCCAAGAACCCAATTGTACAAGTTATAGCCATAAATAATTTTTTACTTTATTTTATTCAATGAGTTGACGTTGCTAGGTTTTGGGCACTTTTCTCGCAGATACTGATTTAAATAATGTTTTTTTTTCTATAATTTTACGGTGTTTTAGTCAATTTGTTTTATATAGTCGACGGCTCCGATAGCACAGTAGGTAGTGACCCTGCCTTCAAAGCGCGGGGTTTCAGGTTTAATGCCTGGCCAGAGCAAATATTTATGTGAGGAGCCGAATTGTTTATGTGGTGGTCTTGGATGATGTGATTTGAAATATGTGTGCCGATACATTATGTGTGTTGTTTTTAATTTATTTATTAACCGATGGGGATTATATTTTAAACCAACGGGGATTGGTGGAGTTTTTTTCACAAAAATCTACATTACAAGCTCTATGATAAATTGATGGGGATTAATGGAAGAATCGTTCACAAAAAAAATAGGGTGAATGCCAATGGGGATTTGTGGAGCAACCTGAATCCTAAACGCTAAAAGAAAAGCTCTAAGACAGCGTCTCTCACGCAGTAGTGGCAGTGTCGCGTCACTCGAGCTGCACATACGAGTACTTCACAGACGACAGCTCAGATGCTATCGGCAAATTCGTCAGACGGGCGAAGGCAACGGCAAAACAAGTAGCAGAACACAATGTCAAAATGGCCATACAAGATAGGAACGAAGAGGTCGTGGAGCCCGTGCTTAGGACAACAAGGCAAAGGCAGGAGTCTGCGGCCGGATGCTCTAGCTAATATCAATGTAATAAGGAAAATAGTATAACAAGAATAAGCAATGTAAAGTATTCTTTTTGTTATGTAAAACTGTGATGTTTAGAGAAAGAAATCTTCAATAAAATGTATGCTCTTATAATTAATTCATAGGTTTAAAAATGGTACGGACCATAGTATCTGTATTGTATAGATTAATTAATTAATAAAAAACCTGAATCCTAGTGGTTATGAGTGTGTAAACCTTATTTTACCAACTCGAAAATTTAGGAACAACCACTATAAATGACTAGGCTCCAATACGAGTGCTTCGATTGATTTTATTATGAGGGACCTCGAATTCTCTAGAGGCTAGAACTAACTTTCATATTCTATCAACCGTCAATATAACGTAGTGACCTTTGGATCCGCTCACTGAGTTCCAAAGGTAAAGGTGTTATCAAATATTCACTGGGTTACGTAAGTAACGCCACTTTTTCAACGTAACAAATTTTCGCCTTTATTAGTGTGACTGAACTACTCAGAAAATATGTTGCAGTAGTTCAGTTAAGAGAACTTTCGATAAAATATGTTTCAGTAAGTCAGTTAAGAGAACTAACGGGAATAAATGTTTCAGTAGTTCAGTTAAGAGACTAACGGGAATAAATGTTTCAGTAGTTCAGTTAAGAGACTAACGGGAATAAATGTTTCAGTAGTTCAGTTAAGAGAACTAACGGGAATAAATGTTTCAGTAGTTCAGTTAAGAGACTAACGGGAATAAATGTTTCAGTAGTTCAGTTAAGAGACTAACGGGAATAAATGTTTCAGTAGTTCAGTTAAGAGACTAACGGGAATAAATGTTTCAGTAGTTCAGTTAAGAGACTAACGGGAATAAATGTTTCAGTAGTTCAGTTAAGAGAACTAACGGGAATAAATGTTTCAGTAGTTCAGTTAAGAGACTAACGGGAATAAATGTTTCAGTAGTTCAGTTAAGAGACTAACGGGAATAAATGTTTCAGTCGTTCAGTTAAGAGAACTAACGGGCATAAAAGTTTCAGTAGTTCAGTCAACGGAACTGGTAACCTGAACTAGCGGGAAGAAACGAAACGCCGACGTCCACGGTTATGTAATACCTTTTTTTATGAATTCATCTCTGAGCGGCCACAGCTCCCAGTTAAACCATGATGTTAATTTAAAAGCTAATTGATGTAACGCTGTCTCTGGTAGTCTATACATTTTTAATACCTATTCTGAGCTTGGACTCGCTATATGTACATCGGTTTTGCTCAAAAATGGGTCAAAGTGCCTAAAATTCCTTCCTTAGTAGATGCTTACAACATAAAAGCCATCAACTCCCAAAAGTTCAAGTTTGTAGCCCATTCGATATTATGCTACTCGAGCCTAAGCTTTTTTTTATATATGGGATAGGTTGGCAAGCGAGCACGCGGCTCACCTGATGGAAAATGATCACCGTGCCCACGAACATTCACAATACCAGAGGTCTCGAGGATGCGTTGCCGGCCTTTGAGGAAGGAAGATAGGAAGGAAGAGATAGAAGGGGTGAGGGTGGGGAGGGGGTGGGGAGGGTTGAGGGGAAAGGAGAGAAGGGAGGTGGGAGGGGGTATCGGGCCTACGAAACCTCCCACAAACCGACTGAAACGCAATAGCAAGCTCTTTTTACGTAGCTTCACGTCGGTGTTTTGTAGGAGTGTGGTACTTCCCTGGTCGTGCCAGCCTATTCGGCTTTGGGGTTACAGCGTGGCACTACCACCAGAGCTTGCCGATAATGTTTTAATAAGTATCTCAGTTACAATCAAATGTTGGTATTTTTTTTCGAAAATGCCGGTACTGTGTCAGTTTTGACGTTTGGGGACCACTTCTTCATTTGCCTTTTTCTAGTTGTAACTAGTTCTGGTTTCGACCACTTCGTTATATGTCCAGTTCTAAAGAGGACCATTTCTGATTTTGACCACTTCTTTTTTACTATGTTGATAACTGGAACTGACAAAAGTGACATACAGCCGCCATTTTCTTAGATTCCATCAAATTTCGATTGGAACTGATATACTTATTAAAGAGTCTTGCAGTTCAAATCATAACCTTTCTTTTAAGCTTTGCCGCAGTCGAGTAATTAGCAATGGACGCCATCCAGCAAAATTCCCAATATATCAATACGAAACTGAATGTTTTCCTAAATTAATATTCACCCATTTATCATGCCCGAAATTTTACTAACTAACCGCCCCATTTCTCTTTCAAGGTATTCAGGAGAAATATGTGGCTATTGGAGCCTCTATTGTCTACGTTCGTTCCCGTTTTGAGCAGCCGCTATGATAAATGGGGTAAATGTAGTGTTTGGGGGAATTTGGGAAATTTGGGGAGCGCTTGTCATTGAATATGATTTCAATTGGACAATGGTTAACACTGCTTCGTATAATTAATGTCTGATGTCATACTAATCTATGGTTAAGGTCGGATCCTTCACACTATTAATATTACATACTAGATGACCCGTCCATTGCTTCGCTCGAGAGATATACAAGTACAATTTGAAAAATATGTAACCGACTTCCATACTATTCAGTTATTGGAGTGTAACTCTAAAGTACAAGACCGAATTTGATGAAATAATGGCCATACGGGAAGCACCAGCTTTCAAACAAAAAAAGGATTTTTAGAATCGGTTCACCCAGTAGAAAGGTATGAGGTAACAAACATAAAATTATAGTCGAATTGAGTACCTCCTATTTGGAAGTCGGTAGGAAAATAATAGAAATATAAATAATAAAAGTAGTAAGTAGGTATAGTTAGATGTTAAATAGAAAAAAAATTTCACATTAGATAATATACAAAATAACAAAATAATCTTACATTCATCAACACAGAGGCCTTGAAATTGTGGCAGTTCGTGCCTTTTACATTATAAATGGATGCACTAAGGATTTTTTTGGTAATTTCCCAAAAAATCTAATTATTCCTATGGCTTGGTACCTCATAGAGCAAGCGAGCGAAGCCGCTGACGGGTCAACTATTGATTGATAGATTGACATTGAAGAATTGAAAATTGTCTTTGTATTATGTACTTTTGCAAATACATAATACATATTTTTTTAATATTTACATAACGCTAAATATTATTTTAATATAGGTACAAATTGTAAAATAGAACTAAAACTAATAAATGAAAAATAATCCCCATGGTCGGGGGAAAACTGCACGGTGATTTATAATTATTTTTTATGTAAATGTAAACGCTATTGGCATTTCACTTGTTAAAAAAACTAAACTATAAATTAGCGAACTAAAATGTCTTTATGGTAGTCCTAATTATGTAAATACTAAAATCCTTATTTAATTATTCATTATAATAGGATTAGTCTATAAAATTTTAATTTTTGGGTATTTTAACGTTGTTTAGTCAAAAAAGTCCAAGTCACTAAGTCTAATATGTCTAAAATATAACCTACAATTTTATTGAAGATACATATCTAATTTTAGTACTGTCATTCGGACGTGCTATATTAACTTGGAGTTTAGTCCAAACGGAGTAAGAACAGCCAAAAAATAAAGATTGTTAGTTCAGAGAATACTTACAGAATCGACACCATTGTTAACTAGCAAAATTCTAACACATATAACGCAAAATTTCACTTTTTCCAAATTAAGGGATTCAAAGGTCAGAAAAAGTGTGGCAAAATTGTAAAAACGGGCTTCGTTTTTCAGACGTTATTTGAACGAGCCATATTCTGCATTTTTTAGAAATATTTTCTACGCAAAACGCGCCGCTTTTGAACATGAGTACAACCTACGGAATATTTCCCATAACTGGCTTTGAATGGAGGACAAAAGAGGAGACTGGTTGGGTAATTAATTAATATAACTGCCCGTGGAACTGTGATATATGGACAGAACCGGGAGGTATTGCTATGTAAAATATGGAACGGAAGTTCAAAATTTATTTATCTCCTCCTCCCGTCTTTAGAATTGGATCGCCTTTTGATTTGATTACCTTTTTGTGTGTGTTTAGACTATAAGTTAGTGTTTGATTACTATCCGACTTGATGCTCAGGGTCAGGGGTGATGCGGTCGAAAGTAATATTGATAATTACTATTTAATAATCATTTATTAACGCACAAAGTGGTTACATGTTACAATAATGGAGGATATTGAAAATATTATATTTGAAAATATTTAAACATGTCGTGCAATTGCCTCCCCACTTGGTTTTCCAGTATTGGGGCGACTATTTCTCTTCCCTAGTCGATCCTCAGTACTAAAATTAAAGGGTAATTATTTACAAGTGTGCCCGAGTATCATGTAAGTGTATCTGCATATTTATGTTTATATTAAAATACATATAATGTTTTATACCTAATCTGTAATGAATGAATAAACGTTTAATGACGCTCTTTTTATATTTTTTTTCCTGGTCTGGTAGAGTTTTACATACTTGATACAAGTATATACTCTGTTTCCTTATAATTCTAGAAGGTGGCATCACACTAGACCTAGTATAGCTCAAGGCGTCAAGAACAGCTGCCGAAACACACTGTTAGGTATGCAGCGACAGATTAAAACGTTCTTAAACATATTTTCAACATTTTGTTTTCATGGTTATTTAAGACTACCTTATGGATGACGATGATGAAAAAGTATCATACCTATATGTTATTTTGAGTGCCTCATCTATCTACATACCAAATTTCATTAAAAATCCATTCAGTTGTTTTTGCGTGAAAGAGTAACAAACTTCCATCCATTCATACACTTTCGCGTTTATAGATTAGATTCACCCGTCCAGTGTCTACAACTTTCGGTGTCTTTCCGAACTACGCATAAAAGTTCAGATAAAAATACTACACTTGAATAGTTTGACCAACTAAAAGCAAGTTTATATTGAATGAGTGCAATTGATCTGATACAAGTACCTACAATTTGAAAAATTTAATACCGTCTTCCATTCTGTTCAGTTATTGGAGTGTAAATCAAAAAGTACTGGACCGAATTTGATGAAATTTAAATGGGACCACACGGGAAGCTCCAGCTTTCAAACAAAAATTTTGAGCATCGGTTCACCCTAGCGAGAGTTATGAGATAACAAACATAAAAAAAACACATTCGAATTGAGTACCTCCTCCTTTTTGGAAGTCGGTAGAAAAATTATTTACAAACCAGAGGTATAATTAATAAACTTACTATTTAATAAATAAATTAATAAAAATGTGTATACATAAGGTGTACGCGCAAAATGGCATAGCACTTTTTTGTACGTACACATGGTGTGCGCGTGACCCGCGACGGGTTAAGTTTGAGAAATCATTATATTATTAACCTATTATAATATGATTTCTTAGGCGTTTGCGATTCTTATACATTGATATAAAACAATTTTAAATGGATTAAATCGTGTTTTATACTATTTTATCTCGACGTTTCGAACGATTTGCAGTTATCATGGTCACGGTTACACTGAAAAGTGTTCGAAAGTTTGGTTAATATAATATGAAATTATACGCGATTTAATCTGTTTCAAGTTGTTTAGATTATAAGAATAATTTATTTGCTTAGAATACGAGTATACATACAATACATGTGCATGTTATAAATCAGGTCTTGAATAGAATATTGTCGAACTGAGATCGTATTTTGCACAAAGGCGAAATGATTCTAATATATTCAAGTTCATTCCATCTAAGCGTCATGTACATCGGTTGAACTGTTTGAGTTATATTAAATAACACAAAAGATATGGCGAAAAACTAAACAATGGCTATTGTTGATTTTGTTTACTTTCACGTGTAACAGTGGTGGCTTATTACCCGTTGAGTGTTAGTAACGGTGCACGAGTGTAGACAAACTGATCAAAATCATGAACCGTTGTCAAAAAACGATTTCAGAAGAAATATTAATTGACGCTTCCGCTGAAAAACAATGCTTAAGGCCTATTCAGACCTGGGCGTTATTCACTACCGCGAGCAATAGAGAAATCCGAAAGGTTATGCGTTCATTTTGCTGTCAATACCAGAGCGGATATCGCTACCGCGCGCGGTAGAGATATCCGTTGGCATGGAAGCATGTCGCTGCGCTGTAACTTGCTCCCGCGACGCCCGGTGGAACTAGTTTCGCCAAAAGGGATTAAATAGGCCTCACTAGGCGGTACAAGTTTCGCTACAGTTATGGGACTTCATACTATTTACCCATCAAGTTCCGCGTGGTATTTTTCGCTACCCACAGCGGTAGCGAATAACGCTCAGGTCTGAATAGGCCTTTATGAATAGCTATCTGGTCCGTTAGTCTATCGGTGTAGCGCTCGACGAGTCAACATCGTCCTGAGGATGGCTCGTGTAGAGGCGAAACACGTGTCGAATCGGTTTTGGTTGATTGGGTTGTTTCGGGTGTTGTTTATTCTTTATACTTCCTGTTTGCAGTTTATGTGGGAGGGAGGGTTGTTCACACCGCAACTCGGCCATAAGTATTGTTTTCAGCGGAAGTGTCACTAAATATTTCTTCTAATATAGTTTTGATAATGGGATTACGCAAAGAAAAAAAAGTATATTTGTACTTTATATTTTTCGGTTCTGGAAACATATATATTATATTTTTTTTTAAATGTATTGTTGGTTTTTATGGTCATCAAATACTTAATACCTACTTAAATTCTTAAGGAAACTGTTGTAACTATAGTATACCTCCGTGACGTCACAAACCGGCCCCAACGGAAGACCAGCGCTGGCTTAGAACTAGCAATGCTGAGTTGGGACCGATTTGTAACATTTGAACTTGTTATTTTGCTTGGTTACTTTGTCTATAACTTTGTTTTATATGTATCAATGTTGTTACAAATAAATATATTTTTATTTCATTTAAAAGTAACGCCTGAATCAATAAATTATGAACCGTTGTTTTAGTGTTTTCCTCATAGACTTATTTCTGACTTGACGATGAAAAAAATTAAAAGAAAATCAAAGTTGATACAACTATAAATATTTACTGATAACTTGATGAATGGCAAATGTTCAAACGAACGAGTCCACTTATAAAGGAAAAAAGAGGTGTCATCCCAAGCACTCGATCGCCACCCCTATGTCGATACGAGTAATTTAGACGTGTGGTAGGATGGACTAATGGACGGTACCGTATACGTTTAAAATTAAATTAATCAATAATATGTCATCGGTGTACGCGCCATCTGGCGTGCGGCTGGTGAAAAATAAAGGAAAAATAAAAAAAATTTAAGAGAATGTCGGGCATGCTTTTTATAAGGTTTTAGGCCCACCTGGTGCTATGCAGTAACCTCAGCCTAGAACAGATGCATTTCCTCACAAGTGATAAACTGCTGCGCCCGTAGCCCTGAGACATTAAGTTTTAAGTCTAATGTGCCTGTAACTTCGTCGGCAACCAAACCTTCAAACCAGGACACAGTAATGCGAACATTACTGTAGATCTACCATGAGTTTACAACATTGATACCAATCGATGCTCGATATCGACTGCCGCAAAAAATGCATGAAAAAAAGAACAGTGCCACCTCGCGGACAATTGTAAAACTAAAATTGACAGCGAGTACGCCAATCACAAGCTTGATAGGTAGGCGAGATCGAGTATCAAAGACCTTACACTTAATAAAAAAAAAAAAAAACATTTATTGCCTTGAATATTAGAGTATAATACTTATGTACATGTTAAAAGCAGTTATTACAATAGTATTATAAAAACAATTTTACTTAAGGCAAAAGGTATATGCTCAGCATTATGCAGCGCAGCGTACATGAAGTACGTGCGCTACGCTGTTTTTCAGCATAAACCTACTCGGGCGGATGTTCGCCGAGACTTGAGGATGATAAAAGCGGATCACAATTGAAATATATATATATGTAAAGAAACAGCTGATTCACAATAGAAGTTAGATACAAATTATACAGTACAATACTAAATACTTACAGAAAAAAATTATAATATACTTAATAACAGTGTATGTTTATTTATACTTATAACATTTACATATAGTTTAGAGACAAAGTATGATAAACAGCAGTTAAAAGCAGTAGGTAAAACTAACACTGTAAGGTCTTTGTCGAGTATCGACTATAGATGACATTTATGTTGCCAACTCATGGTAGAGGTACAGGTTCACGGCAGAAATTGTATGATGGCAGTACTTCCCCGGACGAACTTATTCACAATGAGTTATACTGCACTCGCTGCTTAATGACTCGGCATCCTGTTTACGCTTAGACTAAGAGATTTATGAATGAAACTAACGTTCACGGATGCGTAAGCGTTAATACAGAGTTCCGTTATTACTTCATCAGTCGAACCACCCAGACACAATTGAGGTTTCATTGTTATATTGATAATCGACTGGTGAGGGGTTAAATTTTGAAGATTCAATTCTACCCGACTTTTTTCTACCGACTTCCAAAAAGGAGGAGGTACTTATATATGGTATTTAACCTGGAAACCCGCGGTTCGAAACCAACGAATTAAAAATAGATGCTTACAACTTAAAAGGCATTGACTGCCAAAATTTGTAGTTTGTAGCCGCAGTCGTTTAGGCTCTGGGTTGATGAATCAGCCAAGACAAGTACCAATAAGTTAAAAAAACATCAGTTGTTTTATTACTGATTAGAAGAAATAAAAGAAAACTGATAATATCTATTTGCCAACTGGCTTTTTAAAAAGGAGAAGGTTTTCAATACACTCTGTATTTATTTATGTGTATTTCCTCATAACGTTTTACCTACAGAACCAATTTTCTTTGCTGATTCATTTTTTATTTCAAAGCCGGTGATTTTCATGCAGTCCCCCATTTAAATTTGATCAAGATCAATAACGTGTATGAATGAAAGTAATTTTAATATTTTTAAGTATATATTTAGTTAATATACCACAGAAGTCTACTTACATTTCGTGTTCCAGAATATCGAGTCGTAAATTTAACGCTTGAATTTTCAGCGACACTAAATACCAGACAGTTTATTAAGTCCGTTAATCATCATAGGCGAATGAAGTAAAAACTTTAATAATAAACAGTGAATTATCGTATGCCTCACAACACAAGGCCGTGCTAGGGGCTGCCTGCCCGTAAAGTTATTTAACGAGCTGGTAGGGTTGCCATTTGTAAGTTTTTAAGAATACCAGCAGGGCAATTACGTATCTCGGTTACAATCAAATGATGATTGAAATCTTGAAAAATGGCGGCAATATTTTTATACGATACCACTGAGAACAATGGAGAAGACCTGGTTGCTTCTCTGAACAATTAAAAAGCTTTGGACACAACATAATATGAGAGCTTTATGAACAAAGGTCCTTGATGAAATATATCAGATTTCATACGTCAGGATTTTCTTGTGTAAGTATGCCAGTTACATCTGGAACCCTCGTTCCTGGACATTTTAAACATGATTTGGCAAGATGTACTCATGTGTTTGATGTCATTGGTTCTGAGAAAAGGATATATATACGAACAGTGAGTAACTGGCTAGTCTGATTTATTATTTATTAATGATGGTGTAATCAATGCTCTGTACCACACTGTTATTTAGAATGGCTAAAACTATGTGCTATTAGATTCGCAAATAAACAGTAATAAAGCTACATAAACAAAGCACTATTAATAATTCGTAAAGCATTTTAATCACTTTTATGTATTAAAACCACATTGTTATCACATTGTTTGGTTAAGTAAGCGTGGACAACAGGCTGAGAGTATTAAATGTGTGTCTCAAATAAAAACTTTATATTAAATTAAGTATCTTTGTATGTCAAATATACTTGTCTGCTCCAGTTTTTTTTATAATTTCTGCATTTCCCCCCAAGTCTTAAATTACCCTGTCCTTTTGATTGGCTTTACCCAAGTGACAGCCCTGGCTCTTACCCGGTAGAACAGGCTCGAGGCTCTGGCGTCTTGCCAGGCTCTAAAACAATTATTTATTTACAATATTAAGAAACCAATCTACAGGTCAAATACAGGTCTAGATATTTGTTAACATCGGAACGGTAACAATGGTAAACAAAAAGGACATTTGCGTGAAAACATTTACAACGTAAAAAAGTACAATGTAAGAATCTAAAAGTTTTCAATGGCATGGTTGCCTAGTAGAGATTGCAAACCGGCAGTGCCAGTACCGAACTTACCGATCGATAAATTTGAGTCTTAAATTCGTAATAGAATAAGAAAAAAAATGTAAACAGACAAGCCCGCTGAGTTTCTTGCCGGATCGTCTCAGTCGTGGTCGCGTTCCGATCCGGTTGTAGATTTGAGAAATATTAAATGTAATATGGCAATTTGTAAGTGCCCCCGTAGGCCTATACAGAAAAAACGATTTCATTTTAATTTTGAAGACCAAACTTGGAGCTATCAGAAACACGACCTGTCCTTCCTGTAAGTTTCTTTGGAATTTCATTTTCATTTTGAAGACCAAACTTGGAGCTATCAGAAACACGACCTGTCCTTCCTGTAAGTTTCTTCGGAAATTCATTTTCATTTTGAAGACCAAACTTGGTCAGAAACACGACCTGTCCTTCCTGTAAGTTTCTTTGGAATTTCATTTTCATTTTGAAGACCAAACTTGGAGCTATCAGAAACACGACCTGTCCTTCCTGTAAGTTTCTTTGGAATTTCATTTTCATTTTGAAGACCAAACTTGGAGCTATCAGAAACACGACCTGTCCTTCCTGTAAGTTTCTTAGGAATTTCATTTTCATTTTGAAGACCAAACTTGGAGCTATCAGAAACACGACCTGTCCTTCCCTTAAGTTTCTTTGGAATTTCATTTTCATTTTGAAGACCAAACTTGGAGCTATCAGAAACACGACCTGTCCTTCCTGTAAGTTTCTTAGGAATTTCATTTTCATTTTGAAGACCAAACTTGGAGCTATCAGAAACACGACCTGTCCTTCCTGTAAGTTTCTTTGGAATTTCATTTTCATTTTGAAGACCAAACTTGGAGCTATCAGAAACACGACCTGTCCTTCCTGTAAGTTTCTTAGGAATTTCATTTTCATTTTGAAGACCAAACTTGGAGCTATCAGAAACACGACCTGTCCTTCCTGTAAGTTTCTTAGGAATTTCATTTTCATTTTGAAGACCAAACTTGGAGCTATCAGAAACACGACCTGTCCATCCTGTAAGTTTCTTAGGAATTTCATTTTCATTTTGAAGACCAAACTTGGAGCTATCAGAAACACGACCTGTCCTTCCTGTAAGTTTCTTTAGAATTTCATTTTCATTTTGAAGACCAAACTTGGAGCTATCAGAAACACGACCTGTCCTTCCTGTAAGTTTCTTAGGAATTTCATTTTCATTTTTGTCATACTTCAAAAACTGGCTATATCGATCTTGTGTCGATCATTGCAAGTAAGTAACAAAATTAAGCGATCGGTAGACAAATTCGATAAGCTTTTACGATTATAACGATAACCCTAGCATGGAACTGTTAAATTGCTTTTAAGATCGTCTGTTTTATCGATTTTAACGTTTGTTTTGTCAGCTTTGAAAATGACCTCGATATAGCTTATCGAGATAGACCTAAGTGGCGTGCAATTGGAGAGGCATATGTCCAGCAGTGGACTGCTACAGGCTGATGATGATGATGATGATAGCTTATCGACAGGCGACGGGGATTGTGATATTATTACAAGTGCAATTTGAAAAATTTAATACCGACTTCCATTGTATTTCTTTGGTAAGAATCAGTTATTGGAGTGTAATTCAATAAGTACAGGGCCGAATTTGATGAAATTTAAATGGGACTACATGGGAAGCACCAGCTTTCAAACAAAAATTTGAGAATCGATCCATCCATCGAAAGTTATGAGGTAACAAACAAAAAAAATACAGTCGAATTGAGTACCTCCTCCTTTTTGGAAGTCGATAGAAAAGTTACACGACTTTACAATGCTTACTACCAACCAAGCAATCGTAGCTGGACTTGCGCACTACAATGACCTAGATTCTGGTTATGAAGATTTTATGACAGAATATAAGCTACCATAGGTTTTAAGATAAGCATTCAAGTGTGAAATTGATAATTGTTATAGCGGCTTATTGGTTTTCTAATTAATATTTTACGACACAAATTATGGTTTTATAATGCACGGACTTACTTTCACAATGAAATCTTATACTTGCAATTACATTGCAATTTTAGAGAGAAAAAATCACATACTCGGATGGGATTCGAACGCGAGTCTTCCGACAGCCCATGTCAGACGCCATGACCACTAGGCCACCGTGACACGAGGTCCAAGCATCGAACTTTAACTCTCTGTTTGATTCTAACCGTCGTATGGGGTCTTATACTGTACTTAACCCTTTGCATACCAAAGACGTATATTTACGTGTGTTTCATTCATAAAATTGTTTTAATTATCACGGTATAAGAACGATTAAAGGCCTATTCAAACCTGGGCGTTATTCGCTACCGCGAGCGAGAAAAATCCGAAAGGGTATACGTTAATTTCACTGTTCACACCAAAGCGGATATCTCTACCGCACGCGGTAGAGATATTCGTTGGCAACGGTTAGCGGGGCGGCGGAACTAGTTTCGCCAAACAAGAGAAAATACCGCCTCACTAGGCGGTACAAGTTTTGCTGCAGTTATGGAACTTCATACTATTTACCCATCGAGTTCCGCGTGGTATTTTTCGCTACCCACAGCGGTAGCGAAAACGCTCAGGTCTGAACAGGCCCTTATCAGGTCGTCTGTCCACCGTGTCGGTGGACGACCTACGCTGCGCTTGCCGGTCCGTGGTCTCCACTCCAGAACCTTCCGCCCCCAACGGCCATCTGTTATGTGTGTTATGTGCCCTGCCCACTGCCACTTTAACTGGCTAATCTTCTGGGCTATGTCAATGACTTTCGTTCTTCTACGGATCTCCTTATTTCTGATTCAATCACGTAGAGAAATCCCGAGCATAGCCCTCTCCATGGCTCGTTGTGCGACTTTGAGCTTACCTACTTATGAGGCCCATAGTAAGAGACCACGTTTCAGTGCCATAAGTCATCCCTGGTAACACACATTGGTCGAAGATTCTTGTCTTGAGGCACTAAAATATCAGTATTAAGTTCCAGTTACAATATAATCTAAACAACAAATCACAGCCTGTCCATGTCACGTTTTAGTAAGGTGGTTGATATATCTAATACCTTTAACCGAGCAACTCTTGTATACATAGATATTCTGTATCTAGGCAACGGCTTCAGAAGTTTTCATGAAATTTAGTATGCAGAGGATTCAGGGGCGATAAATCGATCTAGCTAGGTTTATTTTAGAAAAGTTGTTTTATCTGTGTTTTCAGGCAATCAAAAACAACAGTTCTGATACATTGAAATTTATAGAGATAAAAATTAACATCCTCGGATGGACGGGATTCGAACCCTCGTCTTCTGACTCTCCGTGTCAGACGCCATTGACCAACTAGGCCACCGAGGTTCGGGTCCGAGCATCGAATTTTAACTCTCTATCTGACTTTAACCGGGGACGGAGTGACATCTATTGAACAGCTTTGACAGTAGTATCCAACCGAAAGAAGCATTATTTAGAAACACTTAAACTTTCGTATTGACATCGCAACGCTTGTAATTTTTATAGTATTATATATATTTGAGATCGCTGAAGCAGGCGTTAGTGCTTTAAAAAGTAATACTATTACTACTTACTAAAAAAACAGTTCTGATCATCAGAATTTCAGTGCGTTCAAACTAGATGGCGTAACAGCAGCATTGCAAAATCTTGAATCGCGGAGACATAGTTCTCACGGAACATCTGTTGCTTTTTTGTATTCGTAAAGATCGGTCATCCTGGCATTGCTAAAATATTCTAGAGCAATTAACGAGAACATGAAAATCTAGTTTCATAATTTTGTACAACTTGCCCATATTCGTGTTTCTTTCTATTTAATAATAATGTTTTGTGTGTTGTTTATTCTGTATACTTCCCGTTTGCAGTTTGTGCGGGAGGGTGGGTGCACACCGCAACTCGGCCATAAGCATTGTTTCCAGCGGAAGCGTCACTAAATATTTCTTCTAATATCGCTTTTGATAATGGATTTCCGCAAAGTAACGCATGAATCAATAAATTATATAATATAATAAAGTTTATCGTTTAAACCCGAGGAAACTTAAAACTTGGAAAGTTATACACTATTCCCTGATAGTAATGCTTTTGCCGGATTTTTTTATCGTCATTAGTGGACGTATACATTTGTACATTTGCCACTTCTCAACATTAGTTATATTTATACTTATATTTCTATTCAAGTACCTACCTAGTCAGAGTCATGAAGTCGTAAGTCACGTTCTAGAAAAGCGGTGGATGTATTACTAGAACGTTCTTAGGCGATTGACAAAGAAACCACAAAATCAAAATTTTATGATTCATCTCGAATACTTCCATAAAAACGCTGCCTAAATTTGAATAAAGTTATTTAGTACTCGACAGAACCATTTTGCTGTGCACACTACTAAATAATTACATTTAAAGTTAGGCAGAGTTTATAAGTAAGACCCTTAATGATTAATAATCCACTACTATTACACATCAGAACTAGAATAAACACAAATCTAGGAATATTAAGCAAAACGATAGTCATTGTTGTGTTTTTCCCGCCATAGCCGTCAATCTTAACTCATTTTCTATGCAGTTCCCGTGCCCTGTGTTGCCACTTTGGCAAACACTTGAGTACTTACTCTGTGCAATGAGCAAGTGTCGCCCTCTACGTTAAATAATTATTACTAGCGCCGCCGTAACTATGGAACAATTCCAATATAATTTAGTGCCGACGCGACGTTGCAGCGCCTTAAGACTGCAGTAAGTGAACTTTATGTAGTTTATTAATAACACGAGTTACCTTATGGTATAAAATGCCTAACAAATGAAGCGTATATTAAAAGTGGGCTCAAGGACTGAATAATAAAATATATTATGCTGTTTCGTACGAAGACATATTTTAAACGTATTAGCATAACTACAAATGTTATGAGTGTATGCTTAGAGAAAATTATACTTATTAAATAATGGTTGTCTATAAAGTCGGTTTACGGACAATAATTTTACATGATAACGTCATAAGACAAGCCGAACGCTTAGGCGGATCGTGCCTCTCTATCGCTTGTTCCGTGCTCTCGCTTGCACGCTCGGCTCGGGCGGAACGTGACAATGAGTCATACTTTTTCGTGCGTTCAGCCGGCGTTCATCGATATATAAGACGTTGCAAAAATTACAAAATCATGTCTGTGTAGATTTCGAAGAGGCGCCGTGTGGGCCGGAATACGACGTATCCTAACTAGGCGAACGAGATCCATTTTCTTCTGATTTGCGGACCCAGATAAGTTTTCATGGTGAGGTAAGAATTATTTTTAAATCTAATTTAAAAACATCACCGGCTTATTTTTATTAGATAAATTTCGACATGATCATGACCATTTATGACTTGTTGTTCTCCGCGGTTCCACACGGTTATGTCTGGTTATCAGTGGTGTTCTTTGTCAGCTTATTTTGTAGTAGGTAAGTATTAAGTACCTGAAACAACATAAAATACTATTAGAAAAATATTGCAACGTATTATTTGTTTCAAACTAATAAATACTAGATGTATTATGGTAATGTTATTCCATAGAATAACGACAAACATTCACCTAAACAAATAAACACTTTTGTATATAAAACATAACTTTAACTTAGAATGCGAACTCATACGACATACTAATTATTCTGTGACAGAGGCAAATAAAAAAACACGCCGTCAGGCCCACATCTACGAAGGGGTAGGCCGACGGAGTAACATCAGTAGATATATTTATATTGGGTGTGATAAAAATATTAATTTGCAAGTCTTTGTTGAATAGGACAAAGTATGGGAAGTGGTAGATCCAAGATGACTTCGTTACCTTCTTCATTAGTTTAAATTGTTTGTTTGTTTGTTTATTTATTTGTCTGTAATAAATTGTGACATTATAATACCTACCTAAACACCTATTACTATAATTATATATATATATATAATTATATTTGATAACTGATAACCTATAGCTCTCTTTTGTATCCAATTTTGCTTTGCGTGGCCTGAAGGTTTATTAGAGACCAAATTCAACTAAAAACATCCGGTCTAAAACAGATTTTATAAATGTTATGGTGGTAAATAGGTACAATTTCGGAGAAAAAGGGAAAATCACAAAAAAAGTTAAACATATTGGGGGGTCGGGGATTTTTTTTGGCCAACTTGTATTCTCCAAGTGGTCCCCCGAACACGCTCATTTGGTTTGTCGGTCCCTCTACCAAACACCCTATATATATATACATATATATTATATATTATTTATATTATATCACTCAATAAATTCGTCAACAACGATTTAATTTAAATATGGTCAAAAGCCAATTGGTTTAACTTGATGATATTTTAAGCGTACAATTTCCTTTCCTTAAACCACCACGGTTCAAGTAATACCAACAAAGACATTCTAGTACTTATAAATTCCTTGTTTACCAAAACTATGAGTCATATCAACATGTCATATCCCAAAAACTTGACACTGAGAGCACCTTTTTTCATAGTTGAAACGTAAAAGAAGAAGAAAAAGAAGTAGCTATTTTATCTGTGGCATTAACAAAAATATGGCCAAGGAATATTTTACTCTCTACCGAGAGAATATGGCAATTCGAATAACAAAGCGCAGAAAACTTTGGTAATATTTTAGTAAACCTAAATCTGTAAAAATTCTTAATCATCCGCATTTCGCATTTAATACAATACTAAAATTGATAATAAATAAACATAGAAAAGAATAACCTTTCCAATTCATAACCTATGATTGTTAAAAGTTTAACGGTTAACCTGTAAACGCCGTGCGTTGTTTTTACGACGGTTTGTTCGAAAGTAACTGTAGTGACACTTTATGATTTACAATTCGCCTACATATTAACAAAGCTTGCGGGTTTTACGGGGTTTGCCTATTTGTGGCTAAACGTAAAAACAATTTCGTTTTACTGTCAAACAGTTATCATCTCAGCCGTAGCATGTCCACTGCTTAACATATGCCTCCCCCATAATTTTCCAAGTTGGAAGCGGCCTACGCTGCGCTTGCCGGTCCGTGGTCTCCACTCCAGGACCTTCCGGCCCCATCGGCCATCTGTTATGCGTGCTGTGTGCCCTGCCCACTGCCATTTTAACTAGCTTATGTTCTGGACTATGTCAATGACTCGTTCTTTTCGTTGTCAAACAGTACAGTGAAGTAAAGACTCCGCATTCCTTCCAGTCATACTTTACTCCGTGGGGGAAGGAGTAGATAATTCTTTCCACCTCCTAAACTGCATGTACGGGTTCGGTTTTAAATACCCGTTTAGCGCTAATTGGTACCTAACTAACATTAATTCACACATTCACATTATAAAATATTAGTAAAATACGAATACTTTTTCGTGGATTAGACATTTTTATTCCTTTATATTGGTCTCGTACTTCTGTACATTTGCCATCCCTCAAGTAACATGGTAATATTTAAAGTTGCATCAAGTTAGATTTCCATTCAAGCATCAAGTCACAGTTACATAAATAAGTCAGTCACTAAGTCACTGACCTAAATCCGTTCTACTAATGAGGTGGATGCATTCCTAAAAGTTTCTAAGGTGATTGACGTGGAGCTTTGTTCACTTTGCCTACCAATGCACCATACACATAATGCACCTACGAACACTTAACGGTTAATAATCCACCACTATTACACCTCAAAGCTCGAAGGAACACAAATCCAGGAAAATTATCAAAATCAACAATACCATTGTTGGGCATTTTCCCGCCATCAAATTAAGTAGGGTTAATATTAATTGCATTTTACGTTTGGCCAAAGAGAATACAATACTACGCAAGATATTTATCTGTGTTTGACGATGTAATGTCACAAAAGCATATTAGCGCCTCTGGTGGACGACTTTTGATACAAAAATGGCGGCTGGTTTTGCAATATGCTGTGGACTCGAATCCACTCTTATAGGAAAAATTGGGAAAAATCATGCGGGGCAGTCTTTGGGGACTGTCTATACAAGTGAAAACTATTCGAATTATTTTTAAGACACACAATCAACAACAATAGGTATTACCTATTGTTGTTATTAGTCATAGAAACCATTATCGTGCGTAAAGAAGTGTTCACTTCAAAACTGCATTATCTATGACAAAGCGTTCTGTGACGATGACGCGAGTTCCATGATTTTTCTTCACATGAAAAGCCGATGATGATGACGCAAATTCCATGATTTTTGTTTATCCAATAAGTGATCAACGCGCCTAAAGAAGTTTTCACATGGTTTTCACTTTAACAATTATTTAGTATGGGGATGTTGGTCGAAAAATCACTACCTACCTACCTATAAAAATTTTAATCGTTTACTCATTCCATTTTCAGTTTCGTTTTCGACAGATCTTTTTTCAGTAGAAGAATCCCGTAGAACCCGTATAGTTCTAGTTTGGTTCTAGCACAGCGTAATAGTTATATTGACTGTGCTTCTAGTATATGTGACCACAGATATCAAAGTGTTAGTTATTGATTGCTGCTGTACCAAACATCTGTGGCTGAATGTGACAAATGACCGTTGCCCGGTCCCTAACTACCCTCGCGTGAATATGCAAATTATGTAGAAGCAATACACATGGTCTGCCTCTATGGAGTAGGTAATTAGTTTTAGAACCGCTCGTAAATGAGCCGTCTAGTCTTTCGTAACTTTTCTATAAGATGCAGACTTTATTGCGGATACTTTACTTGGATATAGAAACAAGTACAATTTGAACAAGTACAATTTGAAAAATTTAATACCGACTTCCATTCTATTCAGTATACCTTAAAAAATACTGGACCGATTTTATTAAAAAAAAACTTTTTTTTTTATTTGATTTTAAATGGGACCACACGGGAAGCACCAGCCTTCAAACAAAAAAATAACTTTGAGAATCGGTTCACGCAGTCGAAAGTTATGAGGTAAATACAGTCGAATTGAGTACCTCCCGATTTTTTGGATGTCGGTAGATAATATTATATTAAATTTTGGTTTCAATCGACCTATGAGTGCTATGTAATAATATATTTATGTACACTAACATTAAAGATTTGTTTGTTTGTTTGAATTGAATAGGCTCTGAAATTACTGGACGATTAGAAAAAATATTTCACCTTTAGAATCCTACATTGTCCCTGATGAACGTAGGCTATATAATATTATCAAAAAAGTTAGGGATCCGTATGAAAACTTTGATAATGTAACCCAAGGTGTGGACAAAATACAAAAAAAACTCCTCAAATCGCGTACGCTGCGGAAACTATTGACCATAGGTATAATTAGTCTATGCTATTGGCAATAAAGCAAAGTGACGTACTACAGTTGTGTAGAAGACGTCAATATCTACAAAAAAGCCCACATTACCCTAATGCCGTGGTCCGTTTTGCGATAATTTTGCTCACAGTGCTATCGTCTACCAAAGCTGGTCCGAGACAAATATCGCGATTTTGACAGCTCGTGGCACTGTAAGCGTGTTGTTAATTCGGACCAGAGTTGTAGCAATAACGAACCATTTGCGCGCGAAAAACAAATTCATTAAAATATCGTGCATGGTGTGAAGGTTAACTATGTGGTGTGTGGATTAAAAAGAAATAATGGAATGGATGGACCGACTTTTACAACTTTTACATCAAAAAGAAGGGACACCAGTAAAGACATTGTAGAAATAAACAAACACCTGTCACTTTTGACAGAACGCTCACGACGATTATGGTGTAGAGCATGGTTCATGTAATTGTAAATATGGCGGCAGTTAAGACGTCATCGATGACGTGGCGTGGGCCATCGTAATCACGCTCAGGGTGAAAGGGACCGTCTTTTATCGCGCTAATATCGATTATGGTCAATTGGGACCGCAGTGTTAGTCTAACTAAGTATTACAGTTATGTCACAATAAATACTTTTTCATTTTGAAATATGCAATATAGTAACGCCGGTACAAACCAGGCCACATTATTCGTACCTTGGTATTAATCCTTATCTACTCTAATAATTAAGAGAAAATATATACGGTCCCATTTGGTAACTTTGACATTCATGGTAAGTTTGTCAGATAGAGCAAACTTTGAATCTACAATGTATTGCGATGGTAGTTACTTGGTACATTTTGGTACACTTGGTTACACTTGGTACCTACCTGGTAACTACCATTGACTGTTATAAAACTATGATAATTGAATATCTTCGTAAAGGCCATGTATGATAAAAAAGTCTAGTGAGCGTACAATTTTTGAGTTGTTTCATCTGCCAAAGATACCCAGACAATGCAAAATAAACATAAAACGGGTCATTAAGGTAAATATAATTGGGTGTCAATTTTACCCAGTTTGGGGGTGTAACTTTGACACTGTCTAAAAATCTAGGTTTCATCATCATCATCAGCCTGTAGCAGTCCACTGCTGGACATAGGCCTCTTCAATTGCACGCCACTTAGGTCTATCTTGGGCTTCTCGCATCCAGTTTTTGCCAGCCGTCTTGCGCAGATCGTCACTCCACCGTGCCTCAGGACGTCCTACACCACGTTTGCCGAGAAATCCTTAGAAAATCTAGGTATAAATCTTAAGAAACCTTTATAGTACTACATTACTCATAATTCCTGACTGAATGAGTGACAAGAACACATAATTCCTTAAGGTTGTATCTCAAAATAATATCTAACAGTAATTAAGGTTAAAAAAAGTGCTCTAACCCTGTCAAAGTTACCCACGATGACTGTATGTTTGTTTGAATAGAATAGAATTTATTGGCCTTATCACACTGGGCAAGTCAAATTTACATCAGTTCTAAATTGCAACAACTTAAAAAATAACATAATTAGTATCTTAACGTTAGAAACATATACCTATATCTAGTCAGTTTGATAAGGCATTATAAGGTATAATAGAAAATTTGAATTAATTGTTACGATTAAAAATGTCACAATTAATTACCTAATTAAGAAAATTTAAGATATGTTAAACTTTTATATTAGTACAATGTCAACAAATCAACATAATATAAAACACATTCTACGTCAATTGGTTGATGGCGACATTTATTCATACGAAAACGAAGATTCTATGAGACGCATTTTCATAAATTCATTTAATGAATAGAAGGGATTACTTTCAAAGAATTGTTTGAGTTTTATTTTAAATTCAATTTATAGGTAAGTTTCTAATATAAGCCGGTAATTTATTAAACATACAAATCTTACTAAAGATACCCTGTTTTTGAACTTTTACTAATTTAACATTGGGTTGAATAATATTATCTTTATTTCGCAGGTTATATGTATGTACCTCTTTGATTTTTTTCAAGTTTGCATCATAAACTTCTAAGAGGCAATTGTAAATGTATAAAGACATTACTGTCATTATTTTTAAAGTGTTGTCTGACTGATGTGCGTTTTCTTAATCCAAACATTATTCTTAATACTCTTTTCTGGGATCTGAGCACTTTCTTAATATCTGCCCCATTTCCCCACACCGTAATAGCATATCTTATGATTGAATGTACATATGCGTAATATACCGATATAATTGATTTTCTCTCCAATAAAGGTTTAAGTTTCAACAATACATAGTTAGCACGGGCAATTTTTTTGCACAATTTCGCAATATGAGGTGCATGTGTAATTGTATAGTCTATTGTGTAACCCAAAAACACATTTTCTTTTACATTTGTTTCTGTTATGCCATATCTTTCCTTGTTGGATAATGCATCACTACACTCTTATCGGCATTGAGAATTATCCCATTTGCATTAAACCATTCTTTAAGGGAATTCATTGTTTCATTAATCTTTACCCTTAAGCTATCTTTCGATTTGTCTTTAATTCCTACATGAGTATCATCAGCAAACAAGCTAACGCTACTCCAATCTGGCATAGCTTTAACAAGGTCATTCACATAAATTAAAAATAATATTGGTCCTAATATTGACCCTTGGGGCACTCCTATATTTACAGTGACCATTGACGATTTTACCCCATTTACTGAAACAATTTGACTACGATTCTGAAGATATGTACACATCATGTTTAATTCAGGTCCCTCAAATCCGTAATGCTTTAGTTTTAATATTAATATGTCGTGTCTTAGGCAGTCAAACGCTTTCGCGCAAAACTTAGTGTGTTTGTAATGGATACACGTAAAACTACTTAACCGATTCAAACAATTCTTTCACGAGTATAAAGCTACGAGTACATTATGCCTGAGTAACGCTATATTTGATTCAACCTCATCATCATCCATCACCACGCGGGTGAAACCGCGGAGCGCAACTAGTACTTGCTCAGTAGATACAGATGTGAATCAAATATATTGTGTAGGCAAGTCTATTGGCTAAGCAGACGTCATGATGACGTCATAGAGATTAGAATTTAATTTTTTTTACAGCATTCACATATTGTAAGTATTGTACTGTAAGATCGTCTGCGATTTTCACATAAAAAAATTGCGACATCATCATACATTTCGGTATTTATGATCAAGTAAATTCCGTTCTTTTTATATATTTTTTTTTTATTATATATTTTTCGTATTGGCAATAAAATAAATGTTGCCTGAACGTTCTTAGAGATTGAAACTTCTGTGGTAAGTACTAATTATTCTGTGAGTAAATCTAGATTTGTGTCAAAGATTAGACAATTAACAGTGCAGATTTGCAACCGTGCATATCGTAGGTACCTACTAAACTAACATGCTGACGACTGACAAAATCAGCTTTGACGTCAGTCATTTATAAATACTTTATAATGTATATTTTTTATAACTACCACCTAAAATTCAGCTGGTAATAAATGTTCTTTGAATATATTACAATAATAACTAAAATTTATTATAAATTTGTTATTATCAGTATGCCTATCAAGACACGCGAGTTAGCGGGGAGCAGATGGAAGCAAATGCCAAAATTTGTCGTATAATGTAGCGTTACCAATTAATATTCACCAGTGCTCTTTTTTATAAGGGGTTTTGTCATTAAATGACGACGTTAATCCCCCGTATAAACATATTGTCACTATATATGTCAGACATAATAAAAATAAATACCGTAAAAATACTGTAGCCTAAATATGATGATGATGACGAAGATGTAATTGCGTCTGGATTGTCGTCTAATCGGTTTTTAGCAAACATTTAATTATGACCAGTTCGTTGCCATTTAATCTTATGTGTAATGTAATTTAGAATGTATAAAACTTTGATACCATTAGGATGTCTTACGTAGACGAGCAGGGACCGGTGGAGTTTGGGCTGTGGATTGATTGGACGGATTTATTGATTGCATAAAGTCAAAGTCAAAGTCAAAATCAAAATCATTTATTCAATTTAGGCATCAAAGACGCACTTATGAACGTTAACTTTTCATTATAATGTACTTTAAAGACTCTACCGCCGCGTTCCAAAATGTATAGAACCCACCGAGAAGAAGCGGCAAGAAACTCGGGGCCATTCTTTTTATATGGATGTTTACAATGTTTCTACTTAGGTACTACAAATATTACATTTTATTGGTGGCAGAGAGACAGCTTGCCAGAAGTGGAGTATTCCAAGCATCGTTATCTTCTATATAATGTCGAACTTTATAGTAAGTTTTTTTATTAAAACATTTTTTACAGTCAACTTGAATTTGCCCTCTGTGAGCTCAGTTATGTGCTTTGGGATTTTATTGTAAAAACGCACACAATTTCCTAGGAATGACTTATTAGTCTTCGCAAGTCTAAAACTAGGTACAGCTATCCTATTTGTATTTCTGGTATTAAAAGTGTGGTGATCACTATTTAACTTATATTTATGTAAATTTTTACGAACATACATTATATTTTCAAATACATATAAGGAAGGCAACGTTAATATATTGATTTCTTTAAATAAATCTCTCAAAGATTCATAAGTACAGATGAACAAGTTATCGTATGCTCACGCTTTATTGTCCGTCGTTGAAGACTCCAATCAATTTATACATTTAAGATTAAGAGATTTGTACTTTGTTTAATGTTGTTGTGTGCAGTTCTGTCTCGAATAAATAATTTTCTTTCTTTCTTCTTTCTTTCTTTCTAATCACGTATCAGAGCTCTACCATGAGTTATCAACATAAATGTCATCTATAGTCGATACTCGAGCTCGCCTACCTATTAAGCTTGTGATTGGCGTACTCGCTGTCAATTTAGTTCTACAATTGACCGCAAGGTGGCACTGTTCATTTTTTTCATACATTTTTTCGCGGCAGTCGATAGCGAGCATCGATTGTAAACTCATGGTAGACCGTATATACAAAGTTTACAGTCTCATATTGTTGGCATCAAGTTGCAAACATCGTCCATGTCAGTATTGTCTTCGATGACTTTAGCGGCGAGCGGGACACGCGAGTGTTCATCGGTACGTAATTGCCTAAGAATACACGCATAGTGTAGTATAACTTAATCAAATTATATCAACACGATCCAAGATGATACACTGACCCCAGTTTCTAGATCGTATGTCAAAGCCTTGATTAGTCGTACAACTAAATACTAAACGCTCATTGGTGAATGGTATTCTACGACGCGATATGTGACCAATCAGCGGTCAGTATTCCGTCTTTTAGCTGATTAAACTTTGACAAACTATCCAGGAACTGGATGGAGGTTACTCTAGCCGAGCCAAAGAGTATCTCATTATTGCCAGTGGATCTGCATATTAACGGAAAAAAAACTTATAAATGGCTATCGTTGTGCTTTTTTTGACTTTACTCGCTGTGCTCCGCGGTATCATCGTTTGATGATGGATAATGATGATGATTCAAATACAAATATCCGTGGTCACTCAGGAATAATTATAATAATGTAGCTTTTCATAGATAAAAGATTTTTTAATCGATTTTGAATCGATAGTTTTTGAGTGTATCCATTACAATCGAACCATCAAACCTTTCATCTTTATAGTATTAGTGTAAACCTGGACTAGAGGTAGTAAATTTCATTTTGCATAAACCATGGTTTAACCCTTTGCGTCCCAGAGACTTAAATATACGTCAGTTTTATTCATCATCACCGACTTCCAAAAAATGAAGGAGGTACTCAATTCATTTCTGTTTTTTTAATGTTTTGTTACCTCATAACTTTCGACTGTGTGAACCGATTCTCAGAATTCTTTTTTTATTTGAAAGCTGGTGCTTCCATGTGGTCCCATTTTCCCATCATTATATAATTAAACTTGAGTCGAACACCTGTGCCTTGTGACGATGGTAGGTTCCCCCAGCCGCTTCCCTACGGACCAATACTCTTCGTTACAAAATTAATAAGACAAGATCTCCGCTGATATCAATTAGCACCGTTTCTTTTCATTTTCATATCATGGCATTTTTTCCCGCGAAATTTTAAAGGTGCTCTTGTGGACTTTGCGTGTGTCTTTTATGTTGAAGTAAGTGATAGCTAAAGTATTTACATTAGGTCTCTAGTAACAGTTAACACTAATGCTATGCCAAAATATTATAGTCGAAAAAAAAACATGCACTACTTAAGGGTTTTTCAGGGAAAATGTATATACTTAGATAATTCAAGTATTTTCAATTTTAATTCCTTGTACTCATAAAAATAAAAGTTAATTTTACTTAAGACACAACTTTAAAACTTATATTTTATAATGTTTTCTATATATATATATATATATATATGTTATATAAACAATACTTGCTATTTTGTTGTGCTGTTTTTCTTTGTTTTTATATTTAATTTATGTTGCCTCACTACGGGTCGAAGCTGAATACCAGCGCTGTGGATAAATCCGCAGGTGTAACTGTAACTGTATTTTACAGTTTTCAACTAGTGAAATAATGTTTAACCGGTTATGCAGCTTTTGCGTTTATCCTCTACAAACAAACAAACTAATATTTTCTAAGACGATTTTAGAGGACTTTTTTTCGTTTCTCATTTTGTACACTTTGGTTTGCCTACACTCGTGCAACATTACGGACACTTAACGGTCAATAATTCACTATTACACGTCAAAACTCGACGAAACACAATAAGCAAAATTAAACAAAATCTACGGCCATTCTTTGCATTTTTAGAGAGTTAAATTACCTACCTAATTACGTACTAGAACGGTATTCGAACCAGCTTCTTTCGAAAAAGGAGTCATAACGCTCGGTAGACGAATAGAAAGAATTCAGACGAATAGAAAGAAATAAAAATGTCATATTATATCATAGTATATATCATCAAATTTGGTCCAGTAATTTTTGAGTTACACTCCAATAACTGAATAGAACGGAAGTCAGTTTTACTTTTTCAAATTGTACTTGTAACTATCCGGGTATAGGAAGGATTAAACTAGGGCTATCTGTACGTTTTATACTATATTTAGTAGTCGTTTTATTTGTTGTCTACGTTTTATAATAAAGCGGTAAAAGACTAATCGGTAGAAATGACTAGCATGGCATCGACATACACATACACATCAAAACATCAAAAACTCGTAAACAAACATTTTTACTCATTCCACGAATATTTGTCCCAGTCAAAGGTCCTTTTTAGAATGTATGTGTTTGTCAAATTCGTGCAATGTGTGCGTTTATATGTACAGCAATTAAAGTTGCCAGAGTTAATTCGGTAAATCAAATTTTGTTGGTAATTCGGTGGCAGGGTTGTCCGGACACCTTATAGCTAAACGAATATCGGAGATGGATTGGGTTTTATATTTAAAATTTAATTTCTTAAAGATGCACTAATACATACTAGTATAAGCCCGCGACTTCGTGTCGGTCTGACCCGTTGAATGAGTATGAAAGTAAGTCTGTGTCAATTTTGATAATAATAAAACATTCAAATCCGCTGAGCTAACATGGTGTCAAAATATCTTGATTATATTATTTAAATGCGTGTTTTTTAACAAAAAATTGAAATCGATGGCCATTTTATTAGAACACTGGAAACTCCTTACTGGTTAGATTTTAATAAAATTTAAGTACCGCCACATGACAAGTACCATCTTTAAATAAAAAAATCATTAAATTCGGTTCACTTGGCAAAAAAAATGAAGTAATTCAAGTAAAAATTAAAAAATACTTGCAAATCGAGGCAAATCCTCTTGTTTGGAAGTTGTTAAAAATTAATAAAATCGTTGGTGTGTAATTTTATTAATATAACCTTTACTAAAGTATTCATCATACTCGTATTTGTTCTTTTAAATGTAAGGTTATATCAGTAGATAAAATTAGGGTATCTGGATCAATAGATCCAGCTACCCTAATTTCACCAGTTCACTTGGGATCTAATGATTTAGGATTTCACTTATTCACAAAATGTTTGAATAGATTAGATACCTATTAAATATCTTATATATTATATATCGGATAGACGAATCCTCTAGTCTCTCAATTAGAAGACTATTGCTCGCAATTGTCTTTTGTCTGAATAAGTGAAACCCTAGATCATTAACTGGTGAAAGTAGGGTAGCTGGATCTATTGATCCAGGTACCCTAATTAAATCTAACCGGTACCAGCATCGGATATACCGAGATTTTTTCGAACCGGGGTGAATCTTGGTAGTGGCGCCCTCTTTCCAGCGTTTGAGATAACTTAAGATTACTTAAAATAAGTCACAATTTATACTCATTACTATCTATATTTGTCTTACAACTCGGCGTTAAGCCAACCTAGCTTCTGTATGCTCGGCGCATTTATTTTTAATCATACTATATTATTATTTTTATTACATATTGACGCCCCTTGAAACCGCCGCATACCGCCCAGGACCATATTATAAAGTTTAATAAAAAAAAGACTGGTGGCACTCGGAGACTGCCGCGGAAAAGCTATTGCATAGCTGTTTTTGTCAACTTGTGCAATTATAATTATTTAACCAATGCCATCTAGAGGCGAGTTGCTGAACTAAAGAGACAAGCGTGATATTTGAAAAAGTCATTAAAAGTTCTGCTATTCATCGATAGATGCCAAATCAACTTATGCAATTATAATTATTTAACCAATGCCATCTAGAGGCGAGTTGCCGAACTTAAGAGACAAGCGTGATATTTCAAAAAGTCATTAAAAGTTCTGCTATTCATTGGAGTTGGAGTGGGGGGTGTTAGGTTATTTTCGTTAGGGAATTTCTGGATTCGGTCTCCACGCTCAAGGCCCGCGATAGAAGGTATGCAATAGCTTAAAAATACTCTGGGATGCGCCTAGAAAGTAAATACACACTGTAACTCTGTGACAGGCAGCCCTAGATTTTGATATGTAATATAAATCTCGTAAGTATGACGCGACGGACGTACCGATTTAGATATAGATTAGTTAGCGGCAGGCGGCCAACCCTGCATTCGGTTCTAGTATTTATAACTAACAGTTTGATGTCATTCGTTAGATATTAGATTTACAAACTTTTCGCTCAGCGGAGACGTCCGTGGTTTTTGCTTCACTGCTGTTGTTCCAAAGTTATCAGTAACTATAATAATTTACAATACGTTATATATAACTAGCTGCTCTCCGCGGTTTCACCCGCGCGGTGATGGATGATGATGATGTTGATGTATCCTAATTAACCTATGTTACTCAGGCTGAATGAAGCTTTCCAATGGTGAAAGATTTTTTGAAAACGGTCCAGTAATTTTTGAGCCAATTCGTTACAAACATACATACATACAAATCTTTCCTCTTTATACTTTTAGTATATTTTGTATAGATATATGTAATGTATAAAATATTATTTATGTAATTTAGTGGCGAGATGAGCAAGTCGAGCGCCTGTCCATGCAGTGCCTAACTAATGCACACCCTCGCACACAAAGAATAATGGCAAAAATGAAGCAGGAAGTTGAGCTATTCACCAAAGCCCTCCACTTGGTAATGAGGTTATGGAGATTTTACTACAAGGGCCTACCGCTGGGACAAGATGGTGAATGCTAGCCCCATTTCGCCTCATCTTCAGCTAACGATGGAGTTCTAGAGGTTTTGGACCTTAGTCTTCCATCACCCCTGTGGCGAAATAGTTGTGCACAGTGTCTACCTACCTAAGGACTTTACTACAAGTGTGTCATATGTAGACATACCACATCGCCACGTGCCATCAAGCAGTGATGCGCCAGCTTACTGTGTGTGGGTGTAAAGGGCATTGTGGCGAGTGGAATAGGCAAATATATCTTCAGGTTATGAGTGTAGTTTAGCCTCTTCCTCTTTCTACTTTGAAGCTCTGCAGGGCTGTTATGTTTCTCAGTTGCAGCCAAATGTCGATTGAAATCTTGCAAAATAGCGGCTCTATTTCAGTTTTGACAACTCCAGTAAGCAGATATTTTAGTAAATTGATAACTGAAGCTGACAAAAGTGACATAGAGCCACCATTTTCTTTATTCCTATCAACATTTGTTTGCAACTGAGATACATAATAGCCCTGCTGGGCATCAGGCGAGGATTTATTATTAGACAAATGACCGTCTCGCTACTTGGTGGTTCGTGGCGCCCATTTACCCAAAAGTTTTTTCAATTCAATTTTATATGTCTCGAGACTGGTAAGCCTTGGGCATGCGACGGTAACCATTACAACTGCCCATGAAAGTTGCAGTGCCTCCCAGAGCTTGGTACTGTTTGCGTAGCACTGTAACCCCGAGACATCGGCTTTTGAGTCTCTTTCACCCAGTAGTTTCATTTATACATATTCAACCTCGCCAAAGATCGGATGCAATATGCGGAGCTGACAGCCAGACTTCTCTAGTTGGAGAGACACTAGAAGAAGAAGAAGAAGTGCCCTTCACATCCTAACGCAGTAGCTAATGCTTGCGCACTATGGCTTCGCGTTAGAATATCTGAAACTACAGAGGTATCCAACCAAGACAGCCTCTTGCAGTTTGTAAGTCTATACTAATATTATAAAGAGGAAAGATTTTTATGTATGTTTGTAACGAATTGGCTCAAAAAGCACTGGACTGATTGCAAAAACTCTTTCACCATTGGAAAGCTACATTCACCCTGAGTAACTTAGGCTATATAAGATTCATCATCATCATCATCATCCATCACCGCGCGGGTGAAACCGCGGAGAGCAGCTAGTTTTTAATATAAATGCCAAGTCTTCAAGTCAAGGAAAACACGAATAAAACGCGGTTTTTTAAAAATTAAACCTAGCTGGATCGATTTATCGCCCTCGAAACCCGAATACTTAATTTCATGAAAATAGTTGGAGCCATTTCCGAAATTCAGATTATATATATCACTAGCGACTGCCCACGACAACGTTCGCGTAGTAGGCTCGGCCTTCGGCTTCACCATAACCCCCCATCTTTTCTTGTTTTTTTTTTCATTAGTCAGGTACTAATGAAAAAAAAAACATTTTTTTCTCAAAACTTCTGAGAATTAGTGAAATTGGTTAAGCCGTTCTCAAGTTATAGCGTGACCAGCAAAAATAAGCATTCATTTTTATATATAAAGACTAGCGACTGCCCGCGACTTCGTTCGAGTAGTAGGTTCGACCTTCGCCCTTGCCATAACCTTCTACGAAGTTTTAGAAAACATTTTAAAAAAAGATTAATGAAATCGGTAAAGTCATTCTCAAGTTATAGCGTGACCAGAAGAAATAGGGGTTCATTTTTATATATATAGATAGATATAGATATGCTCGTTTAAAATTATTATATAGTTTTTATGTAGCAACAAACAAATACTTTCTACCAGCTATCTTTGTAGGTATCTAGTTGTTTCTTGGCTTTGTAAAAGTAAAATTGTGGTCTACATTCAAGCATTCTCAAACTTCGCCTAAGCTAAAAGCCTATGCTCCGATACGGCGAGTGCGGGCGACGCTTGAATGCGCCTATTGTGTCTAGTGGTAGGCGTTCCAGCACTCACAGAAAGTGCTCTTCTGTTTTGTTTGTCTACTCTATGGTCTCTATGACTGTTCTATCGATAGTTTAGAGTTGATATCGCGGTTGAAATGATTTTTTTTTTCATTTCTAGTTGTTTGTGGTATCGAACTTTTTGCCTCGCCATATTTGTTTTTAGGTAATTATATGAACCTGATAGGGTGTAGCTAAACACGTAGTAGAGCGTCCTCTTTATTCAAATTTATCCTTCAAAACTCGTTTAATATGTAATAGCATTTAAGGGCCTTACTTATAAACGCTGTTTAACTTTAAATGACGTTATTTTGCTATTTGCTATTTTACTACGCAAAGGAAAAATGTTCTGCGCTGTACAGTTTACAAGTAAAGCCGTAGTTGTCTAACCTTCTTATTATAAAATGTGGACTCAAGGTACTCCCTAATCTAAAACATACTATAGATTAAGCGATTTTAGTATTTTTTAAATGGTTTAAGGAAACTTCATATCAAGAAATTCGCTTAAACGATGGTTTAAACTCGTCCATGTATTATAATAATATAGGATAATTTTCTTGGACTTTTTACAGACTTGGGCATTTATCCTTCTTTTATTTTATTGGGTGGGTACTTTTTTACTTCCTTCTCGTAGAGGCTAGAACTGCATTACCTACATACTAGTTTGGAGCTTGGTAGGACAAGTTATAACAGTGAGACAATCTATCAAGATCTATCCTTGTGGCTGTTCTGTTACTAGGGATAAATGGGGCTTTTTTTTAGGATTCCGTACACAAAGGGTAAAAACGGGACCCTATTACTAAGACTTCGCTGTCCGTCTGTCACCAGGCTGTGTCTCAGGAACCGTGATAGTTAGTCAGTTGAAATTTTCACAAATGATGTATTTTTGTTGCCGCTATAACAACAAATACTAAAAAACCGGCCAAGTGCGAGTCGGACTCACGCACGAAGGTTTCCGTAAAAACGGCAAAAAACATGTCTGTTGTATGGGTGGTTTATAGAAATTGGTACATAACCCTTCGTACGCGAGTCCGACACGCACTTAGCCGGGTTTTTTTTAGAAATTTAACTATTTTTAGAATATTAAAGTTGCAGTGCCACCCAGAGCACGATATAGGCACAACAATTTTTTTTAAGGTTATTTATCAAAAACATCTTTCGCTGTCATCAATATTATAGCCTTAGATTACGAATGCATTGCTTATAAGAAAAAAAAGACTTCTTCTGAGTTTATACTAATCCCAAAGAACAATTCCGTATCCACGAAAATGCGTAATAGGTAATTATGACAGTATTAAAATCAGAGGCTTGCCAATGTTCCCTTACGGCCTTATTAATAAACTTGGCTTACACCCGGAGTAGTTAAAACATCTATCTGTCAATTTTTCGCTTGCAGTAATGTCACGCGTGAAAGCAAGACAAAGCATGTTACGCCTAATATAGGTTTACGCAACGTTTATTAATAAAGACCTTAGAGCGTAATTTATTTATGGATAGCCTATAATATAATAGTATTATAATATATGTTACCTAATGGTTTTGGAAAACAACCCCAAACTGATTATCACGTTATGCTCGGCTAATTAAGTACGTGCTTTGCAATGAAAATTAATACGTATGTAGAATATTAAACAAGAACGAAAAATCATTATACTACGAGTAAAAGCCGAGTTTTACAGAAGCTCGGCTCCTAAATAGTATAATAATGCCTAAATAATACTGTACAAGCATGAGGCCCACCGTTTTTTTTTATTTCAAACGTACTAATGCTGTTTGCCTCTACCGGCATTTACAGCGTCACCGGACGGGTGGCGAGCGGAGATGGCACTCAGCCAGATGCGGGCGCAGAGGGCGCATCGCCTAAGGCGAGCGTTGAAGACGCCGCAAGGAGAGGAGTAGGCGACTTGCTCAAGGGCACCACTAAGGTACGGACCTCGGCTTGGGCCGTCGCCAGAAGGGAGGGGAGTCGGAGAGAATCGCCCCAGTACATGAGTGTACCGAGTGTTAAGTGATTATCTCTATCTAGAACAGAAGCTTTTCCTCACAAGTGACGAACTGCACTGCGCCTGTAACCCTGAGGCATATAAGTCTCATGCACCTGTTATTTCACCGGCAACCATGCATTCAAACCAGAACACAGTATTGCGAACATTACTGCTTCACCGTAGATATAGGTATGGAGGCATTACTACCCCGGATGAAATCATTCACACAGAGTTCTACTAAGTATTCTTTAGTACCTAAAGTGGCCGAAAGGATATCAGTATTTTTGTTTTAAACTAGTTGCACGCCCCGGTTTCACCCGCGTGGCCATGGATCATGATGATGAATCAAATTTATATAGCCTATGTTCATCAGAGATGTAGTATTCTAATGGTGAAAGATTTTTTCAAATGTGTCGAGTAGTTTCGGAGCATATTCAATTCAATCAAATGAATAAATCTTTCCTCTTAATAAAATTATTAAGTACCTATAGAAAAACGGTAAAGATGTTTATGTGTACTTAAGAGAGCGAAACAAACCAGGCGTAACGAATATTTATAAATAGTTACAAATATATAAAATAATATGTAAAAGTACATTTTGTTTTAGCACGCTATCAGTCAGTCAGTATTGAAATTTATAATATCTATCAGTCAATTAATTTAACACGATTTTTATCATAAATAACATATTTTCAAACCTAACAACTCTCATACGTCATCGCGTATAACATAAGCTCTGTCGAGCGTTGATCTTTGTCTATTAATAGATCTAACGCACGTGTTTGCTCTCTCTTTTTAATATTCCCACTGCATGTATGAGTAAAAGAGACAAATATGGGTCAGTTGGTAACCCGTAAATGACTGTTCTAGATTTAAAAAACAGCTGCTTTTAAAACTACTTTTAATTTGATTGATATTTTGTTGAGAAGATTTATGAGTGTGGGCGTCTTGGTCTGGGCAAAGAGGAGTAAGATAACAGATGTGACGTAATTACTTGTTTATATTATAATGTCACCTACAGATATAAGATTTTTTGTAATACTTATCGTTTACAATTTATGGACCTTTTAATTAACAAAATTCACCTGGATCTGTCAGCATTTTGTGATTACATGCTTGGTAAAGCATTTTAAAAAAAACGGAAATTTAGAGCGAGGTTTAATTTTATTCTTACTGGCCTACTTTGGATATAAGTAGACTAAAGGTGCGCAAATGAAATCATTTGAAGTGTCAGATTCGAGGTAAAGAGTATTATTCCCTCCAAAAACAAGGAAACCGGACTTAATTTGACAGGCCGGTTGGCGCAGTTGGTAGCACCCCTGCCTTCTGAGCCGCTGGCCCCGGGTTCGATCCCCGGATAGGTCAAACATTTGTGTGCATGAACATGTCTGTTTGATCTGTGTCTGGGTGTTTATATGTATATAAGTATTTAATATCATAGGTATATAAGTATGTAATGTAATAATCAGTCATCAGGTTACCATAGTACAGGCTCTGCCTAATTTGGGACCTGAAGACCGCGTGTGGATGTTGTCCCATATTATTATTATTAATTAATACTAGGTGGTATTAAAAGTAGGCCTATTAAATTGTCTTGGTTGGTACCACCTCTGTAGCAGATATTTTGCTGTAAAGGAATTCTGAGCCAGAATAAGGTTTGAAGGGCACTGTAGCATTGTACCTGTAATTTCAGAGAGAATGAGACTCAAATACCAAAATCGAGATGATAACGCATTGCCACGAAAAACTACAATTCTTATGGCTGGCTGGACCTACAAATGTCAAGTGCACTGGAACATTGCATTACTGTTCTCAGCGTGAAAGCAATAATGCGATATTGTACGTTTCAATGCAGTAGAATATTTGACACATTTTCATAATATTTCAATCAGTCAATCAAATCATGTTTATTACAAGATATAGGTATATAATATGTAGCTTAAAATTACGTAGCTATACTAAGTTTTACTTAATTTATCCTTATTTTTAAGCTAAGTTATGAGCACTAGCTCCCACACTAGGATTCCCTGTGTTGTGGGAGGCTAGTCTCTTCCCGAGGGTTCAGTTAGTTTTATTCGTAAACAGTAAAATTAGGAAACACATTGGGTACATAAACCTGATGACAGGCAACACAATATTTCAATAATTATGATATAAAGTTAACAGTCTTATCAATTACCTACCTACACATAAAAATTAACTTAAGTACCTACTGTAGTAACTTCGACAAAAAATATTCGTAGGTATCGGTATTTTTAAGCATTCTCTAAACTAAACAAAAATTCTAAATTTAATCTTATTTAGATTAAATTCCAAATTAGCACAACACTCCCGAATGACAGCTCCCAGCACCAAAACCAGGTATTTCATTTGTGGGCATATTTTAGACAGATTAGTCGTCACGTAACTTGTATCATTAAGATACCCAGAACTGAGTAGAATAATCCTATTTCTAGAAATGACACTATAGGCACTACAAGAATCTGGTTTTTAGTGTTAATTTTTGAGATTGCCTATTATCTACTTAATACATCTAGAACCAGGCATAACGCACAGTTTAAGTGAGAAAGTTACCACTACTTATCTACCTACATTACCTAAGCTAAAAAGGTGCAAATATACTTGAACAACGAGACTATTGTCTGTCCTATCTATACATTATCATACTCTTTGCCCACGCACACATCAGCGTCATGTGTGTGCGTATAATGATTGATGTAACCATTATTAAGTGAATTGACCGAATGTCACGATTTAGGTACATTTTCACATTTCACGACCGTGCCGTGGTCATGTTTCAAAGCAAGTAAAGTAAAAAGTAAAGAATAAATAAAGTATCAAAAATCTGCCGTGCGATTCTCTAAGAGCAAACATCGTTGCATCTTTGACAACATCCGTGAAGCAAATGACGAGAAATGTTGGAAAAACAACCTTATGTACAAGGGCGATATCTCACAAAGTATTTGAAATCGGTGAGCTCGTCGACGAGCGCATCGACGAATTATTATACAGAATCGCACGGCTGTATCTGTAGGCAAGAATAACGTCTGCCAATGTCAAAATGCCTAAGAAGAAGAAGAAAAATAATAACTAAGTACCTAAACCAATACTAAACCAATGAGATTGACTAATAGAGGCGATTTACTCCTTGAATATGAAGTATAAACATGGCAAATTTTATGCTATACCTATCTGTAGCTAAAGTACACAACTCGCACAACGACATTAACTACATTGACAAGATTAAAAGAGCACGAAGATATATGAATCTTAGTTGTCAGAAAGGGATCAATGCATTATTAATAACGTTGGCCTGTGACCGACCATTCGACCGCCAATGACTGACTCGTTCTCTCTGTCGCTCGCTACTTTTCTCGTTCTCGTATGTGGCGAAGCGGCAACGTCGCAAGAGTTATATTAAATTAAAATACAATAATTGATTTTCAATTTTTGATAAATAACATAGAAAAACAATACTTACAAATGAAAAGATACATCATTCTTGTTTTTTACACTTGTTCCAGTATATGTTCTGCAGTTTCTAACACATAAGAAGGCATTTTTTCCTAAATGTAGTACACGTGCTGCGTCGTTGCCAGACAGGCTGGAACTAAGTTGACTCAAGACAACTAGCTTGTGTTGATGTCGCCAAGTCGAGCGCAGTAAGGCGTATCTACCTCAGTTTATATTGACATCATTGACTAAAACTGGAATTGGTGGCCTAATCATCCATATTCCGTTCACACTATCTAGGTAACATAATAATTACCTAATTGTAAAGTGACGACCTACAAAAGCCACCTGTAACCCCAACTGTCTAAGACAAGCCGAAGGAATATCATACTCTATACGACAAGCCATTATACGCCAAACAAAATAAACCACGACGTAATTCTGATATTATTTTGCCGTTAATGATTTCTTGTCTTATTTTGTAAGTTCCTTTTCCAAATGCTTTCTATCGTAAGTACCTGAAACAATTAAAAAAATACTTTATGAAATAGGTACATTGAGATATATATAACATCATTGGGTATTGATATTTATTAATATATCATTTTAACTTTTTAATGTTATTTTGACGGTTTAACTTAAGCGGTACGTATAGTCGAATACCTCCGGTTTCGCGACCGTCCGGGCCACTTCTTCATGGAGTACTTGCGCATGCACCCGTCTCCGTTCGCGCTAGTACTGATACATTAAAATGTGTAATACTTACGAAAGTTTCAATCAAGTTATATCACTTTAACTGCTAGAATTCTCTAGTCTTATTTTGAATATGTGTATTTTAATTTTAAATTCTATTTAGAAATGTAACTTATTCTTATGAATAAAATACTATGACTATAAGTATTTTACATTTAAATTTTACGGGCAAGTCATAATACCAACAGCTACAATGCCACCCATAAATACGTAGAAAGTACAACTTTTTTTTTTGGATTTTGTTAATAAATATAAAAATAAAAGTAAATAATGATTTCTTGGGTTTTCGCGATTCTTATACATTGAAATTAAACAACTATAATGGGATTAAAACGCGTATAAACAAATTCTTCCTAGAGAGAACCGCTATGTGCCGATTAAGAGGATTGCATAGCTAGTACTTTCCATGCTAAAAGAGAAAACTCTTTTCTACCTCTTAACATTGTCCGATTTCAGTAATTATTTTTTTATGGAATCATCACATTGTTTACTATGCCCGTACGTTTGGATTTTTTTAGTTTTTTTTTAAGTTCTAAAAAAGGAAATGTATAGTACTTTGAAATACTGAAAAAATCAAAACGTACGGGCATAGTAAACAATGTGATGATTCCATGAAAAAAAAATCACTGAAATCGGATAATGTTAAGAGGTAGAAAAGAGTTTTCTCTTTTAGTATGGAAATTACTAGCTATGCAATCCTCATAAGAGAGATAAAGAGAGGCTATAAAACACCCTAATTTTAATAGAGATGATGGTTGGCAAGTACCGCCTGCTTGGGATCCAGTGATCAAGCTAATAAAATCACAAAGCCAGTGTAGGCCTACCTTGAGTTTAGAACATTGACACCAATCGATGCTGATATCGAGTGCCGCGAAAAAATTTATGGAAAAAGAACAGTGCCACCTCGCGGTCAATTGTAGAACTAAAATTGACAGCGAGTACGCAAATCACAAGCTTGATAGGTAGCCGAGATCGAGTATCGACTATAGATGACATTTATGTTGCCAACTCATGGTAGAGGTACTGGACACTGTGAGTGACTACTGCGTGCATCGGGAAAGTTTTGATTAAAATATGAGGCGGTACATAACAATAATTTTCATGAATATATACATAATTGACAACTGTCATGAAAAGACCAGAGTACCACCAGAGTATAAACTGTTTTTAAATTCAACCTACATAAACACAGTTTCAAAGAAAATGTATATAACCAGCAAAACAAATTTTTACTTCGGCGCATTATCTGTTATCAAATATAGAACCTATATTCCTTTTCATGTACAAACAGCAACGTTAACTTTACTGAAACTAAACTAATACTGTACCTAATATGTAGCGTGTATTAACAAAGACGGAAGGGCACTGATATCCTAAACACAGGGAAACCTAGTTAGGAGTTAGGGCTTAGCCATGCACTTACAATAAAAAAAAACCTGCATTAACGTACTTAATCCAACAGTTAAATTAATACAAAAAACATAAAATTACCGTGATCAAACCATTAATGATTCTGAATGAGCCAAGTATATCTATACATATACGTACCTATAGCTAATTAAATAAATTTTGTTTCATTCACTTTCTGTTAGTTCATTTATATTAAATTAGCAGGTTTCATTTTATATACTTCTCTTTTCTTTTGTGGTAGGTACATATTGTGTAATAAGCATGGTGCTTAAGTATTTTTTTTTTCTCTCTCTTAAGTGTGTTTAAAGTAATACATAATTTCGTATAAAATATAGTAAGTATTACCTTATAAGTAAAATAAATGTTTATGGTGTACTCTAGGATATAGTTGTAACCTAAGTACATAGGTTATTAGTAAGTAATACTTAGTAAGTTGGAAATAAATATTATTATTATTATATTATTAAACTGTCATGAAAAGTGTTCGAAACGAGTTACCACGGTCCAACCATCGGAATCCCGCTGACGCTGCGCTGCGACCGACCATCGTGACGTCATAAAGTGCTTATTGTTAATTTTATTTTATTGTTAATATTGTTTTTGTAAGTTAGTCTTGTTAGTAATTTCCTTGAGTAAACAACTGCTTCTAATAAATAAATCAAGTATTCGTAGTAAAATAAGTCGGGAAAAAATAATATAAAATTATACGCGATTACATCCGATTAAAGTTGTTTAATTTCAATACATTGTTTAATCTGTGCCAGAGCTAAGCCTCTTAATGAAATTGAGAAGCTGTACTGAGCTCGTCAGACATTAGTTTTACGAGACTCTGAATCAGTGTTAGCGGGCGTGATACCTACTAAGACAGACTCATGCCAATATTGTGTTCCAAGATCACCGTACTAAATATTAAAGTATTTTTTATTTATTACAAAAATACCGAGCGTCTATTCAGAGTCACGAGCTCTCGAGTGCACTTCGGTAGATGGCGCTGATAATAAAGAACGTGAAATTTCCGCCTCCCTTCCTCTACCCTCATCTCGGCACCCTTCCGCTTCCGATGGCGGAAGTAGCGCCACTTCCGTTCACTATCTTGTGTCAAATTGCGCATATAAGAACTTTTAATTTAAGATGGCACATTTACGTTATAAATACACTAATATAAATTCAATTGAATGGATGTTTGATACTTAATAACGCAAACATGGCGGATGAAATTTATGTAGATACCTACTTTAAGTTTTGGAATAACACATACGATACTTGTCATCGTCAAACATCGGGTAAAACCGTGGGGTGCAGCTAGTCTATACAGATAAACAAATACAATTTGATAAATTTAATACTGAATTCCATTCATTCAGTTATTGGAGTGTTACTCAAAAACTACTGGACCGAATTTGATGAAATTTAAATGAGACACACGGGAAGCACCAGCTTTTAAACTAAAAAAGAATTTTGAGAATCGATTCACCCTATCGAAAGTTATGAGGTAACAAACATAAAAAAAACAATCGAATTGAGTACCTCCTCCGATTTGGAAGTCGGTAGAAACTACAATTATTCCGTGCTGAGACTATTTGGTGTATTTAACATGTGTTTATTTGTACTACGTACATTCTATTTACATTAGAAGAGGTCGGTAGGATTATAAACACCCACATATCACCGTTATGTTTACAATTTCATTGAATAGGCGGAGTTCGTTTCTTTTCTTCGTACAGGATTTCAAATGAATGAAATCTGTTGACTAACGAGTGTCAGTCCTATACGTGTCCCCCCATCAGCATTAAAGGGACAGACAGTACATTTTATTACCGTTTGTCCCCTTAAGGGGACAGAGTAAGGGGACATATGGGCATATCCTTTTAATCAACAATTCAGTTAATGCACAAAAACACTGCAAAGAAGTATAATTTGCCCGTAATATTATTTATAACTCCAAATTTCACTTTAATTTAATACTCATAAACGGAAAGTAAGTCTGAAGTTGGCTGAGAAACGGGTTGAAAGTAATACTTTTCAGCCCTAGGGAGAATCAAGTTTTTAAACTGACATGGTCATGCAAGAATTAAAGTTAATTCTTGCTAGGGAGAATCGTTATGTCTATCTCAGCTATAATTATTTGTTATTGAAAAAGAATTTATAATTATTATAGTAAAATACCAAAACTTACGTACAAGTGGTATGGAAGCGATCCGTTTTTTTTATAAATAATCATAAAGGGTCTGCGGCAGGCAATGTGCAAAAACAAGATTACGAGTATTCTTAAAGAAAGAACCACCTACTATAATTTGCCAAACACATATATATATTAAGGTCACTACTTTCGCAGAACATCAGCAACTTTGCTAGCCGACTCTGGTGTCGTATTAACTGTCATTAAAAGGCATGAAGGTTGGAAGTTGAGTAAAGTAGGCCACATAGGCCACAGTAGTAGAGTCAGTCGAAATGAAACTAGGATATCACAGAGTAACAGTTTTTATTTTTCGAATGGGTTAAATGCTGTTTGCCTCTGCCGGCATTTACATTACAGCGTCACCGGACGGGTAGCGAGCGCAGATGGCACTCAGCCAGATGCGGGCGTAGAGGGCGCACCGCCTAAGGCGAGCCTTGAAGACGCTTCGCCGCAAGGAGAGGAGTAGGCGACTTGCTCAAGGGCACCACTAAGGTACGGCTTGGGCCGTCGTCGCCAGGAGAGAGGGGAGACGAAGAGAATCGCCCCCGTACATGAGTACGTGACTATTCGGATAGAATCTAACCTAGTATGGAAACTAAGCCTAGTTAAGCGGAAATAAACTTATACGTGACCACTCGTCTCGACGCGGCCTCACTACTGACAGCACCGCGACAATCGCTTAGGGCTCTCGTCGATGCGCATGTTTGTGTGAGTGAGCCGTTTCGAACGTTTGTAGGTAGTTTCCGTACTGTTCTCTATATGTATACTGTGTCGCCGGCGAGCTCGGTGTCTGACTGAGTATACCTGGGAAACGTGACCATAACCTGAAATATCTCGCCTAGACCCATTATTTCAGATCGGAATCAACAGAATTGATAAATCTGCATTCCCTTGATTCTCCACAACCGAACACTGCAAAAGATTATCCGGTGCAATCCAAAAATATTGCTGTAACAGATCACTAAAAACTAGTCAAATATCAATGTCTCCAACATTCACCCGAGAATCCCTGGACACTGTAGAAACTCTTCCCAGAAAATATCAAATATCAACCATACCCGGAAAAAACTTTTCACTAATTACAACTAGTTGCTCTAATCTATACTACGAGTATAATATAATATTATAAAGAGGAAAGATTAAAGATTAAAAAATTCTTTCACCATTGGAAAGCTAAATTCACCCTGAGTAACATAGGCTGTATAAGATTCATCATCATCGTCATCCATCACCGCGCGAGAGAAACCGCGGAGAGCAGCTAGTTTTAATATAAACTTTAAATTATTATTTTTTTTCTTTAAACTGGCTATTTCCCATAACTTCGCCAGCGTATTATTTTTAGTTTTATTTTTTTTTATTTTATAAGTATATATATGAATTATTATAAGAATTTACAGCTATGTTCATGGCTATCGCCCGCCACTAAGTGTGATATATTGTGACAAAACAATGGCCCCGAGTTTCTTGCCGCTTCTTCTCGGTAGGCTCTATATATTTTGGAACGCGGCGGTAGAGTCTTTGAAGTACATTATAATGAAAAATTGACGTTCACAAGTGCGTCTTTGATGCCTAAATTGAATAAAAGTTTTTGACTTTGACTTCGACTTTAGTTCCCAAGGTATCGCGATAAATGTATCTACCAACTTCCAAAAGGAGGAGGTACTCAATGCAGCTGTATTTTTTTACTATGTTTGTTACCTCATAACTTTTAGACCAATTCTCAAATTTATTTTTTTTGTTTGAAATTTGATTTCGGTGTAGTCCCATTTAAATTTCATCAAATTCTGTCCAGTAGTTTTTAAGTTACACTCCAATAACTGAGTAGAATGGAAGTCAGTATTAAATTTTTCAAATTGTACTTCTATAACGGAAAAATCAGCAGGTGTAGTCATTCATATTTTTCAGACGTAGGTAATCTTAAATCAGACTTTTACCCATCTCATATTCTGTCTGACCTCGGGCGCTTTAGTATCGCAGTGTAACCCTTTTCCAACGAGATTGTATTGACCTTGTTCATATATATCATGTCCTATATATAGAGCATATTTGCTGTCTATCGTTACCAGGTACAAGCTACCGGTAAGGCATGTTACTCACTCAATTCTCGTATTCTACTTTTCACTACAACTTAGTGATAAGCGGTAGCGATTTATGTATAAAGAAATTTACATTAAAGACAATAAAGGTGTTGACTAGTTAGGATCATTGTTCTGTAATAGCTAGCTTGCTTATAAATAAGCTTTTGTAACTACTCTCTTAGTGTAAAATTTGTAGTATAAACTTCAAAACGAGTTTAAATTGACATACATTTTAAACACAGTACCTACCGAAATTTAAAAATACAATGATTTACAAAAATAATGTCCATAGCGAAAAAAAATTACATAGACATATATGTAATATATATAATCTATGTCCAAAATAAATGAGTCCATAATTAAAATTGCCAATAATAAAAATATTCAACAATAAAAATCTACAAAAATAAACCAATAAATTAATATCACCATACCAACATGATTTCATCATCATTGCAATGCAATAAATATTAACAATTTGATGCTAATAAGTGATTTATGCCTTAGGATGGGTTCTGGTAGCTGCCCAGAGAGAACTCCTATTGAGTTAACTTCAATTGCTTAAAATAAGCTTTTAAATAATTAAGTTAGTAAGTAAGTACTTATTCATTACTATGTAAGTATTAATATGTTTTCATGTTTTTAGTGTAAGTATATTTTTGGCCAATAAAATAATATCTAATTATTTGCAGCGCCTGCTTTAGCGCATGCGCGTTGATGTTGCTGGGTTTTGACATCATCCTATCGTTTCATTGTACCTACTAAATTTACTGGGTCTTTTTTTAAATTACTTCTTAAGGCGCGGTCCAGTACTAATTTTTAAACAATTTACGATGCTTTACATAAGGTTGACAATTGCTTATCAAATTAGACGATGTAATGCGAAAATGCAATTCAATACGTGCTAATACTTTCTATATTTATTTCGTACAATCAAATGATTAAAATTTAATCATTAAAGAGTCCATAATTCACTAGTAAATTTCATTGGGAATTCGAATATGATACATTAATTGACATACATTTGCCCATAATTGAATAAAAATGATTTTTCCCACGAAGCACGTAAGAAAAATTTGCAAAATTTAGGAAATGTTGCCGATTTTTTCTATTAAGCCAAGTTTGCTCAATCGTGTATTGGCTCCCATACTTCATAAGAACATTATATTGTCTTGATGTCTATTTGATTATCGTATTGACATTTTTCAAATTGTACTTGTATCATTTTGATGACATGTTATTGTTACTGACATTGTGATTCCTATTGACATTGTTTATTATATTAAACTGTTATGCACCGCACTTGTAAATGTTTAAATCTACATAAAATTCAATTGACTATGACTAATTCATTGATTTTATCTAACATACATTAAAATGTATGTTAGATAAAATCAATGATTCAATAGTCCCGAATAGTCAATGGTTATTAAAATAACCATTGACTATTTTACTGAATTATTATCTCCATTAAGATATTTTTACTTCGATAAACTTTATTTGAAATGCGTGTTACTATTTGGACAGTTATAATTACTAATATGTATTAATTAATGCACCTTGAGCACCTCTCAACCAGTGCTACGCCCTAACAGGCCATACCTACATATATTTAGCTATAAGACCTATAACTTTATAACTTTAGACCTATATATTCATACAGTACAATAATTAAGATCTCTGGGCTAACAATTAATAAAAAACTTGTCTAATTAGGTTTAAGTTATATAATTAAGTATATCTCATTATAAGCGAACTAACTTCTTTATGAGAAATAAATAATCATTAAACCTAACACCTGTATGTAGTAAATAATATATGTATTTATGAATAAATGAAATGATATGAAATTTTGTATAGCAAATGATTCTGTCGGATAATCTACATATATTTCCCCTTGGATCGCTTCCGCCCTTCTCATGCACAGACCCGCACCCTACCATATAAAAGCGAACTAGCTTTCTACTGGATCTAGGCCAAAGCTAGCTCTCCCGGTCAAAATCGTATATTGCAGGTTTGTCTGATGCCTATAAACTATTGACAGGTTTAAGTGTGATATGTGAAGCCAGGGGGCCTACTCCCACCTTTTACGAAACTATCATAAATCAGGAGCGTTTTGTAATAATCTTAGAATAATCATACTTACCATCGTATTCCTACCAACACGAAACCGTCGAACATATTACTTCAATACTACTTACGGTGTGTTAATTTTTTAAGCGAAATCCTAATGGTGCGTTCCAGGATCAATACTATAATGCCCAACCCAAATAGAATATTAACGCAGTTGCAAAGTATTTACGCGAATTGACTGCACTGTTTGATAGTACATCATCAAAACGTCTATCGTAATCCATTATTATTTTAAGCTTACTATATTGACGTGGTGGTACCAAATTTAATGGTAAGGTTTTTTTTTTTAATTAATAAAACTACGCTCCACAGACTCCAGGGTCCGTGCCTTTTTTTAACTTGCAGATATTTGACAACTTATAAATTTATAACATACACCAAAATACATACATGAGGAACATATAATTTTTGTTTTTAATTTAACTCATACAACATACATATAACATAATACACTTAAAGTTATTGATACATTTTATTCTGAGTTGGCGCAAGCATTCACAGCAGACCAGTGCCCGCAAACAGCACCCGTTCACGAGTTGACGCATGTGCCAGCCATCGCCTTCCTCAGCCATTTCTGAGGGAAGATGGCGACCCGCCACACACGCCACCGCTTGCCAACACATTTCCGTGAGCATGTCTGCTCTGGATGCCCGCACCATCTCTTTGTCAGTTATAGTTTCTTAACGCCAGCTTACATACAATTCGAAAAACTACATATATTACAGCAAATGGATTAGTGCATTTATTGTGAGCCCACGTTGCCCACTTTGCGCTGAAGCAGCCTCCATCACCACGCTGTTTCGATCGTAATGGTAAGGTTTAAATATGACTGCTTTAAGAGGTGGGAGTAGGGCCCCTGATAGCGCTTGCGTTGAAGGTATGCCTTCGTAGAAATCAAAACGAAGTTTCTTTTAAACTTAATGTAAGTAGTAACACAAAGCACTGCCATCTATAACCTGAAAAATGCATTTTGAGAAAGGTTGACTCACAAATCGGACACAAGTGGAGTGGTTAAACATGTAGACCACTTGGAGGAGCGTGTCCATCACTTGAGGCTCGCAATCTGAACAGCTACGACGTTGCAGTAGAGGAAAGCACAGATGGTGCACTATAGCCCCTGCGCAGGGAGTGAGATCTCAAGTGCTAGTTGCCCTCCGAGATTCAGTAGGGGAAGGAGCCAAGGCTAAAGACCTCCACCAGTCCCTAAGACATGTATGATGGTGGAGCTACGTCATTGGCAAGTATCACCAACATTTTAAACGTTTTCAGGGCCGGAAACTGATCCCATGGTGAAAAATACTGATTTGACTGACTGCAAGCACCGAAAATACTGACCATTTACTGAACAAACCTCGGGAGGTACTGAGCCTTCGTCGAACAATTTACCATTGAAATATGCATATTTTAGTTGCAGTTATGTTACCACCACCATGGTTGTAAGTAAGTAACATATATCTATATAATGTAATGTTTGGCATCCTTTTTAAAGAAAGACATAAACATTGGATGAGTAAAGAGAGCTGTCCCAAAAATCTTTAATAAAATGTATCATTACTTTATATGCTTCACACACGAATAAAAAAACCGCCACTGTTACGAAAGTGTAGCCTTGAAATACTGACTGTACTGACCATTTCTCGTAAAAACTGACCTTCCAATAATTATGCTGATATGCCCAGAAACCAAAACGCTACCGTCTCCTAGGCAATCATTGACCATAAAATATTGCCAATCCTATTCGATACCTTTACCCCAGTTGATTGGAACAAGGCGTTAATTAACCCTAAGACTTTCATCCCTTCATCCCCTTTCATCCCCCTGAGTCAGCGTATAGTAAATCACCCGGATTGACCTGAGGTTCGATTTAATCAAGGATTTGTCTGAAGGTTGTTCAGGGGTAACTTTAAATCACCAAGTTAGAGTCAGAATCCAGTATCGAGGGTTCCGTAATAGAATACCGCCACATATCTTGCTCTTTGTAGAACAAAAGTGGCCAAGCGCGAGTCGAGCATGTGATTGTTCACACAAAGTTTGATGCTCATATGCGTTACCGTTTTAAAAACATAGCAAAGACAAACTAACTTTTAAATGTTTCATAAATATAATTATATTGTTAGACTAGTGTTTGACCATGATCTCACTTGATGGGCAGTGGTGATGCGGTTGAAGGTGGTAACGCAATACGCCTAGAATAGCGATTGGATTTCAGGCAATTTGACACTCGCACACGTCAGGGAGGCCACAAGACTGCAGTCTGCCATTCCGCGTTGGATTATAGTCCAACTATTTTTCTAATCAATCTTTAAAGCTCCGTAATTTATCTGTATTAAGTGAAGCGATAAACGAAAAACAATTTTTATATCAAAAAAAAAAGACGTGTGGCACGCGGAGACTGCCGCGGTAAAGCTATTGCATAGCTGTTTTTATCAACTTATGCAATTATAATTATTTAACCAATGCCATCTAGAGGCGAGTTGCTGAACTAAAGAGACAAGCGTAATATTTGAAAAAGTCATTAAAAGTTCTGCTATTCATCGATAGATGGAGTCGGAGTGGGGGTGTTAGGTTATTTTCGTTACGGAATTTCTGGATTCGGTCTCCACGCTCAAGACCCGCGATAGAAGCTATGCAATAGCTTAAAAATAGAACCGACTTCTATACTAGAAAATGTGAAATAACTTGTTGAAGTCGGTACCATTGATATATAGTTCGAAAGTACCTATTATGTAGGTACTATAGTTTACTCGTGAACATGGCGCATGCAACTGTGCCGAAATATCGAGAGCTCAAAATAAATACAATCATGATAAATATCCCGTTTCTAACGTTAATTATTGCAACAGACATTGTTTAAAAACTTACTCTTAGAACAAAGATTTGTTCGTATAGATGCGATGTTGACTTCCACACATGCGTCTCGCGCCTGCGTGAATCAACGCTAGTAGGGAAGATGTTCTACTTATCTTATATGCTTACTTACTGTATAGATATTTACTTACTTTGCATATAATAAGAAGCGAATGACCTGTATCGTCACTCACGACATCAGAAAGGAAGCGATGGAGGCGATAGAAACAGACAGTAAGTTGTAATGGACCGCAACACGCAAAACGTGCGGTTTTGTTGCATTTTAATGGAACGCTATTGGAGTTCCGTATATTTATTAACAAAATGAAAATGAAAACAAATCTGTCATTCGAATTTCGATAAAGAGTCAAAAAAGCGACCCTTTTTCATATTTTTAATAGAAAAGGAGGAGGTATATGTTCAACTGTTTGTATTTTTTTATGTATATTCACTGAGCTCTCCCCCATAGGTACATATATTCTACGGGAGTGACATTGTCACCAATGATAAAACTCTTATAATATTAATAAAAAAAACAAGCAACATCCTGAATCACTCCTCAGGATGTTGCTTTCACTGAAAGCTTAAGACTGAGTCAGTAGGTCGATTCCACTATCGTCATCATCGCTTAATCAAAAACCACTACCAAGTAATATAGTTTAAATTTGGGGAGTGTTCTCTAGCAAGACCTAATTTCGTATTCATTCGTTATCGTGGATAAGTGGGTACAGGTCGCGCCGTGTAAAAAGAACGCTGGCGGATGTTGGTGGTATGAGGAGCGGTGCGGGGCGGCGGGTCACGCGCCGCGTGCTTACCGGAGCGCTATTGGTTCGTCAGTCGACCTTTCAGTGTGCCCATGCGCAAACACACCCCCTCCACTTTCTTCCAGCGTTCTTTTTACATGACGCGACCATGTTGTCTCTTACTCATCAGAAATGGCTTCGTTAGTTTAGTTGGTAGGGACCCTGGCTTTAAAGCGCGGGGTCCAAGTCCTTCGCCGGAACAAATATTTCTACGATGGGCAGAAATGTTTAAAAAGGCTGCGTTAGCTCAGGTGATAGCAACCCCGACCCTGTAAACCCGGGGTTTTAAAGAATAGGGTTACGGTAACCTCTGCCTGTCGTAAGGGCTGACTAAAAGGGGACCCTAAGAGCTCGGGTATAGTTGGGAGTGAGGCCTTAACTATCTCATCAACGAGCTCGAGGAATGATGAGCAATTGACACCGTGCCATCTTTAGAAATAGATGCGAAATGCTCTCAGAGTCGAGCCAAAGGGCAATATGTCTTGATGGTCCCAGTGCGAGATCATGGGGTCATCTATAAGACATCGAAGACGGCCACCGAGGGGGTTTTAGTGGAAAGTCTCACATAACCCGGATGCTCCCCTTAGTGTCCGGGTATCTAATAAGAATTCCCCCTCGTAAACAAAAAAAAGGTTATAGGAACCCTGCCATTGAAGGGTCCCAGGTTTGATGCCTGGCTAGGACAAATAGTTCTGTGACGAGCTGAAATGTTTTTTATCTATGTTTTCATGTGCCATTGTGTGTTTTAATGTGTGAGAATCCTAGTGGGAGGATATCAGTGATTAAAAGTAAAACAACATTTTTGTGTAATACTTATACAGAACACTAAAACGAATATGCTTGTCACGCTTGTCCGCCTCAACGCGCCATGATTCGTTTGAGTCCAATGAAGCAAATCATTGAATGCGTCAGCGAGCACACAGATTACAGAAAGCAGTATTGTCAAACGATATTAAAAGAAATATTTCTGGCACTTCCGCTGGAAAAATGACATCCTCGCTCCCACATAAACTGCCAATAGGAAGTATACAGAATAAACAACACACAAAACCACATATTCAACCAAAAACGAATCGACACGTGTTTCGTCATCCTCAGGAGCATGTTGACTCGGCAAACACTAGACCAACAGAATGGGTTCTTTCGTGTGTTGCTTATTCTGTATACTTTCTATTTGCAGTTTATGCGGGAGGGAGGGTGCTTCACACTGCATCCCTGCTGTAAGCATTTTCCCAGCGGAAGTGTCGTTAAATATTTCTTTTAATATCGTTTTTATAATCTAAATGTAACGCCTGAATCAATAAATTATAGTATTAGTATTGTATTGTATTTGCAGTATTTTATTTACCAACTATAGCAGTTTACGAACCTCGAGGCCAAAGGCTAAGCAATGCTTCTTTGCGAGACCGAAGGCCAAGCTGTGAGAAGTAACTTGCGAAGATGCATTCCGAGCTCAGAAAGTATATTGCTGATAATAGTGTTTTCTTAGCATTCCTCCTCCTTGCGTCGATTCCCCAGTGCTGGGGGTCGTGACCCATCATGGCATTCCAGCTGCATGAACTGCTTCAGTGACATTTAAGTTGAGAGTAGTGCGGATCTGATCTGTCCAACGCATTGGACTCCTTCCTCTCGGTCTCCTGCCCTCTATTTTCCCAGTGACGATTAGTTTTTGGAGGTTGTCGCCGGGTTTACGGGCTATGTGGCCAAAGAACTCAAATATCCTTCGTAGGCATGTGTTAGATAGCCTTGGTTTCTTGTCGAGTTTGAGTTCATTGAGAACTGATTGGTTGGTTCTATGCGCAGTCCATGGAATCCGCAGCATTTTTTCTCTAAGCAGTAAGGCGCAGATAATAGGTTTGGATGTCTTGGACTAGAGTTATCAAAGAGCATGGGCGGATTTTTAGAACCATTTTAAGGAACGACTCTGTTTAATATTACGCTTCAGCCTCTAACATAAATAGGTATACCTACTTATTGATGGAACTGGTATACCATGTCTGCCTCCTTTCAGTTTAGTTTCTATTTTGTATTTTTGTTTTAATTCATAATCATAATCAGCCCATTTTGTTTCCACTGCTGGGACTCGAGCCTTCCTCTCGGAGAGAGGAGTTGGGCCTTAATTCACCACGAGGTGAATTAAGGCCCAACACTGGGTAGTGCGGCTTGGTGGATAGGCTAATGGCCAACACATGTCGAAGTTTTCAGCCCGCTCGAAGGCTTTCGACATAGCCTAACGTCTGTTGTCCTAAGACAAACAACCGGGACCGACGGCTTAACGTGCCCTCCGAAGCACGGAAGCGCTCAGTTGAACAATGCCAGTAGCACACACCCATGCAACTCCTGCCCGCAGCGTTGCTTAACTTGTTGATCGGTTAAGATTGCCAAGTCAAGCTCCGCTACGAGCGCTATGTTCCTATTATTTATATAATAATAATAATGAAAACAAGCTTTAATCACGCACTAGGCTTGAGCTCGTGTAAATTTGTGTGGCATTTACTGTGAAATCTCTACTCAAATTGAGATTCACAACTTAGGGTATTCACATTACGTTATTTGTTAATACCCGAACTTTGCGAGTAAGTAAACAATTGATTTTCGTGGCCTAACCTCAAATCACACACTCATTGATTAGTGTTGTATAACAACGCCATCTATTGCCAAGCAGCTTTAGTGTTGTGTGTTGTTTCTTATTGTGTTAAAAATTAAACCTAGCTAGATCGATTTATCGCCACCGAAACCCCTCTGCATACATTTCATGAATATCGTTGGAGCTGTTTCGAGATTCACATAATATATATACACGTAATTTATATAATTACCAAAAAAAAATGGGCGGTACAAAAGTGTTAATACATTATAGATATGTAGTCAAAATTTTTTATTACTTCACAGTGAAATAATTATTAATTGTTAAAGTTTTCGAAAATTCCATCTAAAAGTATGGACACCATCTTAACAAAAATACTACATGCCTATGTACAACTTATTAATGAAAACACATGATTCGCGTCAGTGAAAAAATATCTCTCTTACTCTTTCTTACACCCCCCACCCGAGCGTTCGGTGTGAAAGAGATTGTCGAGGTCTTGCGAGAATGCCCGAGCGCACAGAATGAATAATAATATGTACTAACGAGCTAGGACGCGAGTTTGCCGAATGTTATGATTATGAATGATACATTTCTATGTATGGGTGTTAAGTTTCATGTATAAACCGCGCGCATGTAGTATATCTTAATGAATAGTGGAAATGCCTAGAATAAAATTTGTAGGTGTGAATCAATCTAGACGTTTGACCAAATATTGATGATTATGTGGGTTTTTTTTTTAAAGTAGTTTTAAATATTCTTCCCATGTATGGATTAAGTACCAGCAGCATATAGTGCTGTTTTTTTTTGGTAATTATATTAATTACGTGTATATACATATATGCCTACAAGAATTGCTCCTTTAAAAGTATAGATATATATACCTATAGGTCTACCATGAGTTTACAACATTGACACCAATCGATACTCGATATCGACTGCCGCGAAAAAATTTATGAAAAAAAGAACAGTGCCACCTCGCGGTCAATTGTAGAACTAAAATTGACAGCGAGTACGCCAATCACAAGCTTGATAGGTAGGCGAGATCGAGTATCGACTATAGATGACATTTATGTTGCCCACTCATGTTAGAGGTACTCGTACTTTTTCCGCAGGTCCGTGTAGAGCTGTTTCGTCAATCTTGTTACATAAAAATGCGTGCACTGTTAATAACACACTTGGTTGTGTCAGATCCGTGCACGTTGACATGTCGCTAATTTTAGACGTTAAGGCACTGCAAGAGCAAACGTTTAGGTATTTGAGCGGGTGAAGCACTGGGCGTGATAGTAACATGCTTGCGTCTGTAAACACGATCTCTCTCGCAGTTTTAATTTGTTTAAAAATAAATGATGCCACAATGGTAAAAAATACAGTTCTTTTCTACCGACTTCCAAAAAGGAGGAGGTACTTAATTGGACTGTTTTTTTTAATGTTTGTTACCTCATCACTTTCGGCTGGGTGAATCGATTCTCGAATTTTTTTTTGTTTGAAAGCTGGTGCTTCTCGTGTGGTTTCATTTAAATTTAATCAAATTCATTCCAGTAGTGTTTGAGGTACACTCCAACAACTGGATATAATAGAAGTCAGGTTATTTTTTTTTCAAATTGTACTCTTTTTTAATAAACTACCTTTCTGATTACATAACATATAGTACTTGTCGCTCAAAACATTGAGAAATGCGATACGAAAGATTTTTTGTCATTTTTGTCGTGTATTTGCGGTTTTTTCTTCAACATGCCCGATCGATATTGCGCAATATTATTAAACAAGTCTTTTTATGAACTCTTAACTATGCACAAAAATTTTTTTCAAGTTTGTATCCGTAACTAGTTTGTCTAAACTGTGCGACGAAAAACATACCATTTTACAGATTTTTGTCTTTGGGCAGCGCCTTAACTTTCTCTACATGAGGGGACAGAGTAGAATATTCCCTCTGCCGTCGAGATTCGAATTGTCAGATGCCACGAAACCCGACTTACTATGTAGAAGGACTCTTGTGCAAAGGCCGTCTTAGTGCGCTATACCACAGATTACTGATGAGATAGGTTGGGAAGGGTACCGTGGCAAATTAAATTACTGGGCGAAAGAGACCAGGGCTGGACAAAATAGGTACATGTTTTGCTTTAATTGAAATACAAATTAAAAAATACTGAATCGCATCGATTCAATCGAATTAAAATACGAGTACAAAATACATTCAAGTACGCTATTTGAAATATAAAATACATTATTTTAGCTCTTTTTATTTGAAATACGAAATACAAATTACAAAATAAGTAATCTAGACCAGCACGGGCTGAAAAGTAGAGGAAAACAAGATTAGTTAATCAGTAAAACCAAAGTTTGCTTTCATGAACAATAGATTTTTATATGTACTGTCAGACAAACAGCCTCTTGTTAGAGTGAATAAAACCTGCTAAAGAAAACAATCTTTCTACTGGTCTTTCACAATCGCTAAATAAAGCTTAAGTGTATTTTAATGTTAAAATGTATTTTGAAGCCTCAAGTATTTGAAATACAAATTACAAATTACATTTTAAAAAAGAAATTGAAATACAAATACTAAATACGTATTTGTATTTTTATTACGTACTTTAATTACATGTAATTCAAACACTGCCCAACCCTGCTTGTAACTTATGTATCGGGGTGGCGAGCTCAGTGCAGTGCCAAAACCAAAACTACAGTTGTATGTTCTGGGTGGCACTTATCGGTCATGGGAAACCGTATTTTTTTAGTCTGACAAACACGCCCGCTGTTAGTAAAAGACAGTTGTCCTACTGCAGATTGTGCGCACTGTGGCTCGGTTCGATGCGCGTGAAATAGAAAGTAGGTAACAACGCCTAGTAACAACTAGCCTACTGTAATTGCACTGTTGTTTTGTTCCTGCATGCAGAAATATAATAACTTATTGCTTTTAAAATATCAAATCAATTTAATCAAAAACATGGTAAAGTCGGTTTACGGACGATAATTATACGTCATAAGACAAGCCGAACGCTTGGGCCGATCGTGCCTCTCTATCGCTTGTTCCGCGCTCTCGCTTGCACGCTCGGCTCAGGCGGAACGTGACAATGAGATGATTCACAATCTTTTGTGGGTGCAGCCGGCGTTCATCGATCTATAATATATGAGATGTTATTACATCAAAATCACTTTTTTTTTATATAGTTTATCGAATCAGCTGTTACTTTGCGGGTATCAATATTAATGCGATATTAAAAGAAATATTTAGTTACTCTTCCGCTAGAAAAATGTTTATGGTAGATAATGCAGTGTGCATTACCCTCCCACCCGCGTAAAGGATCGGACATGCTCGAAACCCGGCGAGACGTATTCGATGTTTTGCCGGTTAATAATAATAGTTAAATAAATGTTAGTTTGACTTTGTTAAGGACGTACAGTCGCCTGCAATAAGATTTATACATTTCGTAATTTTCAAAACAATGATACAGCACTACATTTTGTAACAATGTAGATCAGGATTGTCTTAAGGCGCGCTCGTACCCTGATTAAAGAAAAAGCAGAATTTTGAAACACCTAGTGTAACGAAACAGATCGATAGTATATTATGAAAAAAATACTAAGGTTAGAAAAGGAATAGGAGAAGTGTAATAACCGAATAGAATTCATAAATATAACTCTCTTTCTGCAGAAAAAAATCCTGAATAGGTCCACATAAATAAACTTTCACGTCCAAACTCTCAGAATTTTCAGCGATAACACTATATTTTTTTAGGTAATACTTAGCCAACGTATAGTACTAAATTAATAACCAGCAGTTTTTTCAATTGTGTTAGTATATATCGAAAAATATAAAGAAAACGTTCAAAATTAACGCATTTTCGCATTACATCGTCCAATCTAACAAGCGATTTTCAACCGTACGTAAAGCATCGTAAATTATTTTAAAATTGGGGTTGGACCGCGTCTTAATCAATAAAATAATAAAAATAACTTCATTTTAGATAATTTTTGATGTTATTTTTCATGAAATAGAATGCTGAGACACTTGAAAATTGTCAAATGTACACATGTACAGTGTAATATTACAGGCGACTGTACACAATGATTTATTCCATAAATGTATATGGATTTTCAGCGGTATAAAACCTCTTTGTTGTTACAAAAAAAAAATTGTATTATCCTATTAAATTGAAAATACCCTGTTTAACTCGCCTATAACATGCGGTAAGGTACTAATTTTACTTGGTAGGGATATATTTACATTATAAGACATGTTTTTTTCTATAATACTACCCTATGAATGGAGAATAAATATTATTTCTTTCTTCTTTCTTTCTATTTCTTTATTTGTTATATTTTGTGATTTGGTCCTGCAAGAAAGATTTTATGTATTTATTCATATATCTTTCTATGTTATATTTTTATTATGCACGTGTGTGTTATGGTCGTCATACACCATCCTTCTTATCGTCCAATCGGCAGCGTCGTGCTGATTGGACGATAGGAAGGATGGTGCATAACGGCCATTATAACTCAGCGTATGGCCCTAAAAGCGATGTAATAAGGCTCATTTTACGAGCAATCTTCTATATATATAAAAGCGAAAGGTCACTCACTCATCACGAAATCTCAGAAACTACAAGTGCTAGTAGTTTCAAATTTTGCATGCGGGTTATTTTTAGGACGTAGGTGCTCACAAGACAGGATTTTAATGAAATTCAACCCCTAAGGATTTTTTGGGGTTGATAGTTTATATGAAACTTCGTTACTGCGAGTGCTAAAAGTTTAAAATTTTGCATGGGGGTTCTTTTTTGGACCTAAGAGGCGAGTCTATTGCAAACTACGGGGCACTCTTTCAAAATTTATTGGGCAGTAAAAGCCAGTAACTGTCCAACCCGGGGATCCACCCAGGACCTCGAGGTTTCAAAACGGCACTTTTACCTCTATACCAAGACCAAGCGAGTGTAGCCGCTGGCGGGTCAGCTAATTGTGATATGTAGAAAATAGACCTTGTATCACAAATACAGGTTTCTTTAACAAAAGAAGTTCGTAGCAACGTCTCGCAAACAAAGCATTTTGACCATATTTAGTGATAAAAATGACTCATGGAATGCCTCGAGGCTTTTGACTTCAAGTTTTTTGCAACCAGACAGAGCGTCTGTAGTCTGCATCGTGGATCTATTTAGGTAGACATTAACGTCAACACACACACACCCACAGATGCTAGGGGTCGAATCTGAGATCTCGCACTTCGAAAGTAAGGTTACTACCACCTATTCCAGGAAGAGGATTACATAGCTATAAGTATATATACTTATAGTTCTTTCAACACTAAAAGATATTCTTTTCTACATCTTATCATTGTCCGATTTTTTTTTATTTCATTTCAACTCGTGTTTTTTTTTTCAAGTAATTATTACATTGTTTACAAAAATAAATATGTTAGACGAGTAAGTAAGCAGGTACCTACATATAATAATAATAATAATAATAATTTATTTTATTTTGCATAAATATATTACATTTTATATAATGAATCCATAGGCTCCCGAACTAGTTACAAACTGTGTTTCGGGTGCCAGTGGCTTCTCCCATCTAGATTTATTTCAATATTTTATGCTTACAAATACATATAACAAACATATTTTTGTATATATAAACACGCATATATATATAAACATAAAGCATAGTGTATATAACTAAAAATATAAAACACATGGAACAGCATACATAATGGTTAATAAATGCTAAGCAAAAATGTTTTGAAATTAGATAAAACACGCTCATTTTATAATATTTATTTGAGGGTGTGTTGGGATGTTAGTGTAGTGTATGTGTGTGTGAATGTATGCTTAAGTGTATATCACATATATAACAAAACGAACGACAGTGTAAATATTATACGTAAGTAAAAATTATGTTCTCATATAAGTGACTATGTAGTCCTTTTGAGAATAAATTATTATTGAACTGGTTTACTATGCCCGTACGTTATGATTTTTACAGTATTTCAAAGTATTATAAATTTCCTTTTTTAGAACTTAAAAAATGAAAAAATCAAAACGTACGGGCATAGTAAACAATGTGATGATTCCATGAAAAAATAAATCACTGAAATCGGACAATGTTAAGAGGTAGAAAAGAGTTATTGCTTTTAGTATGGACAAGTACAAGCTACCATCGCTGTCGGAATGCATTTCATAAACACGAAGAAACCCGACTCATGCTAGATATATTGCTATAATCTTAAAGATTCGTTTGTTTGTTTGAATTGAATAGGCTCCGAAACTACAGGACCGATAAAAAAAATCTTTCACAATTAGAGTCCTACATTTTCCCTGATGAACATAGGCTATATATTTTCAAAAAAAATAGGGATCTGTGTGAAAACTTCGATAAGGTGTAGAAAAAATACCAAAAGAAGTCCTTATATCGCGTACGCTGCGGAAACTATTGACCATACAGTCTATGCTATTGACAATAAAGCTAAGGGTAAACATTTAGAATCGTGGCGCCTGAATTCGGGGGGAGGGGGGGAGGGGTCGGGGGGGGGGGGGTCGGGTTTGGAACAAAAGTAGTTTGATGAAGAGCTCGCCGGCCGCTCCCGCGGCACGCTCGCTACGCTCGCTCGGCTCGCGCCTGGTGGGTCACAGTTCAAACCTAACCTAACCTATAGGTTTGTCACAAACAAGTGACATTGCCAATTCATTAGGTACTAATATACTATTGTGCACACATTCCTACTAGTATGGGTCTGATAATTAAAATTGAAAAACAATTAGGAGAAAACATTCACGTACACTCGGAAGTAACGGAATGACGCGAGTATTCCGACAGTGACATTACGCTATCTTCGATGTTTGCGTTCCGTTTCAAGAATTTACATGTCAAAAAAGGCTAAAAGTTACCTAGAAACGTTTCGTTTTACGCATTAATGTCATTTATGTCACCTGTCACTATCAAAATTACGGTGTTTTATTGAAACTTTAAAAAACTATTTAGACTATTTTGGCGTGTCTCCGGCAGCTAAAATGTTGTAAATACGCTTTATACAAACCCCTTCAACCCACCCACAGTTTTTGTTTCATCAAATTCAGGGGTCACGATTCTAAAGCCAACCCAAGCTAAGTGACGTACTAAATTTTTTTTTTTTATAGAATATGTTTTATAGAATACGTCAATATCTTCAAAGAAGTCCACATTACCATATGTCTAACTATTACAGTTACGTCACAATATATACTTTTTGAAACTCACTTTGCACACTACTGCTTCACAGTTGAATAACAAAGGTGTGGTACTTCCCCAGGCCGACTTATTTTTTTCAATGCATTACCTACTATTGGCTACAGAACTATGCTCCAGTTTGAAGAGTATGGTTGCCGGTGAAATTGCAGGTACATGAGACTTTACAAGTAAATGTTTCAGGGTTACGGGCGCAGTGCAGTTCGTCACTTGTGAGGAAATGCATCTGTTCTAGACAGAGGTTACCGTTTAACACCAGTTTAACACTGCTTGTAACGCCTCCTCATAAAATAAAAACAAAATAAATCGGCCGCATCAACAGGCTTATCATGTTGTCACTCAATTTTCTACCGACTTCCAAAAAGGAGGAGGTACTTAATTCGACTGTATATTTTTTTATGTTTGTTACCTCATAACTTCACATATACCCCGCGGCACGTAACTCTAGCGCTGAGCGAAATGTGGAGGGGATAGCTGCGCATGGGTACAGTCGCGCACATGTGACAGAGAGAGACAAGAGTCCCTCGTCTTCGATGTGACAGAGAGAGACAAGAGTCCTTCGTCCCTCTAGCCCCCCTGTGATACCCAATTTTTGACTTCTGCGCAATAACGGTCATCGCTAGAGTTACGTGCCGCGGGTTATAGCATGAACTGATTCTCAAAATCCCTCGTGGTCCCCTTTTAAATTTCATCAAATTCGGTCAACTAGTTTTTGAGTTACACTCCAACAACTGAATAGAATGGAAGTCAGTATTAAATTTTTCAAATTGTACTTGTGTGTACAGTCTCTTAATACCAATAAAAACAAAAAAACACGGTCGCAACAGGCTTATCGTCATTTTGTGTAAAAAGGGGACAATACTAATAGGTATGAACATAAATCGCCGAGGCGTGCTATTAAGGCTAAGCTGACCGGTCAGCTGTTGAACAAAAACACACAAAACTGCGGAACAAGTGACAATAGCCATAGTTCGTTGACACGCTCGCTGACATCCGTGACACTGACATATGCGACACGCTATGTGGCGTTTATACACGCGCATTTTTAACGCATTTTCTTTGTACAGGATTTATAGGTTCCATTGCGATATCCCTAGACTTCCAGTTCCAACATCTTATCTGTTGACTACCTGCGCTTCACGGTTCCATCCACGTTGTGATGGATGATGAGGATGAATTAAATAAGGTATGTTACTCAGGCATAATGTAGCTCTAAACTCGCGAAAGAATTGTTTGAATCGGTTAAGTAGTTTTACGTGTATCCTTCTTCATCCTAGCAATTTCCCGGTTGCATTCTTAACTTCCACCAAGAAGCCCGCGGGGTCTGCTTTCCTGCTTTTTTCCCTCCACTTCGCACGTCCTTCTGCATCCCTAGTGGTGAGACCATTGGCACGCATATCATCCTTTACGATGTCAAGCCAGCACTTCCTGGGTCTACCCAGTCTACCGGGCCCGGGTGGAGGCGGTATGGCAAGACATTTGTTTCCCACGTATCCAGCCGGTTTCCCCAAAACGTGACCATACCAGCGTAGGCGACTCTCCTGCAATTTGTCTCCAATGTCAATAAAGGCTGCCGCGGATGCGGGAGTTTCTGACTCGAGCTCTCAAAAACCAAGGTACGAATAATGTGGCCTGGTTTGTACCGACGTTAATATTGCATATTCCAAAATGAAAAAGTATTTATTGTGACATAACTGTAATAGTTAAAGACATTATGGTAATGTGGACTTCTTTACGTATATAGTCTTTTTTAGGAACTTTTTTTACACCTTGGGTTGCATTATAGAAGTTTTCATACGGATCCCTAATTTTGTGAAAATATTATATAGTCTATGTTCATCAGGGAAAATTAGGATTCTAATGGTGAAAGAATTTTTGTAAACAGTCCAGTAGTTTTGGAGTGTATTCAATAAAAACAAACAAGCAAATCTTTCCTTTTTATACTATTATTAATAATATAGGTAGTGTAGAAATGTAGATGACAGCGTCGTTGGTGAAGAATTTGGTATTGCAACCTAAGAAACTCACCAAGAAGAAAGAGAATTAAAACATAGGGCAGTCTTTCGAACCACCCTTGAGTCTGCAAATTTTGCAATTAAAATCCTACTAATATTATAAACGCGAAAGTTGCTATGCACATCAAAAAAAGTTCGCCATCACTTTGAAAAATTGGCATCGTTTATAAGTTAGTATAAGATCAATCTCTAATTAAGATTGAGTTCAAACTATGATTTGTATTTATATAATACAACTGTGGCACAGATTAATCACAGCTTTTATTGCGTTAATAATTGGTAATCCAATAAGATATTAAATACAATCATGTATGAAAGATGACTCAAGAGAAGAGTCTTCGACCATTGTGAGTTACCAGTGATGACATATGGCACTGAAACGTGGTCTCTTACTATGTGCCTCATAAGTAAGCTCAAAGTCGCACTACGAGTTATGGAGAGGGCTATGCTCGGGGTTTCTCTACGTGATCGAATCAGAAATGAGGAGATCCGTAGAAGAACAAAAGTCACCGACATAGCCCAGGAGATTAGCCAGTTGAAGTGGCAGTGGGCAGGGCACATAGCACGCAGAACAGATGGCCGATGGGGCCGAAAGGTTCTGGAGTGGAGACCATGGACCGGCGATCGCAGCGTAGGTTGTCCACCGACGCGGTGGACAGACGACCTGATGAAGGTCGCAGGACGACGTTGGATGCAGACCACTTGCAACCGGTCCTTTTGGAAAATCATGGGGGAGTCTTATGTTCAGCAGTGGACGTCCTACGGCTGAGATGATGATGATGATGATGAAAGATGATTGAACAACCAAATCTTCACTTCTGTCAAGCTGTCAAGACTTTTTTTGTATAGTTTGTTAATGCTTCCGTTTGAGCGCTGCTTCACTCTTGTTGGTCGGTGGAGATGCAATCAAACTATTTTGGATCAGGTCAGTTTATAAGACTAGGTAAGCTCCATGGACAGTAAAGCGGCTTATAATAGTACATTATGATATGATATGAAGTGTGTGATGATCAACATCCCACACGCATGTCGTACGACGTTTCTCATCACACATGCGAGGAAATAACAGACTTTTATTAGTAACGTAATCTTTTAATTGAAAAATAATAATCAATAATAATAATAATAATAAATATTCCACAACTATCACACAACGCCATCTAGTCCCAAGCTAAGCAGAGCTTGTGTTATGGGTACTAGACAACTGATAAACATACTTATATATTTCTAAATACATAAATATTATAGATAAATTACACCCAGACACTGGAAAAATAAAATAAAGCGAATATTTTCATATTTAAAGCATATATTGTGAATTTGATAAAATTTATATTGTATTCATAGTTAATACAATTTTATTTAATATTCAAAATGTGTACTATTTTTAGCTATGCACATAAAAACTCTTTGTTAGTTAAACAAGTGAAGCTAAATAAAGTCGTTTAAAAATTCAAAATTACCCGGGTAATTTATGTGTTACAGGGGTAAATAAATGTATGTGTACCCGGGTAAATAAATGTATGTGTTACCCGGGTAAATTAAGATCGCTTCATTTACGTGTCTATAACTCGCAACGAGATACAAATTTATTTTATTCGGAATAGTCCTATAACGTACTTGTGCGGTAAGTGTAAAATAATATTATGTACATGTGTGCAAAATCTCGGATTCCGAGCCTAATAACGATGTAATAAGAGCCACTTTACAAGCAGGCGAAAATAAAATATTAGTAGACTTTGTTCTCTTCATAATCCACAATCACACAGGACATGTACCAGGCGAGCATGAAGTACAAAGTGGTTGATCAAACCGGTCGACCGTGAGCGGTCAACGACCCCCGAGTTCAATGCCGATACCCCGGTCGAGTAGCTTGCCCCTCCACTCGCTACGGTTACTGGTTTAGTGCATGCATGTTTTGATTGCCAGCTGATAATTAAAGGCGCAGATTTAGATTAGTCGCATATATCCTAGCAACACTTAAAATTTAAAGAAATATATATTAGTGCTTTTACTAATGATTTAGAAATCGTCAGACCGCATTAAATGATAGGTATTTAATGCTAGATATGGCAATCCCTCAGAAACAATGTTCTGATATAAAAAGTAGTTTAGGTCAAAACAGTTTACCGTCAGTTATGGAGCACTAATTGACATTGATTTATCACCTAAAACAGCACTTAATCGTAGACAATGTCATACCATGTGCATAAGTAACATGCATTACCGAAATACTTTAGAAAACATGAATTAATATCATACAAAAGAGAATTGTTAAAGTGGCTTCATATACATTTGTTTTATTCAGTGACTGATTTAATTAAATTAAATAATTTAATCAGTAGGTATATAATTGTGAGAATAGTTAAAATTTAAATAATAATAATAATAATAATAATAGTACTTTATTGCAGACTCGAGATCCATAAATAAACAGAAAAACAGATAATAAATTAAAATTAAAAATATATAAAATATTACAAATTACTAGGTGGCAGTAGCCAGCCATTGTCGGTACGTTGCAGATCGCAGCAGACGGTCTGCCAGGCTTCTGATTATGGTATTTTTACACATGTCAATGGCATTGAACGTATCAACGCGCGCGTCAAAGAACATTCCAGAGGCACTGCAGCTCCGTGACAGCCCCATCAGCTGCCTAAAGATGTTGTTATACGCCACTCTGATGAAGTTGTGCGCCTTCACAGTGTATTCGGTCCAGAGTTGACATGTGTAAAAAGTCTGACAAAATGCTCGAAATAGCATCATCTTCACGTCAGGCGCTGCATTGTAAAATCTCCGCGCAATCATATTACCTACAATGCATAAGGCGCGTCTCTGGCGTTCTATATCTTCGTCGTCGGTAAGCTTGGACGTCACGATATGACCAAGGTACCTATTCTCAAAATTCTTTTTTTTATTTGAAAGCTAGTGCTTCCCGTGTGGTAAATTTTATCAAATTAGGTGAAGTAGGGTTTTTTGAGAATACCCAGTCGTAGGTTATGAGGTAACAAACATTAAAAAAAAACAGTCGAATTGAGTACCTCCTCTTTTTTTTGAAAGTCGGTAGAAAAGCCGTCCTCATATAGCATGACGGCACCGCAGTCTTTCTAGAAGGCAATACAAGCCTGGATTTGGAACCCACATGAAGGTAGCACACCCCTGCCTTCTGAGCCGCTGGTCCCGGCTTCGATCCCCGGACAAGTCAAACATTTGTGTGCATGATCATGTCTGTTTAAGCTGTGTCTGGGTGTGTATATGTATATAAGTATGTATATCAGTCATCAGGTTACCATAGTACAGGCTCTGCCTAGTTTGGGACCAGAACACCGCGTGTGCATGAACATGTCTGTTTGAGCTGTCTGGGTGTGTATACGTATATAAGTATGTATATCAGTCATCAGGATACCATAGTACAGGCTCTGCCTAGTTTGGGACCAGAACACCGCGTGTGCATGAACATGTCTGTTTGAGCTGTCTGGGTGTGTATACGTATATAAGTATGTATATCAGTCATCAGGTTACCACAGTACAGGCTCTGCCTAGTTTGGGACCAGAACACCGCGTGTGCATGAACATGTCTGTTTGAGCTGTCTGGGTGTGTATACGTATATAAGTATGTATATCAGTCATCAGGATACCATAGTACAGGCTCTGCCTAGTTTGGGACCAGAACACCGCGTGTGCATGAACATGTCTGTTTGAGCTGTCTGGGTGTGTATACGTATATAAGTATGTATATCAGTCATCAGGTTACCACAGTACAGGCTCTGCCTAGTTTGGGACCAGAACACCGCGTGTGCATGAACATGTCTGTTTGAGCTGTCTGGGTGTGTATACGTATATAAGTATGTATATCAGTCATCAGGATACCATAGTACAGGCTCTGCCTAGTTTGGGACCAGAACACCGCGTGTGCATGAACATGTCTGTTTGAGCTGTCTGGGTGTGTATACGTATATAAGTATGTATATCAGTCATCAGGTTACCATAGTACAGGCTCTGCCTAGTTTGGGACCAGAACACCGCGTGTGCATGAACATGTCTGTTTGAGCTGTCTGGGTGTGTATACGTATATAAGTATGTATATCAGTCATCAGGATACCATAGTACAGGCTCTGCCTAGTTTGGGACCAGAACACCGCGTGTGCATGAACATGTCTGTTTGAGCTGTCTGGGTGTGTATACGTATATAAGTATGTATATCAGTCATCAGGTTACCATAGTACAGGCTCTGCCTAGTTTGGGACCAGAACACCGCGTGTGCATGAACATGTCTGTTTGAGCTGTCTGGGTGTGTATACGTATATAAGTATGTATATCAGTCATCAGGTTACCATAGTAAAGGCTCTGTCTTGTTTGGGACCTGAACACCGCGTGTGCATGAACTTGTCTGTTTGAGCCGTGTCTGGGTGTGTATATGTATATAAGTATGTATATCAGTCATCAGGTTACCATAGTACAGGCTCTGCCTAGTTTGGGACCTGAACACCGCGTGTGCATGAACATGTCTGTTTGATCTGTGTCTGGGTGTGTATATGTATATAAGTATGTATATCAGTCATCAGGTTACCATAGTACAGGCTCTGCCTAGTTTGGGACCAGAACACCGCGTGTGCATGAACATGTCTGTTTGAGCTGTGTCTGGGTGTGTATATGTATATAATAAGTATGTATATCAGTCATCAGGTTACCATAGTACAGGGTCTGCCTAGTTTGGGACCTGAACACCGCGTGTGCATGAACATGTCTGTTTTAGCTGTTTCTGAGTGTGTATATGTATATAAGTATGTATATCAGTCATCAGGTTACCATAGTACAGGCTCTGCCTAGTTTGGGACCAGAACACCGCGTGTGCATGAACATGTCTGTTTGAGCTGTGTCTGGGTGTGTATGTGTATATAAGTATGTATATCAGTCATCAGGTTACCATAGTACAGGCTCTGCCTAGTTTTTGATTTTGTTCCATATTATTATAAACTGTATGAATCTTCGCCACAAACTACGAAGATAAAAAAAAATGTATCTATACAGTTCTTAAAGTGTTTGTCTGTGCGTCTGCCAACATCATTAAATGTAGCTCAGTATAATGACGCGTCTAGACGGACGTACGCACTCTGATATTAATTATAGTTTATGATCCTCTACACAGTATAATAATAAACAGTAAGGGTTTCAGACGCGCTCGTATCCTGATAATAGTAAAAAGCAGATTTTTTAAACACCTAGTGTAACGAAACATACATATAATATATTATGAAAAAGGTTAGAAAAGGAATAGAAAAAGAGTAATAACCGAATAGAATTCATAAATATAACTCTCTTTCTGCAGAAAAAAATCCTGAATAGGTCCACAAAAATAAACTTTCACGTCCAAACTCTCAGAATTTTCAGCGATAACACTTTTAAGTAATACTTAACCAACGTATAGTACTAAAGTAATAACCAGCAGTTTTTTCGATTCTTTTAGTATATATCGAAAAATATAAAGAAAGCGTACAAAATTAACACATTTTCGCATTACATCGTCTAATCTAACAAGCGATTTTCAACCTTACGTAAAGCATTGTAAATTATTTTAAAATTGGGGTTGGACCGCGCCTTCAGTGCGAAAACGTAAACCGCGAAGGTGGAACCACTTTCTTTATTATCATAAAGAAGATAAAAAAAACGCCCTCCACGCAATCTTCTTTTTTGTGTTATTGGGAAGCGGTACAATCACGAGGTCCACCTGATGCTAAGTGGTAACCTCTGCCTAGAACAGATGCATTCCGTCACAAGTTTCGAACTGCACTAAGATTCCGTAACGCTGACACATTAAGTTGTTATTTCTCATGCTTCTGTACTTTCACCGGCAATCTTCCTTCAAACCAGTACACAGTATTGCGAACATTACTGCTTCACGGTAGATATAGATTTGGTGGACGAACTCATTCAAAAAGAGTTCTACTGCTCTTAAACTCATACCTTTTATAGAATTACTTTTCAAAGCACTAACGCCTGCTTAAGCGATCTCAAACATTGAAATTTATAGAGAGAAAAATCCACATCCTCGGACGAGGTTCGAAATTTAATTAATTCATACGCCTTTACTAATAAACGTTGCGTAAACTTTATACTAGGCGTAACTTTCTTTGTCTTGCTCTCACGCGTGACTATTACTGTAAGCGAAAAATTGACAGATGGATACTTCAAAAAACGATATTAAAAAATATTTAGTGACACTTCCGCTGAAAAGAAAACAATGATTTTGGCCTATTTGGGGGCGTGCACCACCCTCCCTCCCGCATAAAATGCTAATAGGAAGAATACAAAATAAAAAACACAAGAAAACCCAAATAAACCAATACCGATTCGACACGTGTTTCGCCTCTACACGAGGCATCCTCAGGAGATGTTGACTCGTTGCTCGACGAGTCAACATCTTCGAATCGGTATTGGTTTATTTAGGTTTTCTTTTGTTTTTTATTTTGCACGCTCCCCAAATAGGCCAAAATCATTGTTTTCTTTTCAGCGGAAATGTCACTAAATATTTTTTAATATCGTTTTTTGATAATGGATTTCCGCAAAGTAACGCCTGAATCAATAAATTTTCAGATGGATACTTATTTTTTTTATTTATTTACATACATAGATACGAATAACTATTCCGGGTATAGCGAAGTTTATTAGTAAGGCCGTTTAAAAATGAATTTGATTTTAAAATTTTGAAACCGCGGACCGCAGCTAGTGACAAACACATATGATGTCAAATATAGGTATGAATTTTAGTAAGCGATAGTTTTAAAAGTTCAAGAGTGTCAGTGTTTGGCACAAGTTAAACATGATCGTACCTAACGCAGTTGTGTAGCAAGCCATTACCGTTGCAAATAGAGCGTAGACGACTGCATTTGCTAATGTTTTGACAAGTGAACAACAGTTGGTATTTAACTAATTCTGCAGAGCTACCAGTGGACTATTTCTCCCCGTGGAAAGGAAAGAAATCTATTCCACCATTTGTATCTCCCTTGCGAGCACGGCAACGCCAGAGGATAGTTTACCCACGTGGAGAGACAGCGGGAGTAGTGTTTCCTATGGTTTTTACTTCGTAGGTGCCATTTAACGCGCGGTCCAATCCTAATTTTAAAACAATTTTCAATGCTTTACATAACGTTGAGAATTGCTTACCAGAATAGATGATGTAATGCGAAAATTTAATTGAATACGTGCTAATACTTTTTATACTTATTTCGTACAATCAAATGATTAAATATTAATGATAAAAGAGTCCATAGTTCACTAGTAAATTTCATTGGGAATTCGAATATGATACATTAATTGAAATATATTTGCCCATGATTGAATTAAAAATGATTTTTCCCACGACGCACGCAATAAAAATTGCAAAATTTAGGGAATGTTGCCGATTTTTTTCTATCGAGCCAAGTTTGCTCAATCGTGTTTTGGCTTCCATACTTCATTAGGACGTATATTCAATTTACACTACATTTTTTTTCGAACTTCGGTTATTAGGTGTATGCGTCGAAAAACTAAGTTTTCGCAGCAAATGTAACAAAAGTCTCTGAGTAGCGTGTGCTATCCATACGTAGTATCCTATTTCATTTACTAAGACTCAATAAGCGTATGGAAGTGGGGACTTATTGTAGATTAAAAACAAATAACAATTATTTAACTTAGGTATTTCACAGAATGTAGATAGGAAAGTAATACAAGAACCATGATATGCACCGGCAAACCGTTTGTATGATTTCAAGGCTGCAATGCATTATAACGCCATTTCTTTATTGACCTGAAATATGTGCCTGAATGATGATGATGAATCTTATATAGCCTATGTTACTCAGGGTGAATGTAGCTTTCCAATGGTGAAAGAATTTTTGAAATCGCTCCAGTACTTTTTGAGCCAATTCGTTACAAACATACAATACAATACAATAATACTTTATTGAACACCAAGCTTATAAAAGAAAACAAATAAGAATATTTTACAAAACAGGTTGTACAATGGGCGGCCTTATCGCTATAAGCAATTTCTTACAGGCAACCTTGGGATGGATAGAAATTTATATACATTAGAATTGGCGCATGGTGGTGTTAAATGGAAATAAATAAACAATTTTAACTTAGTGCATATGAACATTTAAAAAAATGCCTTGTTACCATATTACTTTTCAAAATATTTCGTTTGCTCAGACACAATCAAATATATACATATAAATAACACATACATACACACATTAGGTACATATATAATAATATGGTACATAAATACAATACACACATACATACAATACATATTTATTATATACTCGTATATATATAATATAAACATACCTACTATAGGATCAGTTAATAAATAAAGAAATCAGATTTACAATGCTATACATACAAAATATTCAAAAGTTATGACTAGCAGCCTTCACACATGTAATGCTTCTTTACCATATTCTTAAATAGATTAATTATTAAATTGATTGAGCGTGTCTCATATCAACGGGAAGAGCATTCCACAGACGGGCAGCTCGAATAGTAAAAGAATTTTGATAAAATGTTGTCGAGGAAGTAGGGGTTTTCAACTGACGGGTACAGGAAGAACGAAGAGAAAAATCATTAGAGAGATGGAGAAATTCAAAACGTTCTTTAAGATAAGATGGAGTCGGAGGGAAGAACAGAATATTATAAAGAAGGGAAAGGACATGTAAATCCCGGCGACGTCGGATGGGTAACCAATTGAGCTTAGACCGGAATTCAGATACATACTTACATACAAATCTTTCCTCTTGGTAATATTATATGATACTTGGTAAATATAGCAATAGTAAATAGTTATTCGTGCTCAGCACACAGTTTGCACAGTTTCACGTGAACGACACGTTAAGTTACACTTGCGCAGTTATTCGTGCTCGGCAGTCGGCCCATGCACATAGATATAACATAGAAATCAATATTCTAACATCTCTTTCCACAGCAGCCAACTTGACCTTCCATCTCAGACGTATTAGTTTTTATACATATTTTTTTCCTATTGTTCAGAGCGATCGGCGTGTGACTCCTGCGTCACGAGGCTATTGTCTTGCAATTGATCATTTATATCAACCACTTCACGTAATTGCCGAGTACCTCCGAATGGATTGAATTGAACTACTCGATACACGCGAGTTGATCATAACACTTTAATTAAAGGAAATTCTGGACAATGAAAGTATTGTGTACCAGCTGCTCTCCGCGGTTTCACCCGCGCGGTGATGGATGATTATAATGATGATGAATCTTATATAGCCTATGTTACTCAGGATGAATGTAGCTTTCCAATTGTGAAAGAATTTTTGAAATCGGTCCAATACTTTTTGAGCCAATTCGTTACAAACATACATACACACCTTTTCTCTTTATTAGTATTATTAATATATTATATAGTATTAGTATTAATATATAGATAGATAGATTAATAATTAATTCAGTCGTATTATATACAATTTTATTATAGAAACTAAAGTACTTAAACTTAACTGAAATCTTATACACGTCTTAAAATTTAGGTGCTGAAGTGAAAACTTCTTTAGGCGCGTATTGAGCACTTTTTGGTTGAACAAAAACCATGGAACTCACGGCATCCTCACCGAACGCTTCAAGTTACTTAGTTTTCACATCTATCCGCAGTCCCTAAAGACTGCCCCGCACGTTTTATTTTCTACAGACTTCCAAAAAGTACTCAATTCGACTGTATGTTTTTTTATGTTTGTTACCTCATAACTTTCGATAGGGAGAACCGATTCTCAAATTTATTTTTTCTTTGAAAGCTTCCCGAGTGGTCCCATTTAAATTTCATCAAATTCGATCTAGTACTTTTTGACACTCCAATAACTGAATAGAATGGAAGTCGGTATAAAATTTTTCAAATTGTACTCGTTAATTTATTAGGAAACGGTACAGCACGAGACATTTAGGGCCTTATCATACTAGCGGATCGCGAGCGTTCTCAAAGCGCAGCGGGCGCGAATAGTTACGTACGACGCTATTTTGTACTGTCTCGTACAAACGCTGAAGTCCGTTCGAGAGACGAATGTGAGATGACCTATGCACGAGTATCATCATCAATTGGGAGATTCGGAAATTGAAACAGAGTAATTTATATGAAACTCATAGTCGTTACGTATTATGGGATCAAAAAAGCAGAGTTTTTTCAAATGTCTAGAAATTCAGAGAGATTTTTTTTTTAGAACGGACTAATGCTGTTTGCCTCTAACGGCATTTACAGCGCCACCGGACGGTTGGTGAGCGCAGATGGCACTCAGCCAGATGCGGGCGCAGAGGGCGCACCGCCTAAGGCGAGCGTTGATGACGCTTCGCCGCAAGGAGAGGAGTAGGCGACTTGCTCAAGGGCACCACTAAGGTACGGATCTCGGCTTGGGCCGTCGCCAGGAGAGAGGGGATTCGGAGAGAATCGCCCCGGTACATAAGTGTACCGTTGAAAGTGGGCCCTAGGAATTTTTACTCTATGACTATTTGGAGAGAATCTAACCAAGACATAATTTTTGCCTCGAACTCGCCGGCGAGCTCGGTGTCTGAATGAGAGAGAGAGAGAGAGTTAGTAACAGATTTTATAACTCATGAAATTTACATGTATTAGCAGTATTTTTTCGTAGTTATCTATTTTGTTACTGAGTTTATTATACGTCGTTGCCTCGCTACAAACACGCGACGAAAACGTTGCGTATGCCACACGTCTGCGACGTCGTCGCTGTGCAGCCGCGGCGTGTTCGCGACGCTAACGTTGCGCGCCCGCTCCGCCCCGCAACCGCTCGCAACCCGCTAGTATGATAACGCCCTTACAACTGAATGTCTCAGAGTTACGGGCGCAGTGTAGATCGTCACTTATGACGAAATGCATCTGTTATATGCAGAAGTTACCACTTAACACCAGGTGATGCTCGTGCTTGTACAGTCTAATAATAATTTAAAAAAAACATGCGGTGCAGTCTTTGGGGACGTGAAAACTAAGTAACTTGAAGCGTTCGGTAACGATACTTAAATAAAAAAAAAATCCGTTATTTTATACACTCACCAAACTCATGTTATTGTTTTACAAACATATTGATGTTATATGTTATGTTAAACTTGTATATTTCCGATGAAGCATACCTGAAACAATATTATTCATCATTAGTTATTTCATTAATCACTCAGACAGTTGTGGATTTTGGATAAGCAAGGAATACATCTAAGAACTAAAGGCCATACTTTTAAGCGCTGCTTCACTTTAACTGACGTTATTTAGTACTGCGCACAGCAAAAGTTTTCTGAGCCGTACTAAAAGACGTTCTTTTACCCGTTGACTCGCGATTGCCATATTGGCCAACTAGCTGCTCTCCGCGGTTTCGCGCGCGAGGATGGATGATGATGATGAATATTATATGGCCAATGTTACTCAGGGTGAATGTAGCTTTCCAATGGTGAACGAATTTTTGAAATGGGTCCAGTACTTTTTGAGCCAATTCGTTACAAACATACATACAAATCTTTCCTCTTTATAATATTAAGTACCTATAGATATAGATAATACAATAGATTTCGCAGAAATCAGTGTGTCGTTAAATATAAGCAGCGTTTATAAGTTTATAAGCAAGGCTTTGTTTTTAAGGCTATGTTTATTGTTTCTGTTTTTTTACAGTTTCAAAAGTAAGTCACGACACAATCTATTTGTAAAGAGAACAAATAGGTACCTACATTGACCACATTTTCTACCAACTTCCAAAAAGGAGGAGGTACTGTATTTTTTTTATGTTTGTTACCTCATAACTTTCGATAGGGTTTCTCAAAATTCTTTTTTGTTTGAAACCTGGTGCTTCCCGTGTGGTCCCATTTAAATTTTATCAAATTCGGTCCAGTAGATTTTGAGTTATCCAATAACTGAATAGAATGGAAGTCAGTATTAAATTTTTCAAATTGTACTTGTAGCAAACTACCACTGAATGCTAATGACCAAATTGGCGAATTATTGGCACTTAAATCAAAGTTTTCCCCGGAATATCTGTCAGAGCAAATATATGTACCTACCTATAGTATAGGTTAGGTTAGAGTACGAGCGAAGCGAGCGGGACTATATCAACCACGTGAGCGGAGCAAGGATAATTAAATTGTTGTTGTAATGTTGGAGCTCATTGGTAGATTATACATATTGTCATAAAAACTTCCGTGAGACCTCATAGTTAAATGGTAAAACCGGCAAACACTCACATCTATTATCTAGTCGTTATACTGAGACGCTAGTCGCCCTCGCCACGCTCTCCATGAGGATGGGCATCAGTACGGCTCGAACACCAGTCGGAGTATAACGACTAGATGATAGACGTACAACCCGGTCAGAATATCTGTGCACCTCGCTGGAATGCGGCGCCTCTCCCGCTTCCCCTGTCACCTCTCCGCGCACTCCCCGGTGCGACAGTACGGTTAGCTTCTTCGTTGCCGATACACGTCCCGATAATTTTGATATTTTCGCTTTGTTGTTGTTTTGTTTTTTAATATTTATTGTTAAGTTTAGACTGTTTACTGTTAAGTTTGGACTGGTTTGGTTGTTATTAAAATTGTTGTAGCTGTTAAACTGAAGTCATGGGAAAAACAATACACAGCGAATCAAGAAATTTAATCTTGAAAGTGCTCATGTTTTTTAAATCGGAGAAAGCAAATAAACAGTACACCATACCTGTAGACCATGTGGTGAAAAGAAACTGTGCTGCAAGTGGGATATCAAAGAGGACACTAATGAAAATTAAAAATGAAGCCAAAGTACAACCACCTACATCGCCGGGCGCTAGTCCGACTCCAAGTAGGTACTAGTAATAATTTAGAAACCCACCCAGAACCAAAATGATCGACACCGGGTAAGAAGCGTCAAGCCAAGAAGTTGTGCGTCTGCCACCTTATCATTGTGACCTAAACCCTATCGAATATATATGGAACTTGGTAAAGCAAAGGGTGGCAGATAAAAACATTGACCAATCGGAAAAGAAAATAGAACAACTTACAAAAGATGCGATTAAGTCAATTACGCCAGCTGACTGGAAAAAAGAAGTGAATCACGTGGAGAGACTACAGCGAGAATACTGGGAAAAGGATCATCTAGCAGATGACAACATCACACAACTTTTAATATCACTAGGGAAAGACAGTTCGGAGAGATCAGACAGTGAGAGTGAGGAAGATACAATGTCAGGCATAGAGTCAATAATTTATAGTGACTGAGTTTAATAATAAATGTTTATGTAATGAAAATTATTGTTTTTTAATAACAAACCCTTCATCAATAATAAATTGATTTGAAAAGGTTAGTAATTTTTTTTTACCTCCACATTTCTCGAAAAAACTTTTTTTCACACCGTACCCAGACCGCCGATATGACGTCACGAGGTCAGGTGCACAGATATTGTGACCGGGTTGTAAGTGTTTACCGGTTTAACCATTTAACATTGGTAGATTATTTTGGTATCATTCACTTGTGCAGAACACCAAACTAAACTAGCTACGGAAATTTCATAGAGATCATGTTGACGTCTGGGAGTCGACAGCCGTGCGATTCCGGCGGCACTTTCTACCTCACACTACCACTATGTGGAACTAGCTGTCACTTGAGGTGTTTCCGAACAGATACGACTTGGGAGTCTTCAAGAAAATAGCCTATTCCTTCCTCAAAGGCCGGCAACGCATCATCGAGCCCTCTGGTATTGTGAATGTCCGTGGGCGACGGTGATCACTTACCATCAGCAGAGCCGCTTGCTAGTTTGCCAACCTATCCCGTAAAAAGTTATAAGTACTATAGAATAAGTAGTATTTTGGTCACGCTAAAGTCCAAATTAATATAATTTCGAATCACAGTTCTCAAATCTGACATTTCTGTTCAATTGTGGGCATGTTTAGTGCAAATTTAGTCGACAAGTAACTTCAAGCTCTCTAAACTGATTTAAAAAATCTACAATTGAATAGAATAATCATATTTTTAGAATTGTTATTCTAAGTGTTACGCGAATGTGGAATTTAGTTTGAACATAATAAGAACTACTATAGTTAAGATAATTTTAGATTATAGTTCGTTAGTTTAGTTTAGTGTTCTACACAAGCTAATTGCTACCATTTACTATTTGTAGATGTTAATTTAGTGTTTCTTTGAATTTCCCTAAATTTTATTATATTTGTTGATAAATTTGTTTATATTGTCTTAAGTTAAATATAAGCCATTATTAAACCGTAATTCATATTAATCCGACCTATATCACGATAATTAAAACAAAAGAATCACGAATGAGACTGACATACATATATATACGTCTCTGGGACGCAAACGGTTAAAGAACCATACGTGAAGAGCAAAGAAGAAAACTAATCGTACACAATAAACACTTACAGTAATTATTGTTATAAAAACACGGAAAAACAAGCTGTAACCATAACAAAAAGAGTGCAAAATTTCCCTTTTACTTACAAAAAGTGTGTTTACATTACTACGCGAGTCAAGTGCGGGTTATTTATTGCTTTCTACGTATTTCCACACGTCACGCGCGCAGAAATTATATTGGAAGTGAAACTGACGACGCAATAAAACTTATCGAAGTGCTGATTACAAATGCTACGCAGGAAATATCAAGAACCACAGATTAATATGAAGTTAATTCTTCATTGGCCGATCAGTTGTTTTATCTCAATTGGTAATGAGACTTTAGCGTCAACTTCATCCACCCACCCGCATTCTCCAGCCGCCCCGCGATCATGGCGCTTGCAACAGTGTCGAAATATCGGGAGCTCAATTAAATAATTATCACGGTTTTCATCCCGTAAGTAGCAATATGTTTATTAAAAACAACCGTGAAGGTTTTTTCTTTTAGTATGGAAAGTACTAGCTATGCAATCCCCTTAAGGCGACTGGCCAGGTTTTTGTCAGCGGGGGCGGTTCGCTTATTACTTTATTTATGATTCTACTGTGACTAATTGTAATTCTGTGACGTACACGATCAGTATCAATTAATGAGTAACCCAAAAGTAACTCAAAACCCTGTCAAATCTGACAATACACCGCCCTCGTAACCCTAAGATATAAGATGTTAAATCTCTTGCCCTGTAATTTCACTGGACACATCGTTCCTCGTCAATCGTATTAGAAAGTTTAAAGGTAGAGATAAACTGAGCCCACGTACGCAACGTATGCAGTTTTCATACAAATTCTTTTTTGAATTTGTATTAAATTTTTTTATAGATAGATCTACGAAGAATTAATATCAGGAAGAGTAACTGCCTTAAAAATTACCCAATGAAAGTCGTGCTAAATCAATAACATCGTTCACGCCGCTATGACTCAGCTGTAATAGTAGACGTTGCAGCACGCGCGTGGACCAATCCCTGCTTTCCTTCTGAAATTTAAACCAATCACCGAACATGTCTATTTGTAACCTCGGAAGTAATTCGTATTTGGAATCATACGTCGTTTCGGTTTGAAGGACCACTTTTTGTGTGGAATTTATTCTGAGTTATGCTTCCTGACATTATTTCTTCGTTGATAGGACAAGGACAGACTTATTTAAATGACCGTGACTTGACTTGATGCAACTGTACTAACAATACTTGAGAAATGGCAAAGGTACAAACGTAAGAGTCCCCAAAGAAAAATAAATAATAACCTACAAAAATAACACAGTGACCGCGTACGAAAAAGGTATAACCACACAGAAGTATTATCTTCCACAGATAAAAGAAACAATAAAATTATCGTAATAACATTTACATATCCCATTTTCCCTCCCTTTACATTGTGTACACAGCTCAAATTGGCGAAACAAGGACCAAAGACGGCACGAAAAAGTACCTACAATTTCTCATACTCCCTCCAAATGAAATTGGCGTACGGTACACGAAAAATGTAATTATTCGATATGACACGCTCGTAAGAATAAAGACTCGAAAACATCAGTAAAGCGAAGGAATGTAATCAAATGCTCCAATGTCTTCCAAGCCGAGCGTATGTGAGAAGTTCGTAATTCTCAGGTAGATTTAGTTAAACTTTAATTAAGCGCGGCTATAGGCGTGTGTCTGCGTTTCTAAGGATTAACGCTCGTATCCTTGTCTAAAATCTTGTTATTAGGTAATTAACGTACACGTAACTAGCGACTTGAATGTTAATTAGAATATGTAACTGGGTAAGTGTCTAATTAAAAAAGTAGTTTTACTTTCTTACAAGCAGCAAATTACAGCAAAATCATGCTTTTAAGCGTTATTTTACATTACAGGCTTCGTTGCAAGTTTTTAAACGGACTAAAACCGTTACTCAACATTTTAAGATTTCATGTTGATAATAATATTATTACGCAAAAAGCTGCTGATCGGATCTTGATCCAAATGTAAATGGGACCACATGAGAAGCACCAGCTTTCAAATAAAAGTAACAAAAAATTTCACCAAAAAATGACTTCGACACTAACAAGTACAATTTGAAAAAAATTATTCCGACTTCCATTCTATTCAGTTATTGAAGTGTAACTCAAAAACTACTAAACCGAATTTGATGAAATTTAAATGGGACCACACGGGAAGCACTAGCTTTCAAACTAAAAAGATTTTTGAGTATCGGTTCACTCTATCGAAAGTTATGACGTAACAAACAAACAAAAATACAGTCGAATTGAGTACCCTCTCCTTTTTGGAAGTCGATAGAAAAACTACTGGTCTGATCTTGAACAAATTTAAATGGGACCACATGAGAAGCACCCGCTTATTGCAAGTTAAAAAGAAACACAAACATTTCACACAGAGTCTCGAGCATCGCCGCAAAGTCGCTTGTTTATCGGTTTTTTATCGGATACATTTCGGTGAGTGTGCAATGGAACTTCACAATTTGATTCCGCCATCCCCATTCTATAATCGGACATCCAGAGATACTCAGAAGCGCCACCGCTTTATGGTGGATATTCCATTTACCCGGACGAAGCGATTTACTTCTTCGTTTATCATACGAACCGCTAGGGAATGGAACACCCTCCCTGAGTCGGTGTTTCCGGTTAAGTACGATATGGGGGTCTTCAAAACACGAGTGCATAGGTATCTTCTGGGTAAGCGCGCTCCATCATCGATCGCATCATCACTTAGCATCAGGTGAGATAGTGGTCCAGTGCTACCCAGTTCGGTAAAAAAAAAAAAAAAAAATTTTTTTTACCAAAACATGGGAACGACTTCAACACTAGAAACTCTAGAAAGTGTTAAATAACTTGATGAAGTCGGTACCATGATAGTTCAAAGTACCTATTATCACAATATAGTGCGCACACTCTAATACTCTTTTAAATGAAAAAATATTTGTGATAATCAGAGAACATACATAAAAAAACATACATATACCTACAGTCGAACATAAGACCTCCTTCTTTTTTGTATTCGGTTACCTATCTAGACAAATATATAAAATGGAAGTGGTAATTTCAAAATAACTGTTTTCTACTAAATGCCTATGAAATTATTAAATTACGCCATAGTTAATGAACTGTCAGTACTGACACTTTGAAATTTAAAACAAAATGGCGTAAACGTTAACAAACATTAAGAAAATATGATGGAACATTTTAACGTGTATACAAACATAGCTTTATGAATCCATTATATACCTACGTTCTTTATTATTATCTTATTTAATAACCTAAACTTTGATTTACAGCCAGCAGAGAGACAATGCCCAAACTACCGACGGTCTAGGCTGCAGAGTGATGTACCTGAGGATTATACGAGCCATGTCAAGGAGTAGGTGCCTACTGCCTTCTGTATCTGGGGGCCGATTTCACTAACTAAATTGCAATCGAACAGCAGCTGCCGTGCGATTCTCTAATGATTCGTCGATGCGCTCGTCGACGAGCTCACCGATGTCACAAACTTAAGAGATATCGCCCTTGTACATAAGGATGTTTTTCCAACGTTTCTTGTCATTTCGTCATTTGTTTCACGGATGTTGTCAAAGATGCAACGATGTTTGCCCTTAGAGAATCACACAGCTGAGCGGTGACTTTAATACGTTATCTTATTCTGCTATTGACAAACAGTCCAGCTGCAGTTACGTTTTTGTTGACGCCAACGATCGATCTTAAACTTCATATATTGCTAATATAACACGCGAGATCAGGTACGCGACGCTAACTCATAAATAGTAGCGTTTCAAAGTCAAAGTCAAAATCATTTATTCAATTTAGGCATCAAAGACGCACTTATGAACGTCAACTTTTCATTATAATGTACTTTAAAGACTCTACCGCCGCGTTCCAAAATATATAGAACCCACCGAGAAGAAGCGGCAAGAAACTCGGGGCCATTCTTTTTATATGGATGTTTACAATGTTTCTACTTAGGTACTACAAATATTACATTTTATGGGTGGCAGAGAGACAGCTTGCCAGAAGTGGAGTATTCCAAGCATCTTTATCTTCTATATAATGTCGATCTTTATAGTAAGCTTTTTTTATTAAAACGTTTTTTACAGTCAACTTGAATTTGCCCTCTGTGAGCTCAGTTATGTGCTTTGGGATTTTATTGTAAAAACGCACACAATTTCCTAGGAATGACTTATTAGTCTTCGCAAGTCTAAAACTAGGTACAGCTAGTTTAGTATATTATTATGATATTATAGAACCTAGTGTTTAAGAATGTTACTCCTATACCAATTTATCTATATAGAATGTATTTCTGGATAATCATTAACGTTAACCGGAATCATACTGCAGTTGCAGCGGGATAGATTGTTCAATGTTGTGAAATAGATTGGCTCCTGGGGCCTTACTATCAGCTTCGTAAAAACCATGCAAGTACCGTGCAGTTCTTAAATCTGACAAACAGTTTTGCATGAAATCATACCATGACGCTCATTTAGGTGAACTGTTTGAATATTGTTTTCTCAAAGGTGAACGGATAATATTGTCTCTGGCATTCTATCAATTTACTATAACTAACATTGCGGACGCCTAGACGTTTGTAAGCTGATAAACTGTGTGGATTTAGAGCGACATGTTAACGAGAGTCCGTACAAAAAAAAAACAGGTGAACGGTTTTTGTGCGGTTCTTGAATGGTAGGCCTGGGCAGGCCTGCTTTAAAGTTGTCATGGTACGAATAAACCAGGCAATTGTCTAGAAGTCTTGCTTTAGGAGCTCATAGTAAGGCCCCTAGCCCTTGATTCAAATGTCTATAGCAGCCTCTTGAGTTGTTAGTCAAGGATCTTCAGTATAAGGCCGTTTGCCGAAAGGTTTATGGGGGCAATTATCGTCCAGTCAACATCCCACATCGCGGTCACCTCGTCAGCTAATAACCGAACGTATTCTTCTCGGCCTTCTACTATACTTATAATGGTAGCAATTCGCTAGTTCAGAACACTTAACTAAACTAGCGAAAAACTCACTAAACTATAGTAGTTCTTATTCTGTTCATACTAATATCCACATTCGCGTAACACTTATAATGACAAATCTAAACACATGATTATTCTATTCAATTCTCGGTCTTATACATCATACATCAGTTAAGACAGCACGAAATTACAGCCGTGCGATTCTTTAAAAGCAAACATCGTTGTATCTTTGACAACATCCCGAAACAAATGACGGGATGACAAGAAACGTTGGAAAAACAACCTTATGTACAAAGCGACATCGGTGAGCTCGTCGACAAACCATTAGAGAATCGCACGGCAGGCGAACTAAATCTGCTCTAAACATATCCACAATTAAACAGAAATGCCAAATTGAAAGTGTAACTTGCTAGCGTTAATCTAATTTGTATTTAAGTTTTAACATGAACACTTTGTGTGGTGTTTTTTGTCCCATATTATTATTGTTCCTTCCATTTACCACTTTCGCACGTACGGTAAAGGCCTCAAAAACTTACCAAGGATGTAATTATTAAACTCTACACGAAACTACTAAATTCATCCGCATCTTCTTCGTCCGTGACCTAAATTATGGCCGCACGTCACACCGTACGCGAAACGTCAGCGCAATAATGTAACAAATAAGGTTTGTTGGAAACTGATTGCAGAACATAATTTGTTCATAATCAGCAAAGTAAAAGTCTTAATGAAGTTTTATTTATATTAACTAATACCTAGTACTAGACGACACCTAGACATAACAATATTTTGTTGTATTCCCTTTAAAACGGACTATAATGTATTATGTCTCTACATCATTCTACCGTCACCACACAGGTGGCGAGTATTTGGTCCTGCCTGGACAATGGACATGCTTCAAACTGTACAGTATATTGCGATATAGTCCGCAAACTGATCTAACCCAAAGGTTAGGATCGCTGGTGTAAAGCAAGAAGAGAATGGGTGAGAGCACGGAGCACTGAGGGACTCCAGCGTGAATGTGATGTGGAGAGGAGAGCGTTCGCTTGACGTAATTGCAAAAGACTCAATCCCTGAGAAGCTTTTTGAATGATGAGTAAATTACATGTTGATGTACTAAGTTGGTACCGCTTGAAACTTAAGCTTTTCGGTGGTAGTACCACGCTGTAACCCCACAGCCGAATGGGCCGGCACGACCGGGGAAGTACCACACTCCCACATAACACCGACGTGAAGTAACATAGCTTGCTATTGCGTTTCGTCGGTTTGTGGGAGGTTCCGGAGACCCGATTCCCCCCTTCCCCATTATCTTTAGTCTTGTATAGAATACAATACAAGACTCGTTAGTCTTGTATTGTATTCTAGAAAGACGTTGCCAATAACCTATCTATCGACGGTTTACCCTACTAGAGATATTTGACACTATTTGTATGGACGTTATGTCAAATTTCTATCCGTAGTAAGCAAAACTGTGGATAGATTATTGGCACTGGCCGTTAGAGGGCAAAACTGAATCTACACTAACGAAAGCCATAAATAAATCAGAATCTAGACTTAACTGGTAAATTTGGCTTAAACATAGCAAGCATCTGACTGACATCTGTTCGTTTATTCGTACACGTCAAGAGTTCATCTATTTCTGTTACGCGACAGTGTGAGCAACGTCCAAATATTTCTGGGCGAAGGATGAGCTGATTCATAGCTCTTTGATGTTTTGAGACGTTTCAATTAATCATTTCAATGTAGTACATAATTCGGAACCGAGATGGAGGTACCTTCGTTTTGTTAATACACTTTTAATCTGATGCCGCTATTTACATTCTATAAATAATACCAGCTGGTGCCCGCGACTTCGTCTGCGCAGGATTAGTACTTCGTGTAGCTTAAGGCCACAACTATCTTTATACTAAATTGTCATAAACTATTTACATGGTCAAACGCAATTGCCATAATAATATTAGTAAATTTAAATACTTAATTACATACAATACACTTTGAATCTGATGCAGCTACCTACATTCTATAAATAAAACCAGCTGGTGCCCGCGACTTCGTCTGCGCAGGATTAGTACTTCGTGTAGCTTATTATCTCTAAGGCCACAACTATCTTTATACTAAATTGTCATAAACTATTCACATGGTCAAACGCAATTGCTATAATAGTATTAGTAAATTTAAATACTTAGTAAATCAATCAGTAAACACTCATAATAACATACAGTACCTATGTACATACAAATATAAAATTAATCATAACGGAAAAAACTGTCATTAAATTTTCATTACCTTTGACGGTCATCGAGCACGTCTAATCACTAGTGTATCGAGCTGTCAAAATGATAGCGTGATTTAACTAAACTAGATTGATAAGATGGGACAGCCCCTGGTTTGGGATGCTACATGTGTGGACACACTGGCGCCGTCTCATCTCCCTGGGACGATTGATCGGGCTGGCGCTGCCGCGTCTAAAGCGGAAGACCTCAAACGTCATAAATATGTGTATTTAGACAGAATGTACATGTTTATGCCGTTTGGGGTCGAAACTTTAGGCCCATGGGGGCCGTCCGCTCTCAACTTGTTTAGGGATATGGCGAAACGTTTGTTTGAGGCGTCGGGTGACCGAAATGCTGGCGCCTATTTTGGGAAAAAACTTAGCATTGCCATCCAGCGTGGCAATGCCGCCAGCATTTTGGCCACTTTTCCCCCCACCATGGGCCCCCCCATCTTATAGATTAGAATGTTATTATTATTTTATTTAATTTTTAATTACTAATAAATGTATGTTGTTTACTAAACTATGAGAAACTGACGAAAACTTTGACAGAACTGTCATCTTTTTTTGTATTGAAATTCTTGTGAATTTGACACATATTCCGGGCTTAGCCGACTCGTATTCGATCTTTGCCGGTTAATAATAATAGTTAGAACTATCATCATTACGATCTTGTAGGCGGAGATCTTGTTATATTGTCTATGCTGTGCCCAAGAATATTACGCTATTTCACCCGCGTGGTGATGGAAGATGATGATGATGATATTGAAAAGTAGCCTATGTGCTATTCCAGACTATAATCTATCTCTGTGCGAAATTTCATCCAGATCCGTTATGCTGTTTTTGAGTAACTAACACCCATTTATCCATCCATCCATCCATCCAAACTTTTATTATATGTAAATATAATATATATATTAGAGGGATTGTGGGATAAATGTATATCCAACTTCATTGTAAAGAATTCTCGGGTTCCAGTGCGGTAATGTTATCTATATGACTGTGGTTACCGCATCAGTGTAAACTGAGGAGGTAAGTAATAAGAATACTGCCCTGTGTAACCCTAGTTTGTTAAGAGACTTTACGCTTTGAAAGAGTCAATTCGCATATTCGCTTATTTTTCGAAGGGTCAATACTTAGTGATTAATATTGTAAAGGTCAGTAATGGTTAAACATTTAGGTGAATAAAGGCCTATTTCTGAATATGCCTTTATTCACCTAAATGTCACCTGAGCGTTATTCGCTGTGGGTAGCGAAAAATACCACGCGGAACATGATGGGTTTATATAAGTATTACCCATCGCGTTCCGCGTGGTATTTTTTATAACTGTAGCGAAGCTTGTACCGTTTTTACCGTACCTATTTTCTGTTGTTTGGCGAAACTAGTTCCGGCGGGCGACGCGGGAGCAAGTAGCAGCGACATGCTCCCTGCCCTCACCCCGCTAACAGGGTTTTTTTTTTGTGTGAACAGGGAAATTAACGCATACCCTTTCTGATTTTCCTATCGCTCGCGGTAACGAATAACGCTGGGGCCTACTCCCACCTTTTACGAAACTATCATAAAACGGAAGTGTTTTGTAATAAGCTTAGAATAATCATACTTACTATCGTACTCCCACCGACACAAAACGGTCAATCAAATTTAATGGTAAGCAATATAAGTATATGCATATGACTACTTTAAGAGATGAGAGTACGGATCTTCAAACCTTTGACATTGGAACAAAGAAACTTAGTGTCAAAAGTCATACAAAGTACGCGAATTGAGTGAACTATTTAATACTACTTCATTAAAACGTCTATCGTAATGCATTATTATTTTAAGCTTGCTATATTGACGTGGTGATACCAAATTTAATGGGAAGGTTAAAACATGATTACTTTAAGAGGTGGGAGTAGGGCCGAACAGGCCTTAAAGTTGTAAAACTTTTTGAATCGTTTATATATGTTGTTTGTGTAAGTAAGTAGATATATACCTATTACGTCCTGTTGCCAAACACATAATGCAATAATTCATAATCTCATACGTCAATAGGCATAACTACTACAATAATAATGTAACTTGACTATTATGTATTAACGTTTCCTGGCTGACTTCACTGATTCGTAAACGCAGAACCCATAGAGAACCCCCAGAACCCATATAGATCTATGTGTATCCTTTTTTCTGTGATCTGTGGCAGAACCCAAACCGCTAAGGCTACAAACTCAAAATTTTGGCAGTTTAAGCCTAAATAATGTTGCTAGTAGATACTAGGGAAGGATTTTTGCAACTATCCCTAGAGGATCAAGCAGGCGAAGTCGCTACCGGATCAGATAGTAGTTTATGAAGAAGTAGCAGCAAATTATTATATATTACATGCAACATGAATTACTGACATTAAGGCCTCCATAAAACATTAAACAAATTGACTATCAAATTGAATCCTATTCTATTATTGAATTGAGTATTACCTACTCAAAAAGACCGACCGGGCTGTCTTAGTTACAATCAAATGTTAATTGAAATCTTAAAAATGGCGGCTCTATGTTAGTTTTTTCAACTCCGGTAAGCAAAAATGTTAGTAAGTTGATGACTGGTGCTGACAAACGTAACATTAAGCCGCCATTTTCTTAGATTTCAATAAAATTTTGATTGTAACTGGCATACATAATAGCCCTGCCGATGTTGGTGATATGTTATTATCAAACAAACTGCTGCTTAGATCTTGATCCAATTTCATGAAAAATGACATAAAAAGCAGCAGCTTTCAAATAAGAATCATCAAAATCTATTTATTTGGAAAGAATTACGATCTATTTCCAAAGTGCGCGTAGCAAAAGACAGAGAAAGAGGGTAGACAGATATGTCTGCTCTTAATGTTATTTCACCCACCCACCCGCATTCTCCAGTCGTGCCGCGATCATGGCGCTTGCAACAGTGTCTAAATATCGGGAGCTCATTAAAATAAATACCACGGTTTTCATCCCGTAAGTAGCAATATGTTTAATTGGAAAGAAGTTCTGATGCATAAATAAAATACCTTGAAATTCAGACCCTCCTCTTAACTGAACTATGCCACAGAAATAAATAAGTAGGTACAGTACAGCAGTGTGATTCTCTAGCTGACATCGTTGCATCTTTGACAACATCCGTGAAATATCGACGAGATGACAAGGAACGTTGGAAAAACAACGTTATAAACAACGGCGATATCTCATATTTGACATCGTTGAGCTCGTTGACGATTGCAACGACGAATCATTCCTTAGAGAACCCTTCATATTTGACATCGTTGAGCTCGTTGACGATTGCAACGATGAATCATTCCTTAGAGAATCCTTCCTATTTGACATCGTTGAGCTCGTTGACGATTGCAACGACGAATAATTCCTTAGAGAATCCTTCCTATTTGACATCGATGAGCTCTTTGACGATCGCAACGACGAATCATTCCTTAGAGAACCCTTCATATTTGACATCGATGAGTTCGTTGACGATCGCAACGACGAATCATTCCTTAGAGAACCCTTCATATTGGACATCGATGAGATATTTGACGATTGGAACGCATTCCTTATTATATTATATTATATTAATCATTCCTTAGAATCGCACGGCAGTACCGACTGAACTAGATAAATTCACCACACGTAAGTGCTCATTTCCACACCACTGTTTACTCCAGCAAATGGTAGCTTACTAACTGTTATATAATCTGTGTTAGTGTTTATATTCTATGGCATAGTGTAAACACCATTCAGCCCAGCCGATGTGTTTGCGTTTCACGTAAATATATGAGGAGCATTTACATTTATTAACTTTTCTAATGAACTCGCATTGAATGATGTAGCTGAAGTGGGTATTTAGGTCAACGGAGTGTTCAGATGTATGTTTCTACACACTAGCTGATTTAGCGCCTCTAAACTTACTTGTTACTTCTTATATGACTTGAGATATATGCCAATAAAAGTCCCGTCAAGATTAGTCGGACACGATAAACTTATCGAGTCAATAAACTAGCTTATATCGGGTATCTTACCTTGCCACACTTTTACACTGGGTTCCAAGATCTTTAAACCCCACGGTACAGATAGGCCACAGAAACTCTTAAACGATACCCTCAACCTCATGGCTGAACGACGCTCTCTAAAACTGCAGTCTTCGGATGATGCTGAAGCATATAGGCTGCTCAATAGACGAATATAGAAGTCCTTGCGACACGACATCCGGATCTTTAATACTAATAGGAATAAAGAGACGATGGAGCGGTAAAAAGGCTCCAAAGTGTTAGCAAGAGACGTGTCTATTGGGCAAAGCCAGTTGACGAAGCTGCAGTGCAAGTACCGTAATAGTTGTTAAAGTTGTCGAATCGCTAAGATCGATAAATTTAAACAATCGTATTGCCCCTAGCAAGTATGGAAGTCATATCGACGACTTATACGATCGTCAAATTGTCGACACTATGTCGATTATTACGATTTTTTTGCATTCCACAATGCGTCATTCTATATTTTGAAAATTTATACGAGCATTTCGCTCTTTTACGATCAGAACATGGCCGAACTCTATTTTTTATTGAACACTAGTTGTGCCCCGCGGTTACACCCGCATGGTGATAGATGATGACGATGTTGATGGAAATTATCCTATGTGTTCAATTATATTATAATTCAGCGCCCTATCTTCCTCCATTTAATTTTATTAGAATAAAAACTTCCATTCATCCATAAATACAAGCTTTCGCGTATATAATATTAATAAGATCAAACGCAACTAAACAATATCTCCATTCCCGTCGCCTGTCGATAAGCTATATCGAGATCGTTTTCAAAGCTGACAAAACAATAGTTAAAATCGATTGAATAGACGATCTCAAACGTTATTTAACAGTTCCATGCTACCGGGTTACCGTTATAATCGGAAAACTTATCTAATTTTCTACCGATCGCTTAATCTTGATACTTACTTGCAATGATTGACAAAATATCGATATATCCAGTATTTTCGAATTATGACGAATTCAAGATTCAAATTTATTGATTGGTAAGTTCGGTACTTGCACTGCTGAAGAAAGAAGACGGAAGTGTAGCGTCGACCAAGTAGTCTAGTACGGATCAACTGCGATAATAGCTATCGAGTTCCAAGTGACTATTGTGTCGTAATAAAGGGAACGCAAGAAACGTGTGCGGAAGAGGGTAGACCGTTTCGTCTGCTCATAACAACACCTACCCGCAGATACTTCAGTTTACTTGTGAACATGGCGCATGCCGAAATATCGAGAACTCAATAAATACAGGGTAAATATCCCGTATCTGAAGTTAATTCTTGAAGATAGTTTGTACCCAGGGTTAACATACACCTACATAAACTAAAACTATAACTGAAAATACTTCTTTCGGTTGGATAGTGCTGTCAAAGCTGTTCAATAGATGTCGCTGCGTCCCTGTAAGACGGTTAAAATCAGATAGAGTTAAAATTCGATGCTCGGACCTCGAGCCTCGGTGGACTAGATGGTCATGGCGTCTGACACGGATAGTCGGAAGACGCGCTCTCTATCTAAAATTGCAATGTTTGCTCTCACTAAGCAAGCGTTAGTGCTTTAAAAAAAGTAGTACTATAAAAAAATATAGGCTCTACAACTAGGCTACTACTAACTCGTATTTTCCCGATTCCAAGCTTAGGTATAGATCCCGGGGGAAGCGTTAATCACGCGAACGAAGCGTGCAAACTAGGACAATATAATAATATTATACTCATGCTATAAAAACAAAGTTCAAGACAAGATATACCGAGCAGAATAATCCATTTCCATATACTTTTGGAATAACACAATTTTAAAACTTGCCTTCAAGTCCGCGCTTGTAACTTGGTGCATAATTTAAAAGTTTAAATAGTCTTTAGACATTTATATTGTTCAGTGTTACTACACTATTTTGCAGTGTTCTGCGGGAATTTAAAGTAGGTATTAAAGAAATTCTCGTCAAAAATACCTCAGTGCCTCATATGTACAATTATTATGAGCTAAGTAAATTTAGTTCGCTAATAGTAACTAGATAGCAGCACCATATTGATTTAGTTTGTAAAAGTTAACTAGATGGCTCCACAGGAAAGATTAGCTCGCGGTGGCAAGATTCTCCGGCATGTCCTAACTCAATTCAGTTTTTTTAAATATTTTTTTTGAATACCATCAATGATTGTGTTATTTCTGATCTGGGCTACAAGATTATACATGGTCCTTCGAGCCGGATTAAATTATTTAGAAATTTATAATTTATTAAATTTATAATAAAAAACGACCAAAATCAGCAAATCCAAAGAAGTTCTTGCCACCATAGACTAAAATATATACTAGGTAAATAAAATATATGCTTGCCACGTCTGGGTGGGGATGAAATAAATAAACGATATTATTATTATTATTATATGGCACTGAAACGTGGTCTCTTACTATGGGCCTCATAGACAAGCTCAAAGTCGCATAACGAGCTATGGAGAGGGCTATGCTCGGGGTTTCTCTACGTGATCGAATCGGAAATGAGGAGATTCGTAGAAGAACTAAAGTCACCGATATAGCCCAGAACAAAGAGAATATAACGCTACGCTAGAGCCCAGAAGATAAGCCAGTTGAAGTGGCAGTGGGCAGGCCACATAGCACGCAGAACAGATGGCCGATGGGGCCGAATGGTTCTAGAGTGGAGACCACGGACCTGCAAGCGCAGCGTAAGTCGTCCACCGATAAGGTGGACTGACGACCTGATAAAAGTAGCAGGACGACGTTGGATGCAGGCAGCTTCCAACCGGTCCTTTTGGAAATTTGTGGGGGAGGCGTATGTTCAGCAGTGGACGTCTTACGGCTGAGATGATGATAATGATGATGACGATTAAAGCGATAACAGCCAGGGAACAGGCGGCATAGTGAGGGTCTGATGCTGATGCTTATCCTTCCTCCAGTATGAGCTTTCGCTAAAGATATCACTTATTCACTACGGATACATTACCCACCTCGTTTACTCCCATGCCATAAGCTAAAAATGTAGGTAGATGTAAGATAAATTATTATTATACTAGCTCCTCTCCGCGGTTTCACCCACGTGGTGATGAACGATGATGGTGATGATGAATCTTATATAGCCTATGTTACTCAGGGTGAATGTAGCTTTCCAATGGTGAAAGATTTTTTTAAATCAGTCCAAATCTTTCCTCTTTATAATAATATGTATTAGTATAGATTAGTACAAACTCACTTCAGGTCCCAAACTAGACAACTAGACAGAGCATGTACTATGGTAACCTGGATATATGCACTTAGGTATACAGGGTGTTAAAAAGGCCCATGCAAATGGGGGGGGGGGCTGGCGGAAGGTCTCCTCGTTAAGCATCTACTTCGTAAACATACTTAATCACTAGTGAGACGAGCAAGTCTATCGCCGATATTAAGAGTCACGCTTGCCCATAACACTTCAGTGCCATTCCGAATTTTAAACTACAAGAGCACAGTGCACTCGTCACACTGAGATACAAGATGTTAAATGTCTTGCAGGTAATTTCGCTGGAAACATGGCCCTTCAACGAAGCAGTTATGTCTGCTTACTGCTTCACGGTTGAATAACCAGCAAAGGAGACGCGGTCAAACCCCAAATTTGAAAATAAATTACAATGCTTTACGTAAAGTTGAAAATCGCATCTTATATTGGACGATGTAATGCGAAAATGCATTAATTTTGTACGTTTTCTTAATATATTTCGATATATACTAACACAATTGAAAAAACTGCTGGTTACTAATTTAGTACTATATGTTGGCTATGTATTACCTAATAAAAAATATAATGTTGGTGGTAACAATGGTTCATTTACTGTCCAAGCCACCCTCCTGTGGAATTCCTTACCTATTTCAATCAGATGTGCAACATCTATAAACATTTTTAAGGATCAAATTAAAAAATTATATCTAAACATATAATACTGCACTGCACTTTTTATTGTCCCTTAATTGCTTTACGTTTATGTATTTATGTTATTATATTGGTATTTATACCTATTGGTTACATATTTTTATTGTTGGGTATGACACTTTGCTAGTACATGGTAATAATATGATATTACAAGAGTACGTATTGTTAAATCCTTTTCGTATTATCTCGCTGTTAATGTAATTGTTGTAATGTAATAATGTTATTGTTATTTTTCCATTGCTTTTTATATCCATGTTTACTTATGTTTTAAAAACGCGCCCATGTCGATGAATTTTAAATATATACATTCCATCCTAAGGTTGCCTGGAAGAGATTGCTTTTAGCAATAAGGCCGCCCATTGTGACACAACTTTTGTAATCATTACATTTAAGTTTTCATATTGTTAAGTTTTTGTGAACAATAAAGTATTATCTATCTATCTAATGTTATCGCTGAAAATTCTGAGAGTTTGGACGTGAAAGTTTATTTTTATGGACCTATTCAGGATTTTTTTCTGCAGAGGGCGAGTAATATTTATGAATTCTATTCGGTTATTACTCTTTGCCTGTTCCTTTTCTAACCTAAGTAATTTTATTGTTTCATAGAATATAATCGATCTGTTTAGTTACACTAGATGTTTAAAGATTCTGCTTTTTAGTATTATCAGGATACGAGCGCGCCTTAAGATTCTACAAAAGTTCTACCAGTACAACATTTGAATATATCACACTATTATTCGTAAAAATATTGTAAATACTAACTGGTTTTCACTCATGTTTACATATTTACTGAACAATACGGGATTACTCACGTAATAGTATCGGATAGATCCGACTATAGTTTCGACCACATCCAGGGGCCTACTCCCACCTTTTACGAAACTATCATAAATCAGGAGAGTTTTGTAATAAGCTTAGAATAATCATACTTACTATCGTACTCCCACCGACACAAAACGGTCAATCAAATTGAATGGTAATGTTTGCATACTTGAAACTTGGTGTCTAAAGTCACGTCAAAGTACGTGAATTGAGTGAAATACTTGATAATACGTCATCAAAACGTCTATCGTAATCCATTATTATTTTAAGCTTGCTATATTGACGTGGTGGTACCAAATTTTATGGTAAGGTTGAAACATGACTGTTTTAAGAGGTGGGAGTAGGGTGTGGTCTATTTCAGAGCGTTTTTTTTTCGGTACTCCAAACAGCTATATTATACATGTTAAATAAAGATGTTACATATAGTCTTAAGTAATAATGGAGCTAAAAGCGTTATTCATATCTAAAATATTAGAATAAAAAGATGCTACTAGAGAACTACCAAAACAGATTTCATGATATATTATAACAAATTCATGACAGAATAAATTTACAATAATATATAGCGATACAATTACAGTTGAAAAAAACGTCTATAAGAGTGTTCGGGACTAACATCATGTATTTATAAAAAAAAGTTGAAATAGTATCTAACCAACACGCTGCAGAGACTCAAATAATGTTTGCTTTCATGCCATCATTCGCATAAGAAGAACTACCTACTTAAAATCTAACTTGATGTAACTAATAAAAAATAAAATAAACTTGAGGAACGGCAAATTTATTATCGTAAGAGATATAAAGGAAAAAAAGTGATCTAAAATTTATAAATTGCTACAATCGATAATTTCGATCACATCAATATTTAAGTTACATGGCAACATCACATTCAGCCGACTCTTCAGATTTGAATAAACCTGGCAAAAATTGTATATCTGACCAGGAGGCCAAATCTGTTATTTCAACATTCTATCCCGCTGCAACTGCAGTTCAACTCCGGTTGTCGTTCGATACTTTGGCAAAAAGCCATTCTACTATTTCTGAAGACAAATTGGATTGTAGCGTCACATAAACATAACATAAACGTATTATTTAATAATTATATGTTTGTTACTACTATATACGAATATGAGTTAACAACGCGTTCGTGATCTATCGAGTTAGCACAACATAAAGTTTTGATCGATCGCTGTCGTCAACAGAAACGTAACTGCAGCTGGACTGTTGTTCATTAGCCGAATAAGAAAACGCATAAAAGTCGCCGTTCAGCTACGGTTCGATTGCAATGTAATTAGTGGAATCGACCCCAGTACTAAGCCCCGTTCATTACAACCCTGGCTACGCGAATGCACATGTCAAACAATAATTGAAAAAAAAAACGTTTTTAATTAATGTTTGAAAGTCATCAAGCCAGTTTCGGACACAAGTATTTCCCGTTTAAAAACAAATTTTAACAAACAGCATAGCGAACCGTAGAGGACGCTTGAAAAATCGAAAAAGGTAAAATTAAAAACAACCGCTGTGGAGTTGTGACCTAGATTCAGAGTATTCTAGTACAGACAGCAGAAAAACCTGAAAAAAATTAACAAACTGTGTAAAAAAAGAGATTAATGTAGTACAAGTGCAATTTAAAAAATTTAATACCGAGTTCTATTCCATTACTTTGGTAAAAATCAGTTATTGAGTGTAACTCAAAAACTACTGTACCGAATTTGATGAAATTTAAATGGGACTACAAGAAGCTCCAGATTTCAAACAAAAAAATAATTTTGAGAATAAGTCTACCCAATCGAAAGTTATGAGGTTATTATGTTAATATAAATAAAAAAACAGTCGAATTGAGTACGTTCTCCTTTTTTTTGGAAGTCGGTAGAAAATGTAATACCGACTTCCATTCTATTAAGTTATTGGTGTGTAAAAAAAACTACTAGGCCGAAATTGATTAAAATTTAAATGGGACCACTGTACTCGGGGAGCACCAGCTTTCAGACAAAAGAAGAATTTTGAGAATCGGTTCTCCAAGTCGAAAGTTATAAGGTAGCAAACATGAAAAAAAAGTCGAGTTGAGTACCTCCGCCTTTTTTGGAAGTAGGTAGATAAATGCCTTAAGGCCTAAGGATCCAGGTTCCATTCATAACCATTTGTTGGTTCCTTCTTTACAGAGGATTACACCTGAAAGTCGATATATTTGTACCAAAGCATCAAACCTACTCGTATGATATATTTTGTAAGACTGGGGCCTTACTAAAAGGTTCATAAAAACCTTGCAAGTTCCGTGCAGTTCTTAAACCTGGCATAAACAATTTTGAATGAAATCATACCATGACGCTCATTTAGGGGAAGTGATTAAGGCATTGTTTTCGCAAAGGTGAACGGATAATGTTGACACTCTAACCATTTACTATAACCAATATTGCAGACATATATAAGTGAATAAGCTGATAAACTGAGTGGATTTCGAGCGACATGTTACAGAGAGTCCATACAAAAAAAAACAGGTGAACGGTTTTTCTGCGGTTCTTGAATAGTGGGTCCTGGGCAGGCCTGCTTTAACCTTGTCATGGTACGAATAAGCCTGGCAGTTTTCTAGAAGTCCTGCTTTAAGGGCTAATAGCTTCCCGCTTTTCTTTTTAAAATTTTACTGAATTTTCTTTACTATAAACCTCACGGAGCCCGAGACCTTTCCAACGAATGCAAAACCGTGGAAATCGGTTCGTGCGTTCTGGAGTTATGGCGTCAGGAAGGAAAACCCGACTTATTTTTATATAGTAGAATAAAAAATCCACATTCATAAATCACTTAGAATGACACTTCTACAAATATGATTATTATTCTTCTAGATTATTCTATTCAGTTGTGGGTAGATTTACATCAGGGAGTCGATTCCACTAATTACATTTCAATCGAACCGCAGCTGAACGGCGACTTTTATGCGTGTTCTTATTCTACTATTGAACAACAGTCCAGCTGCAGTTACGTTTCTATTGACGTCAGCGAGCGATCGAAACTATGTTCTACTAACTCGATAGATCATGAACGCGTTGTTAACTCATATTCGGATATAGTAGTAACAAACATATAATTATTTAAAAAATACGTTTATGTTATGTTTATGTGACGCTACAATCCAATTTTTCTATAGAAATAGTAGAATGGATTTTTGCCAAAGTATCGAACGGACAACCGGAGTTGAACTGCAGTTGCAGCGGGATAGATTGTTGAACGTTGTGAAATAACAGAAATGGCCTCCAGTTTAGAGAGCACGAGTAACTTGACGACTAAATTTGCGCTAAAATACCCACAACTTAACAGAAATTAAATTTATGAATTATCACACGCCAGAGCGTTACACGAATTTGGACTTTAGCGTGAACAACATAAGAACAACGAAATATATTTTAAGTTCCCTAGTTTAGTTTGGTATTCTGAACAAGCGAATCGAAGAGAAATGCCAAATTTATTGTTATAAGCAAGCGTCATACAAATTTGGACTTTAGCGTGAACAGAATAAGAACTACCATAGGTTACTAGAAGTAGATTTTATGTTCCCTAGAACTACCATAATTTACTAATAATAGACGTTAGTTCGCTAGTTTAGTTTGGTGTTCTGAACAAGTGAATTAAACAAATATGGCAAATTTATGAATTGTCATAAGAAAACGTAATACCAATTTGGACTTTAGCGTGAACAGAATAAGAACTACCATAGTTTACTAGAAATAGATTTTAAGTTCCCTAGTTTAGTTTGGTGTTCTGCACAAGTGAATTGCTACCAGTGTCTTTTTTACCACAGTTTTGTACCACAGTAAAGAGTATCTGGAGGGTTGTAAATCCACCATAAGGGGGTGCGGGATGAACAAAGGGTTGGCCTCGGGTAATCGACAGAACTTGGAGCACTAACCTTGTGTCTTTTATCCTCGGCGAGCACTCGCCTTCTTCCATGCGCACGTGCACACGTTTTTCGATTGTGTCCTGGGGAGCGAAGTGATAGGTACTTTGTTGCTTGTGTCCACTCTGATTCCAATTCCAGGTCTATCTTCAGTTGAATATAATGATGATCCTAAGTGTAATCGATCGCTATGCCAGCCGGCCAAATTCAAATTCACACAAAAAGTTTATTGCGTTTGCGTCGACATTTTATCAAGGGGCGAAGAAGAAGAAGAAGAAATTAAAGCAGATAACCCAGCTTGACACTTTTTCTTTCCCTTTTTTTTGTTGTGGCTTCGGTCGTAGTGCAGACTTTACAGGTGCGCCCCTACGTTCGTCTACCCATTGGCCGAAAAGGTTTATAAGGATTTGCGGTTAAAACGCGCAAACATACTCCCCGGCTTGAAAGCTCTAGGAGTTTCAAAATTAAGTAAAATTAAGAGGTGAAGCAGGATTACTGAATTAAAATAAGCGAACTATGCAAACAATTGAGAATTTATGGTGTAAGTCAAAGTCCTTATATAACTATTAAAGTAAATATCTTATAACTAAGCGATGCATTGAATGTTACACATTAATTGGAAGAGGATACAGTTTCGCAACTGCGCGTTTAATTAATTTGTTATGTGAGCGAACTAAAGCGACGCGAATTACTGAGTCCTTCCCAGGGAACACTTGCTCTATAATTCCAAGAGGCCAGCGAAGCGGTGGCACGTCATCTTGATGTACAAGAACAACCGTACCTATTTTTATATTTTCCCTATGTTTGAGCCATTTCTGTTTTTGCTGTAAAGTGTGGAGATAGTCAAGACGCCATTTTTTCCAGTAACTTTGTACTAAGCTATCTAAAAGTCGTTTTCTCTGAACAACAGTTTTATCAGTATTGACTTCATAAGCAGGTAAAGATTGCAATGGCGTAGTCATTAAGAAATGCGCGGGGGTAAGTACCTCTGGTTGCGGTTCGTCAGGCAGAAGTCCCAATGGACGTGAGTTGAGTAAGCATTCAATTTGAGCTAAGACTGTCAGCAACTCTTCATAAGAAAGTAGTTGCTGTCCAATGCATCGAAATAAGTGTGCTTTAACGCACTTCAAATTAGCTTCCCATAGGCCTCCGAAGTGTGGGGCCCTGGGTGGTATCGTGTAGAAGGAGATTCGATGTTTCGAAAGTTCATAATTAAATGAAGTTTTTGTGTCCTCAGATTGTAAAAATGTATATAATTCATCGAAATAACGTTTTGCTCCAACAAAATTGGTAGCATTGTCTGAATAAATTGCCGATACAGGACCGCGTCGAGCAATAAAGCGTTTGAAAGCATCAATAAATGTCTCTGTGCTGAGATTTGAAGCTATTTCCAAGTGGATAGCTTTGGTTGCCAAGCAAACGAAGAGGCAAATATACGCTTTCGTGCTTCGCACTCCACGATGTCTTGTCATTGAGAGGTTTATTGGTCCAGCGAAATCGACTCCAGTATTTGTGAACGCTTTGGCTTCCGTAACCCGAGCAGCCGGAAGACTTGCCATAACCGGAGTATAATTTGTTGGAGCACATTTGAAACACGTAGTGCACATTCGTACACGTTTTCGAATAAGATTTCGAGCGGAAAGTATCCAATAACGCTGCCTTAATACTGACATGAGCAAATGCGAGCCAGTGTGACAATTAATGCGGTGATAATAATCGATCAATAAATCTAAAATGTGATCACGACGCGGCAACAGAATTGGATGCCGGTTTTCATAAGGAACATTCGCGTTTGTCAGTCTGCCACCAACACGTAGCAAACCCGAATTGTCTATGAATGGATCGAGTTTACGAATTGCAGGAGAAGTCAATTTATTCTTGTTAATGTTCGTCAAATCGTCAAGAAAATATTTATATTGCAGATTCCGAAGGATCACAAGTTCCGCAGCATCAAGATCAGATGACTTTATGAGACTATCACGAGGAAGTTTTCCCAATAAGCGTAAAATGTACACTACAATTCGTAACAGTTTGGGCCATGACGACAGCTTTAACGCAAGAGAATAAAGAGGAGAGTCTTCGACTTCACCTAGTGTCGCGAGAACCACAGACTTCCTAGTCTCAGGCAAATCTTCTTGCGATGATTGGAAGGCCGTGATTGGCCACTCAGCAATCGGACACTGAGCCCACGCTGGACCAGTCCACCAAAGCGCATGATTAAGGATTTGAGAAGGCAGAAGGCTTCTCGAAGCACAATCACTTGGGTTCGAAATACCTGGAACGTGAAAAAAGCGGTCTGGGGAAACATTTTCGTGAATCTTACTGACGCGATTTGCAACATAAACTTGCCAACGATGTGGCTGTGAGTGAATCCAACATAAAGCGATAGTCGAATCGGAAAAGGCGTATATGTCCGACATAGGGTAGCGGTCATTAAAAGTTGTGTGTACATAACGAACGAGCTTAGAAAGCAACAGGGCAGCACATAACTCCAATCGTGCGAGCGATGCGATTTTTGGGGAGGCTACCTTGGACTTTGCGCAAGCCAGATTCATCGACACATCACCATCATGGCTGAGTTATGTGTAAATAAACTGCACACCCGTACGCCTTAAGGCTCGCGTCTCCAAAAGCGACAATATTGACCACACAATCAATACTAACACCTAAATGGCGTGGAATTTTTAATTCCGATAAAAGCGGTAGTTCATTTTTAAACTGATTAAAACTGTTTGATATGGAATCTGGTACATCCTCGTCCCATCCAATTTTAGCGAGCCACAGTTCTTGTATTAATAACTTGGCATACAAAATGACTGGCGCAACAAGGCCGAGTACATCAAAAAGTCTGGCTATGACCGACAAGATTATGCGTTTGGTGCAACCGGTGTCTGCATCATTCGTAGTGAATGTGAAGGCATCGGAAGATGGAAGCCATTTCAGACCCAATATTTTTAAATTGTCGTTATCCGAAAATTCAATCGCAACTCTATGTGATTCCGGAACATGTGCCAACAACTCTTGTGAATTACTTGCCCATTTCACAAGGTTAAACCCACCGGATCGAAATAAAGCCAAAAGTTGTTGGGATAAATCAATTCCAACTTCGGTGGAAACAACAGAAGTAGTTATGTCATCCATGTAGATGTCTTTGCTAGCTACCTCTGCTGCTAGAGGAAGAGTTTCCTTATAATCTGCAGCTAGTTGACGGATTGAGCGCATAGCTAGAAATGGGCTAGACCGAAGTCCAAAAGCGACTGAATTAAACTGAAATAAGCGAACAGCTTCGTTCTCATTAAATCGATACAATATTTTTTGATACTTGCGATGATCTTCAATAACCAAAATACGCAAATACATTTGTTGAACATCTGCGGTAACAGCGACCGGTAGAAGTCGAAATTTTAACAGAAGTGCGAGCAAGTCCGCTTGTAAATTCGGACCAGTGTGCAAAATATCATTTAGAGACATACTTAAGTCTGTCACTGCGCTGGCATCCAGAACAATTCTGGTTTTCGAAGTACTTTTATCGGGTCTGACTACTGCATGATGCGGAATAAAGTAACCTTCTTCAGTAGTCGCAGGTGAATACGGTATTTCAGATAAGTATCCTTTCTCTAGGTAATCAGTTATGACGTCATTGTATGCATTACGCAAGTCCGAGTTTACCCTAAGCTTGCGTTCGAGAGCGATGAGCCTGCGTTTAGCGATAAAATACGAATTACCTAGCAACGCCGGGTCAGATTTAAAAGGAAGCCAAACAATAAATCGACCCGTGTGAGCGTCGCGAGCGACAGAAGCCCTGTACATCTCCTCACATGCAACCTCATCAGGGTCCTCAATACGACAGTGTGTAAACAGTTCTTCCGACTCCCAAAACTTAGTCAAACTTTTATTTAATTCATCATTTGTTATAGGACCGAAGGACCAGGTGACGTCAACATCGTCAGGCATAACAACCGGTATCTCACCCATGATGACGTAACCAAGCGTAGTCTTGAGAACTGGAAGCGAATACGGAAGGCGTTTTGCGGAACCTTTAATGGCGGCGGAATCAGACGCATCGTTAGCTGAGCGATTAGAAAGGCTATTAGAAGCCTTTAAACTAGTTGCGGCGAAAGCGGAATTCATAGCGGAATTTTTACAAGCGGCTGAATCAGGCGCGGCGTTAGCTGAGCGGTTAGAAAGGCTATTAAAAGCCTTCAGACTAGTTGCGGCGAAAGCGGAATCCCTAGCGGAATTTTCAAAGGCGGCGGAATCATATGCGGCGTTAGCTGAGCGGTTAGAAAGGCTATTAGAAGCCTTCAGACTAGTTGCGGCGAAAGCGGAATCCCTAGCGGAATTTTCAAGGGCGGCGGAATCAGATGCGGCGTTAGCTGAGCGGTTAGAAAGGCTATTAGAAGCCTTCAGACTAGTTGCGGCGAAAGCGGAATCCCTAGCGGAATTTTCAAAGGCGGCGGAATCAGATGCGGCGTTAGCTGAGCGGTTAGAAAGGCTATTAGAAGCCTTCAGACTAGTTGCGGCGAAAGCGGAATCCCTAGCGGAATTTTCAAAGGCGGCGGAATCAGATGCGGCGTTAGCTGAGCGGTTAGAAAGGCTATTAGAAGCCTTCAGACTAGTTGCGGCGAAAGCGGAATCCCTAGCGGAATTTTCAAAGGCGGCGGAATCAGACGCGGCGTTAGCTGAGCGGTGAGAAAGGCTATTAGAAGCCTTCAGACTAGTTGCGGCGAAAGCGGAATCCCTAGCGGAATTTTCAAAGGCGGCGGAATCAGATGCGGCGTTAGCTGAACGGTTAGAAAGGCTATTAGAAGCCTTCAAACTACTTGCGGCGAAAGCGGAATTCATAGCGGAATTTTCAAAGGCGGCGGAATCATCAGCAATGTTGGTAGGACAATCAAACAGGGGTCCCCCATGCAATAGGTATGGAAACAATTGTGCACCGAGAATAATATCAATGCCACTTGGTATATTCCAGCTCTCATCAGCTAGAGGTAAATGTTTCAATTGTGTCATTGAGGGCACATCAATATAAGAAGTAGGTAGCTTATTCACAATGTGTGGAACAACCAATAACTTTAAATTATATGTATCTGTAGTGTACCGTGACTGTATGGTCAGGTATGTATATCCTATAATTTTTGTTGAGTTAGATCCAATTGTGTTTATGTGTGAGTTACTTAGCGGTATAATTTTAATTTTGAGTTTCTTGCAACAGTCTAGGCTAACAATATGGTTTTGTGAGGCTGAATCAAGCAAGCAGCGTACTACACATTTTTGCTGTTTATTTGTGACAGCATAAACTTGTGCAGTGGATAACAGTACCGTGGTTTTTTTGTTGCCAGTACTGTGTGTAGGTATCGAAGTCAATGTCACTGAATCTTGGTCAGTTACAAAAGACATTGGAGCCTGTTCCATGGTTAACAAAGAAGGTTTATCTTCAATCAGCATAGCTGTGAACGAGTTACTGTTTGGAGTATTTAATTTAGAAGAAACTGCAGGCGTGTAATTCTGAGTGGTATTTCTACTATGTTCCACTTTAGTACTATTCGATTCAAAATGTAAAGTTGTATGGTGCCTTAAATGGCAGTGTTTACAAGTTGATTTTGATTTACAGTCTTTAGATAAATGCTTACAACTTAAGCAGTTAGTACATAATTTATTGCTTCTTGTAAACTCAAAGCGAGTTTTCACATCCATCTCTTTGTATGTAGGACACATGTAAACTTGTGGGTGGGAGCCACTTTTACACAACATGCACATTGTGCCCTGTATCTCCTTGTCTACTAATGCAAATGAATGAGAGTTCACATTACGATTGGTTCGTGGAATAGATCCCTTTTGAACATTGGTTCGCTCTATTATTTTTATATGTTGCCTTAAAAACTCAACAAACTCACTACACATTGGAATTTCCTTCTCACATCTAGATAATTCAAAGGTTTGAACTAAATTGCAATCCAACTTCTTTTGTGTCACATATAGCAAAATAAAATCAGCTAAATCTGGTATTTTTAATTGTTTCAATGCATTGAATGAGGAAGAAAACCTCTCAACAAAATCAGTCAAGTGATTAGTGTTATTATTTGAAACATTTTTCAGATCAAAAATGTTGTTCAGATAAACTGCAGCTAGCGCTCTGTTGTCTTGAAACTTATCTACTAAAGTCTGCCAAATACATTCATAGTTCTCCTCAGTTGGTAATATTCCAGCAAAAACAGATAAGGCCTTGCCTTTCAACTGACCAATTAAATATTGAACTCTTTGAGAGTTTGTTAATTTTGAATTTTTATGTATATTTGTTTTGAAACATTCATAAAACAATGGCCAATTTTCACTTTTTCCATCAAATACAGGTAATTCACAGCGAGGTAGAATAATATCAATAGATGCATCTTTTATAGATTTTAAAGAAGAGCTAGAATTCTCACAAAGTTGGATCCTAAATTGTTTGACAGCAGAGTACAAGTTTTCAAATGCTAACCATTGATTATTATCCAAATTGAAATCAATATCTTCCCCTAACTTTAAAGTATAATATTCATCACATAGCTTATCAAATTGATCATAAAGTTTCTCAATATTGGATGACTTACACAAAAAATCCTGTTTTGTTCGAGTATCAGCTTGTGAAATTTTCTTAGTTATGGAATACATTGAACTAAGTTGTTCAAATATTGTATTTCTTTTTGATTCATTTATTTTTAGCTTTATTTCTGCCATTATTGAAATAGGGAATGAGATTACCAAATGCAATCTTTGTAAAATTAACCTCAAAATGGCGTCAAAGAAATTGAAACTTCTAATAAATGTATGTTAAATGTATTGTAAATAGGATGTCCTTAATAGGAAGACATGCTCTTAAAAGGTGAAATTAATTGTAATTGCAATGTTAATAAGTTTTGTAAGCGGGAATACGCACAAATAAGATTTTGTGCACTATACAAAGCGGTGGCGTTTGCTGGTTGAAATTTGGCTCGAAGTCGACCAAACTTATGAAGGGTTGTAAATCCACCATAAGGGGGTGCGGGATGAACAAAGGGTTGGCCTCGGGTAATCGACAGAACTTGGAGCACTAACCTTGTGTCTTTTATCCTCGGCGAGCACTCGCCTTCTTCCATGCGCACGTGCACACGTTTTTCGATTGTGTCCTGGGGAGCGAAGTGATAGGTACTTTGTTGCTTGTGTCCACTCTGATTCCAATTCCAGGTCTATCTTCAGTTGAATATAATGATGATCCTAAGTGTAATCGATCGCTATGCCAGCCGGCCAAATTCAAATTCACACAAAAAGTTTATTGCGTTTGCGTCGACATTTTATCAAGGGGCGAAGAAGAAGAAGAAGAAATTAAAGCAGATAACCCAGCTTGACACTTTTTCTTTCCCTTTTTTTTGTTGTGGCTTCGGTCGTAGTGCAGACTTTACAGGTGCGCCCCTACGTTCGTCTACCCATTGGCCGAAAAGGTTTATAAGGATTTGCGGTTAAAACGCGCAAACAGTATCAATGTAAAATTAACCTATTAGGATTATGCAATAAATAAATGCATATTAATGTAGATCTATATAATATATTATCTAATATATAAAATGAAGCCGTATTGCTCTCGGTCACAGCACATCTCGTCATTTGTTTCACGGATGTTGTCAAAGATGCGAAAATGTTTGCTGTTAGAGAATCGCACGGCTGCATGTAATCAAAACTTGAGGTGACACCGGGCATGGTACTTCATCAGACTAATGATCAGCCCCGGGTTCCGTTATATCCAGAAACGGATCCTTTGCTAAGTACCAGTTACTTTTTAAAGTTTTCCCCCATACAAAAAACGTTACCTACATTACTTACGCCAAAAGTTAAGGCGCGCTCGTACCCTGATTAAAGAAAAAGCAGAATTTTTAAACGCCTAGTGTAACGAAACAGATCGATAGTATATTATGAAAAAATACTTAGGTTAGAAAAGGAATAGGAAAAGAGTAATAACCGAATAGAATTCATAAATATAACTCTCTTTCAGCAGAAAAAATCCTGAATAGGTCCACAAAAATAAACTTTCACGTCTAAACTCTCAGAATTTTCAGCGATATAACTATATTTTTTTAGGTAGGTAATAGTTAGCCAATGTATAGTACTAAAGTAATAACCAGCAGTTTTTTCAATTGTGTTAGTATATATCGAAAAATATAAAGAAAACGTACAAAATTTTCGCAAATAACGCATTTTCGCATTACATCGTCCAATCTAACAAGCGATTTTCAACCTTACGTAAAGCATCGTAAATTATTTTAAAATTGAGGTTGAACCGCGTCTTAACCCGTCCGCATCAGCGCAAAAAATAACAATAGATTTATGAATGAAACTTAACTCGAATGAGTCTTGCTGATTCGGACAGATTAAGGAAAAAAATCGTCAGCATAAACAAGACGATCTGCTTCTTTATAAAAACTCAGCCTTAGTTATAAAAAAAAACATAAAATACCCTCTAAATCCGCCTAATTATTCTAGTTGTAACCACTTTACATGTAAATTAATTTGAAACAGCATGTTTTTAATTTTAATCTAGGGTCTCAGAAATTTTAAATGATAACCCTTTAGATTATTACTTTTTAATTGGTATGTGCCTATATCAAATGAAGTAAATAAATCGTAATTTCTCAACATGAAGAAATATAAGTTTAATGTCAAATATTATATGAACAATGTCCAAAGTACTTTCAGATGTGGTAAGAAAACAAAATATATTAACACTGACACAACACGTCTGTTGCACAAAGTGTCGCTGTCATCCCGCCTCTCTTTCTGACACGACCGGAAACCCTGTCGAGAGAGCGTGACGGAAGTACCTGTTGGCGTATCTCAAGGGAACCTACTAGGTGGTCTTTTATTCCTTTTATGAGAGTAAAGTTAGTTTTAAAGGCTTGTGTTCCAGCCGCTGTTCTTTGTTTCGAATTGTTGCTATGGGAATAGTGATGTGGGTGATGTTAATGACCGGATTGCTGGATAAAATAACGCTAGGAGAACATCTCAATACACTCTTAATCTCTGTCGGAGGAGGTTCATATAATCCGAAATACAAGTTTCTATGATACTCGTACTTAGTTCGGAGACATGTTCCTCCAGATGATAGGCGGCTGAATGGTGTGGGTTAACCGGAACCAATGTATGCTACGGTTAAAGTGTAATAATAGACCTATTTAATTACAATATTACCTAGTAACTAGCATAAATCTTGTAAAGTTTTATTACAAATAAATATTATTAAGATTATTATTAGTGTAGACTAGCCGAGCCGCCAGCGGCTTCGCTCGCGTGGCCTCGCGGGATAAGGTTAATCACAGTTTTTTAACTATCCCACGGGAACTCTTTAATTTACCAGGGTTATGTATATAGCATATATGTTGACCAGAGATATAAGCTACCACCATACAAAATTTCATTTAAATCGGTCCAGTCATTTCGGAGATCAGCTCGTACAAACATACAGATAAACAAAGAAACAAAAAAAAATTAAGAATTTTAATTAGTTCAAATTCACTCCTCACAACCCTGACTCGGTTTTTAGCAATTCCATTGTACATAAATTTGACCTTTAGAATTTTATTAAATGTCTAGTGATAACACCCACATTTTGTCGTTTAGTTTTATGATTTTGTGTAGATGTAAAAGTGCTACTATCAAATTCTTAATCATTTATCCAATATACTCATAAATTGTATTATTATAGACCTTAATAGAGATACATTTCACGTCATAAAGAGATTCCTAATTACAAATATTTGGATCAGACTCTGGAAAGGCTTTTGAATTTCTTCCTAGCACGTATCTTAATTCCATAATAACGTAGTAAAATTTTCTTAACCCGTGGATTCCCGATTAGCCATATTTGGCCAATAATACAATAGATTTCGCAGAAATCAACCTACTTTTTCAGGAACTGCAACGTGTGTGGTTAATACTGACTGTGGCACTGTCTTACTTTTTATCGTAATACCGCCTTTTCCATAAATTCGTTTATATAGTATAGATTGAGAATATTATGAAGGGCCTCCTATTTTGCAATAACTTTGAAGACTCTATTGCTGCGTTCCAATCCAAATAATAGAACGAACCTATCGGTATTGTTGTTCTGGTACCCGGAAGAACGGTAAGAAACTCGTGGTTTTTTTTTACAAATCAAATAATCAAGTCATCGAGAAGGGAATATGGTACAAAACAATCCAGCCGCAGCCTCTTAACGCACCTTGGATTGACAACAGCAGACTAGGTAGGTCAGATCTAGTGTTATTGCTTCGACTCCGATGTGGACACATCCCATTAAACAAGTTCGCTTATCTCATGCGCAAGACTAGTTCTCCACTGTGCAGTGTGTGTAACTTAGAGGAGGACGTATTCCATGTCATAATGGAATGTAGCCGAAACGAGGGACAGAGACAGTGTTTATTTGGTGACAGTTCCATTGGCTTATGTAATACCTACCTTTCGTATCCTCACTCTGAAAAAGCGAAGATGATAATAGACTTAGTTAAATGTGGTCTCAAAGATAGGACTTAAGTATGTATGATAGGTTTAATTGTATGATTTTATAATAATTATGTATGTAGAATAAGATATTATTGTCAAACAGAGCGACATATTCGCCTGAGCGAATAAGCTCTTTAATTAAGATTAAAAAAAAAAAAAATTTCATGGGTTTGATATTCATTTTTTCTCAATTGCAAATAATTGGTAGTAGGTATTTTTAGACACTTCTCCAATGGCAGCACAGCGTCATCGTATACGGAATCTTTCAAAAGTGGCCGGAGTTGAGTTTTGTCCGGACGATGTCTCCATCCCTTGTTTCCTTGTCGCTTTGCGGTTGCGGTAGGCTCCTGACCTAATTAATTTGGGTGCTAATTAACAGTGGTTGGGCTCTTTGGATACTTTTCAAGTTTTGTTTTAAAACTTCTGCCTGATGGTACTTTTTAATTACTTAAGGTTTATGTAAGGCGCTTGGATTCGACGATACAAAAAAGGTAGATATTTTATAAACTACCTAGTAAGTAAGTTCGCCATAAATAATTATCTGATGATTAAGCAATCTAAATAACTGTGGGTGATATGTTAGTATCTGATATTATTATTACTTACTTCACTATATGCAGTGAAGACCTAAGGTACCTCAGTGCTAAAAGATTAAAAATATTTAAGCGTATAATGTTTCAAACAATCATTTGACGGGCTCAGTGATCGCAATCAAGACGAATCTAATGTATCACTTATCAAAAATCGGTTGAACCGTTCAATATTTAAAATTTTATGAAATTAATATAAATATTTAGTTGAACAACTTGATGGATGGTTTTAGTGATGTAACGAATATACATTTTAGGCAATTGCGAATGCGGATGCGAACATCACCCATTGATATTCGCGATTGCGAATATTTCACTTTTGAATTTAGCGCCATATATGTTTTTATTTTGGCAGCTTCCTCTGCGCGCGAGTCACATGCATACATTTGTCATTGTTTGCATCTAATTCCGAACATTGTGGAACCGATCCGAAGAAAGCAGATTGAAGTTGTATATTTAAATAACGAAAGATCGTTAAGACGCTGTCCAACCCCAATTTTAAAATAATTTACGATTCTTTACGTAAGGTTGAATATCGCTTGTTAGATTGGACGATGTAATGCGAAAATGCGTTAATTTTGTACGTTTTCTTTATATTTTTCGATATATACTAACACAATTGAAAAAACTGCTGGTTATTACTTTAGTACTATACGTTGGCTAAGTATTACCTAAAAAAAAATATGGTGTTATCGCTGAAAATTCTGAGAGTTTGGACGTGAAAGTTTATTATTGTGGACCTATTCAGGATTTTTTTCTGCTGAAAGAGAGTTATATTTATGAATTCTATTCGGTTATTACTCTTTTCCTATTCCTTTTCTGACCTTTGTATTTTTTTCATAATATACTTTCGATTTGTTTCGTTACACTAGGTGTTTAAAATTCTGCTTTTTCTTAAATCAGGGTACGAGAGCGCTTTAACAGGAACGCCAGAATTTGGAGGTTTGAGTGTATTTAGTGATTTTTTAACATGATTAAATCAATGTCTAGTGAAGTACTGCGATGCCAACACAGTCCTTTATCTGCTTGTTCAGCCCCCATAATCATAGAATAATAAATACTCCTTTGCCCATAATAATGATGTAGCCTCTAGCCCTAAATACATATAGCCCCAAATTATCATCTATCATACCGAACCATAGACTTTTTATACAAAGGAATGTTTTAAAATTTTATTCAAAGTTGCTACAAATATATAGGTATGAAGTTCCGAAGAATCTCCTAAATAAATGTAAACGTTACTTTTTCCGACGTTCATATTCGCAAGACATTCACGTAAAAATTACGACTGCGAGTGTGAATACGAGTGTCAAGAAATATGCGAATATTCGCATTCGCTTCGCATCGCGAATATTCGTTGCATTACGTACAGAATAAAAAGGCATTTAAGCTACTACGTCATAATAAAGTAGTAGGTAGTCACTATTCCTGATTCACTTGCGAAAAAGTATTGGTATCGAAAACGTAAACAATTGTGTGACAGCGTAAGCACGGTTCACACCGTAAAGTGAGAGAGAGAGAGGGAGACTATCTTATTCCCAAAGAGCATAAAAAAATCAAAACAGAGTAGGTACCTTCAGACCTGTCCCGTGACACTATAAATGCCGATAGTAGCGACACCATTTAGACCCAGTCCGGTGTTGCTTTTAATGCCCATAGTGGCAAAAACCTCTATGTCCTTCCTAAAAAAAACACCATTTAGACTGTTTATAAGAAAAGCCTCCATAGGTTTTTAAGTACCTTGTGCCTATGTAGGCAATCACAACGAAAATAATTTTAATGTTGAAAGAAAACAAGCCCGTAACACTTACCTACTACGTATATAAAACTTGATTTCTTTATCCTACAACCTGTACTCACCTACTTCGCTGTATCTCTATTATCCTTCGCCATTGTCCAACCACAATGGTAACCCGAGAGTGTGCGACGTTGCCGCTCCGACAATAACATAACACTCCCGCGCACGGAACGGCAACGCGCCAGCTGGCGGGACCGAGGGGCGCGCGCCCTCAACCTCATCCGGCCGGGTCGAGTTGGGGGCTACTAATGAAAGTCGTTTGACTAGTTCATCAATTGAACGTCATCAAGCGGGCAGATTCAAATATCGAAGGAAGAAGCATTAAAATGACGTTTAAACTTGCGTACGCTACAGATAGGTTTGTCCACCACCTGTGTAGAAATGCAAAAAATAGCTGTAACTGAAGCGTTCGTAGCGGAATTCCAATGAACCGCTCCGGATTGAGAGACATAAACCGTGACAATTTAATAACACGATCGATATCTCGAAACGATGCGATGTTTCAGTACATGATATGATAATATCTATAACATATTTGGTCATTATGCTACGCCATTTTTATGAATGAATGAATGAATGAATGATTTATTTGCTATAAGTATTGGTACAATTTAGATCTTATGTATAATATAAACAATGGTCCATAATACTTAATCAGAATAGTGACATGCAAATAATATTTTTTCCTTAATTTAAATAATTACGCTTATCTGAATGGAAGCATATTAAGTAGGTACCTATTAAATTAGATTATAATTACACATTTCAATTGAAATATAGAATAATTGTAGAATTTAAATAGTCAAGATTAATAGTCAATAATTTTAAATTTGCTTACAAAATAGGTTACTTACAGAATAAAAAGTTTTGTTAGTTAACCACAACTTAAGTTTCAATAAAAATTTTCTTCTCGGTAATTCTTTAAGGTCATTGGGCAAAGCGTTATAAATACGAATACACATCACGTGGCAGTTTTTATGATACATTGCGGTCTTAGGTATTTTTGGTAAAACCAATCTATCAGGACGTCTTGTGTTTTTCGGGTACATTTGCTGAGCGGTTGTAAATAACTCAGGGTGCTCCTTAACAAATTTAGCGCATTCGAAAATATACATACAAGGCAATGTTAATATTTTGTATTCCCTAAATAATGGTTTACATGATTCCCAAGGGCGGATTCCAGCTATAGCGCGGATACATTTTTTTTGTGCAATAAAGGCTCTGTTTATGTCTGTCGAGTTCCCCCATATGATAAGGCCATAGCTCAAAGCAGAATTAACATATCCATAGTATGCGGATAACACCGTTTGTCGTGCTGATGTTTTAGTAAGCTCGTACAGCACATATACGAATTTATTTATTTTACTGCAAACTTTTTTAACATGAGACTTCCAGTTGCAATTTTTATCAATAATCACACCGAGAAAAGAAGTTTCATTCACTTCATTTAAAGTAACACCTCTATTTTTTATATCTAACTGTTTGGTTTTTCTTCCATACGTTCCAAACTGAACATATTTAGTTTTATTTAAGTTTATATGTAAATTATTTTCGTCAAGCCATTTCATTATAGACTCAATAGTATTATTTATGTCAGAAGTATATTTATCCATGTCTGTTTTATAATTACAAGTCATTATTAAGGAGATATCATCAGCGAATAATGTACACGAATTGCTGGTGACTTCCGGTAGGTCGTTTATGTAGAGCAGGAATAAGAGTGGCCCCAGAACGCTACCTTGAGGCACACCATAAGTATTTACCTTAAAGCTAGACTTATATGACTTTAGTTTTCCACAATTTGTCAGTTTAGTAATTTCAACACATTGCATTCTATTTTCAAGATAGGTTTTTAACCAGTTTTGCGCAGGGCCCCTGATCCCATATTTTTCCAACTTATTCAAAAGCAGCTTATGGCAAACAAAATCAAATGCCTTGGACATATCAAAAAATATGACTGTTGTTAAGTTGCCAGCATCTACATTGTCGATAACTTTGCTAGTGAGGTCAAAACATGCAAGTGTAGTTGACTTTCCCTTCTGAAAACCATGTTGCTCATTTCTTAGAATGGCCTGTTTGTTTATAAAGCCAACCATACGTTTATGCATGGCAGTCTCCAAAACTTTTGAAAAAATTGGTATGATGGTTATCGGTCTATAATTATCTACGAGATTCTTATCACCCTTTTTATACAGTGGTTTCACAATCGACAGCTTCAGTAGGTCAGGGAAACAGCCACATGAAAATGACAAATTTATAAGGTACGTAAGGATCGGCGTAAATTCTACTGAACAGCTTTTTATGATTTTTGTTGCAAGTTCATCATAGCCTTCACTGTTAGTATTATTTAATGATATTATTATTCTGTGTACCTCATCATAACCGTAAGGTGTCAGATACATGCTGTTGCAGACTGTTTTCTTTAAAGTGTTTTTTACTTGATTGTTTGTTTTGTTGGTAAGATGGATCCAATAATCATTAAATTCGTCTGCTATTTCATTTGGACTACTTATAACTAAATCTTTTTTTTTAATTGTGTCTATGAGTTGCTTACTTCTAGTGGCACATGAATCTGTTTTTATTACTTGCCACGCAGCTTTACATTTATTTTTAGATTCACTAATAAATTTGTGGTTGGATCTTTTAATGGATCCATGTATACACTTTATGAAACTACCTACATAAACCTACATTCTGCATACACTACCTTGAAGTATTCATAATAAAAGGAAAACAATACAAAACGGTAAAGTTACTTCAAGTCATTTCGTTGGAGTTAGGCCTTATAACTTTAACCCTTTGCGTCCCAGAGACGTACATATACGTCAGTTTCATTCGTCACCACGGTATAGGAAAGATTAATATAGAAACGTAACAAAACGAGTAACAAATCGATGTGAGATTCGATAGTAGCGATTCTCGAGTAGTCGTGCACTATTCTCTGCTTGTTAATCTGTGGTCAGGCTGCGCAGGCGCCACTGCCGCCCACTATAGGATCCGCTCCAATTTCCATTGTTTTTCTTTATTTTAAGCTAGGTAGAGTAGATACCTACTTAATTAATGTCATGGAATTATAAAAACTAGGTAAAAGCAATAATTCTTATATCTTCTGGTAACATAATACCTTGGTTTACCTTCTCTAGCCCTGCCTGCCTTTCATAGGTTTAAATACAGTTGATTAACAAACATTAGAGACAATATTCAGTCAAATTGAGTTCCATAAATCGCGACAATTCGTTCATCGAATGCTATTGGACAGCAGTATAATTTCTGTAATTCCTAAATCATCACCAGTTGGCGCTGCTGTAAATGTAGACGTATCAGAAATGAGAACTTTTCTATTTTAAAAATAGTCAAAGTAAAATTTATTATCTAGCATGAATAAAGTCCTTGTTTTGAGTTTGAGACACGATGTGAATGGACCTTATGAAAGGCTTAATATGATTATTGACTCCTATTTGAATGTAATCTATATATAAAAGGAAAAAAAAACAAATAGATTGACTGGTCTCCATGTATACCAGTGCCGCCAAGCGGGATTAATATTAATATTCCTGCCATCCTGCCATTGGCAATTTAACACTTGCGTTTTTTATTACAATAATCAACCTAAAACTTCATACTTGAGTTTCTTTTAACAATAAACGACCAAACACTTCATACTTGAGTCTCTTTTAACAATAATCGACCAAAGACATCCTACTTAAGTCTTTTTTACCAATAATCGAACAAAGGCCTCATATTTGAGTTTCTTTGAACAATAATCGACCCTTTGGTCGACTATTGTTCAATGAAACTTAAATATTAAAAATATAAAAACTTCATACTCGAGTAAGTAATTGCTATATATATCAAATATAGCAATAATCGACCAAAGATTTCCTACTTGAGTTTCTTTTAACTATCATCGACCCAAGACTTTGTAGTTTGTACTAGTAAAATAAATAATTCGTAGTAATACCTACTTGAGTTTCACATACCAATAATCGACCTAAGACTTCGTACTTGAGTTTCTGAATATAACAATAATCGACCTGAATTAATACTTGAGTTCCTTTTAACAATAAGTAGTCGATCAAAGACATAATAACAGTTTCTTATAACAATAAGGATCTAAATACGTCGTACTTGAGTTTCTTCCAAAAAATATTGATGTAAGACTCTATATAATTATAAAGACGTCTTTGTAATCGACTGACAATTATCAGTCAAGTCAACAATTTTTATTTTATGATATCCATCATTGCATTAATATTGTCATAAAAAATATCATCATAATTTTCCCAGTACCAAATTTCGACATATCCGCGCGGTCGAGAAAATATTTTTCCGCGGGGCTGTCATTAATATTTCATTAGCAGCAAACTCTGGCAATAAAAAATAATAAAATTACGTTTTGCCATTTTGGTTTATGTTTGGAGGCATTTCGTTCGCCTTGCGCCGCCATGTTTTATTTAGGTAGCACCATACTTTTACCATCACGCTAATATTTATAAATTGGAAAGTTTGTGAGTGAGGGTGTCTGTTAGTGAGTGCGTGTGTGTGTTTGTTGCTTTTTACCCGACAGCTGCGAAGCCCAAAAAGGAGCGTTACTTACCTATGTGTATAACCTATAATCCTATTGTATAACCTATATCCTATGACAGGTTCATATATTATATTGATCGTTTCAATTGCATAGGCATATTTATGAACGTGTGGGTTGCTTTAGGATGTATCGGACCTTCTTGGAGGTAAAGGCAGCAATTGTGACGATGTTCACGAACTTGTACTGTTTTATAGCAACTCAGCTCATAACAAAGGGTTGGAAGTTTCAATTATTGTTTACTATTCTCCAATAATGTAAAACAAGCTTATAATGTTACTGCATATTTATATTTTTATTTATTATCATACTTACCTTTCTTACCATGTTATATTCTAGCTTCTTGAACAATTAACACAGTTTACACGTCTACAACTTAAACTTCATCAAACTTCATTACGAAATTTGTGGCCAACGAAGTTGGTCTCACATTTATTGTAACTTATAATTTACACAATTATATATAATTTACATTGTGAAACTGTTAGTTGGTCCTTAAAAATAAATTAATAAAAAACCCAATATATATATATATATTTATATATATGTACGTTTTTATGTTCGCTCGTAACTACTTAATGTCTCAATAGATTTTAATAAATGATGCATCAATAGATTCATCTTGATAACGCAAGTGTCACTAAGTACAAAATGACGGATTTATGCACTTTTATGTGAGGGCTAATTATTACAGTAGGTACTCGTGTTATTAATATTTTAGTTTGTTTTCATGTTCACGCTGTAAGGTAAATATACAGGGTTATTGGGTGAGTCGACCTATTCCCGTTAAGGGCGTGCAGTTTACATCGTTTCTGATTTGACTGTGAAACACCCTATCCTAAATCTAACCGTTTTCGACATAATATATGAATTTTATTATAAGTCTTATTATTCTATTATTTGATATTTACATGTAAAATAAGATGATTTATGACCTGAATAACCAATATTGTACGTGAAATGTTTCAATAAGTCGTTGTAGACAGTTAAAATTTATAAAAACGGATAAATAATAACACAATACAAGTACAATTTTATCGAAGTAAACTTACCCGATAACGGTGAACCTCTTGTTTAACATAGGTATTTGTATTTTATTTTTAATAATTCTTACTATATTGGAGTAGGCCCTGAATGTAACGGTAAAAATGGGTCATAAAGGTTGCTCTAAGGTAACTACTGGCTTTGTCACCCTCACTGATCTATTGTTTTGTCTATGATCTTTATTAAACTATGAAAGTATAAGTATGCATAGCATACAATTTTATGTAAATACCGAGTAACTGCTAACTCAAAAACCTCAATGTATGTATAAACCTAAGTTCATTCTATCACAAAATGAGTTTTGTTGTGGGTAGCAGTTTACCAAATTTTCTCAACCGGGTAAATATCATATCACAATACTTGTCTTAATAATTGATACCCACTACTGAATCTGTAATACCCATTTACCAAACTTATATGTAGAATGTAACAAACGGTAATTATTGTTTAAATTAATTAAGTACACCTACTACTAACTATTAAAATGTTCTTGTTGCGGGAAGAGGTTGGTATTCGGGAAACAGAATTTATATAAGTTATTCTTAAGATTTTCAAATTGTGTTACTTATTACCCAATAAAGTTTGAAGTTTGAATTTGAAAAATTTAATACCATCTTCCATTTGATTCAGTTATTGGATAAATGGGACCACACGGGAAGCACCAGCTTTCAAACGAAAAAATAATTTTAAGAATCGAATCACCTATCACACGACTAAAACGTTCACGTTTTAGTCGTAGGCAGATTCGGGACTCTGCTTCTTCGACGTGTTTTCTTGTGTGCTTTTGTGTGTTTTCTGTTTTTTGTATGTTTAGGATAAGTAATACAATGATGTAAATACGTAAGTATAATTACGTAGACATAGTGACCTACAAAACAAAACACTTGAAAGCATCGTTTCCAATATAAAAAATATAAAAAATAACATTTTCCGTTATATCTACAGCACAATAGACGTTGCTAAAATAACTGACTGGGCGGAATTAGAAAGTGAACAACGCTTAGTTGGCGGTAACGTTCAAGAAAAAACCACTTCCGAGCCGGTAACGAATTGCTAATCGATATTAGCGAAAGCATACCTCATTAAATTATTAGAAAATAAATTAATAGTCTTTATTATGAGCAGGCGGTTTAAACAGAAGTGTACTCTTTTGTTTACAGCGCTTCTCATTTTTTTATATTCACCTGTCGCGTGTCGAGCGTACACCATGTGCATATTGTGCATACACCAAATTATTACACATTTTAAACCTCTTGTGTGTAACTAATTTTATCAGATCCAATGCACTCCACTGCTATAAATTTACTTTTAGTTGGTCAAACTATTCAAGAGTATTATTTTTTATCTGAACTTTTATGCGTAGTTCGAAAAGAAACTGAACGTAGTAGACATTGGGTAAAAGATAATTTTTATCTTTTCCAACAATTATGTATGAAAATTAAGCTTAAGACGCGGTCCAACCCCAATTTTAAAATAATTTACGATGTTTTACGTAAGGTTGAAAATCGTGTGTTAGATTCGACGATGTAAAGCGAATATGCATTAATTTTGTACGTTTTCTTTATATTTTTTGATATATACTATTACAATTGAAAAAACTGCTGGTTACTACTTTAGTACTTATATGTTGGCTATGTATTACCTAAAAAATAATATAGTGTTATCGGTGAAAATTCTGAGAGTTTGGACGTGAAAGTTTTTATGGACCTATTTAGAATTTTTTTCTGCAGAGAGCGAGTAATATTTATGAATTCTGTTCGGTTATTACTCTTTGCCTTTTTCATTTCTAACCTAAGTATTTTTTTCATAGATTATTATCTATCTGTTTCGTTACACTAGATGTTTGAAGATTCTGCTTTTTACTATTATCAGGATACGACCACGCCTTAATTTTAGCTTATTATATGGTAGCATAAATATTTAATAATGTAGTAAAAGGAAGAAGCAAACCCTCGGTGTGAAATGTGAATACAGAGGGGTCGCTGACCATTATGTTACCTGTAGTATACTATGTACTCGTATATATTATATACCATGTTTTCATCCACCTTGTTGTCCAATGGTGACAAGGAGACGGAGAATGTTCCATCGCACTCTTAAATTTTTTGATGAAATTACTTTAGACACCAAAGCAAATGTAACTTTACCTTTAAATAAAAGCAGATTTCAATGAGATGATATTCTTAACTAATATGTGTAGACACATAAATGCTAATAATTTCACACACGCATACACACACTTAACATACTCATGTATAAGAAATATTACCAAGAAATAAAATTTCTGTGTTACGAGTACTATCTACATTAATAATAAAGGCGAAAGATTTGATTGTTTGTTTGTAATGGATGAACTCAAAATTAATAATTATGTAGGTAATTTAATTATATTAATAATTATATATTTAATATATTATAATTGGCGAATAATACAATAGTTTGCTGTATATTATATTATAGCCAGAAATTGCGATGTGTGTGGTTAAATGATTTAAAAAAAAAATACACTTAAGGAAAGCTTAATTATTTCAGTGAAAAGAGCTTTAATTTATATTGAAAATGTTATCCTGCGACATAGTAAAGTCGGGAGAAATAAAGGCAACACGGAATTCGCAGGGACAACGGGGTTCGTTAGTGTTTTCTACCGACTTCCAAAGAAGTAGGAGGTACTCAATTAGACTGTATTTTTTATGTTTGTTACCTCATAACTTTCGACTGGGTGAACCGATTCTCAAAATTCTTTTTTTTTTAATGCTGGTGCTTCTCATGTAGTTCCATTTAAATTTCATCAAATTCGGTCCAGTACTTTTTGATATACACTCCAATAAATGAATAGAATGAAAAATTAAATTTTTCAAATTGTAGTTGTATAATTTATAATTTAAATAAAATATATAAATATACATCAAACCATTCGTTTTTCTGTCCCAAAAATGTCTTGACTTCACATTTATTGCCCCGACATTACTTTAGACAAATAAATCTTTTTTTTATAGAACCATCACATAGTTGGTGTTGTTTATTTGCCTCGTTAATTTGTGAATTGTATGCAGATTATTTGCGGTTTAAAGGAAAACCTCGTTTACTTGGCAGCCTTTCGATGCTTTGCCAATATTAACATAAGTTAATGATCTCAACTGGGGCCTTACTATGAGCTCTTAAAGCAGGCCTTCTAGACAACTGCACGGTTTATTGGTACCATGACAACTTTAAAGCAGGCCTGCCCAGGCCTACTATTCAAGAACCGCAGAAAAACCGTTCACCTGTTTTTTTAGTATGGACTCTCGTTAACATGTCGCTCTAAATCCACTCAGTTTATTATCTTACAAACGTCTAGGCGTCTGCAATGTTGGTTATAGTAAATTATTAGAATGCCAGAGACAAAATATCCGTTCACCTTTGAGAAAACAATATTCAAACAGTTCACCTAAATAAGCGTCATGGTATGATTTCATTCAAAACTGTTTATGACAGGTTTAAGAACTGCACGGAACTTGCATGGTTTTTACGAAGCTGATAGTAAGGCCCCAGGACGATTGCTTGAGACTACTTTTTTTGTTTAGTTTGTCATAACAAGTTTTAAAAGACAGTGTCTTACCTGCACTGTCTTTGTAAGAGTGGATCCAAAGTTCTTTAAATATTTTACAACCTAATCTACATACTATAAGGTCCCATACCTTTAGAATATTCTAAAATATTTCAGATAATCTAAGCACTTACTTGGATACTTGCATCTTTTATTTAAAAAGTAAACAAAAATTAACATTCTTGATAAAAGACGTTGCATTGGCATCGAAAGAATTATTCTGTCGAGCATTTCTGTTCTGTAAAATAATATGTAATGCAATTTGAAATTCATGTGCGTATGGTTAATTGGACAGCATTGGTTGATTCTACATTTTTGATACATTTTTAACAAAATTACCAGTAAGCCCCGCCTTTTTCTCAATTTTAGACTTGCATGCTATTTTTAGTCCCGTTCAATCTTGTCAATAGATCTTGGATACCCTTTATCTCAATTCCAAAATTAATAATTATCTTAATGGTTATGCGTACGCGACCCGATTTTGCGAACTAAACTACAAATGAAAAGAACATAGAATTATATAAGCTAACAAATTTGGAAAAAAAGATAAAGTGGACACGATTTCATTTTATTTTTGCTTTTTTGCCTGCTGCGGTGGAACGCGAGCTGGCAGGTTTAATGGGATAAGAGGAAAATTAACAATATCATGTCCATAATATTCAGTGTTAGTGTATCTAGACTGTCAAGCAGGTATTTAAAAGCTGAAACATTTTTATTAGTTTGAAAAATGGATGCAAAAAATGGTTATACAGAAACAATGCAGATTACGTAGGATTGACGTCAACTTTTCTGTGAATAGCCTTACATGTGGATTTTAGTTAAACCTATAAGTAGTTTATGCTAAATATCTTGATTACAGTATATTTAATCGAGTATTGCCCTGTAATGTAGAAACAATGTCGCAACATTGCCAATCTGTATCTTTTTTTTTCCAGTCACTTCCCGGTTTAATATGTTTGTCTTACTTTATATTTTATATTAAGTATGTTGATAATTTTAATGCCATTAAAAAGGTTCTCTAGCCAATGTGTGTTTTTATGTTAACTTTTCTATAACTTTACCAGCAGGGCTATTATGCGTCTCAGTTGCTAACAAATGTAGATTGAAATCCAAAAAAGCCCGCTTTATGTCACTTTTGTCAGCTTCACTCCTCTACTTACTAACATTTTTGCTTACTGGACTTGTCAAAACTGACGTAGAACCGTCATTTTTCAAGATTTCAATCAACTTTTGCTCAGTTCTCATTCAATTTTTTTCGGAATCACTTTGGCTAATTTGGCTATGGCCTATATTTTTTTACTTTTGTAACATTTGCAAAGAAGGTTCAGCATTAAGAATGAATACACTACAAATACAAAACTCTCATAAAATTATGGTAGCATGTTTTGCTAATTAGTTAATTAGCACAACATGCTACTGTTAATTATTATCTAATACTTAATGAATCGTTAAGACATGAAAAATGTATGCTAAATTTAACAAATTTTTAAGTTTATTGTATCTTTTTATAATCCCGACGCTCTTATAAATCATCCACCAGATAAAGATTAGCTGATGTATTTCAAACGAATGGCTGTGAACCAAGAACCACAATATCTTAATAGAGATCTATTAAACTGAAATAGAATCTTTGAGATGATAGATAAGTATAACATCTTCGAGATGGAATGGTAGCATCAGTAGATGCAGTGAGGAAGTGTGTTCTATTAATAACTGGCACAGGAATGGTAGAAATCGCGTACCTTTAGCTTTATGAGGATAATAAATTATCATCAAACATAATTTTATGATTAAACTGTATGTTAAAGATATTGGTTTATTCCATTGGTAGTAAGCTTGGATATAGATTGAGAACATATCAATCACTCATTCAGATATTGGTCTTGTTTTCTTTAAGATATATATTTTGCATATGTAAATCAACGGGGTATAATCACATTGGCTTGTAATATAACATGCACAGGACGCAATTTAAAAGCAAAACACACAATCTAAGTTTAAGTTTTTCTTTTCTATTAATATTTGTAAAATGGATTCTTATCGGAACTAAATGCTAATACCAAAACATGCAATTAAACTAAATGCTCTCTCTGTTTCTTTCTTTTAAACATTGCCTATAGTTACATCATTATATCAAAAGCAATTGCCTTTGTAATTGAACATTTTAGTGTCCCGTACAATTTTAAATTCTCATTGTGATTATTCAAGATAACATCTTGAACAAACCAGTTTTGGTAGCTATAAAAAATATGCATCTCATAAATGTTTCCTCTTGTAGACATGTCCATCGGCTAGATTCCTTTTAAATGTAACGAAGGCCAATGATTGCTGATTCATACTTGTGTTACTACGAATGATCGTGGATCACATGGCGGCATGTTATGTAATATTTATGTGGTATGGCAGTTCTTCGCATGAAACATCGTGGGTCGTGGGATGCCACAGAAGTGTTGACTTTGCATTTTTATTTAATTTGTGTCTTGTCTTTCGAAGAATTTTTATTGAATCAATAAGTTCCCCGAAAAAAAAAACAAGCCATAAATCGTTACGATGTTGATGCAAATATTTTGAAAACATTCTGCACTCTTCGAATAATTTCCAGCAAAGTGTTATGTGTAATATAAAAAGTAGTACAATATCATTGGGCCATTACACAAAATGCGACAAAGATATCAAAATAATTATACTTACTATTGAATTACAATAGAAAGTTAAGTATTATACGCTGAAAAGTATATAATAAAGTAATTTATTAGGAAAGTGTTTATTGGTTGGCATGCGCAACGCAGTCTGTTCATCAATAAAGTTAACAAAGATGTAAAAGTTTGGGGTAGAATTGGGCAAAGGAGAAACGTGCATCGAAGTCATTACATGCAATCGGTAAAGTGATAGAGCTCGTCTAGAATTCAGAATGCAGACATTATCTGGTCTGTAATGTAGGCATACATGTATCGAACCATGACTATGAAATTGTCTTTGGGCATTCCTGATATAAAAGATAATCATATATGAGTACGACTGGAATAGAATTTACTTTATCAGTTAATGCACATTCGTTAATTGAATATATAATTAAATATACAATTGGGTATTGAGTAAAACGGAACACTTCACGCACGTGTGGGTATTATGTATATTTGCCCTCAGCTATAAACTGTTTTTATGATATTTGAAATGTAAACATCCAGATTCAAAAGCTGACATCGCCGTTTCCTCCCAACCAGAGTAGAAGGAATGTGGCTGAACGTGCTTCAGAGCAACAGGAAGCCTCAGTTTTGTTTACAGCGACGTCGTCTGTCTCGCTTCCACGAACTCTATTGATATTCGATCTTATTTATAAACGTCTCCTTCGATACGAACTTGACTCCATCGATTGATTGATTCAGCCAATATATGCTCATTTTGTCCAATCGTATTTCCATTACACAAATTTATAATCGTTCGAAAAAACAAGTCCGCGCCTTCATTTATGAGTTTAAAAATCTGATTTTACAAACGTGAAATTGAGGGTGATGAATCAAAATCGATTCTTCACGCATGAAAACGCAATCTGCAATAGAAATCTGGCTTCAAAATGGAGATTTAACACCGAACTTAACCTTTGCGTGCAACTCTATCGATTGTTATCGCTGCAAAGTCAGAGGAATGCAGTGTTTTGCCATTCTTACATTAGTCGTGTGTTTGAGTGACAGACAACTGTCTTATTACGTATCCCTGCAGATAATTTTATTGAGGAAAAGCGTGCACTCATTTCACGTTTTCAATAAACATGGTCGTTACAACACAACCACTCGGATGTTCAGAATTAAAAGAAAAATAGAGCAATGATCTCGTATTGACGTTTCTTCGTTCGCTCAAGCGTTACTGACGGGCGCACTGTCGTCGGTCGCGGCTCAGTACCCGTCATGTACACTTTATAGGCATTTTTTATGGCTTCGGTTAAAAATTACGGTTGTATCACTCGCACTTTTAGATTTTGAAACACTGTGTTAGTGATCGAGACGGGGTTGCGGGGAAAGGGGCGCGGCACGGGACGCTCACCTGAGCCTGACGGGCGGCGGGATGTTGAATGCCGGGAACAGTTTCGCGTTAGGACTCTCGAACAGCATCGCGATTTGTTTTATTTCACCGCGCGCGCATTATGTACCCGTCCGCGCGGTTTGGCGGCCGGCTGAATACTGTCGGCGGCTGCGTTGCGTTGCGTCGACCCCCGCCCCGCGCTCCTCCCCATGACGTCACGCCCGGAACGACCAGGCTTTTTCGCACTGCTTTTTGTCAACTTGAACACTCCCTCTCGCTCATTGGGGCTTGTATCGAGCGAGAAGGTTGCTCTTAAGGGTTTCGTGCGGCATACAGCATGGCGCGCGGCGCGGTGGCGGCGGCGACGGCGGCGGTTGAGCCCCTCTTTTGCAGGGCTTCGCTTCCGAATCGTAGTCCGCCGGTAAGCCACCGTCGCTACAGCTAAGGCATAGACAATGCGGCCTTATTTTATGTGGTTCATATTCTTTATTGTTTATTTTTGTTTTGACCTCCATTCCTTTGAATTAAGATTATACAGCCTCGTCTTGGAGAAGCTTTTAGCAACTAGGTACACAGCTGGTTATTAATTTCGAATTTATTTTTCTACCACTTTCTTGCTCATGAGTAAATTAAGATACTTAATTAGTTATATAAAGAGGCTATAATAGATATAATTAAAAAACGGTTTAAACCGTTTTATAATTTTAATTGATAAATTACAATAATAAAGAACTACCACCTACAGTAGGTGGGTAATTAGGTAGGTAATACAGATTGCGAAAATTCAACACGATACCTACCTTATATGCTATATATAGCTAGGTATTTAATTCTTATCGATTATTAACTTTAAAAATATTATAACGCGCATTTAGAGGTATTTTATATTATTTTTCCGTCGTTTCGAACAATTTTTAGTGAACATGGTCACGGGACATAGTTGTAGGCATGTAGGTATGTATAAAGTGTAAGGATCACAGACGATTATATGTACTTACTCGTATTACGTAAAAAGGTCTATGGAATTCTGCTATGGTATAAAAAGTTGTGAAAGTTTGTACGAACCGTCTATCATACCTATTTCAATCAAAACGTTGCCGATGCATGCTGAGGCGCGTTGAGAACCTCAGAGTGCGGTTGTTTCGTTGTTTTCTAACTCGCTGGGGGGTACCTACGGTACGGCCACGGTTGTTTTTTAACTTCATAAAGACTGACAAATTCGACATTGACATTTGTCAATGTCGAATTTGTCAAAGTCCGTCACTTGATCCTTACCTATTTTTCTTTGAGAAGAGTGAAGAAGAAGAAGTGTGTTGTAGTCTCATTGGTCAAAGTTATATCAGATGCGGGTTGCAACCGTTTACCGATCGATTTTAATGGTGAAAAAATTGCGACGCTCCGAGGTTCGGAACTCTCGAGTTAGAACAACCGAGTGCTTTAAATACCCTGAGCTGCGGTTCGGAACGGCGCGCGGCGCGTTAGTGCGAAAAGTTGCACTCCGAGTGCGCTCTCACCGAGGTTCTGAACGCACCCCAGTGTATGTTAACTTTGGGATTTTATTGACATGCATTTAAAAAAATAGTAATAAAGTAGACAGTATGAAAAATAGTAACAGTAATAATGAAGTTTTTTACAATTTTTTTTATCGAAGGAGAAAAAAATAAGTAATAGATTCTGAAATACATCTTAGAACAATTATTTTCTATAACTCACTTGTAAGTAGTAGTATAGTATACTTATCAACTATGAATTGTCTACGATGTTTATTGCATTTTATATATGTTTACTTACATTACATAAAACATGTTTTACAAAGATAAGGTAGTAAGTAACTTACTAACTAAAAACTAATGAGCCTAACTTTTAAAAATTCAATTTAATTGCTCAAATTATTAAGTTTAGATAATTTATTGATTCAGGCGTTACTTTGCGGAAATCCATTACCAAAAAACGATATTAAAATATATTTTGTGACACTTCCGGTGAAAAAAACAATGATTTTGGCCTATTTGGGGGCGTGCACCACCCTCCCTCCCGCACAAACTTCTAATAGGAAGAATACAAAATAAAAAACACACAAGAAAACCCAAATAAACCAAAAACGATTCGACACATGTTTCGCCTCTACACGAGGCATCCTCAGGAGATGTTGACTCGTCGAGCGCTAGAACGACATTGAATTCTTTGAATTTCTGTCGGTCTAGCGCTCGACGGGAGGGTGGTGCACACCCCCAAATAAGCCAAAATCATTGTTTTTTCAGCGGAAGTGTCACTAAATATTTTTTAATATCTTTTTTTTATTTAGTTTAGTTTGGTGTTCCGAACAGTGCAAAACACTAAACTACACTAGGTAACTTTATAACGAAAATCTTATGGTAGGTAAGTACTTAGTTCTTAATCTGTTAATACTAAAATCCACTTTCGTGTAACGACATTTCTATAAATGACAATCTAAAAATATGATTACCTGTCCGATAAAATAGTGGTAAAGAGCACGAAGGTACATGACGGCTAAATCTGCGTAAAGATGCCCACAACTTAACAGAAATGTCAAATTTCAAATGTCAGGTTACGAATTTGGATTTTAGTAGGAACAGAATAAGAACTAAGTAGGTAAGTAACATAATTTTATTAGCAGTTACATTTTAGTTATCTAGTTTAGTTTGGTGTCCTACACCGAATTGCTATGAATTTATAGATAGATTAGTCGTCACGTAACATGGTGCTCCCGAAACTAACATAAAATACCCAAAATTTAATAGGATAATTATTTTTAAGGAATGTCATACTAAGTGTTAATTGAATTTGGATTTTAGTGTTAACAAGGAAACCGGATTCGAATATTAGTTCGCTAATTTAGTTTAGTGTTTAGCAATTTCCTTATTCAGAACACCAAACTAAACTAGTGAACTTAAATCTAATTTTAGTAAATCATGGTACTTCTTATTCTGTTCCAGCTAAAGTCCAAATTCGTATAAAGCTAGCGATTGACAGTTCTTAAATTTGTAATTTCTTGTCAATTATGGTTATTTTAGTGCTAATTTAGTCGTCATGGATATTCATGCTCTCTAAATTAGTCTAAACTAATGTAAATCTACCCTCAATTGAATCGTACGTGTCATCAATAGTGTTTGTTACACGAATGTGGTTTTTAGTGTAAACAAAATAAGAACTACCAAAGTTTAGACAATTTTAGTTTAGTGTTGTGCACAAGCTAATTACTACCTGCATACGACTCTTGACTAAATTCTGTTGTCAAACGTTATTATGTCAACTAATGACATAATAACGTATTTTATTAAACTGCACTTTTTTTTTGAATCTTTTTTTTTTATGCGGTTTTATCAACGATGACAATGCCATCCCGTAAAATCATATTATACGTATAATTAAAGCTACCCGGAACAGTTTCCACACAGGCAGTTAAGTTCCTTAAACATTAAATAAATTTGCACCAGTATCCAGGCTTCCCCGGAGCCAGGTGAGGCCAAGATACTGTTGCAATTACCTATACTTATTACTTGCAATAAAATGCGGCAGAGCTCGCCGCTGGACTTCGTATCGCGCACACTCCGACAGCACATGATGTACGTCTTCTACCGACCCGCAAAAACCAGCAGAGTGGTGACCTGGTTTTTCCCATTAGGTACTTGAACTAGTTACTTGGAATGTGCCCGGTACGAAGTCTAAGTAGGGCTACAACACATTCCCTCTTCATGTCTATTGTGTCGAACCAAGGGTACCGAGACAGTTGGCATTGGTATTGATTCACTTGATCAAAAATACTACACTAAACTACCGAACTAAAAATTTACTATGGTGGTCCTTATTCTGTTTATAATAAAATCCAAAATTATTTAACACTTAGAATGACACTTCTAAAAATATGATTATTCTATTCAGTTTCGGGTTATTTTAGGTTAGTTTAGCGAGCACCAAGTTACATGATGACTAAACTGTCTAAAATATGCCCATAATTAAAGAGAAATATCTAATTTTAGTGCTGTCATTCGGAAGTGTTATACTAATTTGGATTTTAGCCTAAACAAAATAAGTACTGCCATAGAGATTTTTAGTTTAGAGAATGCTTGCAGAATCGACACCATTGTACTGTTTTGTACCATATACCTACAGATCGAGCCCTCTCATCGAAGTACTCCTGCCAGTTTTGACGACATAGTTCTTTGACGGTTTTAAGCATCTCTGTATGAAGTGGGAGGCAACTATACGAAATCCCTTCGCTAACAGCTTCTTTTGCGGCTCGATCTGCTTCCTCGTTACCCATGATACCAATGTGAGAGGGGACCCATTGGATAAAGACAATCTTATCTGCAGCCTTAAGCTTATGTATACTCTTCAATATGGTATAGGCTATCGGATATATTATATTTTTGCAATTTTATTTATAGAAAGATATTTTTAATAAATTTGTTATTCACATAACAACGACGATATGTAATACATTAATTGATATATCACTGATATATAATGGATATGGAAGAGCGGAGGCTCCTACTACAGGCATTTTATGCTTAAAATACTCCTGACACTTGATTTATGTAACATTAATCTTTGAAATGAAATAAACTCAAGGAAGGAGGTACTCAATTCGACTGTTTTTTTTATGTTTGTTACCTCATTATTTTGAATAGGGTGAACCGATTCCCAAAAGTCTTTTTTGTTTGAAGGCTGGTGCTTCCCGTGTGGTCCCATTTAAATTTTATCAAATTCGGTCCAGTAGTTCTTGAGTTACACTCCAATAACTGAATAGAATGGAAGTCGGTATTAAATTTTTCAAATTGTACTTGTTATTGTTTTTTGTATTTGTATTTATAGAATTGCAATATTTGAATTTAATAAGCAGGCGTTAGTGCTTTAAAAATTACACTTGTTTCATGTTTCATCGACTGTCGCTTATATCTATAAAAAGTTGAGACGTGTGAGAGAATACAATATGCATGCGATAAATCCATTCGTCTACGTATTTGTTCCGTAAACAATGGTTGAAGTACGTAATTACGAGTATAATGCTATTGACACTTGTACCCGCAATTTGTGTAAAAAAATTGTTAATACCTTATACAGCGTGTTTGGTAGAGGGACCGACAAATCAAATGAGCGTGTTCGGGGGCCCACTTGGAGAATACAAGTTGGCCAAACAAAATCCCCGACACCCCAATTTTTTTTAACGAAATCAGTTAGTTAGCTCTGTTTTGTATCCAATTTTGCTTTGCGTGGCCTGAAGGTGTATTAGAGACCAAATTCAACTAAAAACATCCGGACTAAAACAGATTTTACAAATGTTATGGTGATAAATAGGTACAGTTTCGGAGAAAAAAGGAAAAATCACAAAAAAAAAGTTAAACATATTGGGGGGTCGGGGATTTTTTTTGGCCAATTTGTATTCTCCAAGTGGTCCCCCGAACACGCTCATTTGGTTTGTCGGTCCCTCTACGAAACACCCTATATTATGGTGGTAAGCGGATTTTTTTTGGCTTACTCATACCTCCCTCGTGTCAAGGGAGGCATGGACACATACAATATCTGACAATATAATTTTTATAACATTATTTGTAAATCACTAGCGCCTGTTAGCGATACCAATTTTATAGAGAAACATTCACATCCTCGGACGTGATTCGAACCCGCGTCTTCCGAGAACCTGTGTCAGACACCATGACCAATAGGCTACCGAGGTTTATTTATATATATATATATTATTGTTATTTCTTATACTAATTTAAATTTTCTTTTTATTTTAAATTTAATTTTTATTTCTATTGTATAAGAATTTAATGGCAATGATTTATCGGTTCACCGACGAGAGAGGCCTGGATCCTATCACACAGGCCTTTATGAGCCTAGTTTAGGAACCAGGTATTTCATTGATATAATTTTTGTCACATTGCCTTGAACAAATAAATGATTTTTGTTTTTTATTTATTTTTTTTATTTTTTTGATTTTGAGGTTTACCGTCTGAGCATGATTAACTCTCTATATCAGGCATGTCAAACTTGCCGCCCGCGGACCACATGCGGCCCGTTGTGCCTTTTTCTGCGGCCCGAACCAAATACTTGAAAATGTAAAAATATTGATCAATGCAACACGTCAGTCAATGTGACAGTAAAATAGGCTAACACTGAAATATGAACAGTGAATTTTAAAGAACATACAAAAGTGTAAGTTTTGGACATTCTTGCACTATAGTCACTGGACTAACTTTAGCTCAGTTCTTTGCAAAACACAAAAGAAATCAAAGAAATTTGACAAGGGTGACAATCTTGGAATAGATATCTGTATATTGGGTAGGTATTACAAATTAAAAATAGTTACTTGGCTGTTCAAATCAAATCAAACCTTAAAAACACCACAAATAGTGTAGCCCAGCTTGAAGGCGACTTTGAGAATGTGGCCCAACTACTATATTGAGTTTGACATGCCTTTTTTTTCGGGAAAATCGTTTATAGATACCACCGCCCCCGGGGGGAGCACAGTGGTTATGTGGGAGTCCGTATACCCACCAAAAACCCGGGGTGTTCCTCCAAGCGCCTTCATGTCGGGACTACAGGAACGTTTCGGCAATCGTCTGCGATCCCGGCGACGCTGATCACCCAGCAGATCCGAACCCAGTAGGATTAGAGGAGACTACTCTCTAACCCTGTCTTCTTGCGGGGCGCACGGAAACAACGCGCGCGCCACCTCGAGGACACAGATGTTTAGACGGCGGACGCCCCCGCATACGCCGCCCCAGTCCCCAAATATTAAGAGGGCGTGAAAGATTAACCTCCGACACCCCGGTCTCCTTTTGCGGATTGGGAGCTCAGACAATATTTCCCGCTCCCTCTCCGCCACCTCCATCTTCCCCATCACCTCCTCGTAGTAGGAGAGTGCCTCCACACATGACCCCTCAGATCTCCGCATTGATGATATCAATGCAGGGAGAGAGAGATCGGAGTTTGACATGCCTGGTCTATATGATTTTAACGGTCGTATGGAAGCGGAGCGACATCTATTGAACATTTATATGGTCATGGCGTCTGACACGGATTGTTGGATGACGCGGGTTCGATTCCCGTTTGATATCGCTAAGAATGATGACAATAAGCAAATGACACAAATATTTGCCCGGGCGAGGAATCGAACTTTGAAGGTATGCGCTTTACCAACTGAGCTGACGCAGGCGTCAGGCTAGTGGATGTCAGAGTGAACGCGTTTACCTATTGAAATATGAGAACAGTCGTGGATGGTCCTGGAATGAAAGCGCTCGCAGCGGAGCTCGACTTAGCGATGTTAACTGATCAACAAGTTAAGCATTGCTCACTGCGCTCAGGACTTGGATGGGTGACCGCTAGTGGCATTATTCAACTGAGCGCTTCCGTGCTTGAGGGCACGTTAAGCCGTCGGTCCCGGTTGTTAGTCTTAGTACAACAGTCATTAGGCTATGTCGAAGGCCTTCGGGCGACCTGAATACTTCGACATAGGTTGGCCACTAATCTATCAACCAAGCCGCACTGGGCTCGCGTGGTGGATTACGGCCCAACTCCTCTCTCTTAGAGGAAGGCTCGAGTCCCAAGAGTGGGAACAAAATGGGCTGATTATGGTTATGATTATGAATTTGTATTTCGTATTCCAATCAAAAATAGCTAAAATACTGTATATTACTTCATCAGTCGAACGACCCAGACACAATAGAAATTTCATTGTTATATTGACAATCGACTGGTGAGGGGATATTTTATTTTATATTTCAAATACTTTAATGTATTTTGTATTTCGTATATTAATTACTTGTGATACAGTATTTTTTAATTCAAAGTCGCACAACGAGCTATGGAGAGGGCTATGCTCGGGGTTTCTCTACGTGATCGAATCAGAAATGAGGAGATCCGTAGAAGAACGAAAGTCACCGACATAGCCCATAAGATTAGCCAGTTCAAGTGGCAGTGGGCAGTGCACATAGCACGCAGAACAGATGGCCGATGGGGCCGGAAGGTTCTGGAATGGAGACCACGGACGGGCAAGCGCAGCGTAGGTCGTCCATCGACACGGTGGACCGACAACCTGATAAAGGTCGCAGGATGACGTTGGATGCATTCGTTACTAGCGAGTCTGACAAATCGTATGATACCTCATTTATCAAAAACTATCCATTTTAAGCTGTAGAATGATTCCGAGTATCATAAAAATAAACATGCTATCCATACTCCTAAAAACATAACCATAGTGCATTGGACCGACAGGTAAAGACTGTTGTGTGCATCAGTGCAAGCCAAGGCTGAAAGTCAGTAGGTAGGTAATCGGATAAGAGAGAAATCTAAGCAAAATATTGTCTCAATTTTTTGTATGCATCAGGTTTCCGCGGAAATTGAATTAGAAAAACGGGAGCAAAAACCTTGGTCATTCATTCAGTGTACCCACTATAAGTATTAGCTAATAATTTATCTGAATAAAGTGCAACACCGGCCAGCGGGTACCTATCAGTTTCACCGAATGTCGCAATGTCACGGATACAAGCTTTCCAATCGAGCAGTCTTGTGGTAAGGGAGACGATTGATAGATATGGTTTGGTTCCGTAGATATATATTCGTGGACTAGTGTTTGTGATTTAAAAACAAATTTTACGACATTATGCCGTTTTTAATCAATGCGTGCACAAAAAAGGCGGACTAAATCTTAAACAGTCTCCCCAGCATTTTAGGCGACATGTTTCGAGTCTTAGATCCAAAGGTGGCTTCGAGCCATCTGTTCCATATAAAGGGGCTAATCTTGAGGGAGTCTCTGCGGCCGAAGCCCTTGCCGATTATTTTTCGAGTGACTTCTTAAAGATTCCCCATCCTAAGATGTAAATCGATGCTCCGCTGGTCCTATTGAGGGAGGACTTGATTCTATTCCTTATATACCTCCCAAAGATGAGTGTCCATAAGAAGCTCAAGGTGAGTTCTTCCCCAGGGCCCGATAATTTGTCGGCACTGATACTAAAATCTTCTTGGAAATATTTAACCTATCCCCTTTGTGTTTAATCTGTCATTGAAATGCGGCGTTTATCCACAACAGTGAAAATTATCTAGGGTTACCCCCAGACCTAAATCCTCTAACAAGACCGCAGTGGACGAACACCGTCCCATAGCAATTTTATGTTTCCCTGTTAAAGTCTTTGAATACATCTTTCACAGCAATATTTATAGACAATTCAGCCAGTATCTATGCGATAAACAGCATGGTTTTCGACCGCAACGATCTGTTAATACGAATCTTCTTGGTCCGGTAGATTATGTCTCGGGTAGCATGGACCGAGGCTTGCAGGTGGATGTGCTTTATTTCGATTTTCGTAATTCTTTGATAGGGTTGACAATGATAGTCTTTTGCGTAAGCTCAACAGCATCGGTTTCACCCCCTGTCTTCTTAGTTTCTTTGCGGATTATATGCGTAATCGGCATCAGTTTGTCAAGTACGGAACATACGTCTCCAAGCCCTACCCTACACCCTCGGGGGCTAGTCAAGGATCAGTCCTTGGCCCTTTGCTTTTTCTGGTCATGATAAATGACTTGGTCAAGGAATTCAATTTAGCCAAATGTTGGTAGTATCTTTCAGTCCATAAATCTTTCTTAAGCAGTCTTTATAAGAAGACTTACGGGTATTATTCCTATCTCTATCCCACTTGTTTCTTGCTTGGCCAATTAGGTTTTAACTCGCTGCAGGTTCGTATATCATTAGATCAACATAAAAGTTGCTGCAAGGTATTTAGAGGTACCGCGGACTCACCTGCACTGCATAACCGTTTGCTCACATTGAGTGTACCTGATATGTGTATCCGGCATAGTCACAGGCACAAGTTGTTCTGCATTGGCCGTAGCCGTACTAAAGCCCGGAACAATAGTCCTATCTGTCGTGTCTTGGCTGGTCTCAACGCATTCCTTAAATCTTACCCGGACTGTGACATTTCTAGTGACAAGTGGCCTGCCATACTTACCCTATTTTTGACGTTCTGTGAAGATAATTGTTATTTGTAATAATTGTACTATGTTACTTTTTATTTTGAATAAGTAGATGATTAGTTTAATGCTTATGTTTTATGTATTGTGTGTATCTTAACTATGTAATTTGGTCTTGGCCGTATAGATAATGAATAATTATTTTTTTCTGATTCATGTTCTTAATATTTAGGGTTTCCGTACCCAAAGGGTAAAACATGGCCTATTAGGTACTAAGACTTCACTGTCCGTCCGTCTGTCACTAGGCTGTATCTCATGAATAGTTAGACAGTTGAAATTTTCACAGATAGTGTATTTCTGTTGCAGCTATAAGAACAAATACTGAAAAACAGTCCGAGTCGACTCGCGACGAAGGCTTCCGTACCATTATCTATAAAAACGGCAAAAAATCATGTCTGTTCGAGGGTCGAGTCAGGTAAGCCGTGTGCCTGGTTGTAAGTACCATGCCTGTCCATGGCAATTGTCATTCAGAGCTCAGTCAAAGTTTTGCGTTGCACTCTACGAATTATATTGCACTGCATTACGCTTGCTACGTGGAGACAGGTCAGGGCAGGGGTGCGCCGGCACTGTATGTCGGAATCCTAAAGTATGGCCCTTTACGGGGCCCCTATCTGGGCTGACTCCCTCCAAAGGAGGGAGAACGCCACTCCATTCCGCAGGCCCCAAAGGGCACTGCGGGTGGCGAGGGCCTACCGGTCAGTGAGCTTCGCGGCGGCGTGCGCTCTGACTGGAACCCCTCCTTGGGAGGTAGAGGGTTGGGTTCTCGCCAGAGTGTACGAGTGGACAGCAAGGCGTAAGATGCTCGGGGAACGCCAAGGCAGCGAAGAGCGAGAGGCCGTCCGGCGTGAGGCGAGGGGCGCAGTCGTCCACCATTGGACGGAGGATTAGATAACATTGTGATTACATTGGTTTTGATAAAGGGACGATTTGTACTACTCATAACTTCTAATATTGGTCCGGACAAAAAAATAGCGAATGTTGCAAAATTATAATGGCTCGTTTAAAAATACGATCATTAAAAAATAGATAATATTAAACACCCTCGTTTACAGAAATCAACACCAAATTATAAATTATGTGATATTACTTAGTGAATTAGCTTAACAATACATTCTGCTATGCTGTTTTCACCGTCAATAAATTCGCGAGGTATCTTTTCCTTCCTATTTTGTCACCAACTGGTTTCAGGTGTTTTTTAGATTATGATTATTAGATATATTATCTTCCTTATTCTTATATTAAGTTTTTACATTATATTAAGTAAAAATAATAATTCGTATCTTTTTGTAATGCAGACAAAGTAAGGGTTTTGAGTGTCATATACGCTGTGTCATTTCTTTTGCTACACATTAGGTGCTGTTATACGGCAGAATTATCTCTGCGGCGGTAACACTCAAGGTGGTTTCTTCCACAGGAGGCTTACCACTAGTCGTGGTAACGCTGCACATTACCAACTGCTTCGGGGAAAAATATCTGGTCCTACTGCGGTGGTACCAGCCTTGTGCATGCAAGTCAGGTTTCTTTACTTGTTACGATTCTTATTTTCAACAATCTTTAACTCCGTTCCCTCGCGCGGTATGGCCGTATAAGCCGCGCACCCGGCTGCGTTCGCGCTAGTATTACCGTAGTACCTAATAGCGCGAACGCAACCGGGTGCGCACGTACTCCATAAAGAAGTGGCCCGGACGGTCACGAAACCGGTCGAGATATTCGACTATACGTACCGCGTAGGTTAAACCGTCAAAATAACATTAAAATTTGTAATACTTACGAAAGTTTCAATTAATATAAATTGGATCGTTCTTCGTTAGGGTAACTACATCGTAATGTCATGTAAATAAACAATTTTGCTCGGTATCTCGACTGCAGAGAGTTGCATTAGCGTAAGTTATTAATCAGCTATCGGTAGTTTGCAATGACATTGTTATTAGCGTAGAAACTCCTCCCCTAAGGACTTGGTGGTTTATTCTAATGCTTAAGGAACCCTAACGACTCAGACATCGGTAAGTTCGGTAACTACAACCTCTGAAATGGATTAAAAAGAAAATAAGAAACACGAAAACATCACAATGGTGAGTGAAATCGCAGCACGGTTCGTAACTGTCAATCGAAATCAGCTTCATTGATTACGGAGTTTTTAGTTTACGGCGATAAGTTTGTAAAGTTGCTTCAGGCGAATGTACTCGGCAACCGAGCAGTGTATGAGGGGCGACGCGGCCAACGTATGCATCGCATTATAACATCTAGACCAGGGGTCACCAATTAGTTTTGCTCGGGGTCCGTTTTAAGAAATGAAATGACCATCGCGGTCCGCACAACATTTTATAGAAAAAAATACGGAAATTACAAAGATAATTTTAATTTAAAGGTATTTAAAAACAATTTTTAATTTGTAAAGTTTGTAACAAGCTATTGTCATTAAATCCTGCGGAGATGTTCATCAGTAAGTTAAGATTGATATTTATTCATAATGAAGTTCATCTTCGAAAATGTTACTTCACAAATATATGATGACCCAAGAAAGGAAGTAGTTACAAAGCATTTTTTTCAAGTTTTGGATATTTATTACCACACGCAATTTTTGTCCAGTGGGCCGAGCACGAAAATATGTTTAAGTGTAACGTAATCGCATCGTTAACGTATTTAGCACAAACTGTTTTTATCTAGTACAATAGTGGCTAATATAAGTGGTGCAAAAATTGTAACTGACAAAGAGATGGTGTGGGCATTCAGAGCAGACATGCTCACCGAAATGTGTTGGCAAGCGGTGGCGTGTGTGGCGGGTCGCCATCTTCCCTCAGAAATGGTTGAGGAAGGCGATGGCTGGCACATGCGTCAACTTATGAACGGGCGCTGTTTGCGATCACTGGTCTGCTGTGAATGCTTCACCAACTCAGAATAATCTTAATAGTAATAATAAATTTAGTTATATGTATTAGTAAATAAATTTAGTATATAATATAGTATATAGTTAGTTAGTTTAATATGTTCCCCATGTATGTATTTTTGTTGAATGTCATAAATTAATCGCAAGTTTTGAAAATCCCAAAAATTGAAAAAAGGCACGGACCCTGAAGTCTGTGGAGTGTAGATAAAAAAAGTACAATAGTGGCACAGATAACTCATAGTTTGTACTGAACGATACGATAACGTTACACTTTAGCAGATTTTCGTGCTCGGCCCACCGAACTCTTCACTGGTTCCGGATATTTGTGTTTTCTTGGAAGTCGATCATTTCCATCTGCAGAGTAGCTTGATCACTCCCGAAAACAATTGCAGGTTCGTTTCTCTATTCACCATCATGGTGCAGATAATAAATTCTGCTGAGGATTTATACAACATTCTCAATTCTCAACCGCGAGCTCTGTCTCGCTCGTTACCTACTTCGCCTGGCCGTTTTCGAATTGACGTCAACAAAAATAATATAGCGGGATACATTGTTAATAAATTACGTACTGTAGTGCAAGTTTCTGTGTTTTCGCGGTCCGCACACAATGAGTCGGCTGTCTGGATGCGTACCGCGGTCCGCCATTTGGTGACCCCTGATTGAATTTGTATGAAAACAGTTGAACCAGAAAAATATTAGGTAGGTACTTATCACACTCAAGTATGATAAGTGTGTCTTTAATTCAACTGCTGGGCTATTATGTATCTCAGTTGCTATCGAAAGTTGATCGAAATCTAAAAAAAATGGCCACTCTATGTCACTTACTAACATTTTTGCTTACTGGAGTTGCCAAAACTGACGGCTCTATAGACGTCATTTTTCAAGATTTCAATCAACATTTGTTAGCAACTGCGATACTTAATAGCCCTGCCATTTGCATACAAATTCAATAGTATACTTAGATGTCATAATGCGTTGCTTACGTGGGCTCAGTCTACTTTTAATTAACACCAATTCAAATTGACTGGCTGGTTGGCGCAGTTGGTAGCACCCCTGCCTTTTCCAGCCGCTGGTCCCGGGTTCGATCCCCGGACAGGTCAAACTTTTGTGCTGTTTGAGCCGTATCTGTGTGTGTATAAGTATATATAACAGTCAGTCTTTAACACACTAATATTATAAAGATGAAAGGTGTTGGTTGCTTGTTACTACTTCACGCTCAAACGGCTGACCAATTTTGATGAAATCGGTATGGAGGTAGATGAGGCGTTGGATTAACACATAGAAGCACTTTCCATCATCATCGTCATCCATCACTCGCGCTTGTTAGTTTAGCTAGCTTTGTGATACATTGAAAAAGAAGCAAGAAAATAAATAGGAAGTACCTAATGTAAAACTTTGAATTCTACCAAACTGTAGGCCTTAAATAGTACTGAGTTTTTTTATCATTAGATACCTACAAATTAGGTAACTATTTGGCCATCCGTCCCATGGCGTAGGGCCACAAAATTGCTAAATCTTTGCGTAATAATACAAGTGAAAAAAAAAACAAACTTTAACTTATAATATTGGTGATAAAAACTTTTTTGTAAATAGTAGGCAAAAAGTATCGATTACAGTTGACCAAATTGTTTTTTTTTCTGATAATTTATGGATTCAGGCGTTACTTTGCGGAAATCCATTATCAAAAAACGATATTAAAAAATATTTAGTGACACTTTCGCTGAAAAAAACAATGATTTTGGCCTATTTGGGGGCGTGCACCACCCTCCCGCGAGCACTAGACCGACAGCCGACAGCTCGACGAGTCAACATCTCCTGAGGATGCCTCGTGTAGAGGCAAAACACGTGTCGAATCGTTTTTGGTTTATTTGGGTTTTCTTGTGTGTTTTATTTTGTATTCTTCCTATTAGCAGTTTGTGTTTTGCACACCCCCAAATAGGACATAATCATTGTTTTTTTCAGCGGAAGTGTCACTAAATATTTTTTTACATAGTTTTTTGTTATTTTTTTCTACTTTCCTACATAAACATTCTGGTTTTTTTTTGAGAATACTGCGGTGACGGCGGGTGGTGAAGAGTCATATCCTCGATTTATAAGAAAGCAACAACTTCATACCTATTAAGTTTTATACATGTTTTACTTTTGACGGAAATCAACCCGGAATAAAACTAGAAGTTAGTTTTAATATCTCAATTTTACTTACCTAATAAGTTGTTCATAATGGTTTTCTACTCGTACTTTTCTTTAATAAACTAAAGGTAAAATGTCTCAAAGACTTGAAAATCCACATAAGATGTGTTTCCCGTAATTAGAAAGTATAGAAACTTCAATGGCGTCATTTTGTTTTCTACCGACTTCCAAAAAGGAGGAGGTACTCAATTCAACTGTATGTTTTTTTTTATTTTATGTTTGTTACCTCATAACTTTCGATAAGGTGTACCGATTCTCAAAATTCTATATTTTGAAAGCTGGCGCTTCCCGCGTGTGGTCCCATTTAAATTTCATCAAATTCGGTCCAGTAGTTTTTGAGTTACACTCCACTAACTGAATAGAAGATGAATATCTGGAAGAGATCGCTCTGAGCGACAAGACCGCCCATTGTTACACCTAGGTTAAAGAATTGTACTTTTTAATATTAAGTTATTAATGTGGTGCTTCAATAAAGTGTTTTCTATCTTCTATCTAGAATGGAAGTCGGTATTAAATTTGTACTTGTTAGTACTGTACTGATTATTATTATTATTATTTTTTATTTATTAATTATTAGATGGTTATTAGATTGATTATTATATGAATCTGATGATCCATCTAATAATCAGTACACTATTACACATCAACATCATCTGGCTACATCATCATCATCATGTCAGCCGTAGGACGTCCACTGCTGAACATATGCCTCCCCCAAAATTTTCCAAAAGGACCGGTTGGAAGCGAACTGCATCCAACGTCGTCCTGGGACCTTTATTAGGTCGTCTGTCGGTGGAGGACCTACGCTGCGCTTGCCGGTCCGTGGTCTCTTTTCCAGAACCTTCCCACCCCATCGGCCATCTGTTCTGCGTGCTATGTGCCTTGCCCACTGCCACTTCAACTGGCTAATCTTCTGGGCTATGTTTTTGTTTGACTTTCGTTCTTCTACGGATCTCCTCATTGCTGATTTGATCACGTAGAGAAACCCCGAGCATAGCCCTCTCCATGGCTCGTTGTGCGACTTTGAGCTTATCTATGAGGCCCATAGTAAGAGACCACGTTTCAATGCCATAAGTCATCACTGGTAACACACATTGGTCGAAGACTCTTGTCTTGAGGCACTGAGGTATTTTTGACGAGAAGACTTCGCGAAGTTTCCGGAACGCTGCCCAGTCGAGTTGGATTCGACGATTGACCTGTTTCTCGAATTTGGATCTGCCTAGTTTGACTGTCTGTCCCAGGTAGATGTATTCGACAACAACTTCGAGAACTGAGTTCCCAACTGATATTGGGGTAGGCACATAGATTAGGCATAATTTTCGTCCTGTCCATGTTCATCTTAAGGCCTGCCCGTTGGGAAACTCGATGGAGGCCTTCGAGCATTGTACTGGGGTCTTCCATGGATTCTGCCATGACTACAATATCGAAGGTGAGTGATGTACTCGCTGTTGATATTGATGCCAAGTCCTTGCCATTCCAAGAGCTTGAAGGTGTCTTCCAATGCAGCGGTGAACAGTTTCGGAGATATAACGTCTCCCTGTCTCACGCCTCTTTGCAATGGAATTGCCTTCGTACTCTGCTCCTGTACTCGGACTGACATGTTGGCGTTTTTGTACAAATACTTCAGCACTTCAATATACCGATAGTCAATACGGCACCGCTGGAGAGACTCAAGCACTGCCCACGTCTCGATCGAATCAAAGGCCTTCTCATAGTCCACAAACGCTAAACAAAGAGGCAAGTTATACTCTTCGGTCTTCTGTATAACTTGTCGTAGCGTGTGGATGTGGTCTATGGTACTATAGCCTTTTCAGAAACCGGCTTGTTCCGGAGGCTGGAATTCATCAAACCGAGACGGTTCTTTATGACCTTCGAAAATAGCTTATACACATGGCTCAAAAGTGAGATGGGTCTGTAATTCTTAAGTGTTGTCACCTTTCTTGAAGAACATCACCACAACGCTTTTGTTCCATGCTTCTGGCGTTGAACCGTAATTTAAACGAAAGTATTAAAGAGCTTCTGAAGGACTTTAAGTACCGGTGTTCCACCGGTCACCCGGCGCCTTGTTGTTTTTAAGCTGTTTCAAGGCCATTCTAATCTCGTACAGGCTGATGTCCGGGATATCTTCGGTATAATGTCGGGTCAGCTTGGCTCTTTGGTCTTTGGCCGAGGTGCTAACAGGTTTAGCGACCGAAGAGTATAACTATCCGTAGAAACTCTCTTACCGTGTAGTGCCATTTAAATTTCATCAAATTCGGTTCAGTAGTTTTTGAGTTACACTCCAATAACTGAATAGAATGGAAGTCGGTATTACATTTTTCAAATTGTACTTGTTAGATGGATGTATGTATTATTATATTTCTCAGAGTAGTTGTGAATGATTTCATCCGGGGTAGTACTGCCTCCATACCTATTTCTACAGTGAAGCAGTAAAGTTCGCAATACTGTGTTCTGGTTTGAAGGTTGCCGGCGAAATTATTGCCGTTGCCGGGTTACGGGCGCAGTACAGTTCGTCATTTGTGAGGAAATGCACCTGTTCTAGGCAGAGGTTACTGCTTAACACCATATGGACCTCGTGCTTATACAGTCTCGTAACATGCTAGCTGCGCTCCGCGGTTCCACCCACGTGGTGATGGATGAGGATGAATCAAATATAGAGTTACTCAGGCATAATGAAGCTTTAACTCGTGAAAGAAGTGTTTGAATCGGTTAAGTAGTTTTACGTGTATCCATTACAAATCATACGTTTCCTCTTTATTATTAGAGTAGAAAAGCATTTTTAGGATTAATACCAAGGTAATGTGGCCTGGTTTGTACCGACGTTACTATTGCATATTTAAAAATGAAAAAGTATTTATTGTGACATAACTCTACATTACTAAGTCCACATTACTATAATTACACATTACGACAGGCCGGTTGGCGCAGTTGGTAGCACCTCTGCCTTCTGAGCCGCTGGTCCCGGGTTCAATCCCCGGACAGGTCAAACATTCGTGTGCATGAACATGTCTGTTTGATCTGTGTCTGGGTGTGTATATATGTATTTAAATATGTATATCAGTCATCAGGTTACCATAGTACAGGCTCTGCCTAGTTTGGGACCTGAAGACCTTTGTGTGGTTGTTGTCCCATATATATATATTATAATGTCTAACTATAACAGTTAGACATTATAGTAATGTGGACTTTGTAGATGTTGACGTCCTCTATAAAACGTATGTAGTACGTCACTTTGCTCTATTGTCAATAGCATAGATTGTCCTTCACCGTCAATACGGATATCCACAGATAATGTAAATAGGGTGAGTTCTGTGTGGATATCATCAAGATAGGCGAAACACTTTTCAGGTGGATTGTAACTTAAAAACAGCTTGACCGAATTCGTTATGTTTCTACTACAACTTTATCGAAATCGGTTAAAAATAATGAATACCAAGATATATAATAGAGAAAATTTTATTTTATACATATAAATTAAATATTAATTAGGGGATATTAGCCAAGTAGTCCTTGACATGAGCAGGCTCCAGCCGCCTGAAGCCGGCTGCGTCACAGATGCCCACTTCGATGTTGTCAGCGGTCATCTGACCTTCAAAACCTTCTTTCAGAGTCAGGATCGCGGTGTGGACAGCATCATCCAGCTCCAAGTCTTCCGTGTATCTGTTGAAATACAAAATTCTATGTAGTTTTGACTTGAATACGTGAACGTCTTTAAATGTGCTACCATACGTGGGCAATCCAAAAAACTAATGATAATAAAATCGAGGGATACAGTTTGGAGTTTGTAATGTAATTTCATATGACATCATATCTCATTTCATAATATGGAAAATTTAAAAATTTAATGTAAAATGAGGGGCCGTCATGAAAAAAACTCGGGGAGAGGAGGAGATTCGTTGAGGAAACGGCTTAATTTTTGAGAAAGAGACAGATTTCCATCCCATAAAGAATACGTACTATGTTTGGGACGAATATAGAAGAGAGAAGGAAGTTTTCGGAGCTGATAAGTGGCCCAAGGATATTTGAATAAAAAAAAGTTTGGCATCTTGGCCTTCTGATGAATCCGATATCGCCCGGTAATGCGAATACGGCTTGTGTCCGGTGTAGAAAGGTCCTTTCGTCCATTATTCGGAGATTAGAAAATTTCGGAAAAGCTCTGGCCTTCAAATCAAAAATTGTTTCTTTCTCGACGTCTTCTGTCATTCCTCATTTTATTTTTAAATTTTCCATATTGCATTTATTCAATAGTTGGCTATTAGGCAGAAGTGGAAAGCTTCCAGGCATCTTTGTCTTCTAAGTAGTGACTCAATTTATAATAGGCTTTTTTCATTAGTATATTTTTGACACGTAACTTGAATTTCCCTTCAGTGAGCTCAGTAATGTCTTTCGGGATTTTATTATAGAAACGTACACAATTGCCTAAGAAGGACTTATTTTTAGTTTTCGTGAGTCTAAATTTAGATACAGCTATCCTATCCTTATTTCTAGTATTAATATTATGCATATCACTATTTATTCTAAACTTCTTTATATTTTTACGAACGTACATTATATTTTCTAGGATATACAAAGATGGAAGAGTTAATATATTAATTTCTTTGAACATTTGTCTTAAGGATTCGCGGAGACCCATTTCGTAGATGGCTCGAACCGCCCGCTTTTGCAATATAAAAACTGTCTCTATGTCCGCCGCTGACCCCCACAGCAGGATACCATATGACATTATGCTGTGGAAGTAAGCAAAGTAGACCAGTCGAGCAGTAGCTATATCTGTCAATTGCCTAATTTTATGAACCGCATATGCAGCTGAGCTCAGTCTTCCAGATAGTGCATCAATATGAGGACCCCATTGTAATTTAGAGTCTATGCTAATACCTAGAAAGACTATTGCCTTGTCAATTTTCAATTTATTTCCGTCGAGTAATACGTTTGGCTCTATATGTCTTACATTAGGCATATCGAAACAGTTATTAAATATACAATACAAATAAGGATTTATGAAATGAGATATGATGTCATATGAAATTATATTACATTTTGTAGTTTCGAATCTATCCCTTACATCCAAAATTAAATTATACCACTGGATAGCTAAAGGATCATAGAATTCATTACGATAAACGAGAACTTTGACGCATCGCGCGGGGTGGAGGGGGAAGAGCCGCCATTTTGAGGTTATTTTGCTGCGTGAGATTTGCAATTAGTATAACTTTTGACTCGGAGAAACGTATTCACGTACAACACACGGCGGTGTCTATTACACAGCACATTTTTTGACCAAGCGAGGGAAACGTCTCCGCTGGCCAAATTGTCTTTCATCTGTCCGTATGTTTGTCGTAGGCAGTCTGCTGCGACGCTATATTTACCGACTCCGATTCTGGTACAATTATGTACATACATTAGGTAGGTACTTGACTTCGATTACGAGTATAATTTGGCTAATGGTTGCCGAGATAGGTTGTAAGGTTTAGGACGATTTCGGCAATATTAAGCAAGAATATTTGGTACTCGTTTAATCTACCTACTCGTGTATTACGATGTCCAAGTGTAGCGTGTCTTGCCCTACTGATACCATTATTATGGTCTATTTTGTAAGGCAACACACTGGAGCTAAAAATAAACGAACATTTGTTATATACATTAAGAAATGGGCGAACACAAAAAAATGGTAAAAGACAAGCTCGCTGAGTTTCTTACCGGATCTTCTCAGTCGAGGTCGTGTTCCGATCCGGTTGTCGATTTAAGAAATAATAAATGTAAAATGACAATTTGTTAGTGCCCCCGTAGGAATATACAGAATAAACGATTTCATTTCTTTGATGACCTTACTGTTAATACCTTTGTACAAACTGACCTCTTTTCTAAGAATGTCTTCCCGTTGTTGAAGTTCTTGCCCATGGCGGTGGCCTTCCACGCGAAGTAGGCGCCGGACGGGTCACATTGGAACAGGTAGGGGCGGTCGCCGTCCCAGCCGCAGATCAGCAGAGACACGCCGAATGGACGGACTCCACTGTAAATCATAAGAACAGAAAATAAACAACAGACCTCAATACTAATGTATTCAAATCAAAACTTAAAATACATGTTATTGACAAACTCTAAAGCCGGCCCTGAATTTAGGCAAACGGAACGGACGATTCAGTCAGGACGATTAACAAATACAATATAGGTACACAAATATCTCGATCTACCCTCAAAACTGAAACTAATCGCGTATTTCTAACTTTTACACTTATGTAGTGTCAAGTCGGGTGGTGATGAAGGTGTTGCGATGACGAGGCGACGAGGATATTGAAATACCAGCCCGTCTGACTTAACTCTTTATTCTGATAATGTACCGTAATGCCGATGCAAGATACAATCGTAATGCGTTGGTAATGCGTGTCTGGTCTGTGTCGTGTGCCATAGATAACGTCTATTCGTCCTAGAACGGTGTTGCCACCTGTCAGACATATCTACTCAACAATAAGCAAAACTGCCTTCTTATTATTATCGTTTTGGTTATACTCGGTAATTAAGCAAAGTAGGATGCCTACAAACTTGGCTCTGATAATGATGTGAATAGTGTTGTGTTTACGGTCATATATATATTTATATTATTAAACTTATTTTCGCTCACCGTTTGTATATTAGGTAATGTTAAAATTGTATTTCTCATACAGTGAAATGTTATTTGTTTTGAGAAATAAAATTATTTAACTAAAATACGCTTCTGGCGGCCTACTCCCAAAAGCGGACGACGAAATTTTCGTTTGACGGGTTTCGCAGTTTCTACTGTGAAAGTGCAAGAGCACTAATATGGCCAAGGGTGATGAAATGTAACGACAGGTTAGAGCGATTAGTATTTAATGGTAAAGTGATGATAATATATAAAATCTTAACCTTTAAGTGTGGACGTCATTTTTTCTTGACACTACTGTGGACGTGGAGTCTCACAGGCTCCTATATGCACACGCATGTTTCTTGGGAAATTTGATATAAGATCGGTTTAAAACTGATTGAATACTAAAGTTATGGGATTGAGCATTAAAATAACATGCTTGTATAATCAACATTTATTTAAAAAATTACAGAAATTTAAAAAATCAAAAATTATGGCACTTTTCAGGCTAAATCACCTTAGGTTATATTTTAGGTATTAAAAAAACAGCCAAACTCATCCCTAAAACAAAATGAGTCTAATTTTCTTAAAATATAATATATAAGATACTAAAAACACGAAACACCTACTTCAGGTGACAAATAAAAAAAAATTGACAACAGTCTAATAACGTTAATTTATTAGCAGTCAGTGCACAAAGGTTTGTTGCACCCAACACAAACATGAGTAGACATCCTATGCTTTTTCGCGAGACAGTCAAGCTCTTCTGATTGCTTGACTGGTTTCTTGATCCTGGTTTGTAAAAAATAATTTTGTGTAGATAAAGTACATTTATATGATCATTAATATTCTTTATAGAACTTAACGAAAGAAAAGTTTTTTATTGCCACAAAAGATACAATAATAACAAACAATGTACCTAATATTTGATACAATAGGGCAATAAGGGATATGCTCAGCGCATAACTGCGTAGACACTAAAGTCTATGCAAGGCTGATATTCAGCATACTCCTTTTCTCGAAGTAAGATGTTGTTCGAGTGCTATTAGAGTTGCGGGTTACATAAGGTGCGTTCGTTTTGCTTATGAGGGCATTGGTGGCTTTTTTGTTAAAGCGTTCGTAAAGCTCAAAAACGTTATTTTTACCACTTTTGCTCATACCCTATTCGAACGCTCAACTGAGCATAAGACCTAAAATCGCATGATTATGCTGTCAAATAACGATCACAAACAACCATGCTCCGGACGTGGGTCAAAAATTGCCCTTTTTTTAGATGCATGATCGAACCGTTAGGTTTTATGTAGTATGTGTGAGTGGGTGTGTGTGTGTGTGTGTGTGTGTGTGTGTGTGTGTGAATGGGAGTTATGTGTGAGAGGGAGAAGAGGTGTCTTTGAGAGTGAGAGAGTGTAACGGTAAGGCGTTATTTTAATTTGAAAGTTTCTTCAAAGTTCTTATTTTGACGTTCAAGTAGAATTACTTTGTATTTTAATTTGAAACTATTGGAACCAATTTTAGTCCTCATAGGAGGTGGAATTAAATAGTACTCATAATTATAATATTAGTATATAGAACATAATTGCAACATATTACATGTGAAAGTGTTATAAAATATTTACATGCTCAAACTATAACAATTTGCAATTACAATATTAATTATTTATTTATTAAAATTTCATTTAAACATTACATTGTTCGTAATTAAAAATTAAATAATAATAATAACTATCTAATCTATAAGCTCCATGGTGGGGGGAAAAGTGGCCAAAACGCTGGCGGCATTGCCACGCTGGATGGCAATGCTAAGTTTTTGCCCAAAATAGGCGCCAGCATTTCGGTCACCCGACGCCTCAACCAAACGTTTCGCCAGATCCCTAAACAAGTTGAGAGCAGACGGCCCCCATGGGCCTAAAGTTTCGACCCCAAACGGCACAAACATGTACATTCTGTCTAAATACACATATTTATGACGTTTGAGGTCTTCCGCTTTAGACGCGGCAGCGCCAGCCCGATCAATCGTCACAGGGAGATGAGACGGCGCCAGTGTGTCCACACATGTAGCATCCCAAACCAGGGGCTGTCCCATCTTCCACGGGACGATAGTCATCCCATCTGGTCTCTTGCCGTCATCCCGCATCAATCCGTTTGATTCCAAAACTGACGGGACTCCAGCACTGACAAATGCCCGACGGATATTATATTTATATTATATTTATTTAATAAGGCTAATCAATAACAATTACACTTATACATACACCATATACTTATTAAACTTTTTGTAGCAATATTCATTGTTTTTTAAGTTAAACACGGCATGCATTAATTCTTATGTCCGATAAGGAATATAATGAATATGAAATAAAATCAACACTTAAATTAGAAGAGTTGAAAGTAGGATTGAAGAATTTGATATTGACTGCAAGGTCATTCTTTCTATATTTGGTCACAGAATAACCAAATATGTCTAGTAAATCACTTTGATAATGATTTATTAAATTACTTAATCTGGGAACAGGCGAATTCGCTCCTAACACTGTTTTACGTAATACGAGGGCAAATGGGGTTATTTTCCCACGTGGGCACCGAAACGGTACCCTAATTCTAAATTTTGCAAGAAGATTAGGAGAGTCGACATTATTATGTAGTAATTTATGAACAAATATTAAATCTGTTATAATTTGCCGTTCTACCAACGATTATAATATAATAATATAATTATATTATTATTATATTATACTCATATTATGAGTAATGGCTTTGTTCATATATAGTAGATCAATCAGTAAATACTAATAAAAATGCAATTAAATATGTAACGTGAGACATTGTTTTCGATCTACCTCCATTATGTCGTCGTAAATCAATAGGACTTAGATATGTCATCATCATCATCATCATCATCAGCCTGTAGCAGTCCACTGCTGGACATAGGCCTATCCAATTGCACGCCACTTAGGTCTATCTTGGGCTTCTCGCATCCAGTTTTTGCCAGCCGTCTTGCGCAGATTGTCACTCCACCGTGCCTCAGGACGTCCTACACTACGTTTGCCGAGACGCGGTCTCCACTCTAGAACTCGTTACTTAGATATGTATGTAAGACAAAAGAGAAACAATCTGATATGACATTGTATTATCAAAACATTAATCGTTTCTCTGGCAAAATACTTGACATTGAACTTCATTTAAATAAACATCCTTTTGATGTGTTGTGCATTACCGAAACATGACTTAAAAAAGATATGATGTTATTTAATATAAGTAATTTCCAGGTGGCTAGCTCGTTCAACCGCACATCCGCTGAAGGAGGAGGCTGTATTATATTAATTAGAAACAATATCAAGTTCAAAGAGCGGCATGACTTAATCGGATGTGCGATAGAACGTGTCTGTGAGGTAGCTTGTGTAGAGGTGGAAAAGCATCTAGTGTTGTGTGTATATCGACCACCATATGGTAAAGAGAATAAATCAAATTTTCAAAATTTTATGGATATAATGGAATCAATTTTAAAGAAAATCTCTAAATGTAACAAACAAATCTATATCTGTGGTGACTTCAACATCGATCTATTAACAGATTCATCAGATAAAACAAACCTAATTGCACTGTTTAAATCATTCCATTTGAATTATTTATTCTTTGAGCCCACTAGAATAACTGACCATTCAGCTACCTGCATAGACAATATTTATTCAAATTGTAAGGCTAAGGAAACTACAATTATGACCGGTGTTAGGTCTGATCACAAGGGCCTTGCGATAAACTTTAATGGCAATAAAAACATGAAAAAGATGATAATCGAACATAGGCCGTTAACAACTAGTAGGCTCGGAAAGCTTCAGCAAAATATTGAAGCAAAACTTTGCATCGCGAATCTTTCGGAAGAGGACCCTAACGATTATTATTATAGATTATCTTTAGTTAGTACCGAGATCAAAGAAGTTTGTCCAAAGGTTAAAATGTGTACAAGTGGGAAGTTAGTTTTTGGTGACTGGGCTACTCGAGGTATTCGAAAAAGTAGAGATACCATGTATGAGTTATATCATAAAAAAACTATGACATCTGATAAAGTTTTCCGTAACTATGTCAACACTTATTTAAAATGATGACTGTTTGTATGCGTGCTAAAGCTTTGTTTATTAGAGATAAAATTCGGAAATCGAATAACAAAATAAAAACAGTTTGGAAGACTATAAATACTGAGACCGGCAAAAATAAACCAAAAGTCACTGCTTGTGTCCTTGTAATTAACAATCATACTGTCTCAGAACCAATAAATGTAGCAAATACTTTTGATAATTTCTTCTCTAATTTACCTCTAGAAGTCACCAAGTCACCGAATTCTTGCCCCATTGCAGCAGAAGCTATTCTTAAAGCTAATTTCACGAACAAGTACCAAGTTTTTCTTTTGAATATACTTCAACTGTCGAAATTATAAAAACATTTAAATGCTTAAATATAAAGAATACTGAAGACTTATGGGGAATGTCAGTTAAAATTGTAGAGCCAATTATTAGTTTTATGGGTCCTATTTTGGCCCGCTTATTTAATCTTTGTATAAATAGAGGTACCTTTCCTAATTTAATGAAATATAGTAGAATCACTCCATTTTTTAAGGTAGGAGAGAAAACCTAAACTAATAGACCCCTAAAATTATAGACCAGTATCTATACTACCAATTTTGAGCAAGATCTTTGAAAAAATTATGCTCAAACAACTTTTGGCGCACTTCAACGAGCATTCAATACTGCACGAAAATCAGTTCGGCTTCACGAAAACAAGATCAACTAAGGATGCCGGTGTGAAGTTAATGACGTATGTCTTAAAGGCTTGGGAGAGCTCACATGATGCTATTGGTGTTTTTGTGATCTCTCTAAAGCATTTGATTGTGTGGAACACCGTATACTGATTCGAAAGCTTTTCCATTATGGTATTCGTGGAGCTGCGCTTGACGTCATCGAGTCATATTTATCTGACAGGATGCAAAAGGTTGGCATAAATGGTGTAACATCTTCAGGATCTATAATTAAAATGGGTAATCCACAAGGGTCCATTTTAGGGCCTTTTTTGTTCTTAGTTTACATTAACGACTTGCCACTTATGGCCAAGGGTCTTTGTGATATTGTTTTATTTGCGGATGACACATCTCTGATTTTTAAAGTAGATAGGAAAGATAGCACACTAATTCAAGTAAACAACGCTCTATCTAGTATCTCTAAATGGTTCTCAACTAATAATTTACTTCTGAATTCAAAAAAGACAAAATGTTTGAAGTTTTCTTTGCCTAGTGTTCCATATTTGGAGTCCAACGTTACGCTAGATGGAGTTAAACTCGTAATAGACAAGGCAACAGTCTTCCTAGGCATTAAAATTGACGCAAAATTACAATGGGGTCCTCATATAAATGCCCTGTCTGGGAGACTCAGTTCTGCTGCATATGCAGTACGTAAAATAAGAGAGCTAACAGATGCTTCTCCGGCGCGGTTAGTGTATTTTGCATATTTCCACAGCGTAATGTCATATGGGATATTGCTATGGGGTTCAGCGGCTGATATAGAGACCATATTTATCCTTCAGAAACGCGCTATTAGAGCTATATACGAAATGGGTCCCCGTAAATCTTTGAGCGATTTATTTAAAGAAATCATATATTAACGTTGCCGTCCTTATATGTATTTGAAAATATAATGTATGTTCGTAAAAAATTAGATAAATATAAGTTAAATAGTGATCACCAGCTGTACCTAGTTTTAGACTTGCGAAGACTAATAAGTCATTCCTAGGAAATTGTGTGCGTATTTACAATAAAATCCCAAAGCACATAACTGAGCTCACAGAGGGCAAATTAAAGTTGACTGTAAAAAACGTTTTAATAAAAAAAAGCTTACTATAAAGTTCGACATTATATAGACGATAAAGATGCTTGGAATACTCCACTTCTGGCAAGCTGTCTCTCTGCCACATTGTAAACATCTATATAAAAAGAATGGCCCCGAGTTTCTTGCCGCTTCTTCTCGGTGGGCTTTATATATTTTGGAACGCGGCGGTAGAGTCTTTAAAGTACATTATAATGAAAAGTTGACGTTCAAGTGCGTCTTTGATGCCTAAATTGAATAAATGATTTTGACTTTGACTTTGATATAGTAGTAACGTTTTTGTTTTGTTTTTCTTAGACGAACTTACATAGTTATACTTACAATAAAATTATATTGTATTGTATCTTGTATTTGCTAAACTGAGCGAAGGAGACTGACTCCCACGACACAGGATAATTATCTTAGTGTGGGATACAGTGTTCATGAGTTATTGAATGTTAAACATCATTGAATAATAACTAAATACCTACTATAAGACCTAATTGCAAGTATATAGGTGATTACATCGCCTTAGAATGTACACCTACTTACTTCTTCTATGTGAGTAGGTATAGCGAAATACTACATTGTTGTAATTTCCTGGAAAGGACTTAATATGTTAAATATCTAAGTACATATATGTCAAATCACAGTTTCAACACTTGTTGCTTGTACCTACCTATATTGCATCTATTCACTCCACTGTAACGTAAAGTTGTAATCTAAATGTCTTGATTAAGTCGTATTATAATAATACCTACTTACCTGTACAAACTGCAAAACTGTAACCATCAGTATAGGGTTGAGTATTTAGTTATATATAAGAACATTTGATGTTAACAATGTGTTTTTTTAGTCAAACAAACATTTATTATTATTATTATTCCTTTTATTTGACATATTTCACGGGTTTCACCCGGTCCTTTACATAGGCATAATTGGGGCTGTAGCCAACACTTAGAGGCCCGTTTGGTATCAAAATACAATGTAGTATAAAAACAGAAACATTTTGGATGGATGGTTACATGGTCTATACCACAAAACACATATACAGATACAAATGCAACACCGACCTGCATATTCGCAACATATTTTAAGCTTACATTAAGTCCAATATTTTTTCTTGAAGATTGACAAAGAATCAAATAATATATTTGTGCCATCTAGGAACTTATTATAAAATGTACATGAGCGTCCGAAAAAGGCAATTTTACCGTAATTAGTACGGGCCGAAGGAATATATTGTTTGGGACCTGAAGACCTTGTGGACGTTGTCCCATATGTTTATCATTATATCACTAACGGCCGGTTCCTATATTTAACCTACGCGTAGTTTTACGTTACTAGGGATATAAATTTGTATGTTAGTAGGTACTATTTGTTTGGAACAATTTGTTTGTTTAACCTAAGTCGAAGTACTATTTCAGTTAGGGTGAACCGCAAATAGATATAGAAAGTATCTTTGGAAAGTGAGGAGCGTAAGGAAGATGATCGCGGTATTTTAAAGTGTATATTTTCTAGCAGAGCTGCAGAGTTAATATTGTTATTTAAAATGTTATACAAGAAGACGCAGTCTATTAGATTACGTCTTGCATTTAAAGTATGCATTTTGTGTTTATTAAGTCTTTCGTTATAATCTGCACAATAATGATGTGTGAGATAATCTAAGGATTTTAAGAATTTATTTTGTACTCTTTCAATCCTATCAACATGAACCGAATACTGGGGGCTCCAAACTACACTTCCAAATTCTAACACACTACGGACATAAGCATTGTATAGTAGGTAATTTAAGCGTGTTGCATTTGGTAAACGGTTTGCTTATGCGCAAAATCCATCCTAATTGTTAAAATGCTTTACCTACAATCTTGTCTATGCTATTTGATGAGTTTGCGAGTTATTAAATTATTATTATCAGTTTATCATTTTTTTTATTATTTTTATTATTATTATTTTTCCTTTTGCGCGGACGGGATCGAAAAAGCGAAGGCGTTGCATATAGAAATTAAGGAAAACATTATAACACTCGTTTTGATGATATCATGGTTATTATGACACTGTTTGTTTTAAGGAGCGGTCCAATCCTAATTTTAAAACAATTTTTGATGCTTTACATAAGGTTGAGAATTTCTTACCAGAATGGACGACGTAATGCGAAAATTCAACTGAATACGTGCTAATACTTTTTATATTTATTTCGTACAATCAAATGAATTAATTTTAATGTTACAGAAGTCCATAGTTCACTAGTAAATTTCATTGGGAATTCGAATATGATACATTAATTTAAATATATTTGCCCATAATTGAATAAAAATGCTTTTTCCCACGAAGCACGTAAGAAAAATTGCAAAATTTAGGGAATGTTGCCGATTTTTTTCTATCGAGCCAAGTTTGCTCAATCGTGTATTAGCTCACATACTTCATAAGGACGTATATATTCAATTTACACTATGTTTTTTTTTGGAACTTCGGTTCCTAGGTTTAAGTGTCGAAAAACTAAGTTTTCGCGAAGTCGAATCATGAAATTTGGAACTCATTTCGCCTTAAATATTGGCAGTAAGCTAACTGTTATAGAGTAATAGTAGAAATAGTAGTGGTTGATATGATAACTATTACAAAAATAGGTAAAATGGCATGGCTATTGATATGTACTTATTAGTGGTACGGGAGATAGTGGGCTATGGACGAGACTACGGCACCTGCCAATTTCAGTCTCATCTTTAAATATTTAGGCAGGTGTTGACTTGTCACCCACTAAACAGGCCCCCCATAAGAGCCACCATCAATGGTGACAAAAGGGGCAACGTTGGTGTGGATGGCTGAAGGGTGTTGAGAGGTGTGCTGCGGTTTCACTAGAGCGCTACTACCGGCGTTATGCCCTTTAACACTTCCACCCTTGGAGCTTTTTGTTTCTTGCTCTTGCGTCTCCACCCCCAGACGACCAATCAAGGCAAGCCGGGGGTCAGGGGTCCCATTTAGCCCCAGGGAGAATCAGGGTCCGCGGTGTCGCCACTCATCGACGGCTCGCCACAAAGCCGCCCCTATTATTTTATTATCAATAATGAAACACACAACCTAAATAAAAAAAAATATAAATTTTAATCACGTCAAATTTTAATGACGTCGATATTTAAAAGCAGCTTTTTGTATGATGGAATGGAAACCAACAAACGTACGACATACAAAAAGAGCCGGAATACAAAAAGTTTATTAACTTTACAAGGATGTCTCACAATGATTTTATTCGGTTGTTAAATGAAATTAAACCAATCATTTCGAAGACGAACACAAAAAGTATTTGCAATCTGTCATTAATCCATTCCATACGGACCAGTGGCCTACACAGAAGACGGCTTCCTATGGACCAGACCGGCATCCTGCCGCCTTATTGTCTAACTTGAATGAGAATGAAATGTCACTTCTTTATCATTCCCATCGATGGTTCCAACCAACAGGCTTGCAGGATTTCGTTTAGAGTGGGATTCAAATGTCAAAATGAAGTCTTCCCATTCTCCGCAAAGATAGACAATAAGGCAGCCAGATTTGCATTCCAGCCCTCAAGTACCTATATATCTCCCACCTTCGGCACTCCCAAATTCCACTACCGCGTATGGTGTTTATACACCAAAACATATTTTATATTTTTATTTTACCTCTTAAGAAGAGACAAACATGTTGGGTGAGTAAAGAGACGCGTCCCTAAAATCATCAACAAAATTAACCTTTACTTCACATTCTGCACACACTACACAACTTCAACACTTCCAGGGCGTCAAGTTCAGTCCGAGTCCATCTTAGTATGCCAAAGGAGTATATGAGTAGGGGCATCACCCAACCATTGAAGGCGCGCGTCTTGTTGCCGCCCGACAAAAGACTGTTAGGAACTTTTGTTAAGCGGTAGAAGAAACGCTCCTTCACTGTCTGCTTAATGTCCCTATCCATGATACCCAATGACTGTGACATACCATACTTCAATCTACAAAAATGTACACTTTAATGGAAGTGTGTCCTTGAAATGCTGACTGTACTGACCATTTCTCGTAAAACTGACTTTTACTGACGTTAGTCAATAAAACTGAGTTTACTTATCATTTTCAAACCCAAGTACATACCCAGACTGTGTATACTCCTGCATGACGGTAGCAACTCGCTGCACCAGCTGAGCCGTTGGGATGGGTTCGTGGTACATCAAGAAGTACTGCTGAGCCATCTTGCGAGCCTGAGTCACCAGGAGACGGTAGTCGGGACCCATGCCGGAGTACACCATACCTGGAAAATTGTGTATGATGACAGAATAAGATGCATTCTATCCATGAAACGCACAATTCTTGCTTACTACAAGTTTTTTGGTGGTGACAAGAATAGCAAGTCGCTAACCTTATGTTAAGCGTCACACTTGCCCATAACACTAGGCCTACCATGAGTTTACGACTCCAATTGATGCTCGCTATCGACTGCTGCGAAAAAATGTATGAGAAAATGAACAGTGCCACCTTGCGGTCAATTGTAGAGCTAAAGCTGACAGCGAGTACGCCAATCACAAGCTCAATAGGTAGGCGAGATCAACCTTGCCTTCCGAGTGGCGTCAAAATCACTTTTAGCTATGTGATCACCATTCCAAATCAACGAAATCACCGTGAGCAGTCCGTCAAAAATGACAGCTAGTTGTGTGCGTGATGCGTTACCTAGCATCTGTCTGTGTGCGTGTGTTCCATGCCGTGAGCAACGTGAGCGTGGTTTCAACCCGTTCCGAATGGCTGACAGATGTCACCTGTCAAAAGCGCGATATTGAATCGGAATGGAAAATAGTGATAATATCGCCAAAACTTTTATCGCAAAAACACCACACTTTTAATACCAGAAATACAAATAGGATAGCTGTACCTAGTTTTAGACTTGCGAAGACTAATAAGTCATTCCTAGGAAATTGTGTGCGTTTTTACAATAAAATCCCTAAGCACACAACTGAACTCACAGAGGGCAAATTCAAGTTGACTGTAAAAAACGTTTTAATAAAAAAAGCTTACTATAAAGTTCGACATTATATAGAAGATAAAGATGCTTGGAATACTCCACTTCTGGCAAGCTGTCTCTCTGCCACCCATAAAATGTAATATTTGTAGTACCTAAGTAGAAACATTGTAAACATCCATATAAAAAGAATGGCCCCGAGTTTCTGGCCGCTTCTTCTCGGTGGGTTCTATATATTTTGGAACGCGGCGGTAGTCTTTGAAGTACATTATAATGAAAAGTTGACGTTCATAAGTGCGTCTTCGATGCCTAAATTGAATAAATGATTTTTGACTTTGACTTTGAAAAGCAGTGTTGACGCGACTCGGAAAGCAAGGCAAGTATCGACTATAGATGACATTTATGTTACCAACTCATGGTATAGCTAAGGTCAGTACAATTGTGTTCCAAGGGGCTTCTTGATTTAAAGTATATTCTGTCACAATCCAACTGGCTATTTTATATTAGAGGGTAACCATGTTTTGTATAATTTTATGCTACCCTACATCTAAATCTATACGAATATAATCGAAATATATAAAAATGAACCCCTATTTCTCCCGGTCACGCTGTAACTTGAGAACGGATGGAACAATCTCGCTAATTCTTTTTTGTTGTGTTAATTATTGTCAGGAGAAGGTTCTTATGAAAGAAAAACCAGGTTATGCCAACGCCAGCTACTACACGAACGAAGTCGCGGACAGTCGCCAGTAATATTATAAAGAGGAAAGATGTTTGTTTATTTTAATTGAATAGACTCTGATACTACTAGACCGATTTAAAAATTAGTCAAGTATCGCAGCATGCGAGGACTCAAAAGAAACCGAATTTATTTATACGAGGGTGAATCAAAAAGTTCTTAGAAGTGCATATATATGAAACCTTTTTGGATCAAGTTCGATATTCAAATTAAAGAGTGTCTATCACACTATATTTATGCAGACTGTCACTTGTTTTTGTCAGTTCGTTCGCATGTAATAAATTTTTTTGTGCAACGAGTTGCTAAAAAGTCAAAATTATGGATAAAAGTGAGTTACGTGCGGTGATAAAATATCTCAGTTTGAAAAAAATGTCTACGAAGGAAATTTTTTTGGACATTCAGCAGACATTAGGGGGTGATGCTGTACCCTATTCTACGGTTGCGTACTGGGTGGCTGAATTTAAAAGAGGTAGATCAAGCTGTAAAGATGACCCGCGTTCTGGGCGGCCTTCAACCTCCGTTACAGAAGAAAATGTCAAAAAGGTTGAGAATCTGGTTTTGGAAGACAGAAGAATGACTATAAAACATATAGCTGAGATCCTAAAGATATCTTTTGGTAGCGTTCAATCCATTTTAATTGATTCACTGGGGTTCAAAAAAGTGTCTGCAAGATGGGTGCCACGAATGTTAACCGACGAAAACAAAAAGCGACGTTTGGAAATTTCCAAGCGTAATCTCGAAATGTTCCAGCGTGATTCGGATAATTTTTGCCGTCGTCTTGTCACCATGGATGAAACGTGGGTCCACCATTTTGATCCTGAAACTAAAAGACAAAGCATGTCTTGGAAACGACCATCCTCTCCATCCATTAAGAAATTTCGAGTTGCTCCTACCGCTGGCAAAGTTATGGCCTCTGTGTTCTGGGATAGTGAAGGAATCCTTTTTATTGATTATATGCCAAAAGGCCAGACGATTACTGGACCCTATTATGCAAATTTAATCCCGAAAGTGCGTGAAGCGATTAAAGAAAAACGTCGTGGAAAACTGTCGTTGGGCGTGTTGTTCCTTCAAGATAACGCTCCTGCTCATCGATCGGAAGTTGCGCTCAACGCAATCCGCTGTGCTGGCTTCAATCTCCTTGACCACCCACCATATTCTCCGGACTTAGCCCCAAGTGATTTTCACTTATTTCCAAAATTAAAAGAGGAAATTCGTGGAACAAAATTTCACGATAATGACGCGGTTATAGCTGCCGTAGAGGACTTTTTCGAGAGTCAAGAAAATATTTTTTTTTCACAAGGAATAAGGAAGTTAGAAACGCGTTATTCTAAATGCATTGCATTGGAGGGAGATTATGTAGAAAAATAAAATATTATTATTTAAATCTTTGCATTTTTTAATATTGATTCCAAGAATTTTTTGATTCACCCTCGTATATTTAATTTAATTGAAATGTTACAATTACAATTACTTAACTACGTTCTGATCGTATGATGTTAGAACAATAAGTGAATAATATAAATCACACTACGGACGACGTCGGCTCCCGTCAGGTGTTGTAATTTGCTTCTTCAGCATCCTCACGGTGGCAGAATAGGTACATACGGACGGCATCGGTTCCCGTCAATGTGTCGTAATGTGCTTCTTCAGCAGTCTCACGGTGGCCGGAACGCCCGGGGTGTCGCAATACGGGGAATGAGTAACTGTTATGGTTTGAGGTTCGTGGATAGATGGCTCTTAACAAATTTATTTCACTGTTAGAATCCTACGTCGTATCTGATAAACATATCTATTTTGATTCATCATCCATCATCACGCGAGTGAAACCGCGGAGCGCAGTTAGCCATTAATATAGACATACAAGGCGGTCACATTAACTAGGCGCTTGACCATGTGACGTCATTGTGGCGCTCAAGTACGGTGTGCAAAAAAAACCGGCCAAGTGGCCTTTATTAAGATCGAGTAAAATTGATTAAAAATTAAGTTTGTTAAATGAATAAAAAATATTTATTTATTTTGAAAGGTACTATACAACTACATATTCTGTGAAAATTTAAGGTGTCTACCTGTTACCGTTATTAGGAGTACTTTATTACTTTTGAACCAGCACCGTACGCGTAGCGTACTTATACACTTTTTAAATCTGTAGACCAACTGATTTACCAAAATGTTTCTGAGGTAAGTTCTTCCACCTTGGAAATTCAGGTCTCTCTTAGCAGCTGCCAAGATTTTCTTTAGGGTGGGGACTTCTTTTATCAAAGTGTAAAAACTGTTTACAATATTGCGTATTGCGCAAATGTCAAAATTATCAACCACTATTTTTTTCTTTGATGGTTTACGCTTTTTACCTGGTGTGGACAATTTTACTTCCCTGCTAGTATTTGGAGTACTGCTAGTATCGTTACTCATACTGCTCGAACTAGCTCTTGGACTAGTGTCGGGAGAAGTACGCGGCGATGATACACATGTATCATCGATCATAAAATCTAATGTATGTAAAGAAAAACATTAGCAGTTTTGATAAAAGGAGTGATGCTCATTCCATCAACACGCGAAAGAAGCACAAGCTATCCGTACATGTAACGCGTCTCCACAGAATAAGTCATTCTTTTATGGGACAATGTATACGATTTTATAATAAAGTTCCCAATGTTATCCGAGATTTGCCTATTAATAAGTTTAAAATTACTATTAAAACTAAACTCTGTCAAAAAGGTTATTACAAAATTTCGGATTACTTGGAGGATAAAACAGCTTGGGACTGATCACTCCAGGATCTATCTACTCGTGTACTAAGATGTCAAAGTGTAGCGTGTCTTGCCCTACTGATACCATTATTATGTTCTCTTTTGTAAGGCAACACACTGGAGCTAATATTTGTAGTACCTAAGTAAAAACATCTATATAAAAAGAATGGCCCCGAGTTTCTTGCCGCTTCTTCTCGGTTGGCTCTATGTATCTTGGAACGCGGCGGTAGGCTTTAAAGTACATTATAATGAAAAATTGACGTTCATAAGTGCGTCTTTGATGCCTAAATTGAATAAATGATTTTGACTTTGACTTTGACATGCCATTTTAGCCTCTTTTTTATCCGAGTAAGAGTACTTTTTGATATTCCAGTTGCGGCACAGGTACGTTTTTCAACCTGATCCACCGGTATGGAAAAACGTTTATTTTTCTTCTCATTTTGAAGAACTGTAGTACTTTTAACACGAGATTTCTCCCTTCACTGTGTATAACTTTCCCCATGTTGTTCTGGTTTGAACACAGTTCAACAGTTAATATTCAACAATCAACAGTAACAAAAAACTTAACAAAACAATAATCAAAACAAAAACGGAAAATATGCCAAATTTAGCAAGAAAATTAGCTAAATTATCGACGCGTGTATCGGTAACAAAGATGCTGACCGTACTGACACTTGCCGGGCGAGAAAAGGGAATGCGGGGGGAAGCGGGCGGGGACCCGCACTCCACCGATGCGTCGAGTTAATGTGACCGCGTTGTAACAAGTACCATTCAGAATTTAAGAGTATAACAGTTTGGCAATGCACTATGCTCATTCCTGAGTTATAAGACGTTACATCTCTTACCCTGTAATGTCGCTGGAAACATTGTCCTTCAACGGAACACAGTAATGTGTGCACACTGCTGCTTCACGGTTGAATAACAAAAGTGCGGTACTTCCCCAGGCCGACTGCAAAAATCTTAGCACTACAATCCAAGTTTTGTCACTATCATATAATATCTTACTTTGGTTACATGATGCGGCAACACGATCCTCAAAAACATAGTCATTATTTCCCAATTATGACTATGTATTTATTTCTATTGATTGATTGAATATAAATTTGACATTTAAATCCCAAATTAGAAAATAATTTGTATCATATAGATCATTTATTCGCTCAGGCCATGCATGCACACCAGTTCATTTGGCCAAACTCAGGATCCGGGATAACTCAATATGTGAGTGTGGTTTGGACGAAGGAGACGTGAACCACATTTTCTTTGAGTGCCCAAAATTACAATACTCCCTATATGATATCCTCCCTCCGAGCATCCCTCGTCCCATTTCCTTCAAATGTATTTTATCACTTTCCTTTTTCCCGCTAATTTTTAATATTTTATGTAAATTTATATGTACAAATAATATGAAATTCTAATTACCAACTAATATCACTGTAAATTTGTATATAGTTTTAAATTGTAATCTAACATGGTTTAGTACCAATACTAACTTGTGTTGTCTTCCTTTTTCGCCCCCTTTTTTTGTTTTAGTATAATCATATTGGATGTTATGAAGTCTGGTGGACTCTCCCTTTGACTCACCGATCATACGCTTAAATTACAACCTCCAAAAGTTTATAAAACTACCATGGAACAGACACTGGCAGAATTGCAATAAGCAGACACGCCATTAACAAAGAAGTCAAGTCATAGATCATTTAATACAGTGACTTCTTTCTCCACAATAGTAGGGCAGCAAAAACATAGAATATTAATCTGGTAACTCTTTAAATTTGGTTATATGATGAGAAAGGAAACATCACCTCATCGTGACTCATGTGAAGGAGTAGATGACATATATCATGTGCTTATGGAATGTGTGCGAAACGCAAGTCAAAGGCAACAATGGATAACATTGTTAAATTTAAATGTCATAGATGTAGGAGTATTTACTCATATACTAGCAGAACCTGCATCGGAGGATGCATAAAAATTTATAAAATGTCTGCTCAATAGTTACTGAGCGTACTTCTGGAATATGTGCATAAGACTTTATAGGTTTTGGATACATAATTAATTGGACTATTGTACGGAACCTATAAATTATGTTTGTATAAAATAATTTATGTGTGAACATCCTATTAATATTATAAACGTGAAAGTTTGTATGTATGGATGTATGGATGTTTGTTACTCTTTCACGCACAAACGGGGGGGCTAATGTTGATGAAATTTGGTATGGGGGTAGATGAGGCGCTGGATTAACACATAGGATACTTTTCATCATCATCATCATCATCATCCATCACCACGCGGGTGAAACCGCGGGGCGCAGCTAGTTATTAATATTATAAAGGCTGTGTCGTACCGAATGCCTCAAGGGCAATCGCAAAATTTCGGAAACGCCACAGTTGGGCTACCGCCCTCCTACCCAGTTCGCTTCACAACCACCCGTTTGGTTACCGCCCACCTCAGATCGGTTACCGACCACAGTTAGGGTATCGTCCACCTTTTAATAGTAATCAACCCCTACAAACAGGCTCTAGGCCTTACGTGGGTATGACACCCGTACAATTCGGATGCAAACCACCCCAAGTAAACGCTCCGCATTTTCAAGCCTCAGATGCTACGAAGAGGACCGCGCCCCAAGGCAGCGCGACGGATTTAAACCTAATGAATTGATCGATAATGACGAAGCGCGATACTATGACTTTACTGTGACGATGTACCTTACTATGACGCATATGGTTATAACCATGTACCTTACTATGACGCATATGGTTATAACCATGTACCTTACTATGACGCATATGGTTATAACCATGTACCTAACTATGATGCATATGGTTATAACCATGTACCTTACTATGACGCATATGGTTATAACCATGTACCTAACTATGATGCATATGGTTATAACCACGTACCTTACTATGACGCATATGGTTATAACCACGTACCTTACTATGACGCATATGGTTATAACCATGTACCTAACTATGATGCATATGGTTATAACCACGTACCTTACTATGACGCATATGGTTAAAACCATGTACCTAACTATGATGCATATGGTTATAACTATGACGCGAACTATGACAATTACAGTGATGAAATGACATATGAGATCTCACAGCCTCCATCTGATCGAAAAATTTCTATTAGCCTGTATATACAGAAGAATATTGGATAGAGTTATACTGTAACCCCTCACTAAAGTTGCCTCATATGCTTATATAAGGTATTTGTTAATTAGTGCACAATATTGAAAGGTTTGTAATCGATAACTGATCATTATAGTGAAGGGAAAAATCATGTTGTTTTATTATTATTACCATTTTTGTGTTTGTAAGAATTCTGCTTGAGAAGATATTGATAAATTTACACACGTACCTGTGCTTCGGCAACATTTTTTTAAAGGACTATCGTTTTTATAGGTGGGGTTAAAAACATTTTATCGATAATTTGTCGATAAAATTAATGGTATATGTTGTAATCCCTTAAAGTATCCGACTTAACACAGATCAATGATACAATAACATACAATTTGCCCACAACTTTGCCCGCGAGGTTTTTTTTCTTGATATGAATTATTGTAACAATATAAATCTATGGTCATGGCTATTGCCCGCCACTATGCATTATATTTAACAAAAGTTCAAATCAACTCTAGCAAATTTCAGAGTTTGTCCGTGTGACTAATTAATTGTGGTCGCGAAACAAACCTTATATAGAACTTTTTTAATTGGGCAATCTTAAACCCAAATGGATGGTGGTTACAGGTCAATTGTACACACGGCACAATAATGTTTCTCTTTTTGCCTCGGGTAATATATTGGCCTCACTAACATGAAATATCTAAATACAAATTCATAACCTTAAGTTCAATAACACAGAATTCTCCATCCAAAGTTTCATCCCCTTTTTCACCCCCTAAGTCATCCCTGTCAAAAAATCATAAGGAACAACATATTTATTTTATATGAACTATCTAAAAACATATTATGTGCAGATATATAAGTTCAAAACAAAGGACTTTAATACTAACGTTTTTTCCTATTTTTATTGTTATTAATTAAAAAAAAAAAACAATATTAAAAATATTTAGTGACACTTCTGCTGAAAAGAAAACAATGATTTTGGCCTATTTGGGGGTGTGCACCACCCTCCCTCCCGCATAAAATGCTAATAGGAAGAATACAAAATAAAAAACACAAGAAACCCCAATAAACCAAGTGATGTACTCGCCGTTAGCTCAGTTCAGCAGCTTATGCTGTTAAAAAAATTAGACTATTAATCTGTCCGACTCAGCAAGACTCGTTCGAGTTAAGTTTCATTCATAAATCTATTGTTATTTTTTGCGCTGATGCGGACGGGTTAACTGATGTAGACACAGCTAGAATAGTTTATTTTAGTTATTTCCATAGCGTTATGACTTATGGCATACTGCTCTGGGGATGTTCTGCAGATATTAATTCTATTTTTATACTGCAAAAAAGGGCTATACAAGCGATCTACAGTTTGGCTCCTAGAGTTTCCCTTAGACAGAAATTTAAAGACATAAACATTTTTACTGTTGTCTCTCAGTTTATCTATGAAAATCTAATGTATGCAAAGAAAAACATTAACAGTTTTGATAAAAGGAGTGATGCTCATTCCATCAACATGCGAAATAAGCACAAGCTATCCATACATGTAACGCATCTCCACAGAATAAGTCATTCTTTTATGGGACAATGTATACGATTCTATAATAAAGTTCCCAATGTTATCCGAGATTTGCCTATTATTAAGTTTAAAATTACTATTAAAACTAAACTCTGTCAAAAAGGTTATTACAAAATTTCGGATTACTTGGAGGATAAAACAGCTTGGGACTGATCACTCCAGGATCTATCTACTCGTGTACTAAGATGTCAAAGTGTAGCGTGTCTTGCCCTACTGATACAATTATTATGTTCTCTTTTGTAAGGCAACACACTGGAGCTAATATTTGTAGTACCTAAGTAAAAACTATGTAAAAACATCTATATAAAAAGAATGGCCCCGAGTTTCTTGCCTGTTCTTCTCGGTTGGCTCTATGTATTTTGGAACGCGGCGGTAGGCTTTAAAGTACATTATAATGAAAAATTGACGTTCATAAGTGCGTTTTAGATACCTAAATTGAATAAATGATTTTGACTTTGACTTTGTTAATATTGATGCCAAGCCCTTGCCATTCCAGAAGCTTGAAGGCATCTTCATCAACATCTCCTGAGGATGCCTCGTGTAGAGGCGAAACACGTGTCGAATCGGTTTTGGTTGATTTGGGGTTTCTTGTGTTTTTTATTTTGTATTCTTCCTATTAGCATTTTATGCGGGGGGAAGGGCGGTGCACGCCCCCAAATAGGCCAAAATCATTGTTTTCTTTTCAGCGGAAGTGTCACTAAATATTTTTTTATATCGTTTTTTTGATAATGAATTTCCGCAAAGTAACGCCTGAATCAATAAGTTATTAATTAAATATTTATGCACCTTCCAAGTTGCAAGTCTTTATGACCTTCAGTTTAGGCTGTGTGTTGTCTGTCAGTCAGCCAGGACTTAGATTCTTATATACCTATATTGATTAGTCAGGGTGTAGTATTGTACGGATATATATGCACGTTTTAGGTCTAGATAATGGAAACTAGCTTGTTGCCAGTCAAACAATATTAGTTTATTGCCATTAAGAACTACTTCTATAGATATCTATAGAATCTTGCATCTATAGAGAGATCATATGCTCATGATAATGATTTTGCTGCTAAAATGAAAGCACACGGATTGCTGTGTGACAATGATTATTAGGTAGCGGCCAATGAACTGCTAGCTCAGCCAGCAGTGTTTGATGTGCGTGGAACATATACATGATATATATTTTGTGAAGACCTAATACAAATGAGAATATTTGGATGTATGGAGGTTTGTGACTTAATCACGCCAGAACAGTTGAATGGATTTGGATGACATTTGGTATGCAGCTAGATGTGATGATGGAACAACACCAAGGATACTTTTCATCATCATTATCATCACCACGTTGGAGAAACAGCCGGGCGCAGTTAGTGTGTAATAAATTAGTATATAGCTTACCAATGTGTCCAGTAATCATTTCAACTTTATTGACACTGTGCTCATCGTACAGTATGCTTTTGTGTTTGTTTTCTGTGGCGATCACTACACCATTAGAAGCTGGAACATAAAGGAAAAATTGGGAGCATTAAATAAAATATCTAATTAAAAAGAAAATCTTACTCGAACAGACTGCACACATTGAGCATCACTACACTAGAATAAATACTTTTTCATGGGGACCTCATTGAAACATACAAGATAATCACACAAAAAAACAACCTGCCATCTATTCACGAAATATATGTGGTCAAGGAAACGATAAGGTCCACCAGAGGAAACCAGACTGGAATAGCACGAAAACCTTCAAGTACATAAATTGGGCACAATTTCCTTAGCAACAGGACTCAATTGGAACAGATTACCAAATGAAATTGTGACTACAACACAGTTAAAACTTTTTGTATATTGCAGAGTATCCTAGCAGTGTCCACATCAGACATTGCTGGAATGTGCTCAGCATACAGCATGTGCTCTAAAATACTGGATAACTCCTCATAACTATGTATGTAACATTAGGGCTGGCATGTTTGTGACAACTAAAATCCCTTAAAAACAGAATAAATAAGAATAACTGGCTATGAATAAATAAACTAACTATAATAATGCATCAAAGGTCGCACGGCCAGACACGATAGAAATTTCATTGTTATAATGATGACTCTTGAAGGGATAAGTGAACATCCAAAGTGAAATTAATGACTTTCGATACTGTGTGATATAGACACATCAGCATTTGATGCTTGTCTATCATCATCATCATCATCATCGCAGCCGTATGACGTCCACTGCTGAACATAGGCCTCCCCCATGATTTTCCAAAAGGACCGGTTGGAAGCGGCCTGCATCCAACGTCGTCCTGCGACCTATTGTCTTTATACAAATAAATAAAATATGTAGGTATATATACAAAATTTCATGTTATTGGCCAAATGTGCCTCCCAAACTATGGCAATAATTTGTCTGATGAGCAAATATATTTGTTGTTGGGTATTGCATTCTTATCTGTTAACCACACACGTTGGAGTTCCTGGAAAAGTAGGTTGATTTCTGCGAAACCTATTGTATTATTGGTCAAATACGGTAAATGAATGGTTTTTTATTATTGAGTTATCCGACTCACATCCCCACACTAGAATTTCTTGCATCACAGTAGGCATGGACAACATAAACCTGTTGACTCTCAATTCACCATATTTGACCAATAATACAATATATACCCAAAAAGATTGTAACCTTTTTTAATTTACCATACTGGGTCTGTTTGCTCAGGTCTATTCAAAATCTGCTCAAGCAAGGTCAATGCAACTTACTCAAAGAGTGGTTAGTAAGAAAATCTGTTATTATTTTGATGTTTATGTGATAATTGACCTGTGGGTGTCAAAAAAAATTAAATTGGTTCACAAATGTTCTTAAAGTTAATGTTATTCTTCCTGTAAAAGGTAACATTTGAAGAAAGGTTTTAGATATCATCCCATACCTATTCAATTGTCTTCTTACATGTGTCTTTGCTATTTATAAACCTGTGTAAATTCAAATAATGAATTTAATTTACACAAAAGAGTCAGTAATTTAAATGAGATTGAAAGTTTTGTCTCACAACTACAGATTAAATGAAAAATTAATCTAGATGGGCAGGTAGCTAAGTCCATAAGTGAACAGGCAGGTTTATATATATTTACTGCACCTTATATGGAATAGGGCTAACGGCAGGCATGACTCATCAACATTTCTTCTTAATTTTTCCTGTAATATCAAACAACTCCACCAGTAGGGGCACAGGACGGTAGAAATTTTTATTGTATATTACCACCTCATTGGGGGCATCCACATTTTGATTGATATTTTAGAAATAACTTAATCCTTTTATGCATCCGTTGACATTTGTTTCCTTCATATATCTTTTGTTCTAGGAGTAAACAGGATGCTAAGTCATTAAAAAGGAATTGTGACGGGGATGGCCCTTCCACAAGCAGTCGAATATAATAATAATTAAGCCACAACCTTTAGTAGACCTGGAGCCATTGGTCTCAATCTGTTTGATTTGCTTGGCATTTAATACAAAACATTTTGTGTATTATGACTTCACATGTTTCAGGTTTTAAGGAGCAGAATTTAAAAACAAGTTTCTAGTTTTCTTTTATGAGTGGCATGTGCGCATTGGCCAATTCCGCCAGAAATAAAGTTTATAGTGAGAAAATATGGTATGGAATGACATAGCATTATCTTAGATAAGTTCTGTAATGGTTTTAAAAGACCATGGTATTTCAGTTATTATTGAAATATTGATTTATGTCTTGAATTCTATCAATTTCTAATAGTATTAAATAGAGCCCTACAACTGGGATGCTAGGATAACCTCTATTATTTACTTACCTTTTATTCCGACGGATGTACCGCCGGCTGCCACAGCGGCTAAGGCATATTCGATTTGAACCAATTTCCCTGAAGGGCTGTGAATAAATAATATAAAACATTTATTTGAGACACAGTCACAGAAGACCTTGCGATACCGGTCGTTTTACGAGTTCTTCGGTTGAAACTTGCAGAAAATACATATAAACACTAATAGAGATTTTTTTAAATGGTTAGCATGATCGAAAACACATAGGTACTTTATTTTTTACCTAAAAGTTGTAAGAGAAAAGCTGTAACGTTCAGACGCCATGATTACAAAGCAATTTGACAAATATTGTAACCAAATTGTAGCTGTTGCGCTATACGTCAAAATATGGTAGAATGTGTTTTTGTTTATGCGTGGACTCGTACGTTTGTGCAGGTTCGTTTAGCTTTTAGGTTGTTACATATATAATGCAATAAATATTAATTAATAGGAATATGAAATAAACAGTACGGTCCCAATCAAGCCATAATCGATTTCAGCGCGATAACAGTCGGCCCCTTTCACCGTGAGCGTGATTACGATGGCCCACGCAAAGTCAAAGTCAAAGTCAAAATCATTTATTCAATTTAGGCATCAAAGACGCACTTATGAACGTCAATTTTTAATTATAATGTACTTTAAAGCCTACCGCCGCGTTCCAAAATACATAGAGCCAACCGAGAAGAAGCGGCAAGAAACTCGGGGCCATTCTTTTTATATAGATGTTTTTACAATGTTTTTACTTAGGTACTACAAATATTAGCTCCAGTGTGTTGCCTTACAAAAGAGAACATAATAATGGAATCAGTAGGGCAAGACACGCTACACTTTGACATCTTAGTACACGAGTAGGTAGATCCTGGAGTGATCAGTCCCAAGCTGTGTTATCCTCCAAGTAATCCGAAATTTTGTAATAACATTTTTGACAGAGTTTAGTTTTAATAGTAATTTTAAACTTATTAATAGGCAAATCTCGGATAACATTGGGAACTTTATTATAGAATCGTATACATTGTCCCATAAAAGAATGACTTATTCTGTGGAGACGCGTTACATGTACGGATAGCTTGTGCTTATTTCGCGTGTTGATGGAATGAGCATCACTCCTTTTATCAAAACTGCTAATGTTTTTCTTTACATACATTAGATTTTCATAGATAAACTGAGAGACAACAGTTAGAATGTTTATGTCTTTAAATTTCTGTCTAAGGGAAACTCTGGGAGCCAAACTGTAGATCGCTCGTATAGCCCTTTTTTGCAGTATAAAAATAGAATTAATATCTGCAGAACATCCCCAGAGCAGTATGCCATAAGTCATAACGCTATGGAAATAACTAAAATAAACTATTCTAGCTGTGTCTACATCAGTTAATAGTCTAATTTTTTAACAGCATAAGCTGCTGAACTGAGCCTACTAGATTTTTTTTTAATTTGGGGACCCCATTGCAATTTAGCGTCTATAGTAATTCCTAAAAAGACTGTTGATTCCAGAAGGTCCAACCCTGTTCCATTCAATTGTATATTGGATTCTACTTGTCTCACATTTGGTGTCGAGAACTTTATATAATTAGTTTTCTTCTCATTGCGGAGAAGATTATTTGTATTGAACCAATTCACAACTTTAGCTAATGCATTGTTAACATCGTCATAGTTTAATAACTGCCTTTTAATTTTAAATAACAGTGAAGTGTCATCTGCAAAAATTACAATCTCGTGATTGTTCTCTACATAATAAGGTAAGTCATTAATATAGATTAAAAATAAGAAAGGCCCTAGTATTGAACCTTGTGGAACGCCCATTGAGATTATAGAGCCGGGCGATTTTTTACCATTTATATCAACCCTTTGAATTCTATCGTTTAAATATGAAGTCAACAGGTTGAGAGCCATGTTCCTAATACCGTAGTTTTGTAATTTCCTGACAAGTATATGTCGGACACAGTCAAATAGCCTTAGATAAGTCACAAAAAACACCTAAGGCATCCTGAGAGTTCTCCCAGGCATCAAACACATCTTTTATAAGTTCTATACCTGCGTCTATAGTAGAGCGATTCCTTGTAAACCTATGATGGAGATTTTTATGGAAAATTTTGTTAGCACTAAAATGAGTTTCTAATTGATGTTATATATTTTTTCGAAAATCTTACTTAGCTTAGGTGGTACAGCAATAGGCCGAAAATTTGTTGGATCGGTAGTACTACCAGAATTGAATAAAGGAACCACTTTACTATGCTTCATTAGGTCAGGAAATACACCACTTGCAACACAACTATTAAACACAGCTGCTAGATTGGGTGCAATGATATCTATAATTGAAGAAACGTTCTTTACAGAAAGACCCCATAGGACTGCCGTTTTTTTTGCATTAAGACTTTTGAAACTGCTTACAATATCTTTGCAATTAACTGCTGGAAATTTAAAAGTTGTGTCACATTCAGCTACACTTTGTTTAAGTAAGATCTCAGCCGAAATGGAGGAAGATTTTAGAGTTTTGGTTGTTAAAAAAGGAATATTAGTGAAGAAATTCTCAAAATCGGCCGCTACCTCCAAATCCGCTCAATCTGACACTTATATAACTCTAATGAAATGACTCTGTTTTTAATTATTGTCGTTATACTCATATGTCGATCTTTACCTCCAAATATCTTGGTAACGTGACACTTTAGTTAGGGTATCATGTTACTTGACATTTTTGTTCGTCTATGTGTCTTTTATCCATACACACCACTTTAATCGTGCGCCGCGATTACGATATGGCAGCTTCCATAAAAAGAGGTTCAAACCGTTAATTTGTTTTTTTTTTACCCAGCTGTATTCTCTGTTATCGGAATGAGAGCTATGACAGCGCGAGTGTCATGTGAAGCCATTTCTGGCCTCACTTGACGGCTTACATTTTGCGAGCGAACTAGGTTTCTGTAGGTAATAATTCTATAGTCGCGTATTATTGGCTGTACATTAGGGTTGGTAGCTGTACATTGGCTGTACATTGTACATTATTACAAATTACGAATTAACTATGCTAATCCACGCGTAACGAAATCCTAATCAAACTCGGATTACGGATTGTTGAATTTGGTATTGCACCAACGTGAAACAAATTAGAATTAACTAATCCTGATAAATACCACCATTGCAAAATTAATTGAATGAATGACGAATGACCGATAGGTTCAATAGTAAAGCGGCCAAATTCTGAAGTGATTTATCACTGTATTTCTATCTCTTTTAGGTATAAAATAAATCAATATATCTCTCTGTTTAAAACTTAGTAGTTCTTGATATTTTTCATTTTGTAGGGCTAGACTTTTCGTCATGGCGATTGGCGACAAAAATGTTTATCTGTCTGTATTCACTATTCTGAAAGTAAAGTAATACGTAAACATACATCGAACCTATTGGCGTTCTAATCTGTTATTGCAACGTTGATTAATTGATTTCAGTTTTCATGGTGTCGGCCAAACAATTATATGTAAACAAAATTATATAAAATTCGTATCAATTAAATTTAATATAAAATGTAAATTACATTCAAACTACTACGGAATTAAACATGGAAAATAAACAACCAAAACGAAGTCGAGCATCACTACACAGATACCAAGCCAGCGAAGCCGCTGGCGGGTCAGATAGCCATTAATAAAAGAGACAATATATTGGTCGAAGATTAGCTTGTAATAGACAGATGTGAGATCATAGTAATGGAAAAACTGTGAGTAGATGTAATGTAGATATGAAGCATAGTATGTTGTCACTCACATCAGCGTAGACACTTTAGACCCAGTGCCAATACCTACTGGATGCTCCGAGCCTAAGCCTTTAAACATACAATTTATACCAGACAAAAATTTCAGTCATTGTTTTCGAACAAGTTAATAGATATGTACAAAGGTAGTTACTTTATTACCTATTAGAATTGTACGTCATTTTGTCCTGAATCCTCTGCAACAAAAAGTCGGCGCTGGTTTTATGTAGGCGAAACCTTCGATGAAAAGCATGCTCCCGCATTGTTGTGTAATTATCAGTTCTCTCTAATACAGTTCTATTAAAAAAAACTGATTCTAGAAAACTTAATATTTCTTCATCACCGTCGCTAAATGATACATCAGTTAAATCAGCCATTATCAAAGAAAACCAAGATTTTAGTTTCAACAACAATCTGAATACACTTTGAAAGTTTGAACAAACCGGCGCTTTTTTCCCACAGCCAACAGAGCCAGACCCCAGATTCTCCATGACATGACATCTTTTGTTTACAGCTAGAAATAACTTAAATACCTAGGTATATGGCAGCACTGCATTGATCTTTGATTAGAGACTTTAATTCACCATTTATATAGGATTAAATTTGACAGAAGATAACTCTAGTTTAATCGCAGATTTGTGTTGGTGCAAGACAATTTTAAGACCTAATCGAGGATTAGGCATTAACACATGGATTAATTAGTTGGCGCAAGAGGGCCTAAAGGGACTCTTATTTTAGAGTTAAAATCATAGAGATTTTTTTTATAGTTACAACCATAGAGGTTAGGGTATGTATAGGTACTGGATACAACTTAATAAGAAAAATTACCGGCAACAAAAGTTTCAAAACACGCCGCTGGTTGCGCTCCCTGTAGGAATTCTGTAATTAAAACTAAAGGTGTGTTTGTTTAGCTTATGCGGGCATTGGTGGCGTTGTTATTGATGGTTTTTCTGTTATAGCGTTCGTAAAGCTCAAAAACGTTATTTTTGCCATTTTTGCCCACAACCTGTTCGAACGCTCAACTGAGCATAAGACCTAAAATCGCATGATTATGCTGTCAAATACATAGTTGTCAAAAAACGATCACAAACAACTATGTTTCCGGACCTGGGTCAAATATTGCTCTTTTTTAGCTTTCTGAACCCTGAACAAAAAGGTTGAACAAACCCACAGATTCCCGATCCAAACGCCCCTTGTGAGCGTTTTTTGCGTTATTTTCGCTAAAAATGCTCACCGTGACAATGCTGTTACAAATTCAGGATTAAACAGTGCAGTGCCGACCCAAGTACAAATACAAAACTGCACTATTATTGGATAAACAATACAAAGCAAGAAATCTGTACAGAAAAAGGCAATCGTTATTGAATATTTTATTTTAATCTAGATATGATTATGATAAATTAAGGTTAAGAAATGATAATTTATTGTAACATTCACGTAAATAAACCTTCTATTAAAAATTCTTGTATTAAGGTTTTATTTGATACCTAACAGCCCAGATTTTCTTCAAAAATCTTTTATTATTAATGTGAACATTTGTTCCATGCATTAAAAACATTACTGATATTTGTTTCACATAATTATGAATAATATGTACGTATTTACAGTTATTTAATGCATATTAATTTATTGTTAGGTACTTACCTAAATAACAAAATGAAAGTGTTTAATTAGAAATTGTAATCATGCATGTTTTAAGCTATTGCATAGCTAATTTATTGATTCAGGCGTTACTTTGCGGAAATCCATTATCAAAAAAACAATATTATAAAAAAATATTTAGTGACACTTCCGCTGAAAAGAAAACAATGATTTTGGCCTATTTGGGGGCGTGCACCACCCTCCCTCCCACATAAAATGCTAATAGGAAGAATACAAAATAAAAAAATAAAAACACAAGAAACCCCAAATAAACCAAAACAGATTCGACACGTGTTTCGCAGTCAGACTGTCGGTCTAGCGCTCGACGAGTCAACATCTCCTGAGGATGCCTCGTGTAGAGGCGAAACACGTGTCGAATCTGTTTTGGTTTATTTGGGGTTTCTGGTGTTTTTTATTTTGTATTCTTCCTATTAGCATTTTATGCGGGAGGGAGGGTGGTGCACGCCCCAAATAGGCCAAAATCATTGTTTTCTTTTCAGCGGAAGTGTCACTAAATATTTTTTAATATCGTTTTTTTGCTATTGCATAGCTTCTATCGCGGGTCTTGAGCGTGGAGACCGAATCCAGAAATTCCGTAACGAAAATAACTATCCCTAACCCTCACTCCGACTCCATCTATCGATGAATAGCAGAACGTTTAATGACTTTTTGTAATATCACGATTGTCTCTTTAGTTCAGCAACTCGCCTCTAGATGGCATTGGTTAAATAATTATAATTGCATAAGTTGATTTGGCATCTATCGATGAATAGCAGAACTTTTAATGACTTTTTGAAATATCACGCTTGTCTCTTTAGTTCAGCAACTCGCCTCTAGATGGCATTGGTTAAATAATTATAATTGCATAAGTTGATAAAAACAGCTATGCAATAGCTTTACCGCGGCAGTCTCCGAGTGCCACACGTCTTTTTTAATCGTCATCTCACAAATTGATTATATATAATATACATATACAGAACAATATTTTAATAGATTAGTTAGGAACGCCTCTTGCTACCTCGATATCATTATCATCCCTATTTATCGATATCGATACTGGCGCGCTCGTCTTCGACGTCACTAATGCGTTCCATGTCACTAATGTCACACATGGAAGACGAGCGTGTGACTATGATCCGCCAAAGGATGGCACTTAAAAAATTTAACTTCACACCCCGTTCTTTGCTTTAGTGATTTCCATCTCTCTTTAGATATAGTATTAATATATGCATGAAATATGCCGTGGTCCGTTTTGCGATAATTTTGCTCACAGTGCTATCGTCTACCAAAGCTGGTCCGAGACAAATATCGCGATTTTGACAGCTCGTGGCACTGTAAGCGTGTTGTTAATTCGGACCAGAGTTGTAGCAATAACGAACCATTTGCGCGCGAAAAACAAATTCATTAAAATATCGTGCATAGTGTGAAGGTTAACTATGTGGTGTGTGGATTAAAAATAAATAATGGAATGGAAGGACCGACTTTTACAACTTTTACATCATAAACAAGGGACACCAGTAAAGACATTGTAGAAATAAACAAACACCTGTCACTTTTGACAAAACGCTCACGACGATTATGGTGTAGAGCATGGTTCATGTAATCGTCAATATGGCGGCAGTTACGACGTCATCGATGACGTAGCGTGGGCCATCACGGATGGATTATGGCTCAATTGGGACCGTACTGATAGTCTTTGATAGTCTGATTAATCTATGCTGAGTACATTTAGCATCTGTTAAACATAATATTCACAGACAACAACAGACGACGGTTAAATGTACTACAGTCCCACCATCTTATCTGTTCAGTTGACAGCGTCGCTAGTGGAGAATTTGGTATTGCCATATAAGAAATTCACCAAGAAACAAAGGTAATTAAAACATGTCTTGCAAGTCAGTCTATAGATATCATTAAAATTTAAGAAACTACAATATCAATCATACAAAGCCTAACTAACATAGTATAGATTCAATATGGCTTAATTATAATTACCAGCTTCGATCACATCGTCACTTACCATCAGGTGAGATAGTGATCAAACAGGTCAAAATTTGCGACAGGCTCACAAATAAATAAATATAACATATAGCTATGAATCTTATTAACTACATAAATAAACAATAATGCGGCACAATAGGATTTTATTTATATTTTATAAAAATAATTGTGGTCATGGTCTCTGAGCTCAAGCGGCCGCACTCCAGGAATTCCGGTCGATGTTCCTGAACCATCTGCTGATTCCCACAATTCATCTTCGGAGTCACTCGAATCGCTTTCACTGTCACTCTGTAATTGAATGATAAAAGGTTCATCTAAATACGCATCTTTTTGTCTGTATTCATTTTCAATTTTTTTTACATGATCGCAATGGTTTTTCCACTCTGCCTGTGTGATTTTGCGGAATGCATCTTCAATCAATTGAGGCATATGTGCACTTGATTTTCCGATATTTTTCTCTGCTACATTCCTCTTCATCGAGCTCCATATCATTTCAATTGGATTCAAATCACAATGATAAGGAGGCAATCGAGGAATGTCATGACCATGGCTTTTCAATATGTTGTCAATTTCATATTCAGGTGTAGGTTTATTTCTTTTTATTAACTCGTAAAGCTGAGGCGTTGTCATTTGTTCGTAAAACTCGACCTTGTTTTCTACCAGCCACTTTTGCATATCAGCTTTAGTGTGGTTTGAGTTAGGACACCTATTTACGCAAATACTATGATATGGCGCATTATCCATCACAATAAGTGTGGGTTGACGCAGATTTGGCAGTAATTTTTCAAGAACCCATTTTTTGAAATTACTATTGTTCATCTCGTCATGGTAGTCCCCACTTTTTGTATTTGATTTGAAAACGAGAAGGGCATTTTCGACAAAACCTTCTTGTCCGCCAGCATGAACAATGATCCACCTATTTCCTTTCGAAACTGGTTCCAAATCGCCGTCAACTTCAGGACCTTGCCAACATTTGCCAGTTGAGTGAGACGAGTGTATGTAAGTTTCATCTAAATAAACAACAGGCTTTTTTTCTCCTCGCTCATTTTCCTTAATTTTATGTAGATAGGATGCCCGCCAGGCAACTACGTCGTTGCGTTCACACAGCACTTTTCTATTCGATTTTGTTTTTTTAAAACGAAACCCTATTTTGTGGAGCAATTTTCGAAGAGTTTCACGTTTTGCTTGAAAATTTATGTCTTCCCTGAGAACAGTCAGTAACTTTGGTAAGGTCGGAATTTCTTTTTTTACTGAATAAAACTCATGTATCTTTCTTCTTATAACACCAATGTCAAAATCATCAATATCCAGTTTCCCTGTTTTTCTTTCCCTTTTCTTGCCAGGGGTAGAAATTTTTGAATTAGTTTCTTGAGCCTGTTTTTCTTCATTGATTAATTTGTAGACAAACCGTTCTGAAACACCTGTAACAAAAAGAACAATTTAATATTTTATAGGTTTTTTTAATGAACAACCATAAAATAAAATACAGCAACCGCTTTAAAAAGTTAACATTACTTTCAGATTGTTTCCGACCAATCAGGATAAATAATAAACAAAATTTTGACTACGAAATCGATTTCGAAATAATTACTGTGTGGACCACCTAAAAAGTATACCTTTCAACAAAAAAAAAAACAAATTTAAATCAATCCACAATAATAATTGACGGAGATGTCGGTGAACATACATAAAAAAACATGCAATCGAACATAGCAATAACATAGCAGGATAATTATTATCCTGTTTTTTAAAGTCGGTTAAAATATACTCAGGTGGCAATTTTATTTGAATATGTTTAGCTTATTTTATATATTTTAAAATATAATCACCAGCTATAAAAATGATTTTTTTTTAAATGAGTGATTAAAATTTCCATATCTGGCTACACTGACCTGTCGCGGCAGCAACGCGTTCATTCAGCTTTTCAAATGGTATTAATGGAGCTTGGAGGCGTTTCTCTTCTTTCATAAAAAATAAAACTTTTAAAATAATTAGCCGTGCATCACTTTTGAGAGGTTTCGGCATTTTATTTGCTTTTTTCACAATGAAATCAATAAAATAACACGGGAGCACTCGCACTAGACATCAACTGACAGTGGAATGACGTTTAGAAAATGGCGGCTGACGCGGCTGTAGTTCCCATTTCGCCCTCCTGAACAGTTAAGTTGGTGGCACTGTACCAGCGTTACCAGAACGTTACTTTCGTACGTTACTTTCGCCCCTCTCATGTTACCTCCATATTCCACGACATGAAATGTTACTTTTACTAGTTACTAGTTATTATTCTGTGCTTTTACGTTACTCAAAGACGTTACTTTTAGGACTTCATAAAAATATTCCAGTAAACATAAACAATAATCGTGAAACACGTCAAAGAAAGTTTTTATTGGTCATATTGGCGTGCTTCATAGTTTTTGAGACTTGACACATATCTTTACTAGGTACATTAAATATCTTTTGAAATTTATAACCGACCGAGGTGTACATTCTAATCGATATAGAAGCTAAAAGTATATTACTTTTGGTGGTTGTCTGTCTCTCTATTGTACGCTCAAGACCAAAACTACGAGACAGATATTGATGATACTTAACACAGGGACAACTCATTTATTTATATACTTTAAGTAAATTAATTTATAGTTAAGGTTTAATAAAAAGTTTTATCAGTAGAATAACAACGTCAAACACTCTGTAATGGTCAATAGCTAGGATAAGCTTATTTCTTTGTAAATTTTTAAATTCCGGTGGCGCAAGCTACGAGTGTTCGCGTCGGTCACTAACGCTCAAGAGAGCTCATTGTCTTTTCGGGTTTTAAACATTTCTTTTTATTTTTGTATTTCAATTTAAGTAAGTAAAATGTTTTTAGATACGTACATACATAACGTCACGCCCATTTCCCAGAGGGGAAGGCAGTGTCCACAGATTTCCACTTGCTACGATCCTGGGATACCTCGTTTGCTTCATCTACTTACATCACATTTTGCATACACAATCGAATTTCGTTTGTTTTTGTTTTCTTATATGACTCCCTAGAAGTTATAAAGACCCATTTACATATATTTATTTTGTGATAAAAATAGTCTAATGTTATTTTACATACCTACTAGAATGTATTCGTAATCGTAATATGATAGGCAATTGGCACTAGATTCAAGCCACTTAGGTATACAGAAAATTATGTAGGTACCTACTAATTAAGAATGTGACACGTATTTTTTCTTTTTTGAAAACCTGCCCCTATGTATGTGCATTAAAGTCCAGAAATGTATACTTAATGTAGACAAAATATTATTGGCGCGATTTAGTATAAACATAAATATACCTACTTTAATGTAAAAATTAACGAAATACATGCTATTTTTAAACACACCGTATCAAATCGTTTCGCTTTTGTATCCTCGAAGGGGTAGGAACCTGTGTTTTAAATACCTACGTTTCAACGGATATGTTTTTGTGAGATTCTAACGCGGCCCTATTCCAGGCTCCGGTCTTGTATTGACAATTACTGTCCAAAAATATCCATATCCATAATGATCTGGACTTCGAGCATTGACATTCCAATACAGAGCTTCCACCACCTCACCAAAACCAAGCAAGGGTCAGCTAGTAGTTTATCATAGGTATAATATTATGTCTTTTTTTGCTTTTTCCACATTACTTACATGTAACTTTCCTCGTGAAAATGTTACCACAGAACAATATTACCGGGGGGAATGTTACTTTCACTGCGGTCCCAATTGGCTATAATCGATATTAGCGCGATAAAAGTCGGTCCCTTTCACCGTGAGCGTGATTACGATGGCCCACGCTACGTCATCGATGACGTCTTAACTGCCGCCATATTGACGATTACATGAACCATGCTCTACACCATAATCGTTGTGAGCGTTCTGTCAAAAGTGACAGGTGTTTGTTTATTTCTACAATGTATTTACTGGTGTCCCTTCTTTTTGATGTAAAAGTTGTAAAAGTCGGTCCATCCGTTCCATTATTTCTTTTTAATCCACACACTACATAGTTAACCTTCACACTATGCACGATATTTTTATGATTTTTGTTTTTCGCGCGCAAACGGTTCGTTATTGCTACAACTTTGGTCCGAATTAACAACACGCTAACAGTGCCACGAGCTGTCAAAATCGCGATATTTATCTCGGACCAGCTTTGGTAGACGATAGCACTATGAGCAAAATTATCGCAAAACGGACCACGGCATTTTTGAGCAGTCTCATGTTACATTTGACCTGCCACTGGCAGCACTGTGTAGTGTGTACTGTACTACGTACATTGTGCTATCGTATCGTCCTGTTTTTAATTAATTTAAAATTTACGTATTTTAGGCTGAAAACGTGCGTAAACACTGGAGCGATATGTTGGCCGGCCTTCGAGGAGTATCCCCTGCGTCCGAAGCCATGTCTGACAGTACACTGGAGCGCAACCGCGCTGAAAAAGCCTTAATTACCAAGACTCCCACCCAGAGCCAGGTTTACCTGAATAAAACGAGTAGAGTTAAGAATTACTCTGATAAAAATGGGAATGACGTTACTAAAGCGGTCCATAAAGGCAGGAAGACGTTCGCATTCTGGACTCTCGTGTGCTTGCTGTTTGTGTTAGCGATTGGGAATTTGATTCTTACATTCACTATTTTGGCTGTCCTGAGACTTGGACAAGGTACGTGTTAAATTTGCCTTAGTTTTACTGTCATCATATCACTAGTCACCAGCTTTTAATATATTTGAACCTCTTGCAAAAAGAAACCTGTATAGCATTTAGCTCATCACCTATTGGTTATTGCTTTGTCTTTTCTTATAGGCAGAGCTGCCTCCGCTTTAAGGATTACAGTATATAAATTAATATTTCATGTCAATGTAAGATGACTTGAGGGTTGGGCTACCAGATCTCAGGATTTTTGGAATTTTCAATAATTGCAGTACCTACATGATTAATAAAAGTTAAACAAAAGCGGTGAGGGGCTGGGTGTCTGCCACCCCGCTGTGTGGGATGTGCGATGCATGAGTGAGATGCTCGAGATCCGCAGTGTATAAAAACAATAATAATATGAGATTTTTAAATTATTTAAGTATGTTTGAGAGAACATTATCAAACTGCAAAAAACCTCAGGTTTTTCAATGGAAATCAGGCCTTCTCTCCGGACTTTTGATTGTTTTATCAGGTAACCCTACTTTACACAACAGGAACTTTTTTTGACAGGCAGGAGTACAAGGCAGTTACAGCAAAGCAAAGTTACCCATTAATTTAAATCATCAAAAAAACAAATCATATAGGTAATATAACACAACTACAATACAAAGTTTTGTAGTAGTAGTAGTTACTACTTCATGCTTCAACTTTACTTCTTGGTCGTTTGGTTTATAGCTGTCTCATATATTTTTATAATAGTATGCACCAGCAATTAATATAAATATAACATTTTCAGGAAATACATTATATCTTTGATACTGATCAAAATCTTAAAAATTAATAAAGTTTTATTTTCATTGCTCACAATAGCAAAACAATCCTTGATTTAGTTACTAGATGAACAAGACTAGCCCTGATGTTTAGTTCCACTCCCACCTATACCTGTTTCAGTGTTAACCAGAGCTATTAAATTGTGCCTATCACCCTTAGACAGCTCTTCTAATTTCACTATTTTGCTGAACTGAAAATTCCATCAGCAGAAAAAATTTGTACCTTCCAAAGTAACCCTCCCTCCTCCCCAGGCATGGAAAGCATGGAATTCCTCCCTGAACACAACGCCATCAAGTTCTTTGGAGCCACAGACCTGGATCATGTTTACAAGAGGGACGGGCTGCTTGAGAGCTTCCGAGATGAACCCATGAGTGTTACAAGTGAGAATGGATCTGTGGTCTTCAATTTGCAGACTAGGTAAAATAATTAACTCTTTAGTGTCCTAGAATAGCAGATGACCCACAGGGCTATTATGTATCTCAGTTGCTAACAAATGTTGATTGAAATGGTGGATAATGGCGGCTCTGTCAGTTTTGACAACTCCAGTCAATGATGTTAATATAAACTGAGGTAGATATGCCTTACTGCGCTCGGCTTGGCGACATCAACACAAGCTAGTTGTCTTGAGTCAACTTAGTTCCAACCTGTTTGGCAAAGACGCAGCATGTGTACTACATTTAGGAAAAAATGCCTTATGTGTTAGAAACTGCAGAATGTATACTGAAACAAGTGTAAAAAACAAGAATGAATGAAGAGGAAGATCTTTTCATTTGATGAATTGTTTTTCTATGTTATTTATCAAAAACAGAAAATCAAAAATTGTATTTTTATTTAAAATAACTCCTGCGACATTGCCACTTTGCCACCCATGAGAACGAGACAAGTAGCAAGCTACAGAGAGAACGAGTCTGTCATTGGCGGTCGAACGGTCGGTCACAGGCGAACGTTATTAATGATATATTGATCCCTTTCTGACAACTAGATTCATATAGCTTCGTGCCTCTTTTAATCTTGTCAATGTAGTTAATGTCGTTGTGCGAGTTGTGTACTTTAGCTATAGGTAGGTATAGCATAAAATTTGCCATGTTTATACTTCATATTCAAGGAGTAAAACGCCTCTATTAGTCATTCTCATTGACTCCAGTAAGCAAAAATGTTAGTAAGTTAATGAGTGGAGCTGACAAAACTGACAGAGCCTCCATTTTTTGTCAATTTCAATGAACATTTGTTAGCAACACATATATACAATACATATATTATAACACATATTATACAATACATAATAGCCCTACAGGTCAAGCCACCAGCCATAGCTTTATCCATTTTATATGGTAGTAGTATTTCCTTTTTATAGATTATGGTAAAAGGTTGTTTACAGGTTCACTATGGCACTGTAAAAGTCAAAAATGGAAATTCGAAAGTGTTTTTGTTGTTTGGCTTTATTTTTGCTTCTTAGTTGCTGAACTGATTTTAATGAAACTTGGCACAGATATACGGACAAGACATACATTATATGTAATGTATGTCTTACCCATACACTTGGTATATTTGCAGTACATGTTAATGACCCACACATACCTCAAACTGGGTGCGAACGAGTGCCACAGCTACCTAGTTGTAATTGATAAGTACAATAAAAGTATTTAAGGCATACATATCAGGTCCTCTGTTCTGTTATTAACTGAACATCACATTTCTCCTTAAATAGTATTTGTTCCTTCTGGACCTGTATATGAACCACTGACCTATGGATTAACTTCACATTTCCCCGTACATCATGTAGACTGGTACAAACAAATTAAGCTTATCTTATCTTATAAGTGTGTTGTTTATGGCTCAGAGGATATACAATCATTTAACAAAAGAAGTCCTTGACATCCAATCGACTAAACTATTTCAAAATAAAATTAAATGTTTCTTAATTGACAAAACTTATAACAGTGTAAATGACTATCTAACAGAAAAATTCAAGTGACTTTTTAATATATTGTACTTTATCATTATGTTATTTCCACAATAATACTTTATTTTTATGACATTACAATAATAATTTCTTTTTTATATATTTTAATATTTTGATTTGTAATCATTAACTTCATAATGAGTTGCATACCTCATTTATAAATATGGTGCTCTATAATCAAAACTTTTCTATCTGTATATTTTCTTGTGTCTACCCATATGAGCAATTAATAAATTAATTTGAATTTATCCCGGGATACATTCTTGGGAAAACTATGCCTGCGGCCGCAGACTCGGGCTAAAAACTGGTATCTAGCCGTCTTAGGCTAAAGAGCTGTCAAAATAGCCCCTAGGCCTAGACATAATTAATTATTGCACAATTTCTAGTGTGTTAAAGGCAGGCTGGCTGTGCAAAGTTTGATCCCTGGCCATGGATGTATACACACTTTTATACATTTGGTTTGTAACTAATTTTATCACATCAAATGATGAATCACTCCACTGGTATAAACTTGCTTTTAGTTGGTCAAACTATTCAAGTGTAGTATTGTTTATCTGAACTTTTATGTGTAGTTCGGAAAGAAACCGAAACAACTAGACATTGGACGGGTTAATTAACGTTTACAGGTTAACGTTTTTACTCCATACTATTTTATGACATAATTGCTACAATTTTTAAAATTTATTTGACATACGAAATTAAAATTATGTTTATATGTATTATTATTTCATGTTTCGTATTAATTATTATTCTTTGTAAACATCTTGTATGCTTGTTAGCGGATCTAGTGAAATTATTTAATTTTAACATCACATGTTTATGTACTACCTAGATCCACAAGGTTCCAATAAATGATTAATTGACGAATGTGGCACCAGTGGGCCTAGCACAAATAACAGCGTCAATGTAACGTGTCATTAACGTGAAACAATACAAACTGTCATTTATCTAGGGCAACTGTGACACAGATAACTCAAAGTTTGTACGCGTGACGTGTTGACGCCCTTTGTACGAATACTTTGTGCAAATTATGCTACGGTCTCTGTCCAGATGCGAAACGTAAAAGATGAGGAAACCCGAATAACTGTAGGTGGTGGTTAAGTTATATTTGACAAGGAGTAAGTATGAGCATACAGAGCAGACACGCTCACGAAAAGGTGTCGGCAAGCAGTGGCGGCATGTAGCGGGTCGCCATCTTGCCTCAAATATGGTTGAGGAAGGAGATGGCTGCCACATGCGTCAACTCGTGAACGGGTGCTGTCTGCGGAGACCGGTCTGCTCTGAATGCTGATGCAAACTCAGAAACGATATAGCCCTTATTTAAGTAATTTAACATATAAATCCTATGTCCTCTAATTAAGTATATATTGTTGTCTCTCTTTTAATTGTATTTAGATTCGATAAATTTGCAAAAAAACCTAAAAAATGGCACGGACCATGGAGTAATTTAAAAAAAAGGTGGTGGGCGGGCCTCTTGCTTTAGGGAAATGCTGTTTTAGTTGTTACCATCGCAGTGCCATATTCTGCTCCGAAGCAATAGTGCGCAAGCATTATTGTATTAGTGTGTGAAGAACACTGTAACAAGTGGAAATACTGGGCAATGAGACTCGAAAACCAATGTCCGATGGTGACCAGCGCAGTGGCGTCCAATGCAAAACTACAGCTTAGCTCTGCGTGTCACTGTAACTGGCATGGAAAAGCGTAGTCCATCAGTTGAAAGGCTTGCCAGTCTGGTAACAGAATAATATTAAAAAACCTGACTGTCTGTGCATTTCTATAATTTGTGTATGTCTGTCTGAGCTAAAAAATTTGGCAGTTCCTACATCTGTCGTGTAAGTAAATTGTGGAATGCTTTGCCGGCGTACGTATTGTCTTGCAGCTATGACTCTGGGTCTTTCAAGCGGGGCGTGAAAAAGCACTCCGCAGGTGGCGATTATAACATCATAGGGGTGGCGATTAGTGCAGTTTACGGCTGCACTAATGGTCATTGCTTCTTGATTACATCTTCGCTTTCCAACAGGCGAGAGGGGGGTCACTTTGATGAACCATTATCAAAAAAACAAGTGCAATTTGAAAAATTGTATTCCGACTTCCATTCTATTACTTTGGTAAATATCAGTTATTGGAGTGTAACTCAAAAAGTAATAAACCGAATTTGATAAAATTTACATGGGACCTCACGGGAAGCACCAGCTATCGAAAAAGAATTTTAGGAACCGGTTCACCCAGTCGAAGTTATGAGGTAACAAACATAAAAAAAGATAAAAATATATACAGTCGAATTGAGTACCTTCTCCTTTTTTGGAAGTCAGTAGAAAAACTTTATATGCATAGTGGCCTTCAATTGTAGGTTTTCGGATTAACCACACACGTTGCAGTTCGTGGAAAAGTAGTATGATTTCTGCGAATTCTTTTGTATTATTGGCCAAATATGGCGAATCGCGAGTCAAAGGGTTAAGGCGCGTCCCATAACTAATGCTGCGCAAACATGATATTTATAAGCTATCATGACGTTATTTCCAGGACATTAAACATAATAAAAAATATAATGATAGTCTCTAACAATTTCTCTACGTGTTTTACGTTTATAATATAATTAATATTAATTATTAATTAAGAAATCAATTTCAAAATAAACGATAGAAATTGAGAAAAACAGTGATTACTTGCATCTCCACCCAAACTAAGAGCGCAACTTGTTTTGGAATTTACATTACACTAATTGAATAACCGTTAAAATGTTTTTTTACAGTTATAATTTTTCCAAAGACCTATTTTTATGTTTCTTTTCTATGACAGTTATCGAGACAATTTTAGAGAGCCGTGTGCAGAGGTCACACGTCTATCTATGTCAGCAGTCGCCTCTCGAATTCGATAGTGGACTGTCGACTACCGCTCAGGGGCCTTACTATAAGCCATTAAAGCAGAACTTCTAGAAAACTGCCCGGCTTAACCGTACTATGACAACGTTATAGCAAACCTGCCCAGTCCTGCTGTTCAAGAACCGTTCATCTGTTTTTTGTATGGACGGACGTCATAGTGATACTTTAAATCCGCTCAGATTATCAGCTTAGAAACGTCTAGGTATCTGCAATGTTGGTTATATTAAATTGTTAGAAAGCCAGAGACAACATTATCCGTTCCTTTTGTAGAAAACAATGTTCAAACAGTTTACTTAAATGAGCGTCATGGTATGATTTAATTCAAAACTGTTTAAGCCAGGTTTAAGAACTGCACGGAACTTGCATGATTTGTACAAAGCTGATAGTAAGGCCACAGAACCAGATTGTAAAAGTGTCTACATACGATGCAACCCCGAACGCAACATGCTGTAGCAATCTGCTGTAGTCGCGGTTGTACGTACTCTACACACTTGCAGCGGCGATTACAATTTCATTCCGCGTTGGATCGCCACAGCGTGCGCACGTGAATGAAAATGGCTCAAATGCTGTCCAAATATTAAAAAACGGGTCTTGAAATTGTCTTCGCTGAGTTCGCTGAACTACTACTGAGACTGAGAGACAATAAACATTCATTTTATACTTTGAACATTAATGGATGCACAGCAATACTACAATATATATTATTCCACAAATGTGGCAAGTTATTAATAGATTTCTGAAATTCTTATCAATATAGTTTTTTCTGTAGTATAAAGTTTTGCATCTATTTACATATTTCATTAAATAAAATTCACAGCGACGCTAGCCACGGGCGGCGGCACGATCGCGACTGAGCCCAGATTGCATGCAACCGCACTACTCACGTTACAACGCCGCTTACAATTCGCTGTAACAATTTGCTGGATGCTAGGACGTACGATACGACGTGCAACATGTTGGAAGGGAGTCACAACACGCCTACATACGTTACAATTTGCTGGATCACAGCAGATTGTTACAGCATGTTGCATTCGAAATTGCATGGTGTGTAGAGAGCTTAAAGGTGCTCTGGGATGCGCCTTAAGTATTTATATGATGTATTTTATCAACCTTTTCACCAGACTGTCTCGCTCTGACACGCGTCTAACTGTCAACACATCAGGCGTGTTCATACGCGGCGTAAGCTCAGTGGAGCTCCGCGACGCGGCGGGAGCGGTCGTGTTCTCCACCGCGCCCGCAGCGCTCGCCGCCGGACACAAGTGCAACGTGCCCGGTGACGTCAAAAATCTACACGCAAGGGTGAGGAATGTGATTTAGTGCTGATGGTAGATAGAAAAACTCTTTATTTGCACAATTTGAAAACTTAATACCGACTTCCATTCTATTCAGTTTTTGGAGTGTATCTCCGACCGAATTTGATGAAACTTAAATGGTGCCACATGGGAAGCACCAGCTTTCAAACATAATATATTTTTTTAGGAATTTGTTCACCGAGTCGAAAGTTAGAGGTAACAAACGTAAAAAAAACCAGTCGAATTGAGTACCTCCTCCTTTTTTTGAAAGTCGGTAGAACACATAAAAAGGTGCGTTCAAATTGCTGTGACAGCAAAAATGCACGTGTAAAGCGTTCGAGAAACAAAATGGCGTTAATTTTGCAACTTTTGCTTAGACCCTAATCACACCTCAGGCTAAAATAGTCCTCATGCCTGGAACGTGGGTTGAAAATTTATTAGAATTTTGAAGCTTTGGTCACGGTATGGGATACACCCATACATTACAACGAACTGTCATTTTTGACGGACTGCTCACGGTGATTTCAGTTCGTAGCGTGGTCGTTGAAATCGAAAAACGGCGCCCTTGGTGACGTAATCCATGACGTCATGGGTCTACGTTGTCGCGCTTTCGTTGATTTGGAATCACAATCACAGCGCCAAAACCGATTTGGACTTCAATCGGATGTCAAGGAAGGATAGGTTCGGTCTTCGTAGTAGTTCTTCTGCAAGAACTATTATTGGTTTGAAGGTGGCAAGTGAAATTACTAAGCATCAGACTCAAAAGCCAATGCATAAGGTGGCGAAGGCGACGGCGACCAGTAGGTCTACCACGAGTTTACATTGACACCAATCGATGCTCGATATCGACTGCCGCGAAAAATGTATGAAAAAAAAACAATGCCACCTTGCGTCAATTGTAGAACTAAAATTGACAGCGAGTACGCCAATCACAAGCTTAATAGGTAGTCGAGATCGAGTATCGACTATAGATGACATTTATGTTGCCAACTCATGGTAGCTACAGCTAAAAGCTTCGGGCGGTAATACATCTGTTAGAGAAGGTGTGGTGCATATCACTGGACGCACGACTCATGACTCATCATTCTATTAATAAAACCCTTTCAACCCCAGAATCACTTAACTTACGGTAACATCAAAGGATGTGTTTCTTCGAAAATATTGACAAGAATGTCCTCCCTTAGTTTCACCACTTTTTGGCAGTGACTATTTTGGGAAACCGCATTAAATTTCAAATTCAGATCGTTTATTGCAAATATAGGTTACCTAATAAGTTGTTCCAATTTCTCAGCTATATTCAGCCTTTCGGCATGCAAGAATCATAAAAGTTGCTGAAGGTAGACATGCTTGTTGTGTTTTATCATACGAAAACTACTTTAACTTACATAAATTATAATTTGATCCCTATGTCAATTATGAATTAAATATACAATGTCAAAGTAATAAAATATATACACATTATGAAAGTCAGCAAATTAAGCAATTATAAAATTAAATAATTAATGTGGATAAAAGATAAAATAAATCATTAAGGTATTCATTAACATTATAATACGCTGAAATTTATAGGGAGAAAAATTCCATCCTCGGACGGGATTCGAACGCGCGTTTCTGACTCTCCGTGTCAGACGCCATTGACCAACTAGGCCACTGAGGTTCTGGTCCGAGTATCGAATTTTAACTCTCTATTTGACTAACCGTCTTGCGGGGACGGAGCGACATCTATTGGACAGTTTAACAGTACCATCCAACCGAAAGTACTCGTAGCATTATTTAGAAATACTTAAACTTTCGTATTGACATTGCAGCCCTTGTAATTTTTATATAAAAAACTTTCCAATAGATGTCGCTCCGTCCCCGCTCGATCCCCGTGTCAGACGCCATTGACCAACTAGGCTACCGAGGTTCTGGTCCGAGCATCGAATTTCAACTCTCTATTTGATTAACCGTCATATGGGGATGGTGATGTGGTTAAGGCGTCTGACACATATTGTCTGTTATCTCCATTCAGTTAATTTTTCTCTCTGAAATTGCAATGTTTGGTATCGCTAAGCAGGCTTTAGTGCTTTAAAATAATATAAAAAAATATTTCTTTCCCAGCAAATATCAACCAAACGCATCACAGCTCCAGTAGACGAAGACCTGGTTATCCACTCTGACACATCGACCCACCTCCGAGGAGCTGAAGGCACCCACATGGAATCCAAAGAGCTGTACTGGGCAGCAGATCAGGACATCTACCTTAAAAGTATCAACGGCTCAGTAATATTGAGTGGGAAGGAAGGAGTCTTCATAGACGTTAGGTATCTCCCCATAGCAATGCCCGTGAATAAGACGGATAAGTTTGGTCAAGTGACCGGGCAGTTTAAGGTGTGCGTGTGTATGCCACAAGGGAAGTTGTTCAGAATTGCAGTGCCAACAGGGCAGAAGGTAACATGTTCACATATCAATATGACAGGCGAACTGAATCCTTGTATTTAATGTGCAATTAGATGCAATTTACAATTTGACAATGGGCCCAGTGAAATCATTATAGTATGAAATATAGTGGTTTACCTCTAAATTTCGACAAGTCACTTCTTAAAAACATAGTTCGACAATAGTATATGTCCATATATATGTTCATATCGACAATAATTTTATCCCAAAAATGCTGCGTACCCTTATCGAGGTATAGCCTGATTCTGGCGCTTCGCCGGCCGTTGCCGCGGCACGCTCGCTACGCTCGCTCGGCTCGCGCGTTGTGTTATCACCATTCAACCTAACGCTCGTCGCACCTATCGTGACTTTGCTCTGACTAGATGTTATGTGGGAGTTATTATTTATTATTTATTACTCGGCTATGTTCTGTGGGAGTCATTCATATATGTTCTGTCGAAGCAATGACTTGTCGAACTATGTTTTTTCAAAGTAATTGACTCCAAGTATTGAACTTGTCAAAATTTAGAGTTCTGTCTAAGCTTCACTGTGCCATTGAGGCAATCATCTCATTGAATCATGATGTAAGGAGAACAAGAAATCCCTTGCTTGGTTATACAATTTTTTATTGAATAATTCCGCTGTTTCCCTGGCGCCATCTATCGTATGGCTTAAAAGTTTACATAACCAACAAAATACTTATTGTTGTAACTTGGCGTGCTAGTTCTCAGGGCATTGCAGAGAAATGTTTTGATTCTAATTAAGATTGCTATGTCAATAATATCAGCGGAATGCTGCAGAATTAGTATCTCGAATTTAAAATAAACATGCAACAAAGTATGCGGCGCCGCGTATTAAACGGTGGTAGAGTCAGTTTAAAACGGTAGATTTGTTAGGAATTATACGTGTATCAGTGGATACATTTAATGTAGGAGATATTTAGTTTTGCACATGAGGACTAGGTTTTGAATTTACAATTATGAGGCGCTTTATTTCAGTAGGTATAGAAAATGATGTCAGAAGTTGTCAAGAGATGGCGTTGTCGCATTCTTGTGAACTATGGCAAAACTGATAATTTACTGGAAAAACTCTTCAGCTAACGTTCGAAGATTAACTGATATGATTTGTGATGATGCGGTCGAGGAAGATAGCGCACTAGACCTACATTGTTGGAATGATTGGACCTTAATAGTTTTTGTTTGGAATAACTACCTATAGAAACAAAGTACAGCGCTAAAATGTAAGCGGTTTCAATGAAGCCATTTATGGCTCACTTTGTTTGCACCGTCGGTACCGCTAGCTTTTTGTGCTTTTAATTATTTTTATAATTTTTTTGTTAATATAAATTAATGTATGGAACACATTTCTACCAATCAACCACCTAAGCTTTATGCTAAAACGTTTTAGCAGTATTGGTCTCTTACTATGGGCCTCATTATAAGCTCAAAGTCGCATAACGAGCTATGGAGAGGGCTATGCTCGGGGTTTCTCTACGTTATCGAATCAGAAATGAGGAGATCCGTAGAAGAACGAAAGTCACCGATATAGCCCAGAAAATTAGCCAGTAGAAGTGGCAGTGGGCAGGGCACATAGCATGCAGAACAGATGGGCTATGGGGCTGGAAGGTTCTGGAATGGAGATCACGGACCGGCAAGCGCAGCGTAGGTCGTCCACCGACACGGTAGACAGACGACCTGATAAAGGTAGCAGGACGACGTTAAATGCAGGCCGCTTCCACCCGGTCCTTTTGAAAATACTGGTTGAGGCATATGTTCAGCAGTGGACGTCCTACGGCTGAGATGATGATGATGATTTTACCAGAGGATATAATGTTTGCGTGACGAGGCCAGTAAACACAGCACACATAGCGCGTTTTGATAATACATTGTTTGGAAACTTACCTTCTATATGTAGTTATTCTAAGGATTAGCCTCTGTTTTTTATATAACCGAGTTGTAGCCCAAAGTAAGGCGTAGTTACATTGTGGATATTAATAGTTTGAAATAGAGCAAAGATTTCGACTCCAGTCATTAACCTGTATTAATCATTATCATAAAGTTGTTGATGTAGGAAAATTGCATCATAGGTTCCTGTAATATTAGTAAAGGCATATTCAGACCTACTCCCACCTTATACGAAACTATCATAAATCTGGAGTGTTTTGTAATAAGCTTAGAATAATCATACTTACTATCGTACTCCCACCGACACAAAATGGTCAATCAATTTAATGGTAACGTTGCAATATGACTACTTATATAGATAGACTAGGTATGGGCGTACGAATCTTCAAAAATGTGACATTGCAACAATTAAACTTAGTGTCTAAAGTTATGAAAAAGTATGCGAATTGCGTGAAATATTTTATACTACGTCATCAAAACGTCTATCATATTTCAATAATATTTTAAGCTTGCTATATTGACGTGGTGGTACCAAATTTAATGGTAAGGTTGAAACATGACTGCTTTAAGAGGTGGGAGTAGGGCAAATTCGCCTGGGCGTTATTCGCTAGCGCGAGCGGTAGAGAAATCCGAAAGGGTATGCGTTAATTTCGCTGTTCACACCAGAGCGGATATCGCTAACGCGCTCGGTAGAGATATCCGTTAGCGGGGCGAGGGCAGGAAGCATGTCGCTCTCGCTACTTGCTCCCGCGTCGCCCGGCGGAACTAGTTTCGCAAAACAAGATAAAATACCGCCTCACTAGGCGGTACAAGTTTCGCTGCAGTTATGGAACTTCATACTATTTACCCATCGAGTTCCGCGTGGTATTTTTCGCTACCCACAGCGGTAGCGAATAACGCTCAGGTCTGAATAGCCCTTAAAGGTATTCTAGTCAATTCGCATGTGTAAATAGTTATACATAATATGTTTCGTTTTAGGATTGCTTTGCAATTTTTAGTAAATGAACTTTGTGAAGTCTTGAAGAACGAAAATTGTCGTCGCTCTTTTGTTTATTTTATTTTATTGATGATAAAGGAAGGCAGGTGTACGAAGCCTACACAAAAGTTACTTTACTATGTTTTTAACCGACTTCCAAAAAGGTGGAGGCTTTTCCCTTCGGCAATTTTTGAAGTGTAACTTTTTTGATGACCATATTTTTTTGATGATTTTGACGATTATTTTCATTTGAAAGTTTGAGCTTCTCGTGTGGTCCCATTTAAATTTGATCAAGATCTGACTAGTACTTAGTTATTTTATAATAATTTATCATTATCATGGGAATAATTGAACGGAAGTCGGTATCAAATTTTATATGAAAAAGTTAATTACAAATATATTTTTTAGATTTTTATGTTTACTTTACTTTATTTTTTTACTTTTTTATTACAGAGAAAGAAAAGTTAAAGTCTTCACCAGTAGAGTACAGACTTACACATAAATTATAAAAAAATAATTTTATGTCGGTCTAACGCTTGACAAGTCAACATCTGACGATGGCTCGTGTAGAGGCGAAACACGTGTCGGATCGGTTTGAGTTGTTTCGGGTGTTGTTTATCCTGTATACTTCCTATTTGCAGCTTATCTGGAGAGGGAGGGTTGTTCACACCGCAACTCGGCCATAAGCATTGTATTTAGCGGAAGCGTCACTAAATATTTTTTTATATCGTTTTTGGTAATGGATTTCCGCAAAGTAACGCCTGGATCAATCAATAAATTAATTTAAAAAAAATGCTATACAGGGTGAAATTTTGTAATGCCCCCTGAAGGGAAATTACTCTTAATGCATATAGACAATTGTACTCAAAGAAAACATTCCTTTATTTTAGAAAAGAAAGAAAGCTGCATTCAAAGATTTTCGAAAATATGCTTACCACACCTGGGAATTGTCTAAAATCTGTGAAAATGATACCCTCTACATTTATTGCATCGATCGTTAGGGTTTCTAATTCGTAATTGATCAAGAGAGATTGCATCCTTATAATTGGCCCTAACGATCGAATTTTACAGGTATTAGTCGATTCGATTCCCAGGTAGGCAAGCGAATTTTCGAAAATCTTAGAATGTTTTTATCTTTCTTTTCAAAAATAAAGGAAGGTTTTCTTTGAGTAAGATTTTCTATCTACTGTATTAAAAGTACTATCCCTTCAGGTGGCATTACTTAATTCCATCCTGTATATGTTCCATTTAGTGTAATAGGTATGGAATGTATTGTAATTTATTTAGCTAACTACGTTTTACAAGTGTTCTAGTCAATGAAAGTGTACATGTAATTTATTGGAATGCATAATCGATGTGGTGTTGAAAATTAAACTATTAATATGAATTTAATTATTTTATTTGTTAGGTACCGGACCTCTTACAAAACATAGGTATCGCACAATATTAGGTTATGAATTATGAAACACTAGCTGCGCTCCGCGGTTTCGTCCGTGCTGATGGATGATGATGATGATGAGAAAGGATGTGTCTTTCGGTTACCAAATTTCATTGAATTCCGCATGGCTATTATGTATCGCAGTTGCAATAAAAAAAATGTTAAATTTAAAAATTGCGGCTTTATAGTTTTTGTAGTTTATTTATTTCAACTACAAAGTTTTTTACAAACTAAAATACATACAATAACAATTAGTTAGACGCAGCACAAGCCATGGCTTTTTAAGCCATGGCTTGTGCTGCGTCTAACTAATGGAGGATCCCAATAATCTATCTATCCACGGTTTTGCTTACTACCGATAGAAATTTGACATAACGTCCATACAAATAGTGTCAAATATCTAACTTTAGTAAGATAAACCGGCGATAGATAGATTATTGGGACCGGCCGTAACTTCCTAACATGTTTGCTTACTGGAGTTGCCAAAACTGACAGCCGCCATTTTACAAGATTTCAATCAACATTTGATTGCAACTGAGATACATAATAGCCCTATAACCTACGAAGAAATAATATCAGGAAGAGTTTCTGCCTTAAAAAATTACCCAATTAAAGTCATGCTAAATCAATAACATCATTCACGCCGCTATGACTCAGCTGTCATAGTAGACGTTGCAGCACGCGCGTGGACCAATCCCTGCTTTCCTTCTGAAATTTAAACCAATCACCGAACATGTCTATTTGTAACCTCGGAAGTAATTCGTATTTGGAATCATACGTCGTTTCGGTTTGAAGGACCACTTTTTGTGTGGAATTTGTTCCGAGTTATTCCTGACATTATTTCTTCGTAGCCTATAACAAAAAAAAAACAGAACCCTACAATTCATTGAATATGTATGAAAATAATATTTGGTTGTGCAGTGGATTACGGTAATGTAGGCATGATTTGAAATTCCACACGGAATAAAATAAAAACGCTCTGCACTGCCAGTAGTGCGGTTTGGTAGACGGCGGGGAATGATTGCAGGCTCTGCCTAGTTTGAGTCCACCTGAACACCTTGTGTGGATGTTGACACGTTTCGTTATATTTGCGCATTTATACGTGCTAGGTCCACACTTCGTGAATTGCGGCCGGTTTCAATAACTTGTATTTCGACGGTTTACCCTATCGGAGATAGATATTTGACACTGTTCTGTATGCGCATTGTTTTAAATATTTTTATGCTATTTTCTATCATAAATCCTCTCCATATTAGCACAAACAATATTAGCGTTAATAATTTTCAAAATTCAAAATGGATGGTGTGGGTCACCAACTTGAAGCATCCGGACAAGCTTCAGACGGCACACGCTCCCAGCAATGGCGAGTGCTGTCACTTTACTACTAATTACAAGATGGAAGCAGACAACGTCTGTCCTCGAGTAACATCTCGGTCGCTGCATAATCGCGTGTGACACTCACCGGAGAGGACGAAAAATACTAATCAAAGCAAAGGAGGATCAGTAAGGGCATACACGAGTCGCCCTATCCAGGGCCGCGTTCAGAACCTCGATGAGAGTGCACTCGGAGTGCAACTTTTCGCACTAACGCCGTTTCGAACCTCAGGGTAAAGCACTCGGTTGTTCTAACTCGAGCGTTCCGAACCTCGGAGTATCGCAACTTTTTAACCATCATAATCGAGACTTCTTCTTCTCCCTTCTCAAAGTAAATTAGGTAAGGATCAAGTGATCTGTCAATGTCGAATTTGTCAAAGTCTGTTTGAGGTTAGAAAACAGCCGTGGTCGTTCCGTAACTCAGAGCGAGTTAGAAAACAACTAAACAACCTTTGCGGTTCTGAACGCCCTCGTGGAATCATACCCCGGGCCCGGGATAGGAACAACTGCCAAGCGGCAATCGGTGAGCGATTCAATACTATTTCCAACTTCTAAGCTATCGATTACTTTTTTGACACTATTTATATGGACGTCATGTCAAACTTTTATCCGTAGTAATGAAAACAGAGGACAGATAAATTATTGACACCGGGCGTATATTCAATAAAGTTACTTTTTAAATCGTAAACTTTCTTCATAATCTATTCAGCGTTACTGAGCTGAGCGGTAGCAGAAGCAGAGGCGCGCACAGCCGGCTAAGCGGCCGTCCGTTAATCACGTGAGGCTCGAAAAAGGGGGGAGGGGGTACGGCAAAAATCACGAAATATCACCAGGGACTTACTACACCCCCCCCGGGTGTAGTAAGATATCACGTGTTTTTATTTTTTGGTAAAACGCGATACAATAAATATCTTCATGTACTAGTACAATATATATTTTTCGCATAATTACACCATTCCTTTAGTACTATTTGTAAGTATGCGAGTCAAATACAACCTGCAAACTTTCTGTCTAGACTTTTATCATGGTCCTTAAATTTCTAGAATAAAACTAGATTATATTATATACCTGTATTTAAAGATAATATATTCTAAAATAATTGACATTATTTGTAGGTACTAAAAATACACGTGATTTTGGATTGTGGGTGGATTAGTCTTAAACATCACCAAGGGGGAGAGGAAGGGTCAAAAATGCTAAAAAAATCACGTGATTTTGGATTGTGGGGGGATAAGTCTTAAACCACGTATCACCAAGGGCGAGAGGGGGGGTCAAAAATGCTAAAAAAATCACGTGATTAATGGACGGCCCCTAATTAGATGATAGGGCACTTGTACAAGAGACCGATTTGATTGGTACCACACCACCGTAGTGAACAATAGTCTACCGCAAAACAACAGGGCTCTATCACTGGAAACTAAGTGTGCTTCGTCACTGCGCCAGCGGTGTAAGCATGGGATGTCTATAGGACAAGTACAATTCGAAAAATTTTATACCGACTTCCATTCTATTCAGTTATTAGAGTGTAACTCAAAAACTACTGGACCGAAAATGGGGCCACACGGGAAGCACCACATTTCAAACAAAAAAGAATTTTGAGAATTGGTTCACCCTATCGAAAGTTATGAGGTACCAAACATAAAAAAAAAAAACATTCCTTTTTGGAAGTCGGTAGATACAATTATCGGTTAAAACCAGGCCGCGATATAGCTGTCGCAGCTAGATCCGTACTAGAGACAAGATGAGATAGCTGGTAAGACTCAGTTTATCGACTCGACAAGTATCGTGAGACCCATGCGGCAGGTATGACCCACTGGCAAGGGACGCTTACGTAAATTGCACCTTTAAAACAACAAACAAAAATACATATTAAACAAGCCATGGCAATGAGGACATAGGGTATGTCGGGGAAAACTAGCACATTATCCTACCAGCCCCCAAAAAATCCTGTCAGTCCATGCGTCAAGCACCATTAATAATAAAATCGAATTAAATTTTAGGTCGAAAAAACTTCACTATTTTTACCTCTTTTTTTCAAAATTGCGTTTAAGGTCTAAAATACACAAAAAGTTACACAATTTACACATTTATTCATACAATAAAAAAACCATAAAAGGTTATAAAACAAAAATAATATGTACCCAATATTTAAATCATTAAATTAAATACCAACAAGTGGCGGAACAGGCCAATCAAGGTCTTAATTAAAAAGTAATTCACAAAATACTGATGGAAATATACACCGAAATCTAATTATTATTTTATTCTAATTATTAATATTATATACATCATACGGCTCCGGTATTGCTCTCTGGACTCACTATTTGATACGTGATCAGGTATTCTGGATATGCCTGGAGAGAAAAAGATTCTATTTAACAAAAAATACGGTAATTAATATATTACAGTAACATCTATACCAATAAATAAAATTGAAATGCCAAAATAACAGCTTTTTACTAAATGGTCTAAACATTTTTTTATATCTTCTTCCTGCTTATCTCAGAAATGTAAATAACGGGTCATCTTCCTTGATCCTACCGACTGCACCATATTGAAAACTAGACTATAAATTGTGTTTAATAAAAAACATGTTATGAATTATTTGCCAAAATAACAGGTTTTTACTAAACCCTCGTAGAGCTCGGAAGCGCTCGTAGCGGAGCTTGACTTGGCGATCCTAATCGATCAACAAGTTAAGCAACACTTGCTTGTGGTCAGGACTTGGATGGGTGACCGCTAGTGGCATTATTCAACTGAGCGCTTCCGTGCTTCGGAGATCACGTTAAGCCGTCGGTCCCGGTTGTTTGTCTTAGGACAGCAGTCGTTAGGCTCTGTCGAAAGCCTTCGGGCGGCCTGAAAACTTCGACATGGGTTGGCCACTAACCTATCCACCAAGCCGCACTGGGCCCGCGTGGTGGATTTTGGCCCAACTCCTCTCTCTGAGAGAAAGGCTCGAGCCCCAACAGTGGGAACAAAATGGGCTGATTATGATTACTAAACGCTCAAAACATTTTTTTAGACTTCTGTCTGCTTGTTTCGGTTATTTCGCAAAACGATAATAAAGGGCCATGTTCCTCGATCCTACCGACTGCGCCACATTGCAAACTAAACTTTGAATCGGGTTGTAAAACAACTATGTTTTGAGCTTTGAATTATTTTTGTTAGACGTACCTGTTCTCCTCTGTAGACGACATACTCGGGAAATACTAGGCCACCGTGCGAGGGTCGGCCTGCCACGCTGTGGTGTCCCGGCGGCGCATGCGCCATCTTCATAGCACTCATCAGTTGGAACGCTCGGCCTAGCGTCACCCGGCAGAGTAGCATTTGTCTGGAATAGGCATGTGCAGTGGTATACATTTGAATACATTCAAAATAACAAACTAATTAAAAAACTTTGGTAATAAACGATTATCATTTTTTTCACAGATTTCATCCGGTCCTTTACAGAGGCATAAGTGAGGCTGTAGCCAACACTTAGAGGCTTTTGCTTTAAAATATACAAAGTATTATAAAAAAAGAAACATTTTGGATGGATGATGAGATGGTATATCTATTACAAAAATGGGTATAAAACGGAAACTATTGAGATGAACTTATAGGTGATAAGGGAGATAGATGGCTATGGACGAGACTACGGCACCTGCCAATTTCAGTCTCGTCTTAAAGTATTTAGACAGGTGGTGACTTACCACCCACTTATAAAGTACGCGCTATGCGTTCTTCTTAAGCGAGTCCATTTTTGCATTTTTAGTCCTATTTTGGTTCCATCACAAGAAAACTGTCAAATATTTTAAGAAAGTGATGTGATACAGTTACGAAACTTTAGTATACAACTTTTTTTAATAAATTTAGGGGCCGGTATAACCACGAGACCCGCCTGGAGACCAATTCCACTAAATAAATTGCAATCGAACCGTAGCTGAACGGTGACTCTTACACGTTTTCGTATACAGTGGGCCGAGCACGAAAATCTGTTTAGGTGTAACGTAATCGCATCGTTACCGTATTTAGTACAAACTGTCATTTATCTAGTACAATAGCGGCACAGATAACTCATAGTTTGTACTGAATACGTAAACGATACGATAACGTTACACTTAAGCAGATTTTCGTGCTCGGCCTACTGCTGTTATGAACAGTCGAGCTACAGTTACGTTTATGTTGAGGTGAGCGATCGATCAACACTTTATATTCTACTAACTAACTAACTAACTAATGAACGCGATGCTCACTCATAATCGTAAATTAATGTTAGTTTTAAGTAATAACATGGTATACATTCAATAATTTTCAAAACTATGATACAGCACTACATTTTAGAACAATGTAGATAATGATTATTAAAATCAGTAAAATAATATGAATGACTTCAATGTATAATAATTCAAATCTCATGTTTTATGAAATTGAATGCTGAGGCACCTTTGAAATAATGTATTCATCTTTTTGCAGGCGACTGTACCTATGTTTAAGATAGATAACATTACGTTCTAATTTGTCTATAGAAATAATAATAATAATAACGTTTATTAGGAAATAAAACTTATGCTAATTACTTACAATAGTATATTATGCAACTAGTGAATAAAGGACGGAGTTAATGCGAGGGCCATAGACGAATCACGAGTAAGTGAAGGATTCTAACGACTGAATCACGACCGCAGGGAGTGATTCGTGATTCATGGCCCTCGATAGAAATCCGTTTTATTCAAGAGTTGCATACTATACTTTATACCATGACTACGAGAAAAAGAAATAATTTAAGCGAAAATAGACATTTAATGAAGAAAAAAAAAGGTTATATTAATCAAAAAAGAAACATTAAAATTAGAACAATTACTAAACATAAGAGTAATTTATTTATTATTATATATTTTTTTCTTTATTACGCAGCAAAGAACACAATACAGTTTTTATTCTAATGCTAAACTCCTTGTCTCAAATATCGACCAATCAAATCTCGAGGAGTTACTTGCACAAAGAGTTTGTTTGTCGACTATTATTTGCGTAAGGAATATGTATAAGCACTAGAGATGGAGATTGAATATATTGGTGTGTTCGAAGTTCAAACACCAAAATAGTGATTTAAAGGCCTTTTTATTCACTGTTTTCAGTGAATAAAAAAAGCTTTTTAGAGTAGGAATGGTATAAAATAGATTTTTTCCTTTGGCTTATATATTATAATATAGTACTCGTAAGTTGGGTGATGATCACTGAATCCCACACTAGGATGGCCTGTGTCGTGAGACTCAGTCCCTTCCTTTATAATTACTCCAATGATCTTTACATGGATTTTATACATTTTTTAAAAGAATGTTATCTACTATATAACAATAAGTCGGGTTTTCCTTCCTGACGCTATAACTCCAGAACGCACGAACCGATTTCCACGGTTTTGCATTCGTTGGAAAGGTCTCGTGCCGTGAGGTTTATAGTAAAGAAAATTCAGGAAAAATTTATAAAGAAAAGCGGGAAAATCTTTTTTCACATACAGCGCCATCTCTGATACATAGCATGTACTACAAACCAATATATTAAGTAGATGGCGCCAAACGAAATGTTACATAAAACGAAGTCATCTGGTGGCGAAACGGAGTTCGCAGGGTTTGGTAGTAATAACTAAAGAACGTATGCTGACTTTGTACAAAAGGAATAATACTTAAATACTAAACAATAATTAAACAAATTCTGAAGAAATACATAAATAATATAACATAACTCAGGTATATCTGTGAAAAATAGTGTATGCGAGGATAGGTGTGATTAAAATAAAGTTGTGTAGTTAGGTGAGAGATAGACTGCGTAGGTAATTGTATAATGTATTGTTTATTTTCGTTAAATGTAGCATTAAAATAATAAATATATGTATGTATGTATACTTAAACAAGTTGTATACTGTATGTGTGCAAATATCATCAGTTCATGATATCCGCAATTTACACTAAAAGTACTATGTAGAAAAAGTGTGCTCTCTTCCAGAATTAGTGAAGAGTAGGAAGATACGTTTAGGCATGGATGTATAATAGAATATAATAGGGGCCTGGTCCACCAACCAAATGGTCCAAAAACCAAAAGTAGAATAACTTTTGTCAGATAGTAGAATCGGCCTCCTGGTGAGACGCGGTAACCTCTACCTTTCGAGAACAGCATTTTATCAAAAAAGCAGTTATTCGATGTCAATAAAAATTTTCAATAAATTACCTCAGTTCCTAAAGGTATTACCTTTTGCCAAATTTAAGAAAGAGTTACAAGCGTGGTTGTTACAGCATAGTTTTTACTCTACAAGATTCTTTTAGCAAAGTGGCATAAGGTTTATTTTTAGTTGTAATTAAGTTTTTGCATGCCATTAGCTTGGTGAAATGTGTAAGGTCTATTTTGTTTATTTATCACCTAAAATTTGTGTACTCACATTTCAAGCAAATAAAGAATATTCTATTCTATTCTACCTAGAACAGCTGCATTTCCTCACAAGTGACGAACTGCACTGCCTGCAACCCTGACACATTAAGTTGTTAAGTCGCCGGCACCCACACCCTTCAAACCAGAACACAGTATTGCGAATATTACTGCTTCACGGTAGATACGGTAAGGCGGCAGTACTAGCCCAGACGGACTCATTCACAAAGAGTTGTACTGCACACAAGATGGTGTTACTTACCTATGACACAAGTAGCATCCTTTGTCTTTGTGCGTCGGACAGCCTGATCCGCCGCCGAAGCCGTACACGTACTGGTTGCTCTTGGATGAATGCTCCGCGAAATATATCCCCGCTCCGAACATACCCCCTGTACATAAACATTACAATTATTACCTATACAAACCGAGTACATGCGCTAAATGGAACCTTATTGGAATCCATAAGGTGCGTTCGTTTAGCAATGAGGGCATTGGTGGCGTTGCCATTGTTGGCTCTTGTTAAAGCGTTCGTGAAGCTCAACAAGTACAAATGGAAAAATTGTATACCGACTTCCATTCTATTCAGTAATTGGAGTGTAAATCAAAAACTACTTGACCGAATTTGATGAAATTTAAATGGGACCACACGGAAAACACCAGCTTTCAAACATAAAAAAAAATACAGTCGAATTGAGTATCTCCTCCTTTTTTTGGAAGTCGGTAGAAACCGTTATTTTTGGCACTTTTGCCCACACCCTACTCGAACGCTCAACCGAGCATAAGACCTAAAATCGCATGATTAAGCTGTCAAAAATCGATCACAAACAACCATGCTCCGGACGTGGATCAAAAATTGCACTTTATGGTGGAAAAAAAAACTATCTTTTTAGCTTTTCGAACGCTGAACAAAAAGAGCCATAAACGACGTTTTCACCCACTGATTCTCAATTCGAACGCCCGTGTGTGCGTTTTTATCGTTATTTTCGCCAACACGGGGCTATTCGAACGCACTATGTCTATTAAGACAGCAGAAGTGTGACGTCGAATTTAATCCGTTAGGCACGGTCCAATCCGTCCAATCAAATTTTAAAACAATTTACGATGCTTTACATAAGATTGAGAATGGCTTATCAGATTGGACCTTGTAATGCGAAGATGAAATTGAATACGTGCTAATAATTTTTATATTTATTTCGTATAATCAAATGATTAAATTTTAATGATAAAGGAGTCCATAGTTTACTTTAGCCCATAATTAAATAAAAATGATTTTTCCCGCGAAGCACGTAAGAAAAATTGGGAATGTTGCCGATTTTTTTCTATCGAGCCAAGTCTGCTCAACGTGTATTGGCTTCCATACTTCATAAGAACGTATACTCAATTAACACTACGTTTTTTTCGAACTTCCGTTATCAGATTTAAGCGTCGAAAAACTAAGGTTTCGCGAAGTCGAATCATGAAATTTGGTCGTAATCTACACGCATTTCGCCTTAAAAGTTTTGTCAATGTATAAATATCGCGAAAGCCTAAGAAATAAAGATAATATAATTTTAAAACATTTAGGTTATCCGACATTATGGTGTGTTGTGTGAAACAATTTGAAAATACATTTCATTAAAACATGGGTCGGCCCCATAGGCTAGTATATCTCAGTTGCTAACAAATGTTGATTGAAATCTTGAAAAATGGCGGCCCTATGTCAGTTTTGACAACTCCAGTAAGCAACAATGTTAGTAAGGCTACGTTTCGGAAAGCGCCATCAACGCTCACAACTGTCGCGCCCCCGTTAAGCGTTCCAGTTAGAATGAATGCTTGCAATGTTGAACCCAAGCGGAACGGTTTCGCGGCGCGGTCACGAAAAGCGCGGCAACTTTTCTGTCAAAAATCGATAGAATCCTATACATTTGATGCTTGACAGTGACAGCTATCGAGTTCGCTCACGATGACCGTGGGCTTATAAGGGAATGGGTGCGCGAACGCCGCGAGTGAATTCCGTCCTTCCCGGAACGTAGCCTAGGTTGATGACTGGAGCTGACAAAAGTAACAGAGACCCGCCATTTTTCAAGATTTCAATCAACATTTGTTAGCAACTGTACGGCTATTATGTATCTCAGTTACTAACAAATGTTGATTGAAATCGAAAAAAATGGCCGCTCTATGTCACTTTTGTCAACTCCAGTCATCAACTTACTAACATTTTCGCTTACTGGAGTTGTCTAAATTGACGTAGAGCCGCCATTTTTCAAGATTTCAATCAACATTTGTTAGCAACTGAGATACATAATAGCCCTGCAGAGATACATAAGAGCTCTGCTGTGAACTTAGCAGGCGGAAATCCCGCCCTCTATCATCCGAAAATATTACACAACTATAAAATACGGAGGACGGAAAGGTAACGACTTAAGCTCAAATACTGGACGGTCTCAAATGAAAGCGAAGAGACAAAACGGAAATGATTTAAAATCCACATTCGTGTAACACTTAAAATGACAATTCTAAACATATGTTTATTCTATTCAATTGTGGGTATAGTCTTACATAAGTTTAAACTAGTTTAGAGAGTATACATGATATGAGTATACGAACATACATGATAATTAAATTTGCAATAAACATACCCACAATTAAATAGAAAGAGCAAATTTGAGAATTGTCATTAAGCGGCATTGCCATTGAGCTAGTAATTGCAAGTGGTATATGAATTTGGACTTAAGAATGAACAGAATAAGAAATACCGTAATTTAGTACAAATAGATTTTAGTTCGCTAGCTTAGTTTAGTGTTCAGAACAAGCAAATTGATAACAATATTAGTAATAATGTTAACTTAGATAAGTTTTACTGGCGCAGTCGGCAGGATACGTTACCTATATACGCGTGCCGTTCGTCGAATCCCTTCTGCACGATTGCGTTGATGAAGGGAGAGCCGTGAAACAGCATGCGCTCGTTAGCCCCCGCGCCGCCTGCCTCGCCCGCCACCTCTCTCCTTCTGTGTCCATATCGCTCCCATAGACGGCCATTTACTATCTTTTGTATCTGTGAACAAAATATAGGGTCATTGGAAATATGCTAACAATCTTTTAACCCGTCCGAATCAGCAACTCTCATTCCAGGCAAGTTTCATTCATAAATCTATTGTTATTTTTTGTCCTGATGCGGACGAGTTAAATCAACCTCAGTCAATAAAAACGTTTATAACTCTGTCTCTCTGTCTGTTACTTTATCACTACGAAGAAATAATATCAGGAAGTGTAACTTCCTTAAAAAAATGACCCAAAAAAGTCGTGCCAAATCAATAACATCGTTCACGCCGCTATGACTCAGCTGTCATAGTAGACGTTGACGCGTGCACCAATCCCTGCTTTCCTTCTGAAATTTAAACCAATCACCGAAAATGTCTATTTGTAACCTCTGAAGTAATTCGTATTTGGAATCATACGTCGTTTCGGGCTTGAAGGACCACTTTTTGTGTGGAATTTGTTCCGAGTTATTCCTGACATTATTTCTTCGTAGCCTTATTACTCCTAAACGGCTGAACTGATCGTAATGAAAATTGGCAACAAGATAGAGTATACCCCGAGGAAGGACATAGGATACTTTATTATCATCATCATCATCATCTGCCACCGACGCGGTTGAAACCGCGTGATAAATACAGTTTTCACCGAAGATATACTTATCCGGAGTATTATAATACACCGGTAGTGGCCATTGTTTTGATATTTTTAAATTAACTTCTTGTAATTTTATTAATCGACAGTATTGTCTTGGGCCTCATAAGCAAGCAAGTCACACAACGAGCTATGGAGAGGGCTGTGCTCGGGGTTTCTCTACGTGATCGAAACAGAAATGAGGAGATCTGTAGAAGAACGAAAGTCACCGACAAAGCTCAGAAAATAAGCCAGTTGAACCTTGACATACGACCTGATAAAGGTGTGGATACAGGCCTCTTCCAACCGGTCCTTTAGGAAAATCATGGTGGAGGCATATGTTCAGCAGTGGACGTCCTACGGCTGAGATGATGATGGATCGTTAGTATTGATACATAGTACGTACTCTAACAACGTTATAATGCGAGAAGTGTCCGCCGGCGTGCTCCCTGTGCGTCCGGACGGAAGCTTGCATCTCTCTCTCCACTATCACGTACTCGCTCTCGCTCTCACCGCATTCCCCCTCGGGCGGGGGGGACACGTCTATGAGCGTCGTGCCGCCGTAACATTCTGTGGACAAAGGAAACTTTAACCATAGCCAAATCAGCAAGGGAAATGGGGGGGGGGGGGGGAAACCCCAACAATGGCTATTGTTGATCTAATTCTTTAATCTTTTATATACATTATATAATATATAAATTAAAAAAAAGATTTATGAGTGAAACGGACGTAAATGTACTTCTCTGGTAAGCAAAGTGTTTAGGGTCGTTTTCAATAATCTATCTATTCACGGTTTCCCTTACTACGGATAGAAATGTGACATAACGTCCATACAAATAGTGTCAAATATCTATCTCTAGTAAGGTAAACGACGATAGATAGGTTAAAAACGACCGTTAAACGATCAATTCTTATATATAATACTAGCTGACCCGCCAGCGGCTTCACTCGCTTGGTCTTGGTGTAGGTAGAGGTAAAAGTGCCGTTTTGGAACCTCGAGGTCCTGGGTGGATCCCCGGGTTGGACAGTTACTGGCTTTTTCTGCCCAATAAATTTTGAAGGAGTGCCCCGTAGTTTGAAATAGCCTCGCCTCTTAGGTCCAAAAAAGAACCCCCATGCAAAATTTTAAACTTTTAGCACTCGCAGTAACGAAGTTTCATACAAACTATCAACCCCAAAAAACCCCTTAGTGGTTGAATTTCATAAAATCCCGTCTTAGTGAGCACCTACGTCCTAAAAAGATCCCGAATGCAAAATTTTTAACCTCCTAGCACTTGTAGTTTCTGAGATTTCGTGATGAGTGAGTGACCTTTCGCTTTTATATATATAGAAGAAGATAGAAGATAATCTGAGTCCCGGGAACGGCTGTTTTTCATGAAATTTAGTATTTAGGGGGCGATAAATAGATCTAGCTAGGTTTCCTTTTTCAGGCTAAAAAACTGCTACAACACTAAAGCTACTTGACAATAGATGGCGTTGTTAAGCAACACTAAGCCAATGAGTGTTAGGTTTGAGTTTAGACCAAGAACATCAATTGAAGGAACTTAGGAGGAAAGCTCAGGCATCAAATAAAAAGCTCAGGCATAAAAAAGTAAAAGTAACTACGTACTACAAAAGTACCTACTATTTTTTTTTATTTTACATAGATTTGTGTCTCTTCAAGTTTTAATATGTATGAATTGCTACCATTGTCTGCTTAAGTCTCATTTTATTATGAAGCTATTTCCAGAACATGCAATCAGATAAATCTATAGTTCTTTTAATTTTTATAGTATTACTTTTTTAAAGCTCTAACGCCTGCTTAGCGATCTCAAACATTGAAATTTATATGGAGAAAAATTCACATCCTCGGACGGGATTCGAACCCGCGTCTTCTGACTATCCGTGTCAGACGCCATGACTATCTAGGTCACCGAGGGTCCAGGTCGAATTTTAACTCTCTGATTTAACCGTCTCACGGGGACGGAGCGACATCTATTGAACAGCTTTGACAGCACTATCCAACCGAAAGAAGCATTTTTAGAAATGCTTAAACTTTCGTATTGACGTCGCAACCATTTATAATTTTTATAGTATTACTTTTTTTGTGTACTGATAGTCAGAAGACGCGGGTTTGAATCCCGTCCGAGGATGTGAATTTTTCTCTCTATACATTTCAATGTTCTTGTAATTATTCTTATTTAATTCAAGGATTTCATCCGGTCCTTGACAAATGCATAAGTGGTGCAGTAGCCGACACTTGAGGCCTGTTTGGTATAAATAATTCAATGTTATATAAAATCAGATATATTTGGGATGGAGAAAGGCTTTGCCGATTTTGCTAATCCTTTTTTTGTTGTGGTTCATTATTATCAGAAGATGATTCTTATGAAAGACAAGTACAATTTGAAAAATTTAATACCGATTTCCATCTATTATTCAGTTATTGTAATTTAACTCACAAAGTACTGGACCGAATTCGATGAAATTTAAATGGGGCCACGCGGGAAGCACCAGCTTACAAACAAAAATAAAAGAAATATGTGAATCTGTTCGCCGTATCGAAAGTTATGAGGTAACAAACATAAAAAAAATCGAATTGAGTACCTCCTCCTTTTTGGAAGTCGGTAGAAAAACCAAGAAAAGAAGGGAAGTTATGGCGAGGCCAAAGACCGAGCCTACTACGTGAACGAAGTCGCGGGCAGTCGCTAGTATTACAATAATGGCTAAAATGGTAAGGCTATTGACAAAAACTAGTAGTGATAAGGAAATATGGCTATGGACGAGACTACAGCACCTACCAAGTATGCCATGTGAAAATATTTAGGCAGATGTCGACTTGCCACCCACTAAACGAGCCCCTCAATTGGCGACAAAAAGGGCAACGTTGCTTGGTCTAGATGGCTTAAGGGTAGTGTGCTGGGTTTCACTAGAGCGCTACTTCCGGTGTCCACTTCCCTTTACCACCACCTTTGGTCTGACGACCTCAGTGGCGCAGCGGGCGAGAGTCCGCCTGCGACGCAAGAGGTTGCAGGTTCGATTCCCGCCTTAGAACAAATTTGTGTACGACCTGCAGAAATTTTGTTCCGTTGGTCTGGGTGTTTTCTATGTATAATAAAAAAAATATCTATGTTGTGGTAGAAGACCAAATCAAGTGGTTCTGCAGACTCTTGGAAGTGGAAGCGATAATATTTATCCGCGGAACGGTTGGCTATCAAGTGTCCTACCTATGTCCGCGTTATCAAGGTGCTTAAACCAAACAATATGCCTAACTTAACATACAATAACAGATTACCAACAATTCCGCGGCGTCGAGCGGGGCAGCATTCTGAAGTCTGTTCCGTTAGTTAGGGAGAGGGACATGAGGGATAGGGGGAAACAAACAGACCAACTCCAGGCAGTCCCTCTATATCATCGCTTTCCAATTGTCTTTGGTCCAACTATTCCTGAGGTTCAGATGCTTTCACAGCGCAGATGCACACCGGTGTCCAAGTCATTTAACCAATCTAATACTGCACGCAACAGTGAACTACAGTGGTTAGCGAATTTAACGCAATTAATATTACATTTTACAAATATACATTTCCAAAAAACCAAACTGGATCGTTAGCCATTTTTACAAGATCAGAGTATCTCTCTGCCCAAAGTGGCATTAGAAAGTCAATACAAAAATCCAAGTGACGTTACGAGCGGCGCCATCTATTGTTAGAGTTCGGGATCAAACATCTTTGTATATAATGTATTAAATCAGTTATCTAGTACCTATAACACAAGCTTTGAGTAGCTTACTTTGGGGCTGGATGGTACTGTGTGGATTGTCCAGCATTATTTATTTATTTATTTACCTTTGGAGCGTTTTGGTACGAGCTCTTACTAAGGCCGGTTTTAGTGCTCGACCGACCGTCCGTGCGTACGGTCGGTCGAACACTGAGAGCGATCTTACTCTTATTAAGAAATGAAAGACTATTGTCCACGTAATAAGGTGTAAATTTACCTGAAGCACTATGTAAACTCTGGCGCGCCGCCTTCATCAGCCTATGCCTGTGCCCGTAAGCCGCGACCCCGATCGCCCGGAGGTCTTCATGCGACATCTCCGATAAGATGTCCACTGTGATTTGCTCCCGTTCCAGTACTGGAGCGAGTTGGTCTAGCCCGATACTGGAAACAAGATTACACGAATGTTATAAAGGCGAAAGTTTGTGTTTGTTACTTCTTCACGCTTAAACGGTTTCTGAGAAAATCTTTGAATATAAATACCTATGGAAAGTACCTTTGGAAAATACCTTTGGAAACTAACTTTTGAGAATAATTTTGGAAATTACCTTTAGGATATATCTTAAGAAGTTCCGTTGGAAAATACCTTTGGAAACTACCTTTTGAAAATAGCTTTGAAAGGTTCATTTGGAAAGAGCCTTAGGAAAATACCTTTAAAACTATCTTTTGAAAATACTTTTGGAAATTACCTTTAGAATATATCTTAAGAAGTTCCATTGGAAAATACCTTTGGAAACTACCTTTTGAAAATAGCTTTGAAAGGTTCATTTGGAAAGTGCCTTTGGAAAGTTTCTTTAGAAAATAGCTTTGAAAGGTTCATTTGGAAAGAGCCTTAGGAAAATACCTTTGGAAAGTACCTTTTGAAAATACTTTTGGAAATTCATTTGGAAAGTACATTCTGAAAATATCTTCGGAAGTTCCATTGGGAAGTTGCACCGTCCACCTTTGAAAAGTATCTTTTCAAAATAACATTGGAAACTCCTGCGGAAAGTATCCATGGAAAGTACATTTGGAAAATGTCTTTGGAAATTCAGTTAGCAAAATACTCATGGAATGGAACCAATAATTTTTAGCCTATTAATTGTTATAAGGACATTATGTTTTTCTCTAGTCTGATCTAAGGGTCAACAATAAGGTTTTTATGAAATATAGCTTATCTTGTTTTACGTAACAAGAACTTAAAGACAAATTATGTACGTTCTCGGATGGGAAAGAATTTTATTGTTATACTTGTGCAACGTATGCATACTTACCTTGAGAGGAAAGTGACCAGTGATTCGGACGTGGAGAGGGCTGACGCTGGTCTACCGGCTGCCTCTTCCAAGCTGCCTCGGCTGCCTTCCGCCCAGTACTCGCTTGGAACAACCTGTCCATATTACAGTAGTTGAAATATTATAATATGTGACAACATCCATACGCGGTGTTCAGGTCCCAAACTAGGCAGAACCTTTACTATGGTACCCTGATGACTGATATACATACTTATAAACATATACACACCCAGACACAGCTCAAACAGACATGTTCATGCACACGCGGTGTTCAGGTCCCAAACTAGGCAGAGCCTGTACTATGGTAACCTGATGACTGATATACATACTTATATACATATACACACCCAGACACAGCTCAAACAGACATGTTCATGCACACGCGGTGTTCAGGTCCCAAACTAGGCAGAGCCTGTACTATGGTAACCTGATGACTGATATACATACTTATATACATATACACACCCAGTCACAGCTCAAACAGACATGTTCATGCACACGCGGTGTTCAGGTCCCAAACTAGGCAGAGCCTGTACTATGGTAACGTGCTGACTGATATACATACTTATATACATATACACACCCAGACACAGCTCAAACAGACATTTTCATGCACACGCGGTGTTCAGGTCCCAAACTAGGCAGAGCCTGTACTATGGTAACGTGCTGACTGATATACATATACACACCCAGACACAGCTCAAACAGACATGTTCATGCACACGCGGTGTTCAGGTCCCAAACTAGGTAGAGCCTGTACTATGGTAACGTGCTGACTGATATACATACTTATATACATATACACACCCAGACACAGCTCAAACAGACATGTTCATGCACACGCGGTGTTCAGGTCCCAAACTAGGCAGACCCTGTACTATGGTGGTAAATGGAGGGTATGTGTGTTAACATCTCACCAAATAAGCTCTTCTAAATTTATAAAGTTTTAATTATAAAAACCCATTGTAGGGTCATAATTTATGCTTAGTTTAGCATAACAGAGAGCATACTTCACCTGCCATAATCATTATTTCCTGTAACAGCACTATCACCATTGTTCACTATCTATAATTCAATTCACTAATATAGACACAAATTTTTCACAATGGAGGCATCCCAAACTTTTCTTGAAGTGATGGCTGCCCTTAACAAGAGGATGGACCAGTTTGAAGGCGAACTGCAGAAAACACCCCCTGTCGCCAATACCACAGGCACCTTGGCAGCAGATTTTGCAGCATTCAAATCATTCACTGCAGAAGTTATGCGTGGATTTCAGCATCAGATGGGGTTACTGGCACGGAATCTGGATAACATCGAAATGCATAGTCGGCGAAAAATCCTCCTGCTCCATGGGATAACAGAAGAAAAACAGGAAGATACAGCTGCGGTTGTTATGCGGGCAGTCACTAATCACTTGCATGTGAAAGACTTTAGTTTGAATGATATTAATCGCTGCCAAAGAATGGGCCGCGCCACTACTGATAAGCCCAGGCCTGTCTTGGTTAAACTGAAGGACTTGGATATGCGGAACAAGTTGTGGTTTTCAAAAACCTCATTGAAGGGTACTGGTATAACACTGTCAGAGTTTCTAACCAGGTCTAGACACCAAGCCTTTATGGAAGCAAGACAACGAGTCGGTATTGCAAAGTGTTGGACAAAGGACGGCTTTATTTATGTCATTGGGCCCGATGGTACTCGTCACCGCATCTGCAGCCTTAGCGAACTACAAAATGTTGTACCGGCGCAAGTGTCGGGAACTTTGAAGCCAGCTCCTGCTCCAGGATCGAAAGAGACAACAGCGGCAACATCAAAGTCCAGGCGGGTCGCTGCAGCATCATCTCGAAAGTAGGAATAGGTACATACAATGCGATTAAAATAAGAATAGGACGGGCTCTCGGCTAACTTCACTCATATAAGTACGGTCAGCAGAACAAACTTAAAAATAGTTTAAATGAATGACTAAAAATCGTTCATTTTATAAAATTTATATATTTATAAGGTACCTACCTATGATTCGTTTTTAGACTATTTTTTTTCTCTACCTATCAGATAAAAAAGTAGGTACGTGCTATTACAATATAAAACAAGCCAATATTTTTTAACATTGCTTTTTTTGCACACTATACCAAGTTCCCGTAGTGACGTCACAACATGGCGCTAGGCCGGTCCTATTCTTATTTTAATCGCATTGTATTTCATTGTACATAGGTATAGTTCATTCTCAATAACCCAGTCACTGTAAAATCGCTTGTCTGGTTCCTCATTGCATATAAATTGTCTACCCTACAGACCAAATATGTACTACGTAGTCTACCCACTTCCTTGTCTAATTAGTTGCCTTTGTTTTTGAGTACCCAATTTCAAACATGTAAATTATTTTCCACTTTCAGTTCAATTCGATTCAAGTCAACCTCTTCTTCATAAATATTTGTTGACGTTACTAAAAATTTGACAGAAGACAGTTTTTTTTTTTTTCTATTTATAAGGACTCTTATGAGTTGTACATTTGTCATTTGTCACGTAAAAATATTAGTTGATATGTCAAGTCCGTGAAGTCGAAGTAACGACGACTTAAGTAGGTTTTTAATTGTAATCTTGTCCAAGCGAATGTTATAAAACTTTGAATATCCATTACTAAATTTGTAGGAGAAATCATACATTTTACTTTTACTTTTATATTTGTGTTATAGTTATAGAGAAGGTAATAGCGCTCTCGTCCACATAGTCGGCAGATGGAGTATGCGTAAGTATGTAGTAGTACATACATTTTACACATAGTTAAGAAATTATATATTCTTAGTTTATATATAAAATATTTATTATTATATAATTGTATATATCTATATTAATAATATTAATGTAATATGTCGAATACTCAGGATAGTAGCAGCACCAGTGACGAATATCTGTCTTTCTCTTCCAATGATACTTTTAACAGTGGAAACGATAGCTTTGTAAGCATTCCTACGCTAAGTGATACCTTAGCGGCTCAGTTCTCTGATGTGCCTAAGAATTTTAATGTACTCCATATAAATGCACAGAGTATTCCGGCTCATTACCCTGATATGCTGGCATCATTTGACAATACAAATGTACATGCTATACTAGTCTCCGAATCCTGGTTGAAACCTTGTCTCCCGTCCACCTCTTTCTCTCTCCCCGGTTTCATACTTATACGTAACGATAGAACCGGCAGCGTTGGCGGTGGTGTGGCTATTTATCTACGTTCTCATTTTCTGTACTCAATAATAAATATGTCACCACAGCCTCCGCCTTGTGATGCCGGTGAGCATCTCTTTATTGAAGTTTTACTTTCACACACCAAAATTCTTCTCGGAGTCTACTATAGCCATTCCATAAGAGTCAATTACTTCGCATCTTTTGAAAAGATTTAGAAGATCTTATTCCATCTTATACCCATAATATAATTATGGGAGACTTTAACACGTGCCTTATAAAAAAAGACTTTCGTTGTGTGAATTTGGAATCCATAGTTAATTCTAGCAACATGCACATTTTGCCACTCAACCCCACCCATAACTTTCCAAATTGTAATCCCTCCCTTTTGGATCTTATTTTTGTATCATCCTTACACCATGTTGTTAAACACGGACAATGTTCTGCTGATGCTTTTTCTTATCATGACCTCATCTTTCTGTCGTATAAGGTACGTCCTCCTAAACCTAAGCCTAAGATACTTCTGCAGCGCAGCTTTGGTACAATTGACATGGAAAAACTTCGAAACGATGCTGGTGAAATAGATTGGGTACAAGTTCATAGCGCCAATAATATCGATGACAAAGTATCCATATTTAATTCCACTCTTACACAGCTTTATGACACCCATGCTCCTTTGCGGGCCATAAAAATAAAACACCTTCCTGCACCCTGGTTGACTGAAGACATAAAAAAACTAATGCACAAAAAAGTAGCAGCAAAGTCTAAGTTAAAGCATTGTTCTAATGACGTGAATAAGCAAAAATATATTAAATCTCGAAATCGCTGCAATAGAATGTGTAGGGATGCTCTACGTCGCCACATCCATGACTCAGTAGATAATGAAGATCCAGCTAAAGTCTGGAAGTTCTTGCGATCATTGGGAGTAGGGAAATCACGTCATCATTCAATTCCGCAAGATTTAGATATCAACTCACTCAACCAACATTTCTCTTCGTCATCCAATGTAAATTCAAATGACAAAATAGCTACTTTGACTTATCTCTCTTCTCTCCCTACTCTTGATCACTCACCTTTTGTTCTGAGTCAATTCACTGCATGTGATGTTAAAAAGAGCATACTATCAATATCCTCCAATGTAGCAGGCGGTGACGGCATCAGCCGAAATATGATTGTTCTTATATTGGATGAAATCCTCCCTATCCTATGCCATATATTAAACAATTCTATTTTGGAGGGCACCGTACCATTTTGCTGGAAAGAAGCTCAAATCATCCCGCTTCCCAAGAAATCTAATCCCAAGTCCTTCTCCGAATATCGACCTATTTCTATTCTTCCTTTCCTATCAAAAGTCTTGGAGCGCCTAGTACATAACCAACTCAGTTCCTTCCTCAACCAAAATATGCTTCTTAATCCACTCCAGTCTGGGTTTCGAACCGGCCATAGCACTGTCTCTGCACTTGTCAAAGTAACTGATGACATCAGACTAGGTATGGATAACAGACAGCTTACCATACTTACCTTACTTGACTTTAGCAATGCTTTTAATTCCGTAGAATTCGACATCCTCCTAGCATTGCTTCGCTCTATAAACATATCTCCATCGGTAATTGACTGGTTTCGAAGCTATCTATTTGGGCGACGCCAACGTATTCGCATTCAGGATACTTTCTCTTCTTGGTGTGAAACAAATGCTGGCGTTCCTCAAGGCGGCGTACTGTCACCTCTTCTTTTTGCCGTATTTATAAACTCTATATCTTTCTTTCTTACTTCTTCCTACCATCTCTATGCAGACGATCTTCAGATATACTCTCAGGCTCCACTAGATCACTTAGCAGATGCTGTTGATGAGGTCAACGGCGATTTACTTCGTATAGCTAACTGGAGTAGATCTCACGGACTTACAATAAACCCAATAAAAACTCAAGTTATCATTGTTGGAAGCTCCAGATTAGTATCGAAGATTGATTTCACAACTCTCCCCGAAATCGTATTTGGTGGTATATGTGTGCCTTATAGCACTCAAGTTAAGAACTTGGGAATAATCATGGATAACTGTATGTCTTGGCAACCACAAATCCAATCTGTAGCACGAAAAATGTTTGCATCAGCAGCCTCCCTTAACAGACTGCGTAACTTTTTACCCACTGCTACCAAAGCTGCACTTGCACAATCTCTCCTTTTTCCCATTCTTGACTATGCTGATGCCAGTTACATAGATCTCACAGAGGACCAGCTTAACAAGCTGGAGCGTCTACAGAATCTCTGTATTCGGTTTATTTTTGGTCTGCGAAAGTACGACCACGTTTCCGAATTTCGCTGTAAACTTAAGTGGTAACTATACGCCTTCGCCGGAATTCTCACATCCTCTCTATTCTGTATAACATATTGTTTAATCCTTCTACTCCCTTTTACCTAAAAGAACGATTTAGATTTCTCCAATGCTCTTCTTACTCTCTTAGGTCATCAGAAAACTTACTTCTAACGACTCCTGAACATTGTACTATATTCTACAACTCTTCATTCACAGTCCAGGCAGTTCACCTTTGGAATGCCCTCCCTACTAGTATCAAACGCGCGCAATCGCTGAATAGCTTCAAAGCTCAAGTAAAAGACTACTATCTCTCCACGTTAAATGTTAATCCCTGACATAATTCATTGATTGATATTATTTTATATTATTGATATTTATGTATGTGTAAGTATATATGTTCATGTATGTTTATAGTATAATATATGTATTATATTATTATTACGTGTAGGTAAGTGTAAGTATTGTTATATTTAAGTGAATTTTTATTAATTTGAATTTTACCCTTTTATCTAGTATTATCAAGTGTTACATCTGTTTCATGTAATACTAGGTAATAATATATTTCTTCGTGATGTTGCACCACCGTCCATGTCAATCATGTAATCGCTATCCATCCAAAGGTTGTCTGGAAGAGATCGCTTTTAGCTATAAGACCGCCCATTTGTGCCTACTATTTAAGTTGTTTCCTTATGTTGTATTTACTTTGGTGCAAATAAAGAGTTTTTGTATTGTATTGTATTGTATGGTAACGTGCTAACTGATATACATACTTATATACATATAAACACCCAGACACAGCTCAAACAGACATGTTCATGCACACGCGGTGTTCAGGTCCCAAACTAGGCAGAGCCTGTACTATGGTAACGTGCTGACTGATATACATACTTATATACATATACACACCCAGACATAGCTCAAACAGACATGTTCATGCACACGCGGTGTTCAGGTCCCAAACTAGCCAGAGCCTGTACTATGGTAACCTGATGACTGATATACATACTTATATACATATACACACCCAGACACAGCTCAAACAGACATGTTCATGCACACGCGGTGTTCAGGTCCCTAACTAGGCAGAGCCTGTACTATGGTAACCTGATGACTAATATACATACTTATATACATATACACACCCAGTCACAGCTCAAACAGACATGTTCATGCACACGCGGTGTTCAGGTCCCAAACTAGGCAGAGCCTGTACTATGGTAACCTGATGACTGATATACATACTTAAATACATATACACACCCAGACACAGCTCAAACAGACATGTTCATGCACACGCGGTGTTCAGGTCCCTAACTAGGCAGAGCCTGTACTATGGTAACCTGATGACTAATATACATACTTATATACATATACACACCCAGACACAGCTCAAACAGACATGTTCATGCACACGCGGTGTTCAGGTCCCAAACTAGGCAGAGCCTACACTATGGTAACTTGATGACTGATATACATACTTATATACATATACACACCCAGACACAGCTCAAACAGACATGTTCATGCACACGCGGTGTTCAGGTCCCTAACTAGGCAGAGCCTGTACTATGGTAACCTGATGACTAATATACATACTTATATACATATACACACCCAGTCACAGCTCAAACAGACATGTTCATGCACACGCGGTGTTCAGGTCCCAAACTAGGCAGAGCCTGTACTATGGTAACCTGATGACTGATATACATACTTATATACATATACACACCCAGACACAGCTCAAACAGACATTTTCATGCACACGCGGTGTTCAGGTCCCAAACTAGGCAGAGCCTGTACTATGGTAACGTGCTGACTGATATACATACTTATATACATATACACACCCAGACACAGCTCAAACAGACATGTTCATGCACACGCGGTGTTCAGGTCCCAAACTAGGCAGAGCCTGTACTATGGTAACGTGCTGACTGATATACATACTTATATACATATACACACCCAGACACAGCTCAAACAGACATGTTCATGCACACGCGGTGTTCAGGTCCCAAACTAGGCAGAGCCTGTACTATGGTAACCTGATGACTGATATACATACTTATATACATATACACACCCAGTCACAGCTCAAACAGACATGTTCATGCACACGCGGTGTTCAGGTCCCAAACTAGGCAGAGCCTGTACTATGGTAACGTGCTGACTGATATACATACTTATATACATATACACACCCAGACACAGCTCAAACAGACATGTTCATGCACACGCGGTGTTCAGGTCCCAAACTAGGCAGAGCCTGTACTATGGTAACGTGCTGACTGATATACATACTTATATACATATACACACCCAGACACAGCTCAAACAGACATGTTCATGCACACGCGGTGTTCAGGTCCCAAACTAGCCAGAGCCTGTACTATGGTAACCTGATGACTGATATACATACTTATATACATATACACACCCAGACACAGCTCAAACAGACATGTTCATGCACACGCGGTGTTCAGGTCCCAAACTAGCCAGAGCCTGTACTATGGTAACCTGATGACTGATATACATACTTATATACATATACACACCCAGACACAGCTCAAACAGACATGTTCATGCACACGCGGTGTTCAGGTCCCAAACTAGCCAGAGCCTGTACTATGGTAACCTGATGTCTGATATACATATACACACCCAGACACAGCTCAAACAGACATGTTCATGCACACGCGGTGTTCAGGTCCCAAACTAGGCAGAGCCTGTACTATGGTAACGTGCTGACTGATATACATACTTATATACATATACACACCCAGACACAGCTCAAACAGACATGTTCATGCACACGCGGTGTTCAGGTCCCAAACTAGGCAGAGCCTGTACTATGGTAACGTGCTGACTGATATACATACTTATATACATATACACACCCAGACACAGCTCAAACAGACATGTTCATGCACACGCGGTGTTCAGGTCCCAAACTAGCCAGAGCCTGTACTATGGTAACCTGATGACTGATATACATACTTATATACATATACACACCCAGACACAGCTCAAACAGACATGTTCATGCACACGCGGTGTTCAGGTCCCAAACTAGCCAGAGCCTGTACTATGGTAACCTGATGACTGATATACATACTTATATACATATACACACCCAGACACAGCTCAAACAGACATGTTCATGCACACGCGGTGTTCAGGTCCCAAACTAGCCAGAGCCTGTACTATGGTAACCTGATGTCTGATATACATATACACACCCAGACACAGCTCAAACAGACATGTTCATGCACACGCGGTGTTCAAGTCCCAAACTAGGCAGAGCCTGTACTATGGTAACCTGATGACTGATATACATACTTATATACATATACACACCCAGACACAGCTCAAACAGACATGTTCATGCACACAAATGTTTGACTTGTCCGGGACCAGTGGCTCAGACGGCAGGGTTGGTATCAACTTGCGGCAACCGGCCTGCTCATAAGTTAACTTTTACGTTTTACGGTCCCGTTAGTACTGACCCTGAAGTCGAAGCAGGAGGTCTCAGATTCGATCTCCGGGCAGAGCAAAAAACACAAATGTTAGTTTTAGGGTCTGGGATGCTGTGTATGTCCTCAATACAGAAAACAATGGTATAAGTGTATAAACAATATTGTACGGGAATAATTTAGTTTTAATTTAATATAAAGGCTGGGCCAGAAAGGGGTGCGATTTAAAAATCACTATTGCATTGAAACGGCATGAGGAAGCGGTGCGCGGGGGTGGGGATAAGTAGCTGGATTCTCGGAAATGTAGTCACCATGAAGCGCTTCAAAGGTGCGCAGGGTTCGTTGGTGTAAAAAAGTAATATAAAATGGCGATTCGTGCACTGTTTTCGTCGTTGATTACGTGCTGATTTCAGATGAGTCTGATCCCTATATCGTTAAATATTACCTTAACCTAGTGAGCATAGATTTTTCCGTTCTAGTGAAGTGTTCGTGAACCTTAACCAAAAGTTCCGAATAAACTAGCACGTCGTCGGAACTACTCGGAAGCACTCGAACACAGTTTAATCTGTCCGTATCAGGCTTACGCTATAACAAAAGATTTATGAATGAACTGGAGGCTTGCTGAGTCCAACCTTTTAATGTCTGTCAATTAAAAGTCTGCCTTATTTCCATAATTATATGTTTTTGTTTATATTTATTCAGTTCAGATCACAAAGTACATATCTTATTGGGCTGAATATGCCGTGCCGTGTGATTTTATTGGTCGTATCGATTTCTCGCTTCCTTACACTGCTTACACTCCTTACGTCACCTGGGATGATTTATGCATAAGATGCAATGCAAATAATAAGACGGCCTTATTGCCGACTACGGACAAACTAAAGTCGGTCGCAGCGTGATTGGTATTGGGCTATTTTCAAACTTTACGAATGCGTTATGTGTTTTTCCTTCACCGACTTGATCATATTTTCCTTGAGTTGATGACGTAATACTAAACCCTTGACTCGTTCGAGTGACGGATGTTTTAAGTAATATTTAACTATACCAGGGTGAGTCTTCTGAGTCGAGTTTATTTTTGCTTATTCTGTTCACGCTTAAGTCCAAATTAGTATAACGCTTACAATTGACAATTCTTAATGAACAATGGCAAACCTCTGTGTGTTTTGGGTACCCTACATAGACGGACCCACGAGATGAAACCATGCAAAACCAGTAGTCCTTAGTAAGACTAAGATATTATCAAATTGTACCATAATTTTTTAAGTTGGGGTTTAAAAGTTATCAGCGTTGATATTTTTTCTAGGTTAGGTTAGATAGGCAGAATTCGTTAGCTTAAAATATCTGACTGGGGTTTTTCAAAAGAAATCTATCGTAATAGAGAAACGGAAGCTTGGCATTAGGTATCGTTATCGTAGATATGCATACTAACTACATACATAGTAGAATTGAGTACCTCCTCCTTTTTTTGGAAATCGGTAGAATAAGGTGTGCGTCTCGGGACGCCCGACAGAAGTGATAACTTTAAACTTATCTGGTGCAGTGGGTTAGAGTGAGAGGGGATGCGTGAGGGAAAGGGAAGCCACACAGACTGGCGCCGTAACGCGTTACATAACGAATCGGTCTACCGTCCCATAAGATGTTATGACTTTAATCAATCTTATCTAAAATGGGATCTTAGACTATAGTAGCTAAATAGGCATATGTAACTGACCGGGCTCGGTAGGTGCACAGTGTCCCCCGAGGGCATGAGCGCGGGGAGGGAGTGCGGCGCGGAGGGCGGTGCAGTGGGCGGCGCGGGGGCGTGAGGCGCGGGAGGCGCACTCGTGGTCGCGTCCAGCAGCAGCGAGCGCACGTCCTCCGCGCCCGCGAGCTCCACTGCCGTCTGCCCTTCCTGGTTCTTCAGGAACGGGTCGGCGCCGTGCGCTAGCTGCAGCAATACAACATATTGTAGCAAAAGGGAATATACCTTAAGATAATAACATAGCCAGCTCATGATATTTCCACAGCTGGGCTTAGGGTTTTAGCCCACTTAAACTTCCCATCCGGCTAAAAAATATGCTAATCAAATGTGGGCTTTTAAGCCTTTAGATATACTTTACATTAACAACATAATATTGGCCGATAGCTCGCTGTCAGCGAGCTTGCTGCCGTCAGACTGCTGGGGTAGTTGACGCCTCGCTTAGCCACGCGTTGCAAGGAAGCGGTCTGTTCCGTCCGCATGTTAACTACTAGCGGTCGCCGCGTAGCCTGCAAGTAGTCGCCTTAGTTTAGGGCGGTGTTGGAACAGAGTCGTGGGCTAAGACCTTTACTCTCAGAGAGAGGAGTTGGTACCATAATCAACCACGTGGGGTGGATAGGCTGACATATGTCGAAGTTATCATGCCGCCCGAAGACCTTCGACATAGCCTAGCGACTGTTGTCCTAAGACAAACAACCGGGACCGACGGCTTAACTGTCCGAAGCACGGAAGCGCTCAGGAAGTGAACAATACCACTAGCACACACCCATCCAAGTCCTGACCGCAGCGAGCGTTGCTTAACTTGTTAGTCAGTTAAGATCGCCAAGTCAAGCTCCGCTGCGAGCGCTTTTTAACATAACTATATATATTATAGGTTTTTTGAGAAAGGTGACCTTGGCCAAGTCCTGGACCACGAGAGTTAGAGAAAAATCGTGAAAAGAGCTCTCGATTTATTAGAAAACAATAACTGCGTTGTTTTTTTTTTAATCTTTTACTTTTGACAGAAATCATTCCTTGATCTTCATTTCATTGAAGTCAATCATTATGCATTTGAATAGCACGTTTATTTATATACATACAACTTGGAACAATGAGACATAAAATAAAAATAACTAGAGACTAATGTTTATAGCATATTTAAACAATTATGACAATGCATCGTAACAATTTTATTTCATTCTCAATACTTGGGGAAGAAACATTTTTATAAAACTACATGTGTAACATGATTGAACGTAGTTTTAGCCTATGTGTTCGAACGCACCTGAAAGCTTACAAATTGATACCGAGATATCCTGACGAACCCCCGCCAACCTTTCGAAGCTCGGCTGACGGCCGAGCGCATCGCGGAAACAGACGAAGCTCGACTACCGGCTGCGATACACGCGCCGTGACTTTGTATTGTACCTAACCTTCATTTTTTTGTCTAATAACACTGTTTGTTTCTACTTTGTGAAACGCTAGATTAAAGTCATATCTATTCTTATCGTGCATCGAACTTAATATTAACTCAAAAGGTCAACCCTGAGAACCTAACAAGTCCCATCCTTACACATGTAACTAAAGTTCGAAATTGAGTAAGCAATTACTATACGAAGGCAGAATGTATTTCGCCCGTATTTTAACTTTTTCATAAACTTAATCGGCGCGCGGTTTCTTTACTGCCTGTTACTTGCGTTCATGTTAGTGATTGATTTCTTTGATGATTGGACTTTCAATATTTCTAGCCATAGGGATGAAAATCAACAAAAGTTTAAGCTAAAACTCAGAGATATATTAACAAAGAAATGTTATTACGCCGTTGACGAATTTTTGGAAGATAAAAACGTTTTAAACTCACAATGATTATCTATATTATCTTTATTTCTGTTTTATCTCATTTTTTATTAGATCCTAGATATGGGTATACAATAAATTTTTCACGCCTAAATGAATTAGATAATGTAAGTACCTCATAAAATGTGAATTTACAATATTGATACACCTATTTCAATTTGATGACATAATATTTATAATTGTGACATTTAATTTTATTTTGATTTTTATATAAACATAATGAATGAATAATGTATAGTGGAATAAAAAATATATTTAATAATGTAGCTGCACTTATAGACTTTAGGTGATGATTGATTGATACACCCATTTGAATTTGATGACATAACAATTATAATTGTTATAGTTTAATTTTATATTTTATATATACACAATTAATTAATAATGTATAGTGGAATAAATAAATAATATAATTAATAATGTAGCTGTACTTATAGACTTTAGGTGATGATTGATTGATACACCTATTTGAATTTGATGACATAACAATTATAATTGTTATAGTTTAATTTTATATTTTATATATACACAATTAATTAATAATGTATAGTGGAATAAATAAATAATATAATTAATAATGTAGCTGTACTTATAGACTTTAGGTGATGATTGATTGATACACCCATTTGAATTTGATGACATAACAATTATAATTGTTATAGTTTAATTTTATATTTTATATATACACAATTAATTAATAATGTATAGTGGAATAACTAAATAATATAATTAATAATGTAGCTGTACTTATAGACTTTAGGTGATGATTGATTGATACACCCATTTGAATTTGATGACATAACAATTATAATTGTTATAGTTCTATTTTATATTTTATATATAAACATAATGAATGAATAATGTATAGTGGAATAAAACATATATTTAATAATGTAGCTGTACTTATAGACTTTAGGTGATGATTGATTGATACACCCATTTCAATTTGATGACATAATATTTATAATTGTGACATTTAATTTTATTTTGATTTTTATATAAACATAATGAATGAATAATGTATAGTGGAATAAAAAATATATTTAATAATGTAGCTGTACTTATAGACTTTAGGTGATGATTGATTGATACACCCATTTTAATTTGATGACATAACAATTATAATTGTGACAGTTTAATTTTATATTTTATATATACACAATTAATTAATAATGTATAGTGGAATAAATAAATAATATAATTAATAATGTAGCTATGTAGACTTTAGAAGAATAACTTTACGAACTACATTCTGTTCGCTACACCCTAACAGGGTATGTATTTGTGCTATATTGTATAAGTGCATGATGCAATGAATGAATAAATAAATAAATCGAAAATGCGAGGATTGGCTAGGCGGTAACCGTCATATCCGGTAACCGGTATATATTTCCCTAAAGCTACAAAATTGAATAAATACTTACTAATAGTGCAGCTAGCTGTGTCCTCGCCTTGTGCGCAGCCTCGTGTAGCGGCGTGAAGCCCCATCTGTAATAACACATATATGTTTAACCTACTTCTTAGACCCACTCGATAATACACATAGATTTTTTATTATACAGGGTTATTGGTTAGTCGACCTAGCACAATTAAAAAGCGTATAAACTATGAGTTATCTGTGTCACAGTTGCGCTAGATACATGACAGTTTGTACGTACAACGCGGTCACATTAACTAGACGCTTGACCATGTGACGTCATTTTGGCGCTCAAGTACGGTGTGCAAAAACAACCGGCCAAGTGGCCTTTATTAAGATCGAGTAAAATTTGATTAAAAATTAAGTTTGTTATATGAATAAAAAATATTTATTTATTATGAAAGGTAAAATACAACTACATATTCTGTGAAAATTTAAGGTGTCCACCTGTTACCGTTATTAATATTGAGCATAAAAATAAGAAAAACACACATTTGTTGTATGGCTACCCAATTAATATTAATACTACTTTATTAATATTTACTGTAGCACTTTTAGCACGAGATTTCTCCCCTCACTGTGTATAACTTTCCCCATGTTATTCTGGTTTGAACACAGTTCAACAGTTAATATTCAACAATCAACAGTAACAAAAAACTTAACAAAACAATAATCAAAACAAAAACTATTTAACAAAAACAGAAAAAAATTGCTTGTTTTCTGTTTTTGTTAAATAGTTTTATATTTTTTTATAATTTAGCAAGAAAACTAGCCAAATTATCGACGCGTGTATCGGTAGCAAAAATGCTGACCGTACTGACACTTGCCGGGCGAGAAAGAGAATGCGGGGGGAAGCGGGCGGGGACCCGCATTCCAGCGATGCGTCGAGTTAATGTGGTCACATTAACTCACATTAACAACGCGGACGCGTTGTATATAGTATGTGAACACACGTTACGGTACACTTACGCAGTCATTCATGCTAGGCCCACAGTTGTACACGCACTGAAGTGTGAAGAGTAGGTATATAAAATTTTGTAACATTCATTGTCATTAATGTAACATTCTGTTTTTGATGAAGAAAAACACACATCGACGGTAACAACAGTTCTCTGTAAAACTCAATAAATCCATACCTGTCCATAGCATTAGGGTCTGTACCGGCCCTGAGCAGCAACGCGGCCAGCTCCAGATGTCCGTAAGATGCCGCATTGTGCAGCGGGACCAAGCCGCCCTTGTCTCTTGCCGAAACCGTCGCACCGGCTTCTAATAGCGCTTCTGCCACCTCCAGGTTGTTATACCCAGCTGGGGGAAAACAACGATTTTATTAATCCAGGCGGTCGGTATTATTAGCTGACTATCATATGAATAGCTAAACAGTAACTTCTAATACGTTTTCTGAGTGTGCTATTGAAAAACATTCCAGCTGCAGTTTCATCCACTTCTAAACAATGCATCTGCAACCTCAAGGTTACAGATGATTTTACTACCCAGCTGGGGGAAAATCAAAACGATTTTATTAATCCAGATGGCCACTATTATTAGCTGATTATTATATTAATAGCTGAACAGTCACTTTTAATAAGTTTTCTTAGTGTGCTATTGAAAAACATTCCAGCTGCAGTTTCATCCGCTTCTGCAACCTCAAGGTTGTTCTACCCAACTGGGAGAAAAACAAAACGATATTATTATTCCAGATGGCCACTATTATTAGCTGATTATTATATTAATAGCTGAACAGTCACTTTTAATACGTTTCGTTAGTGTGCTATTGAAAATCAGTCCAGCTGCAGTTTCACCCGCTTCTAAATAATGGTCCTGCAACCTCAAGGTTGTTACACCCAGTTGGGGAAAACAACAATTTTATTTATCCAAGGGTCAGATTCCACTAACTAAATCTCAATCGTACATTAGCTGAACGGTGACTTTCAATACGCATTCTTATCTTGCTATTGAAATTATTTTAATGTACTCGCTGACCCGGCGAATTTCGTACCGCCTAACAATCGATTCTTTAATCTTTTTTAATACTTATTCTGCTATTCGAGACGCCGGGTCAGCTAGTAAGATAAAAAAAATGAATAACTCAACAATTTTAGTTTTAGATATATTATAGATGCACAGCAAAGAGACGTTTACATTTCAAGTGACATTTTACCATATTGACATTATACGATAATAAAATTTCACTCAATTGATTTGCATTCCCGGAACCTCTCCGCTAACACTTAAACTTTATGGTATGGTATTAAAGTTCAAATTGACTTGTATTATTGCGAATCGATTGTATAGAGTGGTGTTTTTAGACATTTTCAGGCAATTTTTAAATTTTTTCTCTCCGTAAGAACCATTCTCGTACATATAAGAATATTCTAAAAAAGAATTAGCAAAATCGGTTCAGCTGCTCTCGAGATTTGCGCTTAGCAACACATTCAACGATTCATTTTTATATTATAGAAGATTAAAGATAAATATTAAATATTTAATCCGTCCGAATCAGCAAGCCTCCGGCTCCATTCATAAATCGTTTGTTATAGCGTAAACCTGATGCGGACAGATATATATATATATATACGAGGGCTGCACTACAAGTATCGGGCATGGAATATTTCCACTGTTCCTGTCATATTAAAATCTTTTCAATTGAAAACTCCTTGGTTTTAAAAATCGAATACTTACCATTTATTTATTTAAAAAAGATTCTCGGTCTTGTCACAAGGTTTTGTCAAACTTGTTTAGTCGTTGAGAAAATGGAATTAACTCGAGAAAATTCAAGAGCGATGATTTATTATGACTTTCGAAGTGGTTTAACACAAAAACAGTGTGTTGGCCGGATGATTTCTGCATTTGGTGATGAAGCCCCATCCAAAACCACAATTTATCGCTGGTTTGCTGAATTTCAACGTGGACATGTCAAGCTCAGTGATGATCCCCGTCAAGGTCGTCCAAAAACTGCAGTCACCCAAGAAAACGTTGATGCTGTGCGTAAGCTGATTGAGGAAAATCGACATGTGACATACAGCGAAATTCAGGCTACTTTAGACATTAGCATGAGTCAAATACAAATAATCTTGCATGAACAATTAGGTGTAAAAAAGTTGTTTTCCCGATGGATACCGCATTCGCTCTGTGAAGAGCAAAAAGCGGCTCGCGTTACTTGGTGCGTCAGAACTCTCGAAAGATTCCACGCAGGATCCTCAAATGCTGTATACAACATCGTATCAGGTGACGAATCCTGTATATACGCAAACGAACCCGAAACAAAAAACCAGTCACGAGTTTGGGTGTTCGAAAATGAGTTAAAGCCAACAAAAATTGTCCGTTTACGGAGTGTTACGACTATTCCTCTTGAGGGACAAAGAACGGTTAATGCAGAATGGTATGCTAGCATTTGTTTGCCACAGGTCGTTTCTGAACTCCGTAAAGAGAACTGCAACCGCCGCATCATCCTCCATCACGACAATGCGAGTTCTCACACCGCGCTCAGAACTAAAGAGTTTTTAGAGCAAGAAAACATAGAATTATTAGACTATCCGCCGTACAGCCCCCACCTAAGCCCTAATGATTCCTATACTTTCCCTAAAATAAAAAATAAATTGCGTGGACAGAATTTTCATCACCTGAAGAAGCTGTGGACGCCTACAAAACGGCCATTTTGGAGACCCCAACTTCCGAATGGAATGGTTGCTTCAATGATTGGTTCCATCGTATGGAAAAATGTGTCAAATTTCGCGGAGAATACTTCGAAAAGCAATAAATACATTTTTAAATAGTAATGTTGTGTCACTTCCTTGATTCCCGAAATTTTCAGTGCCGCCCTCGTACAGTAGTGTTAAAGATGGCGATACGTTCCAATTTGTGTATAGAAATAGTAGAATTACTTTTTGGGTATTTACCGAACGACAACCGGAGACATCACTAATATCTATTTACATATGTATGTATCAAAGTCCTGACTGACTGACAGGCAACGCACAGCCTACACCGCTGGTCGTAGAGACTTAAAATTTAAAGGGTACTTTTGTCTCGGTGGGTAGAGGTGTAATATGAAAGTTTTTCGAAGTTCAACCCCTTAGGGGGTAATATGAAGTTGCCGTTCCGCACCAAAGAGAATATAAACACTTTGTAGGCTAATGGCGGCCACAAGCAGTGTTGCCATTGGCAGATAGCCAAATATAACACAAGACAGCTCCAAAAGTAACTTTTCTCGAGAAAGGTACATTAATCGGACCGTGTTATGCCTAAACATAATTTCAAAGATGCGGTATCCCGCGAGGTCTTAAATGAGCTGCGGGATAGCAATCCCTAGCTGAAGCTGATTTGAACTTTTGTAAAATATCACACGTAGTGGCGGGCAATTGCCATAAACATAGCTCTATGTTGTGACAATAATTAATATCTATGAAAATTACCCTACGCGGACGATGTCGTGGGCAAGAGCTAGTACTTAGATATATACACACTCCCAGACACAGCTCAAGATAATGACATTAGAATAATGGTTTCAAAACGGAAACAAAGCACTTTTTGCTGACGTCGTCACCCCAATCTCTTAATTTATCAAGTAAACAACAAGAACTCAATAACAATAACATCATTAGAAGTATACAGCGTGTTACAAAAAGGGTGCAGTAATACTAAAACCCCACACGCAGAAGCTTGCATACAATTGGGACCCAACTACTGCGTACCAGGAAGTAGTCAACATGCCGAGTTATGAGTAACCAAAGTTTTTTTAATACTGAAGCAGAAATCCCTGATAAACTAGGTCAAAGGCGGCACTGGGGAAGTCGGGGGACTCTTCGCTGGCTTGCACGCAACTGCTGGCCAGCGCAACCCTATCTCGCCTCATCTGGCGGAGGACTGCTCACGGGGCGGTTTTAGTGGGTCTGAGCCCCGCATACCCCCCTTCCGTCAACCCCTGTAACAGAAGGGAAGTGGACAGCATTTCCCCCCACTCAAAAAAATAAAATAAAAAAGGCCAAAAGCGGCAATGACCTCCAGAACGTAGACTCGGTAAACATGGAGCCTGGGGAGGGCTGGAGTGCTGCGCAAGGATAGGACGCATGCAGCGTAGGGGGATGGAGGTGAATGAATAGGTGGCGTGAGGATCTAAGAAGATATAAAAAAACCAGTGATTTAAATGTTGATATTTTGCCATGTGAAGCTTGAATAGGTGCACACCTTTAAGTATTACTGCACCCTTTTGTTACACGCTGTATAGAAACAACAAAAAGTTGGATGATTTATTGGTCTTTCCATATGACATTGTGGTAATTATGAAATAAATTTAGTTTATAGTTCATTAGTTTAGTTTAGTGTTTTGCACAAGCGAAAAGCTACTATTATGTAATAATTTAGAGATGAAATAATGTTATGAAATTATATAAAGATATACGCACTTTTTGGCTTTTTTGTAACCATAATTTTGCGGGCATTTATTATCAGTAGGACTATTTGTGATTGAGTGCTTCCTGAGAAGTACCTATACCGATTTCTGCCGTGAAGCAATAATGTTCGCAATACTGCGCTCTGGGGCCTTACAATCAGCTTTATAAAAACCATGCAAGTTCCGAGCAGTTCTTAAACCTCGTATAAACAGTTTTGAATAAAATACCATGACGCTCAATTAAGTGAACTGTTTGAACAATGTTTTCTCAAATGTGAACGGATAATGTTGTCTCTGGCATTCTAACAATTTACTATAACTAACATTGCGGACGCCTAGACGTTTGTAAGCTGACAAACTGTTTTATTTTATTTTATATAGAAACACCAACAGTACACATATTAAATAAAAACTATGAGTTAACACTTACAATTATATAACTGTTCTGATATGTACACCTTTAACAGGCGTTTACAGCTTTCACAATGTAACAGTGATAGAAGATAAAAATTTACATTAAAGTTAACTAAAGTTAATACATTAAATATTTACAACTAAGACAAAAAAGTCGGAAACAGAAAATTCAATTTCATTGCAATTAGTTAGTGTCGTATAATAATTTTGTTATTTTATTTTTAAATGTGTTTATAGGGTCATGAAAGATATCAAGATCATTTACGGAAGCATTATGTTCATTATATGTACGACATATTCATACATATTTAGAGCGACATGTTAATGAGAGTCCATACTAAAACACAGGTGAACGGTTTTTCTGTGGTTCTTGAATAGTAGGCCTGGGCAGGCCTGCTTGTCATGGTACAAATAAGCCGGACAGTTTCCTAGAAGTCCTGCTTTAAGAGCTTATAGTAAGGCCCCAGGTTAGAAGGTATGGTTGCCGGCCATTTTACAGGCACATGAGACTTAACAACTATGTCTCAGGGTTATGGTCAGTTGTGAGGAAATGTATCTGCTATATAGACAGAAGTTACCACTTAATACAAGATGGGCCTCGTACATGTCCCGGTTCCTAATAATAATGCTTATAAATAATCAAATTCGTTTTAAACTATCACGGTTGTTCACTAAAGTTATATGATTATTAACGGAATATTTGCCGTGGTAAGGTTGTGGAATGAGCTCCCGATATTTCGGCGCAGTTACATGCACCATGTTCACGGGAAGACTGAAGAATGCGGGTGGTTGGTCGAAAAGTTAAAAAGTTAGGTGCAGACATAATGATCTACCCTCTTTTAGTCTTTTGCTACGGTATCACTGGAACTCGAACTCGATCCTAAGTCCCGACAAAACACACTCACTGTATCACTGCGTATTGGATTTTGAACACATTTTGAACGCGGACTTTTATTTTTAAAACAACCTAATACTGGATTCCACGCACTGGTGAGTTGAAAAAATCTTTTATTTTTAAAACAACCTAATACCGGATTCCACGCACTGGCGAGTTGAAAAATCTTTTATTTTTAAAACAACCTAATACTGGATTCCACGCACTGGCGAGTTGAAAAAATCTTTTATTTTTAAAACAACCTAATACTGGATTCCACGCACGGGCGAGTTGAAAAAATCTTTTATTTTTAAAACAACCTAATACTGGATTCCACGCACGAGCGAGTTGAAAAAATCTTTTATTTTTAAAACAACCTAATACTGGATTCCACGCACGGGCGAGTTGAAAAAATCTTTTATTTTTAAAACAACCTAATACTGGATGGCACGCACTGGCGAGTTGAAAAAATCTTTTATTTTTAAAACAACCTAATACTGGATTCCACGCACGGGCGAGTTGAAAAAATCTTTTATTTTTAAAACAACCTAATACTGGATTCCACACACTGGCGAGTTGAAAAAATCTTTTATTTTTAAAACAACCTAATACTGGATTCCACACACTGGCGAGTTGAAAAAATCTTTTATTTTTAAAACAACCTAATACTGGATTCCACGCACGGGCGAGTTGAAAAAATCTTTTATTTTTAAAACAACCTAATACTGGATTCCACGCACGGGCGAGTTGAAAAAATCTTTTATTTTTAAAACAACCTAATACTGGATTCCACGCACGGGCGAGTTGAAAAAATCTTTTATTTTTAAAACAACCTAATACTGGATTCCACGCACGGGCGAGTTGAAAAAATCTTTTATTTTTAAAACAACCTAATACTGGATTCCACGCACGGGCGAGTTGAAAAAATCTTTTATTTTTAAAACAACCTAATACTGGATTCCACGCACGGGCGAGTTGAAAAAATCTTTTATTTTTAAAACAACCTAATACTGGATGGCACGCACTGGCGAGTTGAAAAAATCTTTTATTTTTAAAACAACCTAATACTGGATTCCACGCACGGGCGAGTTGAAAAAATCTTTTATTTTTAAAACAACCTAATACTGGATTCCACGCACTGGCGAGTTGAAAAAGTTATTATTATTATTATTATAACTTTATAATCAAATTAGTGGAATATTTTTTAACGCGTTAAATTTACGATCCCCACTATGCTAGCGTCTCATACAAATAGGTTCGAACCCCTTTGCGAATGGAAAGTAACAGCACCCTAATTTCAATAGAGATGATGGTTGGCAAGTACCGCCTGCTTCCAGTGATCTAGCTAATAGAATCCCAAGTCCAGCACAATACTGCAAGACCTTGCACACTGTGAGTGACTACTGCGTGCATCGGAAACGTTTTGATTAAAATAAAAAACTTTATAACAGATAACTGAACACATAAAATCCCGAAAATGTATTTACATCTCTCATATTCAGTAAGTTTTTATTTATATTTACCCCCAAATGGGGCTTGTAGGTGACCATTTAGCGCTCTAGGGTAATAATGTAGCTAGAGAAGCCCTAGGGCGGTAATTAAAAAAACACTTTACTCTTTCAAAAAGTTCGCGCACATCTAACCATCATACTGGCAACAGACATCATGCATTCAGCCCAATGACAAAAGAGGTCGCTTCGCTATTCAGCCTTGTCTTCGTATGAGTATAATAGTCATCAATTTTATTTTTGTAATGCCGGTTTTTTCTACTTACCTCACAATCGAGATGTAAAGCAGAGTAGTTAGCTCGGGTGTAAGCATCAATTGCACCCTCGAACTTTAGGCGCCCTCGCTGATCTCGGGCTGCAATTGATGCCTTACAGCCCTTGGCTACTAATATACTATTATTTCCATTTTTGATTATGACAGCGCGCCAAAATTTTTCTCTTCTCTGCGATACAATAGACTAAAAAGCTATTTTTTCTTTAGTTTGCTTCTAAACGTTGCAAAATATCAAACACAAACTATACAGGCTGTAATCGTTAAGTGTGCACAGGTGATTATTCCGTAACTATTACAGATATCAAAAAACTTTACACTGATATCGAAAGTACTTTACCTAAGGAGTAAAATGACAATAATAACTTTTAGAAAAAAAACGAGAAATATCCAAAAAAAATTACATTAAACACTCCCATACATTTAGCATGAGATAGTAGAAAGGTTTTAGTTTCCTTATTATATAGGATGACGGAGGCCCTGGGCCGGGTGGAGAAAGCCGACTTATATTAAAATTAGTTATAAAAAAAAAAAATTAGACAAGCTTAGGCTTTTGTATTATGTATGCGTGTATACCTTGAGCATTCACGCTCACTAAAAGGCTTCTTCTCGCGGCGGCGTCGTGTGGCGGGTCGTCCTCTTCCCTCAAATATGGTTGAGGAGGGCGATGGCTGGCACACGTGTCAAGCTCGTGAACGGGCGCTGCTTGCGGGAGCCGGTATGCTCTCGGTATGTACGATATTTAGAAATTAGTTAAAAGTCTATTTGTGTACAAAAAAAAATGTAATATGTAAGTTAAGTTAAGAAAAAAAAATGTCCTGTATTCCGTTACTAATTATAAAAAAATAATAATATAAGTTTAAAATATAAATGTAAACAATGCCACGGACCCATTGAGTCTGTGAACAAAAGCAATAATAAAAAATAAAAAAAAGTTTCCTTATTTTAAGTGGAATAGTTATTATTTTCATTTTACTCCTTAGGTAAAGTACTTTTAATATCAGTTTAAAGTTTTTTGATATCTGTAATAGTTACGGAATAATCACCTGTGTACACTTAACGCTTACACCTTCTATAGGGAACTATAGGCCAAAAATACCAGTTTTTTTAAAACCGTTTCCAACATTAAAACCAGTATAAAGAGCCGTAATACGGCTCGCGGACCTATGCGCGAAAATAGCACGGAACCGTATTACGGCGCGGCGATACCAGAGGGACTTTTATACTACAGACTACAGTCATCCAGTCTACCTGGGACCATGTTTATTGAAAAGTGTTCCAAACGTCACGATCAAAAAATATAAAATTATACGCGATTTTATCCGTTTAAAGTTTTTTAATTTCAATGTATAAGATAACAAAATCCCAAGAAATCGAATCGAAACAGGGATCGAACCCGGGACCAGCGGCTCAGAGGGCAGGGATTTCTACCAACTGCAGCAAGCGGCCTTTCAGATATATGACAAGATATAATGATGCAATTTTCGAATGTACAGACCACTTTATAACCCGAACGGAACGCTGGCTAACAACCTGTGGGCTTAGCACGAATAACCGCGTAAGTGTAACGTAACGTGTCGTTCACGTGAAACAGTACAAACTGTCATTTATCTAGGGCCACTGTGACACAGATACCTCATAGTTTGTACGCCGAAGCTTGACGCGTTGACGTTTGTTGTAAGTTGTTTGTGCCTCTGCGGTATTATGCCGAGTTGGTATCGATATGTGCCAAGTAACATGACTTTGTGTACATATAATTGACTGAGCGAAGCGTCTCTGCTTTAACTGGCCAAATTGACTTTCGTCTATCCGTATGTTTGTTAAGTTGTGTGTTGGTCTTCCTGTACAGGTCGCATTTTTCAACCAATATTGACGAAACGTGGTATGCATGTTCTACAATTCAATATAATTTTGTTGTCAGCAATTTTTGAGTGGGGGGGGGGGGGTTACTTTTCCTTAAAAGGAGAGAAGTTTGCAGCGGCGCTATTTACCTACCGATTGTGACAAAATTTGGTACACGCCTTAGGTACCTGACTTTAAAGAGGAATTTCGAATATAATTGGTCACGTGTTTGCCGAGATAAAAGTTTGTGAACTGGACGATTTTGGTAATATTTGGCAAGAACATTTGGTTCCAACATACAAAATTTCAGCAAAAAGTGGTCAAGTTACCGCTGATAAAACTGTGCTCGCACAGGTGTACGCAGAATTAGCATAGACTAACATATACAAGTCGATACAATTTTACGTTGCCGCCAAAATTAGGATCAATTTATTTATGTTGAGCGCCACCTAGCGAACCTAAGATGCGATATTTTGAATGCCATCTTTCAAGCTATTGCAGCTCCATCTGTCAATAAGCACATGAATAATGCTATATTATCAATATGAAACTAAATTATAATATAATATATAAAATATATACGTAAATGAAACATTATTTCGTATCTAAAAAAATCTACACAACTTTAGGGCTGAATTTCCCCCGAAGTAATCCAAATTTAGCAGCTCTAAGTGTCCAAACTAAAAATTCCGGGCTATTTGATAGCGCCATCTAGGAATAATTCGGGATTTTGATCTTTTTGCGGTGTACGTTTTTTTTGTATATGATTGTTGGTCTTCTTGTATATTTTAGTCTATGGAATTAGTAATTTTCTACCGATTTTCAAAAATGAGGAGGTACTCAACTCGAATGTATTTTTTTTATGTTTGTCACCTCATAACTTTCGATACGGTAAACCGATTCTCAAAATTATTTTTTTATTTAAAAGCTAGTGCTTCCCGTGTCATAAACCACACACTGGCGAGTTGAAAAAATCTTTTATTTTTAAAACAACCTAATACTGGATGGCACGCACTGGCGAGTTGAAAAAATCTTTTATTTTTAAAACAACCTAATACTGGATTCCACACACTGGCGAGTTGAAAAAATCTTTTATTTTTAAAACAACCTAATACTGGATTCCACGCACTGGCGAGTTGAAACAATCTTTTATTTTTAAAACAACCTAATACTGGATTCCACGCACTGGCGAGTTGAAAAAATCTTTTATTTTTAAAACAACCTAATACTGGATTCCACGCACGGGCGAGTTGAAACAATCTTTTATTTTTAAAACAACCTAATACTGGATTCCACGCACTGGCGAGTTGAAAAAGTTATTATTATTATTATTATAACTTTATAATCAAATTAGTGGAATATTTTTTAACGCGTTAAATTTACGATCCCCACTATGCTAGCGTCTCATACAAATAGGTTCGAACCCCTTTGCGAATGGAAAGTAACAGCACCCTAATTTCAATAGAGATGATGGTTGGCAAGTACCGCCTGCTTCCAGTGATCTAGCTAATAGAATCCCAAGTCCAGCACAATACTGCAAGACCTTGGACACTGTGAGTGACTACTGCGTGCATCGGAAACGTTTTGATTAAAATAAAAAACTTTATAACAGATAACTGAACACATTAACACTTAAAACCCCGAAAATTTATTTACATTTCTCATATTCGGTAAATAGGTCCTTATTACCCCCAAATGGGGCTTGTAGGTGACCAATTAGCGCTCTAGGGTAATAATGTAGCTAGAAAGCCCTAGGGCGGTAATTAAAAAAACACTTTACTCTTTCAAAAAGTTCGCGTACATCTAACCATCATACTGGCAATAGACATCATGCATTCAGCCCAATGACAAAAGAGGTCGCTTCGCTTTTCAGCCTTGTCTTCGTATGAGTATAATAGTCATCAATACTATTTTTGTTATGCTGGTTTTTTTCTACTTACCTCACAATCGAGATGTAAAGCAGAGTAGTTAGCTCGGTTGTAAGCATCAATTGCACCCTCGAACTATAGGCGCCCTCGCTGATCTCGGGCTGCAATTGATGCCTTACAGCCCTTGGCTACTAATATACTATTATTTCCATTTTTGATTATGACAGCGCGCCAAAATTTTTTTCTTCTATGCGATACGATAGACTAAAAAGCTATTTTTTCTTTAGTTTGCTACTAAAAGTTGCAAAATATCAAACACAAACTATACAGGCTGTAATCGTTAAGTGTGCACAGGTGATTATTCCGTAACTATTACAGATATTAAAAAAAACTTTACACTGATATCGAAAGTACTTTACCTAAGGAGTCAAATGACAATAATTACTTTTAAAAATAAAACGAGAACTATCCAAAAATTACATTAAACACTCCCATACATTTAGCATGAGATAGTAGAAAGGTTTTAGTTTCCTTATTATATAGGATGACGGAGGCCCTGGGCCGGGTGGAGAATGCCGACTTATATTAAAATTAGTTATAAAAAAAAAATTTAGACAAGATTAGGCTTTTGTATTATGTATGCGTGTATACCTTGAGCATTCACGCTCACTAAAAGGCTTCTTCTCGCGGCGGCGTCGTGTGGCGGGTCGTCCTCTTCCCTCAAATATGGTTGAGGAGGGCGATGGCTGGCACACGTGTCAAGCTCGTGAACGGGCGCTGCTTGCGGGAGCCGGTGTGCTCTCGGTATGTACGATATTTAGAAATTAGTTAAAAGTCTATTTGTGTACAAAAAAAATGTAATATGTAAGTTTAGTTAACCCGGTGAGAATGTGGTACAAAAAGTTACGTCGGAAATGTGGAGGGTCCTCATGACCCTGTATTTAATTTGTAGTTTTTATATCTACTAAGAGGTAATTAAAAAAAGATTTATCAAGAAACCTAAGTAATAGTTAGTAATTAAATAATTTAAATTAAAAAAAACACCAGTAGGCATATAAATGTTTAATTATTAGAGCTATTTGAAAAGTCTAAAAAATAATTAACTTAAAGCGCAACTTGCGTTAACATGTAACAAAAATTTTTTTTTCTTATAATCATTATATCAATTATTATTTTCTGGTAATCAGTAATGAGATCAATCATCTTCTATCATAAAATAATTAATAATCAATCTTGTAAGGCACTAATCCGCTCTAGTCGTAGCACATAGTTGACAAAATGGAACAATGTGTTCTTGGCAAATGTACTTATTACGTATATACGTATATACGGACGACTGACAAGTGGCGTGCAGCGGGGAGCGGAGTTCAATAACTCCAGCTAGTGAGACGTTCGACTGCGCACGACTGCGGCCTAAACAACTGTACACAAAATGAGAGGAGTGGGGTCAAATTGACCCTACCACATCCTCGCCGGGTTAAGAAAAAAAAATGTCCTGTATTCCGTTACTAATTATAAAAAAATAATAATATAAGTTTAAAATATAAATGTAAACAATGCCACGGACCCATTGAGTCTGTGAACAAAAGCAATAATCAAAAAAAAAGTTTCCTTATTTTAAGTGGAATAGTTATTATTGTCATTTTACTCCTTAGGTAAAGTACTTTTAATAACAGTTTAAAGTTTTTTGATATCTGTAATAGTTACGGAATAATCACCTGTGTACACTTAACGATTACACCCTGTATAGGGAACTACATATAGGCCAAAAATACCAGTTTTTTTTAAAACGGTTTCCAACATTAAAACTAGTATAAAGAGCCGTAATACGGCTCGCGGACCTATGCGCGAAAATAGCACGGAACCGTATTACGGCGCCGCGACAGCAGAGGGGCTTTATACTACAGGCTACTTAACAGTCATCTAGTCTACCTGGGACCATGTTTATTGAAAAGTGTTCCAAACGTCGGGATCAAAAAATATAAAATTATACGCGATTTTATCCGTTTAAAGTTTTTAATTTCAATGTATAAGATAACAAAATCCCAAGAATTCGAACAGACATGTTCATGCACACAAATGTTTAACCTGTCCGGGGATCGAACCCGAGACCAGCGGCTCAGAAGGCAGGGGTGCTACCAACTGCAGCAAGCGGCATTTCAGATATGTGACAAGATATAATGATGCAATTTTCGAATGTACAGACCACTTTATAACCAGAGCGGAACGCTGGCTAACAACCTGTGGGCCTAGCACGAATAACTGCGTAAGTGTAACGTAACGTGTCGTTCACGTGAAACAGTACAAACTGTCATGTATCAAGGGCAACTGTGACACAGATAACTCATAGTTTGTACGCCGAAGCTTGACGCGTTGACGTTTGTTGTTTAAGTTGTTTGTGCCTCTGCGGTATTATGCTGAGTTGGTATCGATATGTGCCAAGTAACATGACTTTGTGTACATATAATTGACTGAGCGAAGCGTCTCTACTTTAACTGGCCAAACTGACTTTCGTCTGTCCGTATGTTTGTTAAGTTGTATGTTGGTCTTCCTGTACAGGTCGCATTTTTCAACCAATATTGACGAAACGTGGTATGCATGTTCTACAATTCAATATAATTTTGTTGTCTGCAATTTTTGAGTGGGGGGGGTACTTTTCCTAAAAAGGAGAGAAGTTTGCAGCGGCGCTATTTACCTACCGATTGTGATAAAATTTGGTACACGCCTTAGGTACCTGACTTTAAAGAGGAATTTCGAATATAATTGGTCACGTGTTTGCCGAGATAAAAGTTTGTGAACTGGACGATTTTGGTAATATTTGGCAAGAACATTTGGTTCCAACATACAAAATTTCAGCAAAAAGTGGTCGCTTATTAGGTTAGTAGATTACCGCTGATAAAACTGTGCTCGCACAGGTGTACGCAGAATTAGCATAGACTAACATTATACAAGTCGATACAATTTTACGTTGCCGATAAAATTAGGATCAATTTATTTATGTTGAGCGCCACCTAGCGAACCTAAGATGCGATATTTTGAATGCCATCTTTCAAGCTATTGCAGCTCCATCTGTCAATAAGCACATGAATAATGCTATATTATCAATATGAAACTAAATTATTAAAGTACGTAAATGAAACATTATTTCGTATCTAAAAAAAACTACACAACTTTAGGGCTGAATTTCCCTCGAAGTAATCCAAATTTAGCAGCTCTAAGTGTCCAAACTAAAAATTCCGGGCTATTTGATAGCGCCATCTAGGAATAATACGGGATTTTGATCTTTTTGCGGTGTACGTTTTTTTTGTATGTAGAAAATTACTAACAATCGTTAGTAATTTTCCACCGATTTTCAAAAATGAGGAGTACTCAATTCGAATGTATTTTTTTATGTTTGTTATCTCATAACTTTCGATAGGGTAAACCGATTCTCAATTTTTTTTTTATTTAAAAGCTAGTGCTTCCCGTGTCATAAAATTCGGTTGAGTAGTTTTTGAGTTATAGTCCAACTGAGTAGAATGGAAGTCAATATTAAATTTAAAAAATTGTACTTGTATAAGTTAGAAATAAATGTTATCGTTTCTGTTTCTTTCTAATGTAGTTTCGATCTCCAGTTCCATGTTTGGCTCCCTACCAACCAACGAAGTGGAGAAACTTGCTTGGATAGAATAGAAGCGTGAATGATTTAAGCAAACGAGAGAAGTAGCTTACCGGCCAGATGTAGTGGCGTGGAGTTCCTGCCGTGAGCGTCTCTACAGTTCACATTCTGCGGCGTTATTAATTTTCTGAAATATAAATAAAACCTTCTGAAATATAAATATATATAAAACAATATTATAACTCTCGCTCATCCACCACACGGCATGGTTCACCCATAATTTTAGTATGCTAGAGTTTAGTTTATTGAACAATTATATAGATACAAATAGCTATTGCAGAACTAAGTATACGGTTGTAGTGTTAATTTGTTTTTTAATCATTTAAGCTATTGCAGTATAAATCCGACATTATATAGAAGATAAAGATGCTTGGAATACTCCACTTCTGGCAAGCTGTCACTCTGCCACCCATAAAATGTAATATTTGTAGTACCTAAGTAGAAACATAGTAAACATCTATATAAAAAGAATGGCCCCGAGTTTCTTGCCGCTTCTTCTCGGTAGGCTCTATATATTTTGGAACGCGGCGGTAGAGTCTTTAAAGTACAACATAATTAAAAATTTACGTTCATAAGTGCGTTTGTGATGCCTAAATTGAATAAATGATTTTGACTTTGACTTTGAATCCACCGTGATGTCACAGACTGGCTCCAACGGAAGACCAGCGCTGGTTTAAACTAGCATTATGCTGAGTTGGGGACCATTTTATGACTTAGCAGTAAATTGTAATTCTACTTTCTTACTTTTATGAATCAATGTTGTATGCTGCCGTCATAAATAAATCATATTTCATTTCATTTCATTTCAACCTGTGGAATGAAGGTTTTCTAGAATCAATGGACAAGAAACTATAATGAGGTCTCGCATGGTGCGTTTAAAAGCACTTATAAACGCAATTTGATGATAGTATAGAGGGTGAATTTGATGATAATCGTATAGAGGGTGAATTTGATGATAATCGTATAGAGGGTGAATTTGATGATAATCGTATAGAGGGTGAATTTGATGATAATCGTATAGAGGGTGAATTTGATGATAATCGTATAGAGGGTGAATTTGATGATAAGTCGTATAGAGAGTGAATTTGCTGATAATCGTATAGGTAGAGGGTGAATTTGATGATAGTCGTATAGAGAATGAATTAAAAGTAATAATCATAGAGTCAAAATTTCACATGGTGGACGCCGCCCGCCCAAGAATGAAGGCTTTCCTAGAATCGATAGACAAGAAACTATAAGATCTCGCGTATAACACTTACAATAATTTATAAAATTTGATGATAGTCGTATACACTTTGATGATAGTTGTATGGAATTTGATGATAGTCGAATATAATTTGATGATAGTCGAATAGAATTTGATGATAGTCGAATAGAATTTGATGATAGTCGTATAAATGATGAATTAAGAGTATAGTGCGTAATATTGAAGGGTGGCTGCATATCGGGACAATGATCGAATCAACTCAGGTTGTATAAAAAATCCTTGAGTACAACTGTGGCACAGATAACTCCTCCTCTCCAAACCTAGCTCCTCGACAACACGGATATAGTTCAAGGACAAAACCTTTAGAGTTAGTGCAGTGAAGTATCAGAGTGTAATAGTACAGTCTGTAAGTAATTTTTAAGTATACATAAACAAGTTATAGAGCGCACCTTTTTTTTTTATTTAATTATTCTTCCACACTACAGACTCTATGGTCCGTACCTTTTTTAGATTTGTTTTTATTTTTATATTATATTTTTCTTGGAGATTCGTTCTCCAAACATCACAAGCGCACCTTAATAAGTATGAACTGTACAAGTATGAATAGCAAAGTCGCATAACAATACAATATTTTGTTTATGTGATTATAATGGTTGAATGTGCGGTGCCAGGGTGTGAAAACGATTCCCGTAAGCAAAATAAAAGGTATAGTAACTTTTTGTCACCGGTAAGTATCATCACCTAAAAAAAGAGCTATATAAGATATATACATACACATATTACACATAGATGAGTAAGTACATGTATGTATAAAATATTTGCTTACGATCGGCACAAACGGACCGGAGCGATACGCACGCTCTATAGCTTGCTTATTGTTCGCAACATTCGAACATTGCATCACTGGCATTTCTAGCTGACATAGCGTTTACCCAATTGCACGCGGCTCGCGACCATCGCGACCCGCGGCAGAGCTCTATCAGCAGCGAATGCACTCACAGTCCACTAGCTAATTTATATATTTTCATAGCATAATTTTAGCCATATTCTATAAAGTTATTATATATATATTTATATGTGTGTGTAGTAATTTAGTGCCAATAAATATCATAGCAGCAAACTATCTTTATTCTTCACGTCCACAAACACATGCAAGTACGCATCCCGTACACTTATATATAAAGCTCTAAGTTAAACCTAAACTACTTATTAGATTTGATAGACTAGCTGCCCCGCCAGCGGCTTCGCTCTCTTGGCCTCGCGGGATACGGTTAATTACAGTTTTTAACTATCCCACGGGAACTCTTTGATTTGCCGGGATCAAATGTATCCTATATGTTGACCAGGGATATAAGCTACCACCGTAAAAAAATTCATTTAAATCGGTCTAGTCGTTTCAGAGATTAACCTGTACAAAAAGACAACGAACAGAAAAACAGAAAAAAATAATTTTTTTTCTCTGTTTTTAGCATTCTTTTTCATTGTACAGAAATTCGACCTCTACAGTTTTCTACAGACTTCCAAAAATGAGGAGGTACTCAATTCGACTGTATTTGTTTTTATGTTTGTTACCTCATAACTTTCGTCTGGGTGAACCGATTACCATAATTCTTTTTTTGTTTGAAAGCTGGTGCTTCCCGTGTGGTGGTGTGCTTCGCGTGTAAATTTTATCAAAGTAATGGAATGGTAGTCGGTGGTAGTATTAAATTTTACAAATTGCCCTTGTATTATATGTAGTGATTGTGTAGATAGTATCTTGATGTGATATCAATCAAATATGGAACCTCATAAAAAAAATACGATTACGGACGCAAATTTCGTGTTCGAGGTAGTAAGTTACAGATATTATATGCGTTTCGAGACAACCTTCAAAGCCAATTTTATCATTTAAAACTGTTCTTAATTTTGCCAACGTTGAAATTTCTTTATGGACCACATGACAATTTTGTATCGTACTCCGGATAACATCGGCTGTGAAATTATCTATTTCTATCTTATTATCTGGTTTTCTTTCTTTCTTCATGGGAGAAGTAAACTCTGAGGAAGCGCATGGCAATTCCTTCTCCTCTTTTAAGATCCGTTGGACAGTTGAAAGAGAAACACCATAGGCCTCAGCTGTACGCTGTGTAATATTACGTAAATGAGACAAATCACAGCTAGGCTCCATAACCGATTTTGTAAATTCAAACTCCTCTTTTAGGAAATGGTAAACGCTAGCTATCATTCTTCGACCCTAAAATAAAACATATCGGAATTAGTGACTTTCAACTAATTCAACAAATTAGTTGAATGTAAAAAAAAATTACCTCACTGTGGACGACTTTTCTGCGTTTAGTTGCCTTGCTGACGGTACTTTGTGCTGACATCTTGCGCGGGGCACAGAACACTAGTGACTCGGACCGCGTCGCGATCGTGACTGAGTGCTCCCGAGGTTACGCACACTAACTCAATGTGCATGTGCACGGCTGACAACAAACAAGATCGAACCTTCATCGTGAAATAGAAAGTCTGTACCTGGCTCTGGCGAGATCGCCTCGTTTCGCTGCGTCCAAGAGCGCTGCATCGCCTCTGAGCGCGTCCGCAGTATCGCTGTCTCCCGCTCGCACTAACTGCAACGCCGTCAGTCCATCTCGGTTTCTTCTCGTCGGATCTGCGCCGTGCTGTGAACAATACAATCATGAGTCATGGCAATCGGGAGTCTACTCGTGGCCACGGTCGATACAAAGTACAAACCATAGATGAATACTATATATTGGGTGCAAAGTCAAAGTCAAAATCATTTATTCAATTTAGGCATCAAAGACGCACTTATGAACGTCAATTATTCATTATAATGTACTTTAAAGACTACCGCCGCGTTCAAAATATATAGAGCCTACCGAGAAGAAGCGGCAAGAAATTCGGGGCCATTCTTTTTATATAGACGTTTTTACAATGTTTTTACTTAGGTACCTACTACAAATATTAGCTCCAGTGTGTTGCCTTACAAAAGAGAACATAATAATGGTATCAGTAGGGCAAACCAGATCGAAACGTCGAGGTCAGTCAAAACTATGTTTGATAATAATTTGTACGCGAAAATGTACCTATTTTCTACCGACTTCCAAAAATGAGGAGGTACTCAATTGACTGTATATGGACTGTATATTTTTTATGCTTGTTATCTCATTATTTTGATCATCCAGTAGTTTTTGAGATACACTCCAATAACTGAATAGAATGGAAGTAGGTATTAAATTTTTTAAATTGTACTTGTATGTTACAAGAGAAAAATTTGAAAAATTGAAAAATTTAATACCTACTTCTGGAGTGCATCTCAAAAACTACTGGACGCACCATCTTTCAAACAAAAAAATAATTTTGAGAATCGGTTCACCCAGTCGAAAGTTATGAGGTAACAAACAACAAACATATGGTGCTTCCCGTGTGGTCCCATTTAAATTTCATCAAGTTCAGTTCAGTAGTTTTTGTGATACACTCCAATAACTGAGTAGAATGGAAGTAGGTATTAATTTTTTTAAATTGTATTTGTTCCTTCTTTTTTCTCGTATTATGTGGACTTAAATGTTTGTACATTTGCCATTCCAAATGTTATTGTGAATATCTTCAACCTTAACAGTCACACAATCAAGTCAGTCATTTAGTCACTGTCCTGACTACACTGTCACGTTCTAGTAAAGCATCAATGCGTTACTAGAACTTTCTAAGGCGATTGACGAGGAAAACACAAACACGTTTCACGATTTTCTACACTTTGCATACACTCGTGCTAAGATAAGTGCACTTAACGGTTAATGATCTATCACTATTACAAGTCAGAACTAGAAGAAACACAAAAATCTAGACAAATAATGTTAGCCATTTTGTTATAAAAACTAACGTGGTTTTCACTCATTTTTAATTAGAAATACGGGATTACTCACGTAATATTTATCGGATAGGTCCGACTATAGTTTCGACCACATTCGGTGGCCTTTTTCATGGAGTGTTCGGGACGCCCGCGTCGATGACGTCTCGCTTAGCACTGCGGGCGGCCGCTCGTAGCGCTCGTGATGTTAAAGGTTGGTTCGGGGGCGGGATACACTATATTGCATTGACGCGTCTCGGTGTGAACCCTCTTGATCGTCGCCACTGGTGAAGCACCTGCTGGTATGTGAGGGGATGTCGCCGCAGTGCTAAGCGAGACGTCATCGACGCGGGCGTCCCGAACACTCCTTGAAAAAGACCACCGGATGTGGTCGAAACTATAGTCGGACCTATCCGATAAATATTACGTGAGTAATCCCGTATTTCTAATTTAAAATGTTAGCCATGTTGGATTTTCCCCCCGCCCCTGTTAGATTTGACCTGACATAAGACTTGACAAGATTTCAATCATAATATAATTGCATGATGGTCTATCTATATATTCTTCTTGTTATTAAATGTATGTTCTACAGTTACATGTATGTTCTCTAGTATGTTCTTAAAGTTATGCTAAAAAAGCCTCGCACATACTCCACAGAGTGTGTGTACAGAGAGAGCCAAGTGCTTAACGTGCGTCAGCTTTTTATTTTAAAGACATTTTTATCTGTGCACAAAGAAGTTATTTCTTCTGAAAACTATGATTCTCTGCTGAAGCGTAGAAATTACAAACTTCCTAAAACTTTGGTTACTACAAGGTTTGCTCAATGTCACGGTGAATTCATTAAAACTCACATTTACAACATGGTCATCAAGCATTCTGACAAAAGTCTTAAAAATGTAACTGTCCGTCAAGCTAAACCACTGGTGCAAAAATGGTTATCAACATTGAACTATGATGAAACTGAAAAAAAAATCAAGTTATATAATTAGTTCCTTAGAGCAGATGATTTTGTCTTAGTTTTACAATTTTGTTCATATATTATCTCGCACTTAGTTTTATTTTTAATAGTTGCATTAAGTTTTATTTTATTTTTATTATTTATGTATTATATAATAAGTAAAAATCTATATTATTCTATTCATATTTAAGAACATTTGATACATTCTAAAGGGTACTCTTTTACATATAAGTATTATTTCATCAGCTGAGGTGTAATGTCAAATTAGCAAATCTGAGCCAGGTCGCCACGATACAGGCTGAGCCTAGTGTGGCGATCATTAGATAAATCTGCATCATTATTGAAATCTCTCTGCATTAATACCTTGTATGCCTAGTTTAGTTTTAGTTTTAATTAAATTTGTTTATATTTTAGCTTAAGGTATTTTATGCAGCAAATAAATACATTTTCATTTTCATTTTTTTTTTCATTAATATATAAACGCGCAACGGTAACAAATTGACCGTGTGAGGCAAACGCGGGGCCACGCGGGGAAACGGGAGGAGGGGTCGCATTACGGGGAAGTGCACAGTTAAGTCGCACGGTCACATCCTAACTATATAATAAATGCGTAAGTGAGTTTGCTTGTTACACTTTCACGCTTAAGACGCGGTCCAACCCCAATTTTAAAATAATTTACGATGCTTTACGTAAGGTTGAAAATCGCTTGTTAGATTGGACTATGTAATGCGAAAATGCGTTAATTTTGTACGTTTTCTTTGTATCTTTCGATATATACCAACACAATTGAAAAAACTGCTGGTTATTACTTTAGTACTATACGTTGGCTATGTATTACCTAAAAAATAATATAGTGTTATCGCTGAAAATTCTGAGAGTTAGGACGTGAAAGTTTATTTTGATGCACCTATTTAGGATTTTTTCCTGCAGAGAGCGAGTAATATTTATAAATTCTGTTCGGTTATTACTCTTTGCTTGTTTCTTTTCTAACCTAAGTATTTTTTTCATATATTATTATCGAACTGTTTCGTTACTTTCGATGTTTAAAGATTCTGCTTTTTACTATTATCAGGGTACGACCGCGCCTTAAACTTGGTAAGGAGATAGATTATATCCCGGGAAAGGACATACGATACTTTTCATCATCATCATCTTCCATCACCACAGTGAAATCGCGGGGTGCAGCTTTTAATATAATTTTAATATTATTAATAACTTAAAACTAAGTAAGTGTTACACATTTTAATGTTATTTAGACGGTTTAACTTACGCGGTACGTATAGTCGAATATCTCGACCGGTCAGTACTAGCGCGAACGCAGCCGGGTGCGCAAGTACCCCATGAAGAAGTAACATTAAAACAACTGAATAGATTTGGATGAAATTTGGGATTAGTACAAAAAACTTTAGGTTCTGGGAAAACACATAAAATGACATATTTCATCATCGTTATTAACCCGTAGACTCGACATTCGCCCTATTTGGCAAAAAATACAAACGATTTAAAAAATCATATATTAATCATATAGAATTACGTTTTAAAGCACTAACGCCTGCTTAAGCGATCTTAAACATTGAAATTTATAGAGAGAAAAATTATAAGAAAAATTATAGAGAAAAAAAAAATTACAAGAGCTGCGATGTCAATACGAAAGTTTCAAGTATTTCAAAATAATGCTTCTTTCGGTTGGATGGTACTGTTAAACTGTCCAATAGATGTCGCTACGTCCCCGCAAGACGGTTAGTCAAATAGAGAGTTAAAATTCGATGCTCGGACCAGATTCTCGGTGGCCTAGTTGGTCGATGGCGTCTGATACGGAGAGTCAGAAGACGCGGGTTCGAATCCCGTCCGAGGATGGAATTTTTCTCTCTATAAATTTCAATAATCATATAGAAATCATATTACTTTTCCAGGAACTGCAACATGTAATGTTTACATTATTCACATGTATACTGCTTCTATATTTTCTTCTTCTATATATCTTTCAAGCAGACAATCAACAATTGGTAAAAAAATCTTAGCCCTGGTAATGCGGAAGACTTTATAAAGATAAAAACATAAATACTTCTACCTTCATCTCATACACACACTCACGCACCCTCCCTTCCACACACACACATACATGCATACATACACACACCTCCACACACACACACACACACACTCGCATACATTACAAGCTAATAATGTGAAATTTAATGTAGTTAAAGATTGTACTTACCTTACCTATCTAATGTTATTCATCTTTCTGGCTATTTTTAATTTACCTGTTAAAATTGTGAATTCGAAGAGCAAGCAGAAACCTACAACACAAGCATTGTATAAGTCTTCATAGGTTATTGGTATGTTTTTGGAAAATAAAAATTATTATTATTATTTTTATTCAAAAAATTTCACGGGTTTAACCCGGCCCTTTACATAGGCATAAGTGGGGCTGTAGCCAACACTTAGAGGCCCGTTTGGTATAAAAATACAATGTAGTATAAAAACAGAAACATTTTGGATGGATGGTTACATGGTATATCTATTATAAAAATGGGTAAAATGGCAAGGCTATTGGTATGATCTTATTAATGATAAGGGTAATAGTAGGCTATGGACGAGACTACGGCACCTGCCAATTTCAGTCTCATTTAAAATATTTAGGCAGGTGGTGACTTGCCACCCACTAAACGGGCCCCCCATAGGAGCCACCATCAATGGTGACAAAAGGGGCAACGTTGGTGTGGATGGCTAAAGGGTGTCGAGAGGTGTGCTGCGGTTTCACTAGAGCGCTACTACCGGCGTTATGCCCTTTAACACTTCCACCCTTGGAGCTTTTTGTTACTTGCTCTTACGTCTCCACTTATATATCTTATTATTATTTGATCATCTTTAGGGCATCTTAAATTTGAGAGCCTATTAATAGGTGGCGTAATTGTTCGAAATTAATTTCATATATTTTCCTTTGGTTAATGCAACTCAGTGACTTAATCACCACGCTGGTAATTTGTTGATTTCTTACCTTTAACAAGAGCCGTACAATATCGGCCTTCCCTTTAGCCGCGGCCTCGTGCAGTGGTGTAAACCTCCACAAGTCGGCTGCGTTCACACCGGCGCCCGCGGACACCAGCAGTTCTGTCACCTCGTAGTGACCGTAGGAACACGCATTGTGTAGTGGCACTAGCCCACTAGGGAAATTAAAATATGGCTATTAATAACCACTACAAGACTGTTGATAACCATTACAAGACTGTTAATAACCATTACAAGACTCTTAATAACCATTACAAGACTCTTAATAACCATTACAAGACTGTTAATAACCATTACAATACTATTTACTTACAACAAAAAGACTCAAGACTCTTAATAACCATTACATGACTTTTAAAATCCAATAGTTTGGTTATTTATAGTGACCATGACGTTTTTTTTTATTACACCACTGGTGAAATGAAGACATGACTATTAATAACTATTACTAGACTATTAATAACCGTAACAAGACTATTTTAGTAATGATTCTTGTTACGATTATTAATAGTCATAGTATCTACACCTTAAAAAAACTCTGAATAACCATTACTAGAATTCAAGCCCGATGAGGATTCGAAACCTGATGATCAACCGACCCTCACTGGTAGTAATTCGCTTGTTCAGAACACCAAACTAAACTAGCGAACTAAAATCTATTTTTAGTAAATTATGGTAGTTCTTATTCTATTCATGCTTAAGTCCAAATTCGTATAATGCTTGCAAGTGACAATTCTTAAATTAGCCGTTTCTGTTTAATTGTGGGTATGTTTAGTGCAAATTTAATCGACATGTAAGTTCGTGCTCTCTATACTAGTCTAAACTCATGTCATTGTACAACTACCCACATTTGAATAGAATAATCATATGTTTAGAATTATCATTCTAAGTGTTACACGAATGTGGATTTTAGTATTAACATTATTATGGGTCTACAGTTCTTATTAGAACTACCATAGTTTAGAGAATTTTAGTTTAGTGTATGCACAAGCGAATCAGTACCATTTTCAATATTAACTGATTAATATAGTGTTTCAATAAAGTGTTTTCTATCTTATATCTATCTATCTACCATTAGCTATGATCAGTCACCATTATATCTGTAGTGTGTACTCAATCATCGAGTATCATCATTTTCAAACTGTAGTTTCTTGAATATAACAAAAAGCACAAAAGAGATAAACCAATATCGCAATAGCTCAGAGATTAAAGCTACCTAAGCTATTATCTTACCCTTTGTCTTTTGCATGCACGTCGGCACCCCTTTGTAGTAGTAATTGAGCAAGTGGCAGTCTATTGTATCTGCAACAAAAGGAAATATGGTAATGTCTACCTGTGACCACAAAATACCAATCTCTTTCCGAAATTGAGCAGCATGATTGACTTGCGATACTTAGCTACTACGTGTTGGAATAATATTCCACCGCCCATAAGGAGCCTGCGAAATCTTCAAAGCGTCAACTGTCTCAGTTTCGGAATGTAGGCTTTAAAAACTTTCTTCTTTTGCAAGATTCACAATACGGGAGGTATTACGGTACGCAACGGGGGTATACTCCAAGTCTCGACAGATTACTAGTATCACAAATGTCCCACACAGCGTTCATCATCAGTCCACATTCGTTCACTGCTGGACATAATAGGCTCTCTTAAAGTACACCACAGAGCTCGGTCTTCAGCTCTCTGCATCCAGGTACTGCCAGCCGCCTTTCGCAGGTCGCCTCTCCACCTGGCCGCAGGGCGTCCTATACTACATTTGCCTGTACACAGCGTTCACTCTAATCAAAATTGTGCCTCACAGATGACCTGCTATACACTTCGGAGACATTAAACTCAATTAGTAGAAACATTATTGTATAGTGAGTGTACTCTATGAGGCGTGGAATATCTCCTCTCACATCGCGACATGCGTATAGTATCGCACAGACAGCCTCTGCGTCTCGCATCCGCTTGTGTACGCCTTTAACATTTACAGGTCTGACAGTATTAATTGTGTGTCAAGAATATCTCTATTAGCGTTCGCTGTATGCATTTCGCTGTATGGGCGCACAGTCCCTGTGTCCCATTCGTCTACATCACCTTCAGTATTCTCTCTATCAGTACTATATGAGTTGACTCACCCGGCAGCGAAGTGCAACGGAGTGGAATGTCTCCCGTCTACGTCTCTACAGTTAACCATTTCGGCACGCGGCGAGTTTCGGGCGCACAGTCCCTGTGTCCCATTCGTCTACGTCACCTTCAGTATTCTCTCTATCAGTGCTATATGAGTTTACTCACCCGGCAGCGAAGTGCAACGGAGTGGAATGTCTCCCATCGACGTCTCGACAGTTTACCAGTCTCGGTCGCGCGTCGAGGATCGCCCGCGCCGTCTCTACGTCTCCCGTCCGCGCCGCTTCTAGCAACCGTAGGGCTGCGGCGTTTGTACATTCATCTGCAACAAACAAATAGTATTTGAAGACTTGCGGCGCACCGGTGTAACTCTAATAGTATTGTAATGTATTAGACGACTAATTGAATCTATAAGGACCAAATGGACGAAATAAACTCAAAAATCAATGGCTTGTGGTGACCAGCTCAAGCAATGCCATGCAAAACTAGAACTGTACTCTACTAACTCGCAAATTTAATTTTTCTTTATTTGGAACCTTATACTTATTGCGCTACTTAAGTACTGGTATGAGGATCGATATGTATAGCTCTATTATGTTTCTATAAAGCATTTAGCTCTGTCATGAGTAAACTCCCGTCTCATACCTTGTTTATCTATACTAATATTATAAAGAGGAAAGATTTGTATGTAAGTATGTTTGTAACGAATTGGCTCCAAAACTACTGGATCGATTTCAAAAATTGTTTCACCATTGGAAAGCTTCATTCACCCTGAGTAACATAGGCTATATAAGATCCATCATCATCATCATCATCGTCATCCATCACCGCGGAGAGCAGCTAGTATAAAAATAAAAACATTGTCAATTGATACTATACAGTGAAGCAAATATTTGATATTATCATACATGTGGTCTTCAACTATGGGCCTCATAAGCAAGGTCAAAGTCGCAGAACAAGCTATGCAGAGGGCTATGCTCGGGGTTTTGTGATCGAATCAGGAATGATGAGATCCAGAGACAAAATAAAGACATCGACATAGCCCAGTGGATGAGCCAGTTGATGTGACAGTAGGCAGGGCACATAGCACACAGAACAGATGGCCGATGGGTTGGGCATATTTTGGAGTGGAGACCACAGACCAGCATAAGCAAGCAGTGTAGGTCGTCCACCAACCAGGGGCCTTACTATCAGCTTCGTACAAACCATGCAAGTTCCGTGCAGTTCTTAAACCTGACTTAAATAATTCTTAAACCTGATTAATAACCTTAATTTGAATGAAATCATACCATGACGCTCATTTAGGTGAACTGTTTGAATATTGTTTAGTCAAAAGTGAACGCATAATATTGTATCTGACATTCTTACAATTTACTATAACCAACATTGCAGACACCTACACGTTTGTAAGCTAATAAACTGAGTGGGTTTTGAGCGTCATGTTAACGAAGGTCCATACAAAAAAAACAGGTGAACGGTTTTTCTGCGGTTTTTGAATAGTAGGCCTGAGCAAGCCTGCTTTAAAGTTGTCATGGTACGAATAAACCGGGCAGTTGTCTAGAAGTCCTGCTTTAAGAGCTCATAGTAAGGCCCCTGACAAAGGTCGCTTGAACCTATGTTCAGCAGTGGACTTGCAACGGCTAAGATGATGATGGTGTTAATAACTAATACTACTAAATACTAATTATTTTATATTAAGTACGTTGTAGAGAATAAATTGAACTTTAAAAATGGGCAGATGCATCTTATTGATTAATCCAATATTTTGAAAGTTATCGGCCGAGATGGAAAAACCGGTTCATTAAATGGGCCATAAATCGTAAACTGTAAGTTTTACAAAAAAGTTTACAAGTAATAAAAGATGCGTAATTTTATTCTCTACAATAATGGTCTCAATAACGTTTGCCCTAAAGTTCATAGTTTACGAAATATCGGCCAAAACTTTTTTCAACATAGCGCTTGAAGCTCCACCTGGATCTGTCAGCATTTTGTGATTTTATGCTCAATAAGTGACCCTAAACCTTTCACTGGCGTATTTGGCTGAAATTAGATAGAGAAAGTAGATAAGGCACTGTATTACCACAGGATATTTTTTACCATCATCATCATTATCCATCACCACGCGGCCAAAACCGCGGGGCACAGCTTATGTACAAAATCACTCATTATTACATGTCCACGAACTTGTAATTTCTAATTTAATTCTTAAACGTGTTTCAAACATTTTGTTTGTGCGAAAATAAAAATAAACTCCATCCAAAAAGGCATTTGTTAAAAAATCCCATATAAATCCTGTATGACATGTGTACCCATTAACCAATCATATACCGTGATAATTAAAACAAAAGATTTATGAATGAAACTCACGTAAATTTACGTCGATGGTATGCAAAGGGTTAATTACAGTTTGCATTACATTATGTGAGAGGTTAATTAGAAAAACTTGACAGTTTAAATGTTTGTTATACGAGTACTTATATATCTTGAAATCAGCAAATCGATGAGAAAATTTCACATTGATCATAATAGGTATATAGCGTCAAATGAAGGCGCTTTCTACGTCTGTCTGTATATCTGCTAACTCCTCTTATACCGCGCAACGGATGATGTTTTCACCATGAGACATTTTTTTCACGGTAGCTTTAAACTTTACATTGTTAGTAATTAAACATTAAATAAAAAATAATAATAATAACTATCTAATCTATAAGCCCCATGGTGGGGAGAAAAGTGGCCTAAACGCTGGCGGCATTGCCACACTGGATGGCAATGCTAAGTTTTTGCCCAAAATAGGCGCCAGCATTTCGGTCACCCGACGCCTCAAACAAACGTTTCGCCAGATCCCTAAACAAGTTGAGAGCGGACGGCCCGCATGGGCCTAAAGTTTCGACCCCAAACGGCACAAACATGTACATTCTGTCTAAATACACATATTTATGACGTTTGAGGTCTTCCGCTTTAGACGCGGCAGCGCCAGCTCGATCAATCGTCCCAGGGAGATGAGACGGCGCCAGCGTGTCCACACATGTAACATCCCAAACCAGGGGCTTTCCCATCTTCCACGGGACGATAGTCATCCCATCTGGTCTCTTGCCGTCATCCCGGTAGCTTTATAAATATGCTGAATTGCGTCCTCGATAATTTGGATTAACTCTTTTTTTTTTCGGCTCGACTAACATCAATTCGAGCAGGGATATGCTGAAAAACAGCGCAGTGAGTACATGTCAAAATGTAAAAACTGCAAACGCTGAGCATAGCATAGCCCTATTGCCCAGACATTGTGATACCATGATACCACCTAAGTAGTTACATTTTCTGATCTGGTAACAAATTGTAATTTTTTTAGTCCTTTGCTTTGTGTTCGCAAAAACATGTACCAGACTGAAACTGTCTCTGTATTATAATTATAGTATCTAATCTATGTGTAAATTGTATATGTATTAATATGGAGCAATTAACTTTTATTATTATTACTATTATTCCTTTTATTAAAAAAATAAACACGGATTTGATCCGGTCCTTTACGAAGGCATAAGTGGGGCTGTAGCCAACACTTAGAGGCCTGTTTGGTATAAAAAATACAAAGTGGTATAAAAAAACAGAAACTTGGATGGATGGTGAAATGGTATATCTATTGTTGCTATATGTATTGTTACAATTTAGATCTTTATGTATAATATAAATATTGGTCCATAATACTTAATCATAACAGTCATCATCATCATCATCATCTCAGCCGTAGGACGTCCACTGCTGCACAAAAGTCTCCCCCATAATTTTCCAAAAGGACCGGTTGGAAGCGGCCTGCATCCAACTTCGTCCTGCAACCTTTATCAGATCGTCTGTCCACCGTGTCGGTGGACTACCTACGCTGCGCTTGCCGGTACGTTATCTCCATTCCAGAACCTTCCGGCCCATCGAGTTCCCAACTGATATTGGGGTAGGCACAACATGGGCATTAGACATAATTTTCGTCTTGTCCATGTTCATCTTAAGGGACCCGTTTGGAACATGTTCACGGGAAGACTGAGACTCAGTCTTCCCGTGAACATGGTGCATGTAACTGCGCCGAAATATCGAGAGCTCATTCCACAACCTTACCACGGTAAATATCCCTTTAATAATCAAAGTATAACTGTCCGCAGAAACTCTCTACCTCTCCTAACACTTCTGCATTAGTCGACGCTATACTGCCGTCTTCTCTATTCAGCTTCGTCAACTGGCTTTGCCCAATAGACTTGTCTCTTGCAAACACTTTGGAGCCCTTGTTCCGCTCTATCGTCTCTTTAATGCGATTAGTATTAAAGGTCCGGATATCGTGTCGCAAGGAGTTCTATACTCGTTTATTGAGCAGAATGTATGCTTCAGCATCATCCGAAGACTGCAGTTTTAAGGTGCGTCGTTCAGCCATGAGGTTGAGGGTATCGTTGGAGAGTTTCAGTGGCCTATCAGTACGGTAGGGTTTAAGAACTCCTGTATGGATAGTTTCTACTATCCTGTTGTTTATCTCGTCCACTGTAGCAATGTTTTCGAGGCAATCGAAGCGATTGGACAGCTCAAGTTGAAAGCTCTCGGGGTTTTGAATATGGGCACTAGTAGGTCGGAGCGTAGACTTCATCAGACGAGACCTCTCAAGTTTGACATTAATAACCTCTTACCATTCGGTGATCACTACCGATTCTAACCCTATTGATCACGGAGACATCAGTGAATATTTGTCTCTTGGTGGTCATAATTAAGTCAATTTCATTTCTCGTGGAACCATCGGGACTCAACCAGGTCCATTTCCTGTTAGGTGGCTTCTGAAAGAAAGAGTTCATCATAAAGAGTCCCTCTTTCTCCAGGAAGTCGGCCAACCTCTGTCCCCTACGGTCCCGTTGCCCATAACCAAATTGCCCCACCTTCAACTCATCATTGCTCCTCTTACCCAACTTCACGCTGAAGTCCCCCATAACAACGAGGAAGTGCATTTCAGAGGTATGTATGGCCCGACTAATGTCCTCATACATTTTCTCCACCTCATCATCCTGGTGCGACTTTGTCGGTGCGTATACCTAAATGACCTTCAGCGAATATATTCTAGATATTCTGAGTCACTATGTTATTAATGAGGGACTTATGGACGAGAAACCCGACACCACCTTGGGACTGTTGGTCGCCCTCCCGGTAGTAGAGTAGGTTACCTGATTTCAGGGTTATCGTGTCCTCACCCGCTCTACGGACTTCAGATAACCCCACAATGTCCCAGTGTAACCTACTAATTTCTTCTTCCAGCTCATAAATCTTCTCATCTGTTCTCATCGTGCGTATGTTGTGTGTTACCAGGGCCAATCGTCATTGTTGGGGGCGGTAGACGGGCGTCTGCCGGGCATTCTTAGCACCCCCTGCCTGCCCCACCGTTACAATACAGGAATAGCGGGGCTGCCGGGGACTGGGGCCTAGTTCCTGTTGTATCCAACATTGGGGGGTTATGCCAATACTTGCCGCGCTTGGCAGACGGGTTGGCGAGCGCAGTTTTGTGGTTTTATACTGGGAAGGTGCTGCTGCCCACCTTCTGATTGGTTTCCGTTAGCCGCCTTTTACGGCAACCACGGGTAGAGTTGAAGTAGTAAAACAATCTATTCGGTAATTCTTTAAGGTCATTGGGCAAAGCGTTATAAATACGGACACTCATCACGTGGCAGTTTTTATGATACATTGCGGTCTTAGGTATTTTTGGTAAAACAATCGCTTTGTTTGACACGAAGCGATGGACTTATAATTTGTGGACGAAGTACAGATTTCTCACGGGTTTTTATGGCCCAACAAAAAAGCATAGGTACGTGCTATTTGTGGAGCAGCTCCTTTAGACTCGTGTAAACCGCTCTTCAAGAAATTTAACGTGCTACCACTGCCATGTGCCGTCAAACAACATGTTAATATGTATACCAAAGCACAGGAACTGTATCCTCGAAATACCCGAAATAAGGAGAGATTAGTGAATAGATATGCCCACAAAACTGCACTTTACGCAAAATCAAGTTACGCCATGTCCAGTAAAATGTTTAATAAGCTACCTCAACATTTTCAATTAATGTCATTACGTTTGTTTCAAATAGCGCTGAAGGTGTGGTTGCTGGATCAGTGTTTTTATTCTCTAAAGGATTATTTAGAATAAGTGTTCTTCATTATGTTCGTATTTTCTACCCACTTCCAAAAAAAAAGGAGGAGGTACTCAATTCGACAGTATGTTTTTTTTTACGTTTGTTACCTCATATCTTTCGACTGGGTGAACCGATTCTCAAAACTCTTTTTTTGTTTGAAAGCTGGTGCTTCCCGTGCGGTCACATTTAAATTTCATCAAATTCGATTTAGCAGTTTTTGAGATACACTCCATAAACTGAATAGAATGGAATTCGGTATAAAAATTTTCAAATTGTACTTGTTTATTTTAATGTGCCTAATGTATGAATAACTAGGTAGTATTAGGTACCTATATTATAAGATTTTTCATGCTATTTCATTAGCAAAGCGTGTGAGGTCTTACTGTAAATAATTAAATCCACCTAAATTGTACTTAAATTTTAAAATTCTATTATATTCTTTTTTCGGTTGACTGGAAAAGACGACGTGTAGACACGTGCGTATCGTGCGTTCCCTGTTCTCAAGTTTTAATTAATATTTGTATTTCTTGTGTTTGACGATAACGACATCTATTATTCGAACCAACGTATCCCGCGACACGCCCACTAGGAAGACAAAGTTCAATGGCCGATGATAATTAAGATATCCTGCCTCCGGCATATATAATAAAAGCTAATTTACTTACAACATTTTAATAACCCCTTTTCACCTCTATTTCTACCGACTTCCAAAAAAAAAGAGGAGGTACTCAAGACTTTTTAATGTGTAATATGTACTTACGAGAGTACTCAAGACTGTCTTTTTTTATGTTAAGTTTAACTGGACGAACACGACTGGGTGAACCGATTCTCAAAATTTTTTTTTTGGAAGCTGGTTGTGGTCCCATTTAAATTTCATCAAATTCGATCCAGTAGTTTTTGAGATACACTGAATAGAATGTAAGTCGGTATTAAATTTTTCAAGTTGTACTTGTTCCCTAAACTACACCCGTACGAAGCTGGATGGAGTCGCTAGTATAATAGACCGAGCGAGCGAAGCGTCTCTGCTTTAGTTGGACTTTCATCTGTCCGTATGTTTGTTAGGCTGTATGTTGGTCTTCCTGTACATGTCGTATTTTTCAACCAATATTCACAAAACGTGCTATGCATGTTCTACAATTCAATATAGTTTGTTGGTAAAACAGTTGGTTCGAAAGCTACCTGAGAGGACGAAAGCAGTGTACACTATACAGAAATAAAAAAAATTGCTATGAAACCAAAACTCAGGTAACCCACAGATCGCCGTATTTGGAAAATCGTTACGGCGTACTAGTGTTCTTTTAGAGTGACACTCCAATAACTGAAAAGTGTTTCACCTGTTTTGATAATTTGATGATATCATCATTGACCATGAATGACATCAATCCCGTAAGTAGCAAGGGTCACTGAAAAGGGTGAACATTTTTAATAAAGAACGGAACCGACTTCAACACCAAGCACTGTGAAAAAGAGCAAGTAACAAAAAGCTACAACGGTGGAAGTGTTAAAGGGCATAACGGTAGTAGCGCTCTAGTGAAACCGCAGCACACCTCTCGACACCCTTTAGCTAGCCATACCAACGTTGCGCCTTTTGTCACCATTGATTGTGGCCCTTATTGGGCCGTTTAATGGGTGGCACGTCACTACCTGCCTACATATTTTAAGATAGACTAAAATTGGCAGGTGCCGTAGTCTCGTCCATAGTTAATCGTATTTCCTTTTTCATACTAATATTATAAAGAGGAAAGATTTGTATGTATGTTGGTAACGAATTGGCTTAAAAAGTACTGGACCGATTTCAAAAATTCTTTCACCATTAGAAAGCTACATTCACCCTGCAATGAATAACATAGGCTATATAAGATTCATTCAACTCAAGAGCAGCTAGTGTTAAATAAACAAAAACCTACACTTCCACAAAGACACAGTAGTGCTCTGCAGACATGTTTTGAAAAGAAGTTACACGCATAGAATGTATAAAAATATTAAACAATGACATATATATCAAATTTTCACATGATCATGTGGGTTGATACTGTAATGTATCTCTGAGTTAGCTTGCCATGTTATAACATGGTCATTATAACTAAAAAACTGGTCAAGCGCGAGACGTACTCGCGCATCGAGTGTTCCGTATATACAGAGTGTCCCGAAACTCAACGAAAAAATACTGTCTACTGTCAACGATAACATGGTACCGGGCGAGAGGCCAAGGTATACCAGTAACGAAAAAAATGAGAAAAAAAAAACATTTTTCTACCGACTTCCAAAAGCAGGAGGAGGTACTCGACTGGACTGTATGTTTTTTTTTGTGTTTGTTACCTCATAACTTTCAACTGTTTGAATTGATTACCAAAATTATGTTTTTGTTTAAAAGCTAATGCTTCCCGTGTGGTTGAAAAATTTACCATTTGAAAAATGTAATACCTACTTCTGGAGTGTATCTCAAAAACTACTGGACGCACCATCTTTCAACCAAAAAAATAATTTTGAGAATCGGTTCACCCAGTCGAAAGTTATGAGGTAACAAACAACAAACATATGGTGGTTCCTGTGAGGTCCCATTTAAATTTCATCAAGTTCAGTTCAGTAGTTTTTGAGATACACTCCAATAACTGAGTAGAATGGAAGTAGGTATTAAATTTTTCAAATTGTACTTGTTCCAATGTCAAAGTTAGTGTCAGCAGGGCTATTATGTATCTCAGCTGCTAACAAATGTTGATTGAAATCTTGAAAAATGGCGGCTCTATGTCAGTTTTGGCAATTCCAGTAAGCAAAAATGTTAGTAATTTGATCACTGAAGCTGACAAAAGTGACATAGAGCGGCCATTTTTTCAGATTTCAATCCACATTTGTTAGCAACTGAGATACATAATAGCCCTACTGGTCACCCAAGGACAAGATACCGTTTCAAAGACCGGGTGTGTACTGTGTACAGAATTGATTGCAGCTGCGGTAGTTCGTATATTGGACAAACTAAGCGAACCATTGCTGAACGAGTCAAAGAGCATATTGCAGCTGTAAAGAACCGCCACATAAATAAATCTGCGATCGCTGAACATCTGCTCGAGTCAGGACCTAATCACTGGATTGAACTTCACAACCCCAAAATTCTCTCTACGGAGCGTCACTATTACTCGAGAATGGTACGTGAAGCGGTCGAGATTAAAAAACACCGTAACTTCAACCGGGAGGATGGTTTCAAACTGGCGGCAACATGGAATCCAGTGATTAAAAAGTGTTTCCGTCGCGATTTATCCTCAGAAAAATCTGTCGATATCGTTGGTGTTGTGTGTCGGGACAATGACTTTTTATAACAACTGTTGGGGGTATATTAAAAATATCTCCATACTTTAAGAGAATGACACACGCCTCTTCAGGGGCCTAACTATGAGCTCTTAAAGCAGGCCTTCTAAACAACTGCACGGTTTATTGGTACCATGACGACTTGAAAGCAGGCCTGCCCAGGCCTACTATTCAAGAACCGTAGAAAAACCGTTCACCTGTTTTTTTGTATGGACTCTCGTTAACATGTCGCTTTAAATCCACTTAGTTTATTATCTTACAAACGTCTAGGCGTCTGCAATGTTGGATATAGTAAATTATTAGAATGCCAGAGATAATATATCCGTTCACCTTTGAGAAAACAATATTCAAACAGTTCACCTAAATGAGCGTCATGATATGATTTCATTCAAAACTGTTTATGACAGGTTTAAGAACTGCACGGAACTTGCATGGTTTTACGAAGCTGATAGTAAGGCCCCTGTCCGCTCGTGACCACGATCAATGTAACTCGATAAGTAAATAAGTACTATTTTAAACGAGATTAAGACCCGTTATTATAATATAAATAAGTGTCAAAGTTAACTGACAATAATTTTGTAAATTATAACTCGTCAAAACTTACTTTATTTTACTTAGTTAATCCATCAAAGGTCATCATGCGACCAGACACAATAGAAATTTCATTGTTATAATATAACGACTCTTGAAGGGTTAACAATGTTTATAAAGTACTTTGATTTGTGGTTGCGATTTAGAATTGTTATTTGAGATTACATTACTAAAAATTCAATGTGAAACATTATCAACTCTTTCGAAATATATCTTATCGGTTGGCTAACGGACATGAACTTTTTCTATTTTTTCATAACTGGTATACCTTGGCCTTTCGCAGGGTACCAGATTATCGTTGAGTTTCGGGACACCCGATATATTTGTACTAGCTGCGCCCGGCAGTTTCATCCGTGTGGTGATGAATGATGATGAAAAATAAAAATTTCATATGTGTTATTCCAAGGTCTCATTCCATACCAAATATCATCACAATTGGTCCAGCGTAAAGAAGTAACAAATACACAAACAGTCGCAATCTTTCGCTTTTATAATATTGTTAAATGTGATTTGGTGTTAAATAATAAGCGACAAATTTAATACAATTCCAAATATAATCAGCGAGCGATATCTTGCCCTGTAATTTCGTTGGAAACATTGCCCTTCAAATTAGAACACAGTAATGTTTCGCACTAGGCGGACTCTGCATGTCACTACAAATCTATAGATTTATGTAATTCTGCTAATATAAATCACTTTAATTAATAATTAATGTATTTATTGTTAATTAATTATGTATTCATTAATAATGTAATTAATAATATATTACAACCTGTATATGTAGCTGTAATGTATTTATAATATCAAAATATATGGAGATAGAATCCAAATAATTCCTAAGTGTATATACAAGTATTCATATTCATATACATATTTTCAAACCTATAAGTTTAAAAACAATGTACTTTCATACAAACGTTATCACCAATTTTTACCCCCTCAGGGGTTGAATTTCGAAAAATCCTTTCTTAGTACACCTCCACCCACCAAGACAAAACCATCCCAAGTTTCAAATGTCTACGACCAGCGGTTTGGGCTGTGTGTTGTCTATCAGTCAGTCAATCAGGCAGTCAGTCAGTCACCAAGCAGGACTTACATTCTTATATGTATTGATTGTCTTGCGGAACCCAAAAATATATGCGTCATTTTAAAGCTGCGTAACTGAACCTAATTATATTAATCTCTGACCTTACGAAAAATAAAACCTTGTTATACTATAGCTATAGCTGTGACCATCACAAAACATAATGACCCAGATTATGACGTGCTAATGAGCGGGATTTATACAATAACCCTTCCGCTGTCGGAATACGAATCGTTATAGCCAAGGAACCCAGACTCACTATTTATACAGCGTGCAACAAAAAGGTGTAGTAATACTAAAACCAAACACGCAGAAGCTTGAACACAATTGGGACCCAACTACTGCGTCCCAGGAAGTAGTCAACACTCCGAGTTATGAGTAACCAAAGTTTTTCTAATACTCAAGCAGGTACCCTGAAAAACTAGGCCAAAGGCGGCAATGACCTCCAGAACGTAGACTAGGTAAATACGGGGCCTGGGACGAAGGGGAATGAGGTGGCGTGGGGATTGCACAGCGCATTGACCCCAACGAACTCTAAGAACAGCGATGTGTAATAGGGCTGTCCTAAAAATTTTATACAATGTATAAAAAAATTATAAGGCATTTAAATTTGAATAGTTTGCCATGTAAATCCCGACTAAGTACATATTCACACCTTTCAGTATGGTTTGGTTGTGGTTTCAGTCGTGTTTTTATAAGCTCTATGTTATGTATCTCAGTTGCTAACAATGTTGATGTAAATCTAAAAAAAAGGCTGGTCTATGTTATGTATCTCACTTGCTAACAATGTTGATGGAAATCTAAAAAAATGGTTGGTCTATGTTATGTATATTAGTTGCTAACAATGTTGATGGAAATCTTAAAAAAAAGGCTGGTCTATGTTATGTATCTCACTTGCTAACAACGTTGATGGAAATCTAAAAAAAAGGCTGGTCTATGTTATGTATCTCACTTGCTAACAATGTTGATGGAAATCTAAAAAAAAGGCTGGTCTATGTTATGTATCTCACTTGCTAACAATGTTGATGGAAATCTAAAAAAAAGGCTGGTCTATGTTATGTATCTCACTTGCTAACAACGTTGATGGAAATCTAAAAAAAAGGCTGGTCTATGTTATGTATCTCAATTGTTAACAATGTTGATGGAAATCTAAAAAAATGGCTGGTCTATGTTATGTATCTCACTTGCTAACAATGTTGATGGAAATCTAAAAAAATGGCTGGTCTATGTTATGTATCTCAATTGTAAACAATGTTGATGGAAATCTAAAAAAATGGCTGGTCTATGTTATGTATCTCACTTGCTAACAATGTTGATGGAAATCTAAAAAAATGGCTGGTCTATGTTATGTATCTCAATTGTTAACAATGTTGATGGAAATCTAAAAAAATGGCTGGTCTATGTTATGTATCTCACTTGCTAACAATGTTGATGATAATCTAAAAAAATGGCTGGTCTATGTTATGTATCTCACTTGCTAACAATGTTGATGGAAATCTAAAAAAATGGCTGGTCTATGTTATGTATCTCAATTGTTAACAATGTTGATGGAAATCTAAAAAAATGGCTGGTCTATGTTATGTATCTCACTTGCTAACAATGTTGATGGAAATCTAAAAAAATGGCTGGTCTATGTTATGTATCTCAATTGTTAACAATGTTGATGGAAATCTAAAAAAATGGCTGGTCTATGTTATGTATCTCAATTGTTAACAATGTTGATGGAAATCTAAAAAAATGGCTGGTCTATGTTATGTATCTCACTTGCTAACAATGTTGATGGAAATCTAAAAAAAATGGCTGGTCTATGTTATGTATCTCAATTGTTAACAATGTTGATGGAAATCTAAAAAAATGGCTGGTCTATGTTATGTATCTCACTTGCTAACAATGTTGATGGAAATCTAAAAAAATGGCTGGTCTATGTTATGTATCTCAATTGTTAACAATGTTGATGGAAATCTAAAAAAATGGCTGGTCTATGTTATGTATCTCACTTGCTAACAATGTTGATGGAAATCTAAAAAAATGGCTGGTCTATGTTATGTATCTCACTTGCTAACAATGTTGATGAAAATCTAAAAAAATGGCTGGTCTATGTTATGTATCTCAATTGTTAACAATGTTGATGGAAATCTAAAAAAATGGCTGGTCTATGTTATGTATCTCACTTGCTAACAATGTTGATGGAAATCTAAAAAAAAGGCTGGTCTATGTTATGTATCTCAATTGTTAACAATGTTGATGGAAATCTAAAAAAATGGCTGGTCTATGTTATGTATCTCACTTGCTAACAATGTTGATGGAAATCTAAAAAAATGGCTGGTCTATGTTATGTATCTCCCTTGCTAACAATGTTGATGGAAATCTAAAAAAATGGCTGGTCTATGTTATGTATCTCACTTGCTAACAATGTTGATGGAAATCTAAAAAAATGGCTGGTCTATGTTATGTATCTCACTTGCTAACAATGTTGATTTAAATCCAAAGAATGCATGCTCTATGTCAGCTGCAGTCGTCAACTTACTAAAAAAAATATTAGATAATTTATTGATTCAGGCGTTACTTTGCGGAAATCCATTATCAAAAAACGATCTGTCGGTCTAGCGCTCGACGAGTCAACATCTCCTGAGGATGCCTCGTGTAGAGGCGAAACACGTTTCGAATCGGTTTTGGTTGATTTGGGGTTTGTTGTGTTTTTTATTTTGTATTCTTCCTATTAGCATTTTATGCGGGAGGGAGGGTGGTGCACGCACCCAAATAGGCCAAAATCATTGTTTTCTTTTCAGCGCAAGTGTCACTAAATATTTTTTAATATCGTTTTTTTTTTAAAATATTATTTGCATTCATGTGCATCCATCATAATATTTTTGTCACATTGGACAGAAAACGGACTGTGTGATAGGAATTATATGTAAGGTCGTCTGCATTACATACTGTGCAACAGTCCACAGTTTAAGTAATACAGCATAACATGATCTACGTAATTAACATTTCAACACTACTATTAATAATTTTAACATAGACCTACTTAAATTATTCAATAATCCCCAAGTATGAAATTGTAATTTCATAATGAAAAATTGAACAATTTGTTTTTGTGGGATGAAATATATTTATTTACCCTCTATATCTTATGTTATCTATACATATCTGTCACCATATCGAAAGATCATTCGAACCTTCTTTTGTTAGTCGTATCATCTCCAAACACATTGCCATTTTGAGCAGCCGTGCGATTCTCTAAGAGCAAACATCGTTGCATCTTTGACAACATCCGTGAAACGAATGACGGGATGACAAGGAACGTTGGAAAAGCAACCTTATGTACAAGGGCGATATCTCAAAGTATTTAACATCGGTGAGCGTCGACGAGCTCGTAATCATTGCTGCGTTAGCCCCATGTCGGAACTCTTATTTGATATGTAAAAACAATTCAAAGTAAAAAAATCAAATGCATCTTTTTTTTTTATTCGTAATGTTAAAGTTTTCGTGTGAAAAAAGTTTCACTCTGAAATCGGACACTATTTTAAGGTTACTAACGTTTAATTTTAATACTAAGTGGCTAGTGCGTAGATCGGCAATTTCATTTTTAACCTTCTGCTACGTGCCCTAATTTTCATTAATTACATTTTTTAAATACTCATTAGAATGATTTATATTTATTGTTTAAATAATGTTTTAATATTTTCAATTAATGTTTTATAATTAATTAGGTTTTTTATATTTTAACCCGTCCGCATCAGCGCAAAAAATAACAATAGATTTATGAATGAAACTTAACTCGAATGAGTCTTGCTGATTCGGACAGATTAATATGCTTTAAGAATCATGTCTAACTCAATCGCTACGAAACTTAACCACCCAAGAGGGTTAAACCGAGTAAGAACTTTAAATTGCATAACTTCTTTTAGGTAAGGTGATCACTATATTTTTATATTATACTTGGATATATAATCAAATCAAATCATTTATTCTGTATAGGCCTACGCACTTACAAATTGTCATTTTTACATTTATTTTTCCTTAAATCTACAACCGGATCGGGACGCGACCACGACTGAGAAGATCCGGCAAGAAACTCAGCGGGCTTTTTTTTATCGGCGATTTCTAAATGTACATAACAAATGTTCGTTTATTTTTAGCTCCAGTGTATTGCCTTATATAAGAACCATACTAATGGTATCAGTAGGGCAAGACCTAAAAAATACCACTTTGTATTTTTAACCTACTTCCAAAAGGAGAAGGTTCTGAAGAAGACGTGTATTTTTTAATATATGAATTGGTACACTTTTATACATTGTTACATTGTTTACATTGTACATATTGGTTACTTTTAAGCATAATAAACGTTTAGTTAAATTTGCACCAATGTGCATGTTACGGATAACATTTTTTCAACCGACTACCAAAAAAAAGGAGGATATTCTCAAGTCGATGTGTATATTTTTTATGTATGATCGGTACCATGATAGTTCAAAAGTACCTATTGTCACAATATTGTGCGCTTGGTACCGACTTCGACAAGTTATTTCACACTTTTTAGTGTTGAAGTCGGTTCCATTTATACAAAAAAAAACCTTTTTAGTTACCATTACTAACGGGTTTGATTGCCATTCACCGTCAATAACGATATCACCAAGATAAGCGAAACGCTTATTAGCTTTGGTCCGAATTTGATGTAATTTAAACGATACCCGCTCGGAAGTATATTCTATTAAATAAAAAACGAATCATCAAAAAAATATAAACGTCGACTTGAGAAAAACCTCCTTTTTTGGAAGTTGGTTGAAAAGATATGATCCGTAACTTGCACATTGGTGCAATTTTAACTTAAGACGCGCTCGTATCCTGATAATAGTAAAAAGCAGAATTTTTAAACACCTAGTGTAACGAAACCGATCGATAATATATTATGAAAAAAATATTAAGGTTAGAAAAGGAATAGGAAAAGAGTTATAACCGAATAGAATTCATAAATATAACTCTCTTTCAGCAGAAAAAAATCCTGAATAGGTCCACAAAAAAAAACTTTCAAGTCCAAACTCTCAGAATTTTCAGCGATAACACTATGTTTTTTTTTTAATTATACTTAGCCAACGTATAGTACTAAAGTTACCAGCATATTTTTTGGGTTCTGTTAGTATATATCGAAAAATATAAAGAAAACGTACAAAATTAACGCATTTTCGCATTACATCGTCCAATCTAACAAGCGATAACAACCTTACGTAAAGCAACGTAAATTAATTTAAAATTGGGGTCGGACCGCGCCTTAAACGTTTATGATACTTTAAAATACCTAATTGTAAGTTTGCACCATATGAATTTTCCTAGAGCCGCAAATAAAATAAATCAAAAACAAATGTCGCACGGATTTTTCACTCTAAGTCCTTATACATAAAGAAAGACTATATTCATAATTATACAATAAACTATTCCAACTTCATTGGATGTTACTTATTAACGGACCGTTTAAGTTTATAACTAACGACCCGCCCCAGCTTCGCACGGGTGCAATGCCGATACTAAATAATATACCTACCTACTACAGAATGAAATGTAAAGGGCCATATTGATCTATATTGAATGGACAATGTATTTAAGGTACTTAATTGGATAAGGATTAATGCTGTATTGCTTAAAATAACTTCCTAAATAAGCCATTTTTTCCCGTAAAATAAAGGATAAAAAATGGTTATTGTGGGTTATAGACATATACCGTCGCGGACTTTTTTGTTGACCTTTCTTAAGGTGTACAATACCGTAGTACATTATTTTGATTTATCTCGCGGGGTTCAGTCAGCGTTTGCAATGTAAGCGCAAAAAAATGTGTTTATTTACGACATCACATTAGAAACCTGTAAATTCATCAGTGTTTCTCTACAATATTATGCATGTATCATACATATAAACCTTCCTCTTGAATCACTCTATCTATTTAAAATAAAGCGCTTCAAAATCCGTTGCGTAGTTTTGAAGATGTAAGCATACATAGGGACGGACAGACAGCGACAGCGATTTTGTTTTATACTATGTAGTGATAGTGATATTTCAAAGTCAAAGTCAAAGTCAAAATCATTTATTCAATTTAGGCATCAAAGACGCACTTATGAACGTCAACTTTTCATTATAATGTACTTTAAAGACTCTACCGCCGCGTTCCAAAATATATAGAACCCACCGAGAAGAAGCGGCAAGAAACTCGGGGCCATTCTTTTTATATGGATGTTTACAATGTTTCTACTTAGGTACTACAAATATTACATTTTATGGGTGGCAGAGAGACAGCTTGCCAGAAGTGGAGTATTCCAAGCATCTTTATCTTCTATATAATGTCGAACTTTATAGTAAGCTTTTTTTATTAAAACGTTTTTTACAGTCAACTTGAATTTGCCCTCTGTGAGCTCAGATATGTGCTTTGGGATTTTATTGTAAAAACGCACACAATTTCCTAGGAATGACTTATTAGTCTTCGCAAGTCTAAAACTAGGTACAGCTATCCTATTTGTATTTCTGGTATTAAAAGTGTGGTGATCACTATTTAACTTATATTTATGTAAATTTTTACGAACATAAATTATATTTTCAAATACATATAAGGAAGACAACGTTAATATATTGATTTAATATGCAAACCGGGGAGATACCCCTAGCTGTGTTTCCTAACGATTTCAGAAGAATCTAATACTGTCAGAATTATGTCCATACTTTATCCTAATTTAACTGGACTATATTGTATATTTGTTGACTATATTTGTACGCCTGTCAGTTATAAACTCATCTGTGGAATAATAACATTTTTTAACCCTTTTCTACACCGTGATTATTAAAACAAAAGATTTATGAATGAAACGCACATACATTTCCGTCTCTGGTATTCAACGGGTTAATGAAGTACTGCAAGTTTTATGTAGAAAAAAGTTTTATTTTGGTTTATTTTCAATCATTCTGGAATTTTATTGCAGAAAGGTATTTATTATATAGGCATTTATCCAACCAATTTTATTTTTTTCTTACTGGAGTTGTCAAAACTGACATAGAGCCGCCATTTTTAAGATTTGAAATCTTAACATTCGTTAGCAACTGAGATACGTAAATGCCCTGCTAGTCAACGTATTCGATCCCTAACGTGAGTGTTTTGCTAGTTTAATGTGTCAAATCAAAAAATAGCTATTAACTAGCTGTGCTCCGCAGTTTCACCCGCGCAGTAACGGATGTTGATTGAATCAAATATAGCTCTACTCAGGCATAATATTTCTAGAGGCTAAACACTTTTTTGAACCGGTTATGTTGTTTTTAGTAGCGTTACGAACAAACTATCAAATCTTCCATCTTTATTATTAGAGTAGATAAGCATTAACACCTTTTCTACGGCGCGGTTAGTGTATTTTGCATATTTCCACAGCGTAATGTCATATGGGATATTGCTATGAGGTTCAGCGGCTGATATAGAGACCATATTTATCCTTCAGAAACGTGCTATTAGAGCTATATACGAAATGGCTCCCCGTGAATCTTTGAGAGATTTATTTAAAGAAATCAATATATTAACGTTGCCTTCCTTATATGTATTTGAAAATATAATGTATGTTCGTAAAAATTTACATAAATATAAGTTAAATAGTGATCACCACACTTTTAATACCAGAAATACAAATAGGATAGCTGTACCTAGTTTTAGACTTGCGAAGACTAATAAGTCATTCCTAGGAAATTGTGTGCGTTTTTACAATAAAATCCCAAAGCACATATCTGAGCTCACAGAGGGCAAATTCAAGTTGACTGTAAAAAACGTTTTAATAAAAAAAGCTTACTATAAAGTTCGACATTATATAGAAGATAAAGATGCTTGGAATACTCCACTTCTGGCAAGCTGTCTCTCTGCCACCCATAAAATGTAATATTTGTAGTACCTAAGTAGAAACATTGTAAACATCCATATAAAAAGAATGGCCCCGAGTTTCTTGCCGCTTCTTCTCGGTGGGTTCTATATATTTTGGAACGGGGCGGTAGAGTCTTTAAAGTACATTATAATGAAAAGTTGACGTTCATAAGTGCGTCTTTGATGCCTAAATTGAATAAATGATTTTTTGACTTTGACTTTGACACCATGTTACCAATATTGTGGCCTTTTTTGAACCGGCGTTACTATTGCATATTATATAATTAAAAATAAGTTATTGCGACATAACTGTAATAGTAAACCATATGGTATCCTAGACTTTATTGTAGATATACATGTTTTCTATAAAACAGGCCTTACCTTAAGTAAGGCCTTTGTTCTTTGTAAAAAAACATATTAAATAGCTTATCTGTTTGTTTGCCATCTAGACGCGACAGCAAAAAACCGATTCTGTACAAACGACTGCAACATTTCAGTTTAATAAACCATTAAATGAACATTACGTTTCAGAAGAGCGGCGACACGCAGCTATTTCATATTGAGACTCGAGCGGAACGAGACATCGAGAGCAAACCATCTTAAACATATATCAAAGAAAATTATATTGATTTTTTTAATTGTTTATTGTGGAAGTTGTTTTTGTTAATTGTGAATATACAACGCACGGGTGAGATTTTTCTTTATTATATACTTTGAACACGTTGACTCGTATTTTGCCATATTTGGCAAATTTGGATACAATAGATTTCGCAGATATCAACCTACTTTTCCAGGAAATGCAACGTGTGTGATTAATAGTAAGCACATTATGCAACAAGTGCGCGAAGTTGTTTATTACAATCGAGACGGGTTCCTAAATGGAGTAGAGATAGTAATAAACAACGCGCACGAGTTTCATACGCCGTTTTTCAATACACTTACTTGCTTGAAAAAAACTTCAGTGCATAGTATTTTTTATTTATTAAAACAATTATTGAAAGTACAATTGGTAAAATTATAGGTCAACGCTTTGCTATTAAAAACATCATTATTTTGCTCTTGGGTGACTTGAGTAAATGTTGGAGATTGCGGATTGTTCTCGTAGGGAGTAAGAAAAAGTGTTTCATCATTATTATAAGTAGCAGATACTAAATCGGTCTTGACATCGAAGGACGTTGAAGGAAGCAATCCTGGACATATTTCTTTTATTTTGGTTTTAAATTGTTATCGTGGCGCTTATGTTGGCTTTATTTTGTAAAGAGTCTTCTACATACGATTCTGCCACTACATTGGAGCGCCACCCACCATGGCGCTTTAATGTAAGCAAATCAGCTCCTGAATCAGCCAATAATGTGGCTGACGTTCGCCTAAAGCTATGTCCTGTATATGATTCTGCATCTGGTAAACCTAGAAACTTTGCGATTTGTTTCCGCATGGCACCAAATTTATTTATTCCAATGCATTGACTTGTACATTTACCTTTTTGATAGTTTTGAAAAAATCTGTCACTCTTTTCTGTCTCAAATACTGTCCAAATCTGTCTCACTTTCGCACTCGTGCGGGAATAAAAAGCACGCGTTCGAAATACGCTGCATTTTGATTCTAATTACCGTTCAATAAGAGTACCTTTTCTAGTAGGTGTGTTGAAAAATATATTATTTCTTTGTGTCGGTGTATTTACTTTAATTGTGTAAATTTACGATGTAGAACCTTGTGCCATCTCGTGAAAACAATGAAATTTCAATTGTCTGTGGAGGTTTCACACTTGATGGACTAATTACTTATTATACTTTTACTAGCTGGTGCCCGCGACTACGTCTGCGCAGGATTAGTATTTCGAGTAGCTTATTATCTTCACCAAGGCCACATCTACCTTTATACCAAAATGTCATAATATATGTACATGGTCAAACGCAATTGCTATTATAGTATTATATGAGTAAATTTAAATAATTTATTGATTCAGGCGTTACTTTGCGGAAATCTATTATCAAAAAAACGATATTAAAAAATATTTAGTGATACTTTCGCTGAAAAGAAAACAACGATTTTGGCCTATTTGGGGGCGTGCACCACCCTCCCTCCCGCATAAAATGCTAATAGGAAGAATACAAAATAAAAAACACAAGAAACCCCAAATAAACCAACACCGATTCGACACGTGTTTCGCCTCTACACGAGGCATCCTCAGGAGATGTTGACTCGTCGAGCGCTAGACCGACAGTCAACATCTCCGTAAAAAAGGTATGACGGTTTAAAGACAAGATTCCGGGTGATTTAAAAAACAAACTAAAAATTAACATATCTAAAGTACCGTGACACTTAGGACATAGGGGAAAACTAGCGCATTACCCCCCAACCCCCCAAACACACCTGTATAAGAATCAAAGTCCTGACTGACTGACTGACAGACAGACACGGACAACAGCCTAAACCGTTGGTCGGAGAATTGCTGTTGAAAAGCTGGTCATGAAATTTGGAGGGTGTTTTTGTCTTTGTGGGTCGGTAGTAGTGGTAGTGAAAGTGGATTAAGAAAGGGTTTTCCGAAATTCAACTACTAAGGCCGGTTACCGCCAGTCCTGACGATACGCACAACCGATCGTACGGTACGCGTGCGTACGGTCGGTCGAGCACTGTAACTACTGTGAGTTTTCATACAATTGACAAGCGTGACCGACGTACGGACCGACGGTCGGTCGAGCACTGAAACCACTTGTGAGTTTTCATACAATTGACAAGCGCGGCCGTCGTACGGACCGACGGTCGGTCGAGCACTGAAACCATTTGTGAGTTTTCATACAAATGACAAGCGCGACCGACGTACGGACCGACGGTCGGTCGAGCACTGAAACCACTTGTGAGTTTTCATACAATTGACAAGCGCGGCCGTCGTAAGGACCGACGGTCGGTCGAGCACTGAAACCACTTGTGAGTTTTCATACAAATGACAAGCGCGACCGACGTACGGACCGACGGTCGGTCGAGCACTGAAAGCGGCCTAAGCGGGTAAAAATTTATGAAAACGTTTGTATGAAAGTCCTTTGTTTTTGAACTTATAGGTGTAAAAATTTGCCCTTAGATAGTTCATTTAAAATAATATTATTATTACATATTTTTGACAGGGATGACTTAGTGGGGCGAATAGGGGGATGAAACTTTGTATGGTAAATTCATTGTTTTTGTACTTATAGTTGTGAAAATTAGTATTCATACATTTCATTTTATTAGGTGTATTAGATAGGTATTGCGGGTAGATCGCACCTTTACATAAATGTATGTAGGTATACAAAACGAATAAAAATAAATCAGGTGCCTGCATGTGAATCCTATATATTCTACAAACAAACATACGGACAGATGAAAGTCAATTTGGCCAGTTAAAGCAGAGACGCTTCGCTCGCTCGGTCAATTAAAATGTCTAATGGACGCACAAGATCTAGTATTCGAGCTATTGCTCGAGGCTCTCAAGGACAGCTGCCGGAACATACTGCTAGGTGTGCAGCGACAGGTGTACGAACTTGAGGGTAGTGGCTAGTCAGGTGGACACCCAGAAGTGCTGTGGATTTCATCACGACGTTACCTTCACTGAAAGCTAGGAATACTTAAACTCTTTTTGTTATTACGAGGGTCAAACTGAAAGTTCTTAGAACTGGCCACTTATAAACAATATAATAAAAAAATAATTCTATAATTTGAAAATAGAACTCTTTGCCAATATTACTGAGTATATACTTCATTCATTTGTCATTTGTTTTACGATTTGGCGGCAAATTGAAAATTGTCTGTGTCACGTCAACATGAATTTAACACGAGAAAATTTTCGTGGAATGATTTTTTATGACTTTCGATGTCATTTAAGTCAACAAGAAAGTTATGATAGACTACGATTGGCCTTTCACGATGAAGCCCCATCTCGTGCGACTGTTTACAACTGGTTTAATGAGTTTAAACGTGGTCGCACTAATCTCACTGATGATTTACGTGAGGGACGGCCTTCTACGGCGACGACTGAAGATAACATCTGTGTTGTGCGGCGTATGATAGAGACTGACAAAAGAGTGACCTATCAGCAGATTCGGACAAGCTTAGGCATCGGTATGAGTCAAGTGCACAAAATCCTACACGAACATTTAGCGGTCAGGAAGCTTTGCGCCCGGTGGATACCTCATAATTTGACTGAGGCTCAAAAACTCCATCGTGTGGATTGGTGCCGTAAAATGATTGAAAGATTTAACGGAGGTGACTCAAATGCTGTGTTCGACATACTAACAGGTGACGAAAGCTGGATTTACTGTTATGATCCTGAAACCAAAAGACAATCTGCTCAGTGGGTGTTTCCTTTCGAGGAGTTGCCAACTAAAGTGAAGAGAGATCGAAGTGCGGGGAAAAAAATGGTGGCCTCGTTCTTTGGAAGGATAGGTCATTTCGCAACAATTGTGTTAGAGGATCAAAAAACAGTTTCTGCAGAATGGTACACTACCAATTGTTTGCCACTTGTCTTGGAAAAAGTTCGAGAGAAACGACCTCGCAGTAGGATCCTCCTTCACCACGACAACGCCTCATCGCACACCGCCAAGCGAACGATCGACTATTTGGCGACATCAAACGTTGAATTACTGGGTCACCCGCCGTATAGCCCCGACCTCGCGCCTTGTGATTTTTATTTATTTTCAAAAATTAAAGAAAAACTTAAAGGAAAGCGGTTTATGAATGCTGAAGAAGCGGTGGCTGCGTATCGCGATGCCATTGAAGAGACCCCTAAGGACGAGTGGGCAAAGTGCTTTTCCCAGTGGTTCCATCGCATGCAGCGGTGTATTGACGTGAATGGACAATATTTTGAAAAGATATAATAAAACTAATAACTGGCTAATGTAATCAGTTTTTGATTTTCTAAGAACTTTCAGTTTGACCCTCGTATGTACAAAAAATTTGGTGTCCCGTATAACAGTTTATTCAGTTCAGAGACGGCCAGTTAGGCGGCCCACTGTTACTACCCCGTGTTATTTTGTGTTATCACTTAAATCTTTTCGTATGGTTTGACGTCATCATTATTGTCGTATTTCGACAAATTAATATGTTAAGTATGTTGTTGATTATATTAATTACAGCATTGTTACCTAAAACAAAACTTAGTATGTAATACAATAAAAAAATACTTTACATTCGTGTGACAGGCTACACTAAAATAGTAAAGCCTTGAAAAACCGGCCAAGTGCACGAAGGGTTCCGTACCTTATTCTTATTCCGTATATATATTATGTGGGGGCGCTGAGTCCTGCACTGACGTCCCGCTTGGGGTGTATTGTGCATTTCCCCCGCCAGCCTCCACCCGAGCCATCCCAACTCCTTAAGACGCGGTCCAATCCCAATTATAAAATAATTTACGATGCTTTACGTAAGGTTAAAAATATAGTGTTATCGCTGAAAATTCTGAGAGTTTCGACGTGAAAGTTTATTTTTGTGGACCTATTCAGGATTTTTTTCTGCAGAAAGTGAGATATATTTATGAATTCTATTCGGTTATTACTCTTTTCCTATTCGTTTTCTAACCTTAGTATTTTTTTCATGATATATTATCGATCTGTTTCGTACATTAGGTGTTTGAAAATACTGCTTTTTACTATGATCAGGATACGAGCGCGTCTTAATATTAAGTTCCGTACCATTATTAAGTTTATACCTCTGTTACTTAAACTATTATATATTATTATTGTTCATTTTTAGTCACGGATTTCATCCGGTCCTTTACAGAGGCATAAGTGGAGCTGTAGCCAACACTTAGAGGTCTGTTTGGTATAATACATACAAAAGTGTATAAAAACAGTATTTGGGATGACATGGATTATCTATTACAAAAATGGGTTAAATGACGAGGCTATTTATATGAACTTATAAATGATACGGGACTATGGACGAGACTACGGCACCTGTCAATTTCAGTCTCATATTAAAATATGTAGGCAGGTGGTGACTTGCCACCCACTAAACGGGCCCCCCATAAGAGCCACCATCGATGGTGACGAAAGGAGCAACGTTGGTGTGGATGGCTAAAGGGTGTCGAGAGGTGTGCTGCGGTTTCACTAGAGCGCTACTACCGGCGTTATTCCCTTTAACACTTTCACCCTTGGGAGCTTTTTGTTACTTGCTCTTGCGTCTCCACCCCCTGACGGCCAATTAAAGCCAGCCGGGGGCCAGCAGTCTCATTTAGCCCCAGGGAGAATCAGCGTCCGCGGTGTCGCCACTCACCGATGGCTCGCCACAAAGCCGCCCCTGCGGTATTATTATTATTATTTTTCGTAAAGTTTGTTGTATGTAACCCCCCGTAAATTTTTAGTATTTTTTGTTAAAGCGACAACAGAAATACTACGTCTGTGAAAATTTCAACTGTCTAACTATCACGGTTCATGAGATACAGCCTGATGACAGACAGACGGACAGACATACAGACAGACAGACGGAGGAGTCTTAGTAATAGGGTCGCGTTGTATCCTTTTTGGTACGGAACCTTAAAAAAATTATACTTACCCACGACAAAAAGTTTTATTGTGTGATTAGCACGTCATTGCTTAAAGAAACCACTACAAGTAGGTAGTACATAGTTTATTTTTATTAATGCCTATTTTGATTATAACGATAAGAAAAATTATAATATGATTATGACGAGCATTTTTAATTTATATAATTTTTACGTATATTTTTTACGCTTTATTTATTTACTAGTTGACCTGTTTGCGGCTTCGCTCAGAATATGAACCAACAGAGCCCCGAGCACGAAAATCAGTTTAAGTGTAACGTAATCGCATCGTTAACGTATTCAGTACTGTCATGTATCTAGTACAATAGTGGCACAGATAACTCATAGTTTGTACTGAATACGTAAACGATACGATAACGTTACACTTAAGCAGTTTTTCGTTCTCGGCCCACATAAGTAGATTGGTGACTTATATGAAATCGTTTTTGATGTTGAGTACAGCAAACACGTGGTTTATCAACACCCAGGGGAAGCGGGAGGCGCGGGAAAGCGGCCGCGATCCGGCACGGTTTTATACAAGTGACCAATTTACTTCTGTGGACCGAGCACGTAAATCTGCTCAAGTGTAACGTTATCGTATCGTTTACGTATTCAGTACAAACTATGAGTATAGGCGTAGTAAACTATGTGATGATTACATGAAAAAAAAACACTGAAATCGGACACACTGTTAAGAGGTACAAAATAGTTATTTCTTTTAATATGGACAAGTACTAGCTATGAAATCCCCTAAAATGGCGGAAAGAGGTTTTACTGTAGTAGCAAATAACATAACCATTAACCTCTGAGGTTAACCTGTTAGTTAATTTATGTGAATCTGTCATTAGTCATTAGTCAAAAGCCTAAAATAAGTACAAGACACGCAATGTCACAGAGCAATCATCATAAACACTAGGATTTTAAATGATACTTATCTAGAATTTTTTCCTAGATTTTTTGTTATAAAGAGACGTCATTTATGAGCCGTACTTACTGGTCCCGACTTTAGGTGGTTTAAACCAAGCTCTATTCATCATAATCAGCCCAAGTTGTTTCCACTAGACTAGAACCTTCCTCTCAGAGAGTGGAGTTGGGCCTTAATCCACCGCGCAAGCCCAGTGCGGATTGGTGGATAGCTGAAGCGCTCGTAGCGGAGCTTGACTTGGTGATCTTAACCGATCAACAAGTTAAGCAACGCTTGCTGCGGTAAGGACTTGGTGAAGTGACCGTTAGTGGCATTATTCAACTGAGCGCTTCCGTGGTTCGGAGGGCACGATAAGCCGTCGGTCCCGGTTGTTTGTCTTAGGACAACAGTCGTTAGGGTTCCGTACCCAAAGGGTAAAATAGAACCCCATTACTAAGATTCCGCTGTACGACTGTCTTTCTGTCCGTCTGTCACCAGGCTGTATCTCATGAACCGTGATAGACAGTTGACATTTTCACAGATGATGTATTTCTGTTGCAGCTATAAGAACAAATACTAAAAAACAGAATAAAATAAATATTTAAGTAGGCTCCCATACAACAAACGTGATTTTTGCTCGCTTTTATAGATTGTGGAATGGGACCCTTCGTACGCGAGTCCGACTTGCACTTGACCGGTTTTTTTATTTTTGGTTTACCACATACTAAGTTTCTGATCCAATTATTTTTTATAAGGTTTAAGATCACTTACGGAGCATAAAATCACAAAATGCCGACAGATCCAGGTGGAGCTTCAAGCGCCATCTTGAAAAGCTTTCGGTCGATATCTCGGAAACTACGCACTTAGAGCAGACGTTATTGAGGCCATTGTTGTAGAGAATAAAATTACGCATCTTTTATTTCCTGCAAACTTTTTTGTAATACTTACAGTTTACGGTTTATGGCCCATTTAATGAACCGGTTTTTCTATCTCGCTCGATAACTCTTAAAACATTGGATTAATCAATAAAATGCATTTTTAACCGACTTCAAAAAAGGAGGAGGTTTCTCATTTCAGCCGTATATTTGTTTATTCAATTTTAGTATAGATAGAAAGCGTGTGATAGATAGAAAACACACATAAATTTTTATTATATATAAATTTTTCGCGGATAACTTCGTCGTTTATGAACCGATTTTGATGTTTTTTTTGATAGAGTATACTTCCGTGGTGGTCCGATATAAATTTCATCAAATTCGGTCAAGCAGTTTTGAGTTACACTCCAAAAACATAAAAGTGTTGATTTATTTTGATGATATCATTATTGACGGTGTGTCCCGTAAGTTCTAATTGTCAAATTGTAAATCTCCATAGTCACTAAAACGGGTGATTTTTATTATCAAAGAACGAGAATCGACTTCTACACTAACAAGGTGTGAAGTAACTTGTCGAAGTCAGTACCACGCACGCAACATTGTGATAATAGGTACTTTCGAACTATCGTATTTTAATAGTAAAAAAATACATGTTTTTCTTTCTTTTTCATTGCGCCGAGCACGAAAATCTGTTTATGTGTAACGTACTCGCATCGTTAACGTATTTAGTACTAACTGTCATTTATCTAGTACAATAGTGGCACAGATAACTCATAGTTTGTACTGAATACGTAAACGATAGGATAACGTCACACTTAAGTAGATTTTCGTGTTCGGCCCACATGTCCAGCTATCGATTTAAAACCACCCTGTTTAACATTGCGCACTTATTATCAAAGACGGTATATGGGAAAACTTAGAGATCTGCACGAAATCTAATAAAATTCCCCATATTTGTATGAAACGTTCTGTGTTAGCACGAATAACTGCGTAAGTGTAACGTAGCGTGTCGTTCACGTGAAGCAGTACAAACTGTATCTAGGGCAACTTTAACACAGAAAACTCATAGTTTGTACGGCGAAGTGCGACGCGTTGAAGTGTGACGTTATTTTTGCTAAGGCCTCTGATGTTGCTAGAATCACAATTAATTGCCTTTTATGCATAAAAATGGTGTTACGTCCTACAAGGAAAATGGTAACGTAAAAACGTACTAATTAAGTAAAACTTCATCTATCTATATATAATTACTATTCTTGAAAGACTGAATCAACGCAGAGGCTAACGGCCGGTCCCAATAATCTACCTATCGTCGGTTTACCTTACTAGAGATGGATATTTGACACTATTTGTATGGACGTTATGTCAACATTTCTATCGGTAGTAAGGAAAACCGTGGATAGATAGATTATTGGGATCCTCCTTTAGCCGTCGAGGTTACAAACATGACATTTTAGCCGTTGATGTATTTTTCTAGCGACATCCAAAAAAAGGTGGAGGTACTCAATTCGACTGTATTTTTTTATGTTTGTTACCTCATAACTTTCGACTGCGTGAACCGATTCTAAAATTTTTTGTTTGAAATCTAGTGCTTCCCGTGTGGTCCCATTTAAATTTCGTCAAATTCGGTCCAGTAGTGTTTGAGATACACTCTAATAACTGAATAGAATGGAAGTCGGTATAACAATTTTTAAATTGTACTTCTAAACATTCATTAAGGCGCTGTCCAAAGTCAAAGATCCTGGGTCCTACTCCCACCTCTTAAAGTAGGTAGTCATATTTAAACCTACCATTAAATTTGGTACCTCCACGTCAATATAGCAAGCTTAAAATAATGCATTACGTTAGATGTTTTGATGACGTATTATCAAATAGGGCACTCATTAGTGTTCTATTCGGGTTGGGCATTATAGGCTGTGTTATAGGTATTGATTCTGGAACGCACCATTAGGATCGATTTTGGGTAAAAAAGGAACACGCCGTAAATAGTATTGAAGTAATATGTTCGACCGTTTTGTACCGGTGGGAGTACGATAGTAAGTATGATTATTGTGCGATTGTTACAAAACGCTCCTGATTTATGATAGTTTCGTAAAAACTGGAAGTGGGCCCTCTTCGTCGCACAGTTTAAGTATACTATTTGACTGATACACACTTTAAAAATACAGTGCATAGTTAATAGTTTAAAAAAATTATCTGTAAAGTCGGTTTATAGACGATAATATTACGTGATAACGTTATTATCGAGACAAGCCGAGCGCTTAGGCCGATCGTGCCTCTCTCATATCTCTTGTTCCACGCTCTCGCTTGCACGCTCGGCTCAGGCGAAACGTGACAATAAATCATACTTTTTCGTGCGTGCAGCCGACGTTAATCGATTTATAAGACGTTATCACGTCAAAAATTATACTTATATAATAATATTGCACAATATCTGACTGGCATCTTGAAGAAAAAAATCGCAAATAAAACGACAGAAAAAAAACTTTCGTATCGTATTTCTCAATATTTTGAGCGACACTAACTACTATATTTATTGTATTCAATAGGATAAAGGTAATTTATTAAATAAAACAACTATCTTTATTTTTTACCCTTGTGGCTTCTTTTATTTTTAAACAAAGTAAAACTCCGAGAGAGTTCGTGTTTTTTTTTAACCTTTAACCTTAAAACCTAGCTAGAACGAATTATCGCCCCGGAAACCCCGAAAACCGGACTGATCACTCCGGGATCTATCTACTCGTGTACTAAGATGTCAAAGTGCGCTTGTCTTGGTAGTAGCGTGTCTTGCCCTACTGATACCATTATTATGGTCTCTTTTGTAAGGCAACACACTGGAGCTAAAAATAAACGTACATTTGTTATTTAAGAAATTGGCGATAAAAAACATGTAAAAAGACAAGCCCGCTTAGTTTCGGATCTTCTCAGTCGTGTTCGCGTTCCGATCCGGTTGTCGATTTAAGAAATATTAAATGTAATATGACAATTTGTAAGTGCCCCTGTAAGCCTATACAGAATAAACGATTTGATTTCATTACATTTCCCCCTGCATACTAAATTTCATGAAAATCGTTGAAGCTGCAGATTTAGATTATATTTACGAGTACAACTACAAAAATTGCTCGTGTAAGTGTCTAAACACACTATGCCGAAGGTACGCGACTGAAGTTCGGCATGATTACGTCTGCAATGCTATTTGAATTACTGACGACACACAATGCCAAAATCACGTTGCGTTATAGCGTACAGCGTTACTTCGGTTGGGCGTAAGTTCAGCGACAACTTATTCTGTAACTTGTTCTGTAAGTTCGGCTCTAGTGGTGTGTCATATCAGCCGAATACGTCGGACCGTAAAATCGGCCGAGGAACTTCGGTCGCGTACCTTCGGCATAGTGTGTTTAGACACTAAAGGTATTAGATGATTAGTAGGTACCTACGGAAAATCATTATTAAAATCATTATTGTTTGCAATAATAAACATGATTTCTAGAAATTTTATACATTTGTATAATTAGATTTCCATTATAATTAATTTATATAATCACATTATTATTAATAATATTAATTGTGTGAGATTATCGTTTAAAAAAACGATATTAGTAGAAATATTTAGTGACACTTCCGCTAAAAACAATGCTTATGGCCGAGTTGCGGTGAGCACCCTCCTTCCCGCACAAACTGCAATCAGGAAGTACCTATACAGAATAAACAAAAACCGACGAAACACGTGACGAATCGGGTTTGGTTGATTGGGTTGTTGTTTGTGTGTTATTTATCCTGTATAATTCCTGTTTGCAGTTTGTGCGGGATCCCTCCCGCACAAACACATCGCGTATCAGCCATAAGCATTGTTTTTAGCGGAAGTGTCACTAAACATTTCTTCTAATATAGTTTTTGATAGTGGATTTCCGCAAAGTAACGCCCGAATCAATAAATTATCTAGATTATCGTTTTTCTATTACCGGTCTATGCCGAAGGTTTTTGCCCGTATGTAGAATAATGTATGTGGGTCTGTATGTATGTCTACGAAGAAATAATAGTCAGGAAGCATAATTCAGAACAAATTCCACACAAAAATTGGCCCTTCAAATCAAAACAACGTATGATTCCAAATACAAATTACTTCCGAGGTTACAAATAGACATGTTCGGTGATTGGTTTAAATTCAGAAGGAAAGCAGGGATTGGTTTACGCGCGTGCTGCAACGTCTACAATGACAGCAGAGTCATAGCGGCGTGGACGATGTTATGCAACAAGTGGACTGGACCAACTCAATAATAAATCAATCGTAAATCTCGTATGTAAGTTTTTGTCTAGAAGACATTAGAAGAGATTCTTCGCAATGTAGTAAAGTAAGATTATGAAACATTTTAGGCTTATATATTTTACCATAAAAAAAAGTCGTTATTTGCCAGCTGGATGTGTTTCAGTGGTCACAGAATTTCTAATTTATATACGAGTATATAAGCGACCTTCATTATCAATTTAGAAAATTCAATCAATTCATAGAATTACTTTAGAAAAGCACTGTGTTGATATTACTGACAAATTAATTAGCAACTCAGCTAAACCACTTTACAATTTGCAGAGGGTGAATTTTCATTAGCTTGAAAAATTAAACGTGCTTTAATTTGACCAAACAATGAACTGTTTTTTTAATGCTATATAGTTACCTATATTAGATACCAACTGTAGGCAATCGTTTATTGTTCATTGTCTGTAGTATCTCTTTAGAGCGTAAACGCTTTGGAAGAGCCAATTCGCGTTTTTGCTGAGTATTTGAAGGGTCACATAATAATGTTTGTTATAGTATATTATGACAATTGTTCTTACCTGATATAATAGAACATTATTTGATTAAGAAGTTCAAGTTCCATAGACTACAATTAGAAATTGTTTATTAGTTTGTTATTGCCGAGCGGTTTCTACACACACACGTTTTTAAAATCAATCAAACTAGTAAAACCGGTCACGCCAGTCACGAATCGTCAGACGCGGCTGAGGCCTCTTAGAGGTCAGAGGACGTATCGCTCTGACGCCCGCGCTTACACAACTAAATATTAGTGCGCTCAAAACTTCCTGATACTTATTGAGGTAACATTTCTAAGTGGGATTCTAACAAATAATGTTATATGACATCTAGTGCATCAACAATAGAAATGTCATTGTTATAATAACATCGACCCTTGAGGGGCTAGTATTTTGCTATTAACCAAATTTCTTATGCTTATACATGGTATCCAGGAATCCATGCTGGAACCGGAAACTGGTAGCAGGAACTATGTGATGGTTAATATTAGACACACCGTGTTTAGGATCGTATGAATCGTCTTCGCGATACATTTTTTCTAGCTCGTGACCAGGGCCTGATGCTGGATCCAGAAACTGGTAGTAGGAACTATTTGATAGTTGTATTATTTGCTATTCTCATCTCTTTTTGGTAGGTACATGAGTTAAATCTTACTTTTTTCTAGTCTATGCTCTTGTAGATAACATGTACTTGATTAATAATTATCATTTTATGTTAATTAATGTCGATATTAAAAATAAAATGTGTCCTGCGTGATATTTTATTTCACCTTTTTGCCCTACGTCTATTTGTGACATAAAAAACAAGGTAGATAAAAAAAAAAGATCCAAATATTAATGCGCGCTATTTTGGTCAAGCGGTAAGGCCACTGCCGCAGGGCGCGCTAGCAAGTAACTCGCTAATGTAAAATACCTAAACTCGCGCAGCGCTCCGCAGAATAAAGGCTCTTAAAGATGTTGATGTTTCTTCGGGACAAATCATCAGCATAAAAAGATAAATATGATATTTTATATAACATAATTTTAAAAAACAGTAGGTACTTACTGTACCAACTGGTAGGTAGGTAATGCAGTTTTGTGTAATATGGTCCATAATTTTTTTTATTATCTTTAATTTTATTGTTTTCAGTCAAAATTTACGTAATATAACTATGCTGGTTTTCATAGGCAGTCATACTCTTGTTTTTCTAGCTTAAGTGCAGCTAGGCACTTATCTTGCCGCATTGAATCGGCAAGCAAGCGAGAATAAAACATAACAAGCAAAACCATTGCACATTACATACATTTCAATATTTAGTCCTGAAGAAAAAAAATACATCCTAAATTAAATAAAAATTGACTGACTTTATTTTGCATAGTATTGACCATCTCGATTTGTTAACGTAATTTGAACATCTTTGAATAATTATAATTTTGCTATTATTTACTAGTAAAAGTGATCCCTGGAAATTTAAATCGTGTATTGTTTCTGCACCACTTCATAACGAATGCTGGCATGATGATCCACAACTGAAGTTCACAATGATAAAAATGAAAATATACACGAAGATTTGAAGTGTGCTCGCTTGGAAGTAAAATGTCCGACTGATGACGTACTGAACACGACTTTTAAGCCCCGCCTACTTGAACACGACTTTTGTTGGGTCATTTTTTTAACGCAGTTACTGTTCCTGACTATTATTTCTTCGTAGATGTATGTATATCTGTTCGCACTTTCCTATGAGAGTCGTTCTAAACTACTTATAATAAACTAGCTGCTCTCCGCGGTTTCACCCGCGCGGTGATGGATGATGATGATGAATCTTATATAGACTATGTTACTCAAGGTGAATCTAGCTTTCCAACGGTGAAAGAATTTTTGAAATCGGTGAAGTACTTTTTGTGCCAATTCGTTACAAAGATACATACAAATCTTTCCTCTTTATAATATTAGTATAGAATTAGACAATCCTCTATCGTTAAGATCATCAGGAACACTGGCGCTAAAACCACCTTCTCACTCTTCGTCGTTCTACAATGCGTCATTTACCGTGCATGCTGTTCGCCTCTGGAATAGTTTGACAGTTCCCATACATCATTTTCCCTCATTAAATATCTTTAAAGATCGAATTAAAAAAATATATCTATCACAGATTGGTGTTTGCTAAAAAAAATACATTTCCTCTTGCTATCATGTCTGTAATATACACTAGCTGCGCTCCGTGGTTTCACCCGCGCGGTGATGGATGATGCTGAGGATGAATCAAATATAGCGTATGTTACTCAGACATCATGTAGCTCTCTAGATTAATACCAAGGTACGAATAATGTGGCCTGGTTTGTACCGACGTTACTATTGCATAATTTAAAATGAAGAAGTATTTATTGTGACGTAACTGTAATAGTTAGACATTATGGTAATGTGGACTTCTTTGTGGATTGCCGTCTTCTATAAAACTGTAGTACGTCACGTTGCTCTATTGTCAATAGCATAGTATTACTTTTCAAAGCACTAACGCCTGCTTTAGCGATCTCAAACATTGAAATTTATAGAGAGAAAAATTCACATCCTCGGACGGGATTCGAAACCGCGTCTTCTGACTCTCCGTGTCAGACGCCATTGACCAAATAGGCCACCGAGAATCTGGTCCGAGCATCGAATTTTAACTCTCTATTTGACTAACCGTCTTGCGGGGACGGAGCGACATCTATTGGACAGTTAAACAGTACCATCCAACCGAAAGAAGCATTATTTAGAAATACTTGAAACTTTCGTATTGACATCGCAACCCTTGTGATTTTTATAGTATTACTTTTCAAAGCACTAACGCCTGCTTTAGCGATCTCAAACATTGAAATTTATATAGAGTCAGAAGACGCGGGTTCGAATCCCGTCCGAGGATGTGAATTTTTCTCTCTATAAATTTCAATGGTCAATAGCATAGACTGTATGGTCCATAGTTTTCGCAGCGTACGCGATATAAGGACTTTTTTGTTATTTTTTCCACACCTTGGGTTACATTATCGAATTTTGCATACGGATCTCTAATTTTTTTGATAATATTATATAGCCTATGTTCATCAGGGAAAATGTAGAATTCTAACGATGAACGATTAGAAGTTATAATTTAAATGCGACCACCACGGAAGCATGCTATACGAAACCAAAAAAAAAAAGAATTTTAAGAATCAGTTATACATATGGGAGAGAAATCGGCTAACATACACATACATACATACACAATGAAAAATTTTTTAAAATTTCAGACCATGGCGCCGTGCACAATGCCAGTGTCCTCGGAAATCGTGCGTGAAGATGACGAGGTCAAACTGGTGGCGCCACAAGCCTCCCCGAGGAAGTACGAAATCGTGACGATGAACGTAGTGACCTTCGGCTACTGGCACCTGGCTGGAGCGTATGGCCTCTACCTGTGCCTCACCGAGGCCAAATGGCAGACCATACTCATGAGTGAGTACCTTAAACTGTCGCATTAAACTGGCTGGTTTACCAGAGTACCCAGATGCATCTTTACACATGTAGGCGTCTTATGCGGTGTACGTGAATTTCGACTAGTTCAATACTTCGAGTCGCTTACTTGGAAGAAACATAGTTCGACAAGTTTTTGATTACACAGAACTTTTAACTAAAAAAAATTTATACCGACTTCCAATCTATTACTATGGTAAAAAAATCAGTTATTAGAGTGTAACTCAAAAACTACTGGACCAATTTTGATGAAATTTAAATGGGACCACACGGGAAGCACCAGCTTCAAACAAAAAAAGAATTTTGAGAATCGGTGCACTCTATCGAAAGTTATGAGGTAACAAACATGACGTTGACACACGAGACGAGGTTATTGTTATGAACTTATAAATGATAAGGGAGATATAAGACTATGGACGAGACTTTACGACACCTGCCAATTTCAGACTCATATTAAAATATTTAGGCAGGTGGTGACTTGCCACCCACTAAACGGCCCATAAGGGCCACCATCAATGGTGACAAAAGGGGCAAAGTTGGTGTGGATGTCTAAAGGGTGTCGAGAGGTGTGCTGCGGTTTCACTAGAGCGCTACTACCGGCGTTATGCCTCTTTAACACTTCCACCCTTGGAGCTTTTTGTTACTTGCTCTTGCGTCTCCACCCCCAGACGGCCAATTAAGGCAAGCCGGGGGCCAGGAGTCTCATTTAGCCCCAGGGAGTATCAGGGTCCGCGGTGTCGCCACTCACCGACGGCTCGCCACAAAGTCGCGCCTTCGGGTTTATTATTATTATTACTAAATCTCTTTTTTTTATTTCAGCATATTTCTTATTTGCTGCTGCATCGGTAGGCGTCACAGCTGGGGCCCACAGACTGTGGACACATCGGAGTTACAAGGCCAAGATGCAGTTACAAATCCTGCTCATCATCATGAACTCGCTAGCGTTTCAGAACACGGCCATTACCTGGGTGAGGGATCACAGGCTTCATCACAAGTATTCGTGAGTATTTTTATTATTTGACTAGCTGACCCGCCAGCGGTATCGCTCGCGTGGCCTCGCAGGATATGGTTAATTACAGTTGTTTAACTATCCCTCGGGAACTCTTTAATCTACCGGGATCAAAAGTATTTTATAAGTTGACCAGGGATATGAGTGAACACCATACAAAATTTCATTTAAATAGGTCCAGTCGACAAAGAGAGAAACAAAACTTTTGATAGAAATCTAAATTGGTTCGATTCCACTCCTTACACCCCCGTGACTCGGATTTTAGCCTTTTTTTTTCATTGTACAGGAAGTAGACCTATATGTAGTGATGCGATGACATGTATAGATGTTTAACCCGCCCAATGTCTAGTTGTTTCGGTTTCTTTCCGAACTACACATAAAGTTCAGATAAACATTACTACTCTTGAATAGTTTGATAAACTAAAAGCAAGTTTATACCGGTGGATTGCATTGGATCTGATAGAATAAGTTAGAAACAACGCCTGCTTAGCAAGATCAAACTATGCAATTTTAGAGGGATTTTATTATAATACCACGGACGGGGTTTAAACTCCGCATCTTGCGTCGATCAGCGTCAGACGCTATGACCACTGAGCCACCGAGGCGATCCGTCCAAGTATCCAATTTTAACTCTCTATCTACATTATTTTAATTAAAACTCAAACTCAAATGATTTATTGCTTATGTGCCAAGTTAACATACAATGCAGGTGTTGTTGCCTAAGGTTCACAATAAGTACATGTCACATGCTACCCCCTGGGGTTGTTGCCATTGTGCAGAGAGGACCAGTCTATTTTAACGTATTATAATTGAAAAATTCGTCAATATTATAAGAACACCTCTGCAAAAGTAATTTTTTAAGTGTGAATTTGAATACGTTCATTTTATTTTCGTCTTTTATTTTGTTAGGTAGTGTATTATAAATTTTAACTGCAATTTGCTTTGGTACCGGAACTGTGCATTTTCAGTCTAGAAGTAGGTATTAAAAGTGTATGTTTCCGTGTTGGTCTAAGGGGATAATTTCTCGTCTGTTCACATGTTTTTAAAAAGTATTGAGGATATTTTCGAATAAACATGCACATTTCCAAGATGTAGATGGAGGTGATTATCCAACCGAAAGAAGACTTTTTCAAATACTTAACTAGAGTTAAAATTCGATGCTCGGACCAGAACCTCAGTGGCCTAGTTGGTCAATGGCGTCTGACACGTAGAGTCAGAAGACGCGGGTTCGAATCCCGTCCGACGATGTGAATTTTTATCTTTATAAATTTCAATGTTTTGAGATCGCTTAAGCAGGTGTAAGTGCTTTGAAAAGTAATACTATAAAAATCACAAGGGTTGCGATGTCAATACGAAAGTTTAAGTATTTCTAAATAATGCTTTTTCGGTTGGATAGTACTGTCAAAACTGTTCAATAGATATCGCTCAGTCCCCGTAAGACGGTTAGTCAGATAGAGAGTTAAAATTCGAAGCTCGGACCAGAACCTCGGTGGCCTAATTGGTCATGGCGTCTGACACGGAGAGTCAGAAGACGCGGGTTCGAATTCCGTCCGACGAAGTGAATTTTTCTCTCCATAAATTTCAATGTTCAAAATACGTAACTTTCGTATTGATGTCGAGCCCCTTCACAATTTTATTGTTAGACTCTTCTTTCTTCTTCATGTACGATCTTACGCATTAAACTTGTACCCCACCTTTTTCGTCGGGGGTTAATAAAGTAATAGCTTTTCTACAATCAAAGGGACACCGATGCGGACCCCCACAACGCGACTCGAGGCTTCTTCTACTCGCACATAGGATGGCTCATGGTCAAGAAGCATCCAGAAGTTAAGAAGAAAGGGAAGACGATCGACATGTCCGACATATACGCGAACCCTGTGTTGAGGTTTCAGAAAAGGTAAGTGTCTGCGTATAATTAGGGTAGTAATTTGAAAATATTTGCAGAATATGTACATATCTATCTATCTCTATAACTAAAATGTGTATGTATATAGATTATTAATAGATATAATATAGAGCTAATAGAACATCTCACTTCTCACTATATAATACAATATATAATATTATAAATGTGAAAGTTTAGATGGATGGATGTTTGTTACTCAATCACGGCAGAACGGCTGAACGGATCTGGTTGAAATTTGGCACAGAGATAGATTATAGTCTGGAGTAGCTCATGGGCTACTTTTCCTCATCATCATCATCTATCACCACGCAGGTGAAAAGCCTAACATCATTGCATAGACAAAATAACAAGATTTCCGCCTACGTCGAGATCGTAATGATGACTTATTTTCTGTCAAAGATGTGTCAGTTTCTGATAGTTTTAATATATATTATTGTTCATGATATATTAACTTGTGCAAGATAAAGTCCGGATATTCTCTTATATCATGTAATAGAGCTAAATCTTAAATTAAATATTTATTGTTAATTATAATCTCTTGTTTGCTATCGATATGGAAGCCCAAGATTTATTTTTAAATTTTTTGTCTGTACGCGCATCACTCTGAAACTGTACCAAAAAGTTATTTTATTTTACACTATTAGGAAAACTACAGCTTTATAACAGGTGTTCCATAACATTCAGCAGTATACAGTTAAAAGCTATTAAAAGTTTCCGCAAACGGAAATATATCTATGAAAAACATTTTTATATAATGGCCATTACTGTTTACATCAAATTGCCTGACTATAGTAAATTATTAGACGGTAATAGCTTTAAAACCAGAGTGCATACGTGGTTATTGAACAATTGTTTTTGATTACACAGAACTTTTAACTAAAAAAAATTTATACCGACTTCCAATCTATTACTATGGTAAAAAAATCAGTTATTAGAGTGTAACTCAAAAACTACTGGACCAATTTTGATGAAATTTAAATGGGACCACACGGGAAGCACCAGCTTCAAACAAAAAAATAATTTTGAGAATCGGTGCACCCTATCGAAAGTTATGACGTAACAAACATGACGTTGACACACGAGACGAGGTTATTGTTATGAACTTATAAATGATAAGGGAGATATAAGACTATGGACGAGACTACGGCACCTGCCAATTTAGTCTCATATTAAAATATTTAGGCAGGTGGTGACTTGCCACCCACTAAACGGGCTCCCCATAAGAGCCACCATCAATGGTGACAAAAGGGGCAAAGTTGGTGTGGATGTCTAAAAGGTGTCGAGAGATGTGCTGCGGTTTCTCTAGAGTGCTACTACCGGCGTTATGCCCTTTAACACTTCCACCCTTGGAGCTTTTTGTTGCAAATTTGAGCAATAAATGAATATTTATTGTGACATAATTATAAGTAAGTTAAGTATATAATATAGAAATAAACACTAATATTTGATGTGCAGTAAAGTTCAGTAATTTTTATGTAAACAAGTACAATTTAATACCGACTTCCATTCTATTTAGTTATTGGAATGTAACTCAAAACTCAACGAATTTGATGAAATTTAAATGGAAAGCACTATCTTTCCAACAAAAACTAATTTTGAGAATCGAATTTGAAAATTCATCCAGTCGAAAATTATGAGATAGCAAACATACAAAAGTACAGTCTAATTGATCACCTCCTCCTTTTTGGAAGTTGGTAGAAAATACTGATGCGATTCACGTAAAAAACGTAATATGTGTTATTTTTAAATAGAACATAACAAATCGCCACCCCTATATATCCTCGGATAATATCCTATTAATATTATTAACGTGAAAGTTTGTGAGTATGGATGTGTGGGTGTTTGTTACTCTTTCACGCTCAAACGCTGGAGCCAATTTTGATGAAATTTGGTATGGAGGAAGAGGCGCTGGATTAACACATAGGATACAAAGCGGTCACATTAACTCGACGCTTCCTGGAAAGCAGGTCCCCGCCCGCTTCCCCCCGCATTCCCTTTTCTCGCGCGGCAAGTGTCAGTACGGTCAGCATCTTTGTTACCGATACACGCGTCGATAATTTGGCTAATTTTCTTGCTAAATTTGGCTTGTTTCTGTTTTTGTTATAAAGTTTTTGTTTTGTTAAGTTTTTTGTTACTGTTGATAGTTGAATATTAATTGTTGAACTGTGTTCAAACCAGAACAACATGGGGAAAGTTATACACAGTGAAGGGAGAAATCTCGTGTTAAAAGTGCTACAGTTCTTCGATAATGAGAAGAAAAATAAACGTTTTTCCATACATTAGTATAAATAACTTATGTAGTACTTATGTAGTTGTATATTACCTTCCAAAATAAATAAATAATTTTTATTCATTTAACAAACTTAATTTTTAATAAATTTTTAATAAATTTTTACTCGATCTTAATAAAGGCCACTTGGGCGGTTTTTTTTGCACACCGTACTTGAGCGCCAAAATGACGTCACATGGTCAAGCGTCTAGTTAATGTGACCGCGTTGTACTTTTCATCATCATCATCATCATCACCACGCGGGTGAAAAAGCGTAATATGCTTGGGCACATCATAGACAAAATAACAAGATCTCCGCCTACGTGAAGATCGTAATGATGACAGTTATGTCAAAGTTTCTGTCAGTTTCCGATAGCTTAGTCAAAAACACGCTTTTATTTTGACAGCTCGATACACTAGACGTGCTCGGCGACCGTCAAGGGCGATGAAATACAATGACAGTTTTTTCCATGGTTAATAATTTCATATTTGTATGTGCGTAGATATACCTACGTACTGTATTTTATTACTAGTGTTTACTGATTGATGTACTAATTACTTATATAACCATGTAAATATTTTATGACATATTTGTATAAAGATAGATATGCCCTTGGAGAAGATAATAAGCAATTTTTATATTAATTTGGCGAAATAATAAATAAATAAAAATTCCACAACTATCACACAACGCCATCTAGTCCCAAGCTAAGCAGAGCTTGTGTTATGGGTACTAGACAACTGATAAACATACTTATATATTTCTAAATACATACATATTATAGATAAATCACACCCAGACACAGAACAAATGATCGTGCTCATTACACAAACATTTGTCCTGGGTGGGAATCGAACTCACGACCTCCGGCATAGCAGTCAGGGTCACTAACCACTAGACCAACAGGCCTAAATGTGTAAGCTCTTCAATGTTTTTACTTTTCAAACATCTATCATGTACTCACATTTGAAGCAAATAAATAATATTCTATTCTATTCGAAGTACCAATCCTGCAGATGAGGTTGCGGGCACTAGCTAGTTATTAATATTTTCCATTTCATTCACAGATACGCGATTCCATTCATCGGCACGATATGTTTCCTGCTACCCACTATAGTGCCAATGTACTGTTGGGGCGAATCCCTGAGAGTGGCGTGGCACGTCGCCATATTCCGATACATAACCAACCTGCACACAACCTTCCTGGTGAACAGCGCAGCGCATCTGTGGGGGAACAAGCCCTACGACAAGCATATACTGCCAGCGCAAAACAAAACCGTCTCGTTTCTGGCTTTTGGTGAGGTCTGTATAATGTTTTTTAGACTTTCACGTTTGTTATATACGATACTAGCTGACCCGCCAGCGGCTTCGCTCGCGTGGCCTCGCGGGATACAGTAATTACAGATTTTTAATTATCCTATATGTTCATATAGGATCAAAAGTATCCTATATGTTGATCAGGGATATAAGCTACCACCAAACGAAATTTAATTTAAATCGGTCCAGTAGTTTCGGAGATTAGCCAGTACAAACAGACAGACAAACAACTTATTTTTCACTCCTTACATGCCTTGACTCTGTTTTTAGCATATTCTACAGTTTATAATATGTAGTAGTTTTTAAATTCCTTGTTTTACCCCATTTAGTCAGGTTAGTTTTATTTAAATTACCTATCCAGTTATCAATTTTCATCACTTTAGCTCCAAAAACCATTTAAAAAATTTGTCCAACATTTTTTATTTTAAATGACCTACCCAAGTACAAATTTTCACAACTTTATGTTCATAAACAAAGGAGTTTCATACAAACGTTTTCACCCCCTTAGGGGTAGAATTTCAAAAAACTCATTCTTAGTACACCTCTACGCATCAAGGACAATACACCCTCCAAATTTTAAGTCTCTACGATCAGTGGTTTAGGCTATGCGTTGTCAGTCAGTCAGTCAGGACATCTTCTTTTATATACATATATAGATAATCTAGACACGCGGCAAAGTACTTAGTCCGCGCGGCCCCGAGTAAGTAGAATGCCTTCGCGATAAATAGGTGATAAAAGTGGGCTGAGGCGGTGGGTGGGGGCGGAGGACGCTTGACGGCAATCATTACGCGATTGCCGGCAGAGCGGTCGGGGTTGGCAGTTTTCAAATGTCATTGTTTTCCGTTGCGTAGGTATGCTACCAACAAAACGTATATGGCAATTGCGATGTGCACTTGTTTTGTGGCGATGTTGACATCCCTACACGCGTCTCGCGACAAACCTGCGTGAATCAACGCTAGTAGGGAAGACGTTCTACTTATAGATATTTACTAACTTTGGACGCGGCAGCGTGTCAAGCCAAGTTAAAGCTAACAGAACTGGCGAGCAGCACCGTGTGTGCACGAACCGTGTGGAGCCACTTTTGACCCGCTCGAAACTCAAAAACTATTTCACATAAACATGTCAAATTTGGCTCATATATTGAGACTCGCGAGACACATGTGTGCTCCAAATTTCATAAATACACCTCAAACGGTTCTTTAGATATAAACGTCCAAAAATCGACATTTTTATCACTGACTGACTTATCAAACTAACCCAGTTCCAGATGACGTAGAAAGTTAAAATTTGGCATCCAGATAGGTAGTTGGGTGAATACAAAGGAATAAAGCAGAAACTAGTGATTTTTTATCAATTTGTTAGAATTTTTCAATTAATTGATTTTGTCAGGTACTCTTACTTACTTATAGTGCCTGTAATATAAGAATCAGCCATCAAAATTGATGACAATTAATTTATGTTAATAATTAATTAAAGAAATAATGTGTAATTAATAACTAATAATTGTTTTTGTTAATGTCTTTAATCAGTTACATAAATACATTAACAAACCCATTTGATATTAATTTTATTATGAAAAACCTACTAATAATTTCTGTACATGTAATCCCATCAAAAACATAAATATGAAATGAGAGCCAAGTTCAATATTGTGGTATATACGACAAAAAAAGTGAGATCTAATTGGGTGCTAAGTTCAATGGTCAGTCCTGAAAATTATTTAAAACAACTTAAAATATAATTTCTTCTTTTAGCTTATTAAAAAGAAGTAGAAGAACTTTTTTTTTAATATTGTTCTTTCGATTTCGATTGGGTGTAACAAGTTTTCTATTACGGGTAACGTTAAAGTTATTTTTTAACGTAAGTTAATTCATCACACTCCTTGTCTTCATTTTAACTCATCTTGTAAAATACAATAAAATTTTAAAAAAATTTTTGTGGTTCCGCAAAAGTTTTTATGAAAACCAAAGAGAAGACAACACTACTATAACACGCAACAACAACGTTTCTAGCACAAACTTTCTTCTAATACTGTCAAAATCGACCGTTAGGTGGCGCCGCAGCCAACTTAAACTTTTTAGAGAAAATACTCCTTAATCAAAAAACGCCGATCACTAAAAAGTTGTACAGAATTAATTTAATGATAATTATTTTAATGAGCTTCCGATATTAATTAAAAATGAACACGGTTTTCATCCCGTAAGTAGCAATATATTTATTGAAAACAACCGTGAAAGTTTAAAAAAGTGCTTTATACTGAATTTCGTCAAGATTGTTTGAAAAATACAACCAGTTCGCGAATACCAACATCCGAACGGATGGAAGCAAATTTACCGAGTCATTGCAGACTTGGTTCGCTTCACTCACTCGTTCAATTAAGTTGTACGCGATATACATAGATAGATAGTACTCTTTGTTGAACACCTTAAAATTAAACAACCATACTATTATACAGCTTAGAACTGTGTAACAATAGGCGATCATATCGCTCATAGCGATCTCTTCCATGGATTTAATTTCCAGATAACCTTAGCATAAAATAGATGTACTATTTTGATTTCAGGGTTTCCACAATTACCATCATGTATTCCCATGGGACTACAAAACAGCTGAACTTGGCAACGAATGGTTGAACTTCACGACGTATTTCATAGACTTCTTCGCGCGTATCGGCTGGGCGTACGACTTGAAGTCGGCGCCAGACGATGTTGTAAACGGTAGGGTGAGGCGGACGGGGGATGGTAGCTATCAACATGGCCCAGAGGAAACAAACGGGGGAACTGAATATTAAATTGTTTAATTTATACTTGTGTTTAATTATTACAATAATTGCGTAGTTATGATGTGCCTGAGGGTAAAAAGGCATTTTTACACATGATGCTGATAAATGTGTGGGCGAGAAATGAAACGACTGTTCGCTCTTGTAACTGGTTTATTACTGCCGCTCGGCGCGAAGCCGAATGCAGTCGAATACACATCAGATACGCTAGTGTGTAGTGTGTGTGATAGGGTTTGAGAATTCTCGACAATTTCAAAGTCCCGGGACACGAGACTGTCTACAAACAAAGTTCTGGGAATTCCCGAGACTTTTGAGACTTAAGAAACAAATTGCTTTTTTAGGGGTAAGTCTTTTGATGAATTTTAATGGATTTCGATTTTGATTAAACATCAATTTGTGTACAGATCAACATTAATTAAACATGTACTAAGCAGAAACCTGAATCCTAATAACTTTAACGTTAATTTCAGTTTTAATATTTACGTTGTGTATTACAAGAATTAACGTTAGAAACGGGATATTTACCATGTATTGTATTCATTGTGAGCTCTCGATATTTCGCTACAGTTGCATGCGCCATGTTCACGAGTAAACTGAAGTATCTGCGGGTAGGTGTTGTTATGAGCAGACGAAACGGTCTACCCTCTTCCGCACACGTTTCTTGCGTTCCGGCTACCAATGACATAGTTACTGGGAACTCGATCTGGGTTTCGACACATAACTCACGGTATCTGCTCGCGAACTTTTTTCGAAACTTTTTCGCTTTTGTAACGATGCAACTAAATATCCCGTTTCGTTAATTCTTGCATTAGTGACCATGTCAGTTTAAAAAGCTTTGTATATTCCTTTTAATCACACACAGATTCACTTCTAAGCAGTTAAATCTTATAGTTATAAAACGAACTTAGCTAAAATCATACTTGACACATACATAAATTTGACAGGCCGGTTGGCGCAGTTGGTAGAACCCCTGCCTTCTGAGCCGCTGGTCCCTTGGGGTTGGGTTCGATCCCCGGACAGGTCAAACATTTGTGTGCATGAACATGTCTGTTTGAGCTGTGTCTGGGTGTGTATATGTATATAAGTATGTATATCAGTCATCAGGTTACCATTGTACAGGCTCTGCCTAGTTTGGGACCTGAACACCGCGTGTGCATGAACATGTCTGTTTGAGCTGTGTCTGGGTGTGTATATGTATATAAGTATGTATATCAGTCATCAGGTTACCATAGTACAGGCTCTGCCTAGTTTGGGACCTGAAGACCTTTGAGTGGATGTTGTAAAAAAATACTAATTCTTAATAACTTTACTATTATCTTTTAATTTTAGAATCTAATCATTGGTCATAATCACAATACGAGATAGACAGGTAATTGATAATAAACACTAAAAAACTATTTTTTTAGAAATTTTGGTGGAGATTGACCAAAAAAGGAGCTATTTTCTACCGACGCGACTTCCACAAAGGCGAGGTACTCAATTCGACAGTTTTTTTTATGTTTGTTACCTCATAACTTTCAATAGGTGAACCGATTCTCAAAATTTGAAAGCTGGTGCTTCCCGAGTGGTCCCATTTAAATTTCATCGAATTCGGTCCAGTAGTTATTGAGTTACACTCCAATAACTGAATAGAACGGAAGTCGGTTAAATTTTTCAAATTGTACTTGTTAATTAAATGTTTGTTGGCAATGATGAGAAGCAACACAATGGAGATCGAAGAAGATAATTAATTTTAGGTACAAATAATATAAAGCGATTCCGAGTTAGGTATTATTATAGTTATTATATTATCACAGGTAGCTAATTAACATCAAACTATTGTATGCAGGCAGCAGATGATTCAGGCTACGATGCACTTTTCAACCGACATACTGATATTTTCAACCGACATCCAAAAAAGGAGGTAATTTTTTTATGTATGCGTGTAATACCATTGCATACAGCTACCCCAAAATAGGAGGAGTTGTAAAGTATTCGATAATAGATATTTTTAATACTGTTGCTCAAAAAGTGGCGTATTGCAGGGACGTATAGCGTTCGGGATGTGGGCTATTACATACTCGTGCTTTTTTTTACCTTTCCCGAACTCGTGCGTTCTCTTTCCCAACTGTCAAAATAATGTCTATTAAAAAGAAAAACCGACCATGACGTTTTTAAAAAAAAAATCCATAGAAGTTTTTATGATTCATTGCAAATACGTATATTTCTAAAAAGAAGCTACTAATTTGTTTCAATATCAGATTAATGGTTAGATTGAATGAGTTAGGTTAGGTTTCATTTTATTTCATCTCATTAAATTTAATTTAATTTCATATCAATAAAAAAGTTCTACTGAAGACTTGGCTGTATGGGCATAGTCCCTTTGCCTACCAGAACGGTAAAAGAAAAAAAATCTCTGCTTATATTCTACGGTTGGCGCCATTTTCCAGAAATTTTCTTTGCGGGTTTATTTTATTAAATTGCTTCATTTTTTCGCAACTGTATTAAAAATAGTCGTTCAGTACACGTGCGGAACCGTCATTGCAACTTGTTCCGACTGTCAACCCTCGCCTTCGGCTGCGCCTCGGCTCGGGTAAACATTTGTCGGAACTCTTTGCAATGACAGCCTTTCCCCACTTGTAATGAAATATACTATTTTAAGCATTTTATTTATAACAGTAACATTCGTTTAAAATATGACACTAAAACGATGAACTTACAAGTACGAGTGCAAAGATATTTGAATACATAAGGTATAGTGTAGAATATGTAGCTGCTCCTCCCAGATCTACTCCTGCTATCGGAAGGACTATTTATATACTAAGGTATAATATATTGTGTATGCAGTAACCTATTGTGCGTCCAACGTGAGATTTTTTTGCATTTAATGTGGCATCATAGGTCACATAAGTAATAACGTTGATTTTTTTGGCCAAAGATTTTTTCTTATATTAATTGTTTATTAATTTAAGTGTTCCTGAAGATTTGGCGTCTAAATGGTTAATTTTTAAAAATCTCTCCACTATCAGGTTTCCAATATTATTTTCGTGACAGCGACCGTATGCAAGTTCAATTTGATCGAAGTTAAAAAGAGTTCTGCCAATCAAATTCGACAATATTTTTAATATGAGATGTTTGAAATCAGTCTCCGATATAATCTGTTTCTCTTTTAAACGATGCCCTAATGCTTCTTCTGACAACCAGCACACTGTAAACAAATTTTCTGAACAATAGATTGATTCCCCTTTGTTCCATAGCCCAACTAGCTTGTGGAAGTCTAATTTTTTTCATAACGTAACTAAATGTAACTCCCTCGTAACGTTTTACCTACGTGAACCGATTTTGATGGTTTTCATTCGAAAGCTGGTGCTTCTCATGTGTTCCCATTTAAATTTGATCAAGATCTGACCAGCACCAGTAGTTAATTTTTTTTAGAACACTTTATCATTCTACATCGAGTATAAAGGATAAAAGACGAACCGCTCGCAGCGGAGCTTGACTTGGCGATCTTAACCGATCAACAAGTTAAGCAACACTTGCTGTGGTTAGGACTTGGATGGGTGTGTGCTAGTGGCATTGTTCAACTGAGCGCTTCCGGGCTCCGTAGGGCACGTTAAGCCGTCGGTTGTTTGTCTTAGGACAACAGTCGTTTGGCTATGTCGAGGGGCTTCGGGCGGCCTGAACACTTCGACATGGGTTGGCCACTAGCCTATCTACCCCGCGTGGTGGATTATGGCCCAACTCCTCTCTCCGAGAGTACGGCTCGAGTCTCAGCAGCGGAAACAAAATGGGTTATGATTATGAACTACAACCTGAGGATCTACTCTCTACTTGTAGAGCAACAAAACATTGAAACCTAAATTATCATTTGCACAAAGTGGAGGAACAGACTGTCCTCTGTGTGGAGGCTGCTTGCGTGACACACGTGTTGTTGCACAGTGAATCCATGGAACAAATGAGAATCCTAACGGGACTGCATGGGTTACTCTCGACACCACCTACACATACGACCCTGAAGCAGCTAGCCAGCGACCCGAAGTCCTCCTTCGCTACATTAAGGAGTTGGGATGGCTCGGGTAGAGGCTGCTTGCGTGACACACGTGCTGTTGCACAGTGCATCCACGGAACAAATGAGAATCCTAACGGGACTGCATGGGTTACTCTCGACACCACCTTTACATACGACTCTGAAGCAGCTAGCCAGCGACCCGAAGTCCTCCTTCGCTACATTAAGGAGTTGGGATGGCTCGGGTAGAAGCTGCTTGCGTGGCACACGTGCTGTTGCACACTGAATCCCCGGAACAAATGAGAATCCTAACGGGACTGCATGGGTTACTCTCGACACCACCTTTACATACGACTCTGAAGCAGCTAGCAAGCGACCCGAAGTCCTCCTTCGATACATTAAGGAGTTGGGATAGCTCGGGTAGAGGCTGCTTGCGTGGCACACGTGCTGTTGCACAGTGCATCCACGTAACAAATGAGAATCCTAACGGGACTGCATGGGTTACTCTCGACACCACCTTTACATACGACTCTGAAGCAGCTAGCCAGCGACCCGAAGTCCTCCTTCGTTACATTAAGGAGTTGGGATGGCTCGGGTAGAGGCTGCTTGCGTGGCACACGTGCTGTTGCACAGTGAATACATGGAACAAATGAGAATCCTAACGGGACTGCATGGGTTACTCTCGACACCACCTACACATACGACTCTGAAGCAGCTAGCCAGCGACCCGAAGTCCTCCTTCGTTACATTAAGGAGTTGGGATGGCTCGGGTAGAGGCTGCTTGCGTGGCACACGTGCTGTTGCACAGTGAATACATGGAACAAATGAGAATCCTAACGGGACTGCATGGGTTACTCTCGACACCACCTACACATACGACCCTGAAGCAGCTAGCCAGCAACCCGAAGTCCTCCTTCGCTACATTAAGGAGTTGGGATGGCTCGGGTAGAGGCTGCTTGCGTGACACACGTGCTGTTGCACAGTGAAGCCATGGAATAAATGAGAATCCTAACGGAACTGCATGGGTTACTCTCGACACCACCTACACATACGACCCTGAAGCAGCTAGCCAGCGACCCGAAGTCCTCCTTCGCTACATTAAGGAGTTGGGATGGCTCGGGTAGAGGCTGCTTGCGTGGCACACGTGCTGTTGCACAGTGAATACATGGAACAAATGAGAATCCTAACGGGACTGCATGGGTTACTCTCGACACCACCTACACATACGACCCTGAAGCAGCTAGCCAGCGACCTGAAGTCCTCCTTCGCTACATTAAGGAGTTGGGATGGCTCGGGTAGAGGCTGCGTGCGTGGCACACGTGCTGTTGCACAGTGAATCCACGGAACAAATAAGAATCCTAACGGGACTGCATGGGTTACTCTCGACACCACCTACACATACGACCCTGAAGCAGCTAGCCAGCGACCCGAAGTCCTCCTTCGCTACATTAAGAAGCTATCCCTGCAGGTTCGGGTGGAGGCCGGCGGTGGAAATGCACAATACACCCCAAGCGGGACTTCAGTGCAGGACTTAGCGCCCCTACACAGAATAAGAATAAAAATAGAGAACGGTTAAAATGTTTATTAAAATATTGAATTGAAATTTTTATATTATAGAGTCGCGAAATGTGCGCCATATTTTCTGTCAAAAATGGAAAGTATGTCACTGTCAAAAAAACAATGAAGTTTATATTTGTTTTTGTTGACAGTGACAGTTCGCAACGACCGCAAAACACACCTTCAATCCGCGAGCGTTGTGGTCGTGACGTGAGAGTTATCGGCGAGCTCGCTCACGATGCTCGTGGCTTGTAAGGGAACGGGCGTGCGAGCGACGTGATTGATTTCGGCTCATAAAGGAACACAGGCTTGGTAGACATCAAAGTTCGGTGCACGACTGAATCTAGTTGCGACAAATATCAGATATGTAATGTTACTCAAAACTGCATTCGAAAAGCGAATCGAAAATTGAAAAGCGATCAACTATCTTAGCAGTCTATAAATACGTACACGAAATATTATATATAATAGGAGAAAAGAAATACGCTATTAGAGTCCTGCTGGATATGACGAAAGCCTATGATAAAGTACAATATATCTTAAAGATAAAGATAAATTTATTGCATAAAACATGGGTAGATGATACATAACTAAATGATGTGCACATAGTTGTTGAATTAAACATTCTGTTCCACCATGTTTTGCCTTTGCACGCGTACAACTTTCTGAGATGGAGCAACCGGTCATTCTTGTGAATACTAAAATTATAATTATTATTAAACATTTTGACTAAAAACAAAATTAAACTTATGTCATCATATTGAATCAAAATTTATCATTAAAAAAAAAACGTCCTGAATATTATAATAACATTTATCAACCAACAATTTTTTTTAAATTAATTTTAAATGCATTAACATTTAATTGCCTAAGACTTACTTCTTGAGAAACTTTATAAGATTGGTATACGCGGGATTAAACACAACTGGTTCAACTCGTATATTTAGAAAATCGTGTACAATACGTAAACATTGACCATTTTAATGACACAGGAGCAGTAAAATATATAAGATCCTCCCCCATACGCATAAACAACTCAATTCCCCAAGGATCGGTCCTGGGATGAGCCTTATTTTTAAATTATATTAACGACTTGCTACAAACTATTAACGAGTTTTGTATATACTTTTTGCAGACGATATATCTCATTTGACATCTTGTAGTAATAATCTGTCGCATAAAGGAACATATCAGAGCAGTTAAAAATAATGACTCGCAAAAATCTGCCATCGCTCAACATCTCCTGGAGTCAGGTACGAACCACTGGATCGAGTTGCATAACCCTCAGGTACGAGTACTTTCTACAGAACGCCACTACATACCAAGACTCGTCAGAGAAGCGATTGAAATCACGAAGTTTAAAAATTTCAATCGTGAGGATGGTTTTCAACTGTCGAACGTCTGGAATCCAGTGTTACGATTGTGTAAAAACAAAAACAGTAATAGTCCCAAAGTTCGAGCTGATACGGTTAGTGTTGTGTCGAGATAATACAAAAACTAACAGTGCGAACAATAGTAGTGGTCGCATAACAAACGAGTACGGAAGAGGGTAGACCGCTTCGTCTGCTCGTAAACATTCACCCACCCGCATTCCGCAGTACATCCGTGATCATGGCGCTTGCAACAGTGCCGAAATATCGGAAACTCACAGAAAATATACATGGTAACTATTCCGTTGACAATTTGAATACCTATTATGTTTGTGACCATGATAGTTTAAAAACTTAAATCTGACAAAAACTCTCCCTGACATGTTTAATAACACAACCAATTCGATGTCGGATCACAATCTTGACCTGAATTTTTCGAAAACCAAACTCATCATCATCATCATCAGCCTGTAGCAGTCCACTGCTGGACATATGCCTCTCCAATTACACGCCACTTAGGTCTATCTTGGGCTTCTCGCATCCAGTTTTTGCCAGCCGTCTTGCGCAGATCGTCACTCCACCGTGCCTCAGGACGTCCTACACTACGTTTGCCGAGACACGGTCTCCACTCTAGAACTCGTTTACCCCAACGGTTGTCGGTTCTACGGCTAATATGGCCAGCCCACTGCCACTTCAGCTTGCTGATCCGGTGGGCTATGTCGAAAACCAAACTCAAGCAATTTAGACCATATCAAAGAAATGCTCTTGACATCATCTTTACATAATAAATTATAATAATAAATTACATAATAAATTACAAAGTTAATTACTCTAACTAACTCAGAAGACAAAGAACTAGATTCTCACGTAAATTAGAAAAATCATATTAAGGCGCCGTCCAATCCTAATTTTAAAACAATTTACGATGCTTTACATAAGGTTGAGAATTGCTTACCAGAATGGACGATGTAATGCAAAAATTCAATTGAATACGTGCTAATACTTTTTATATTTATTTCGTACAATCAAATGATTAAATTTTAATGATAAAAAGTCCATAGTTCACTAGTAAATTTCACTAGGAATTTGAATATGCTACATTCATTGATATATATTTGCCCATAATTGAATAAAAAAGCTTTTTCCCACGAAGCACGTAAGAAAAATTGCAAAATTTAGGGCATTTTGCTGTTTTTTTTCTATCGAGCCAAGTTTGCTCGATCGTGTATTGGCTCCCATACTTCATAAGGACTTATATTCAATTTACACTACGTTTTTTCTCGAACTTCGGTTATTAGGTTTAAGCGTCGAAAAACTAAGTTTTCGCGAAGTCGAATCATGAAATTTGGAACTCATTTCGCCTTAACAAAATTCAGTCAAAACTATCAAGTTTTTCTTATGCGCTTAGAGAAGTACCTACGACAGGCCACTGACCTCGATACGTACTATGGTTATGCATACGCGTGGATACCTTACGGCATTACACTTTGGGGTAATAGTGTAAATAGAGATGAATTCTTTGTCGCATAGAAAAAAAATATCCGCATCCCGGCCAACATTCAATCCCCAGATATCACTAAAAAAGAATTTCACAAACCATATTTTATTCAATTTAAAATGTTAACCACTAAATATATCAATAAATATTTTATAAACCTGCAACCTGTGAAAAACACCCGGCATATTTCAAAAAACTTTCGGATACACCACGAAAATACCCGCTCAGGTTTATGAATAAATTAGAAATACCTAAGTGTAGATTGAATATGCAAAGCAGTAGTCCCCATGCAATGACAGTTAAATTATATAATAAACTAGCAAGCCCTGCGAACTCCGTTTCGCCACCAGATGACTTCGTTTCATGTAACATTTCGTTTGGCGCCATCTACTTAATATATTGGTTTGTAGTACATGCTATGTATCAGAGATGGCGCTCTATGTGAAATAAGATTTTCCCGCTTTTCTTTTTAAATTTTTCCTGAATTTTTCTTTACTATAAACCTCACGGAGCCCGAGACCTTTCCAACGAATGCAAAACCGTGGAAATCGGTTCGTGCCTTCTGGAGTTATAGCGTCAGGAAGGAAAACCCGACTTATTTTTATATAGTAGATTTCCGGTAATTTATCCTGAAATCTATATCTGTAATTGTCCTGAAAAATGAAAAAAAAAACGAACGTAGCTTCACCAAAAAGTTGAAAAGTACATTAGTCGAAAAATGTTATTATAAAATAGAGCAGTATCTAACTGACAAATCGGGCCCCTCCATGCAATGTTGCTATACGCAAAACTGGGTCATTATGTAATGGGTCATCACATAATATAATATTATCTACCCTGATACTATAATACAAAGATTATAAAACTGAAAACAAAATTCTTATGACAAACATTACGTACAGGCCAAAAATAATTAAAAATTACGATAAAGGTCTTGTATGGACACCTGTAACATAATATAACTTTTTAATCATAACAATACACCTATACCTACAACCTCCAGCTGGACCAAGGAGGTTGAACCTCTACTTTAAAAAAAAAAAGGTTTCAATGAACGAGTCCGCGACGACGCAACACGCATGCGCAATCGATGTTTGCGCCTTGGCGCCAACATTTGACATTTAAAAATCTTTTCAATATTTAAACAAAGTTTGGTTTTGTTTGTAAAATACATAGGTTTTTGTGTAAAAACATGTCTGAAAGCGGTGGTAGTGGTGAGTGTACACCACCAGACATTCTGGAAGCTGCGTCAAACATGACCATGAACCTGTTGCCGGCGAAATCTAGGAGCAAAATTGGGCAATAGCCCTACAGGATAGGCACTGCAACTTTGAAGACCAAACTTGGAGGTATCAGAAACACGACCTGTCCGTCCTGTAAATTTCTTTGGAAGATAAGATGGTTGATCTTTAAGGACTCACCTAAAGGCTGGTTGTAATGCGTGTCTGGGCGGGTATCCGCTCCACAAGCCAGCAGCAGTCTGCACGCAGCGGCCGAGTCCCTTCTCGCTGCGATGCACAACGCACTTTCGCCTCTCGCGTCACATGCGTTCACTTTTGCACCTGATTGGGTAAAGAAAAACTAAAATATAATTAAATATTTAGTGTTTTTTTTTAAATATTATATCTACCCTCCACAGACTCTAGGGACCGTGCCTTTTTTTTGCATATTTGTACATTTAAAAATAATTTATACATCGCAATACCAGAGGTCTCGAGGATGCGTTGCCGACCTTTGAAGCAGGAAGAATGATAGGAAAGAAGAGATAGAAGGGGTAAAGGTTGGAAGGGGAATGGGAAGGAGAGGGAGAATGGGGGAATCGGGCCTCCGGAACATCCCACAAACCGACGGAACGCAATAGCAAGCTATGTTACTTCACGTCGGTGTTATGTGGGAGTGTGGTACTTCCCCGGTCGTGCCGGCGCCATAGACCATGGCTGTGGGGTTACAGCGTGGCACTACCACCGAAAATATAATAAAAATATATATAACATATATAGTAACATAATATAACATAATATAATAACATAATTTTCGTATTACATACCCCCCCTTTTTTCGAGAACAAAACAAAAACAGGCTAAGTGCGAGTCGGATTCACGCACGAAGGGTTCCGTACCATTATCTACAAATATGCCGTACAACAGATATGATTTTTTACCGTTTTTATAGAATTACTTTTATATATAATTCAACTCGCACTTGACACTTTTTTTTAAATTTGTTATTACCGCGTCAACAGAAATAAACCATCAGTGAAAATTACACCTGCCTAACTATCACGGTTTATGAAACACAGCCTGGGGACAAACGGACAGATAAACAGCAGAGTGTTAGTAATAAGGTCCCGTTTTACCGTTTCGGTACGGAACCCTATATACACTAGTCTATACTAATATTATAAAGTGGAAAGATTTGTATATGTATGTTTGTAACGAATATGCTCAAAAAGTACTGGACCGATTTCAAAAATTCTTTCATCATTGGAAAGCTACATTCACCCTGAGTAACATAGGCTATATAAGATTCGTCATCATCATCCATCACCGCGCGGGTGAAACCGCGGAGAGCAGCTAGTTATAAATAAGAAAACATCAAAGTTTACCGATGTTGACCAATCAATTACGTCACGGACGACGCGGGCATAATTCTATTGTCTGATGTAGAAATATTTCCATTGTTGATTGTTCTGATGAATAAAGCCATTAAACGGGGCGCGATGTTACAATCGGGTTCAAGATCGACAATTATTACCTAGACTAGACCAAGTTAGTTACTATGTTTACATAATTCAGTACTTCTCCTATAATTACCAGTGGTTTGCCTCGAACTGGGAGCTTACTATAGTACGTTTCAAACCTCCAGCGAAATTCGGACATTGACGCCTAGGTATTATGTTAGCAAATAAAACAAAACGATAGAAGTTTCTGGTGTCGCTGCCCATTCATTGCCATTCATAAATTATCGTATTCCCTGTCGTTAAGATTTCGTGGTACGGGAATGCGCACAACCTGCCAGCCAGGGTTATATTAACATCATTGGATTGTTACACCGGATTTCTATATCTAAAAACGGACCGTTTTGCTTATTTTGACAGTTCTCACAAAAAAAAGTGTCAAAAAGAGCTTGTGTTTTCACTTTTTTCTCGTTTTCACTTATCTCAAGTGTATGTAAACTTATCTATAAGTAAATTCAGCATGTATTCTTGCAATGTATTAAATGAGAAATTTTGTAAAGGCTGTACACTAGACTGTGAAGTGAATTTCCACAATAAATAAATAAATGGACGTATGGGTTGGACCTCGTGGAGTCAACAGTCTTTTTAGGAATTACTATAGACGCTAAATTGCAATGGGGTCCCCACATAAAAAAATTGTCTAGTAGGCTCAGTTCAGCGGCTTATGCTGATAAAAAAAATAGACTATTAACTGATGTAGACACAGCTAGAATAGTTTATTTTAGTTATTTCCATAGCGTTATGACTAATGGCATACTGCTCTGGGGATGTTCTGCAGATATTAATTCCATTTTTATACTGCAAAAAAAGGCTATACGAGCGATCTACAGTTTAGCTCCCAGAGTTTCCCTTAGACAGAAGTTTAAAGACATAAACATTCTAACTGTTGTCTCTAAGTTTATCTATGAAAATCTAATGTATGTAAAGAAAAACATTAGCAGTTTTGATAAAAGGAGTGATGCTCATTCCATCAACACGCGAAATAAGCACAAGCTATCCGTACATGTAACGCGTCTCCACAGAATAAGTCATTCTTTTATGGGACAATGTATACGATTCTATAATAAAGTTCCCAATGTTATCCGAGATTTGCCTATTAATAAGTTTAAAATTACTATTCAAACTAAACTCTGTCAAAAAGGTTATTACAAAATTTCGGATTACTTGGAGGATAAAACAGCTTGGGACTGATCACTCCAGGATCTATCTACTTAATCTGTCCGAATCAGCAAGACTCATTCGAGTTAAGTTTCATTCATAAATCTATTGTTATTTTTTGCGCTGATGCGGACGGGTTAAGATGTCAAAGTGTAGCGTGTCTTGCCCTACTGATACCATTATTATGTTCTCTTTTGTAAGGCAACACACTGGAGCTAATATTTGTAGTACCTAAGTAAAAACATTGTAAAAACATCTACTTATATAAAAAGAATGGCCCCGAGTTTCTTGCCGCTTCTTCTCGGTAGGCTCTATATATTTTGGAACGCGGCGGTAGTCTTTAAAGTACATTATAATGAAAAATTGACGTTCATAAGTGCGTCATTGATGCCTAAATTGAATAAATGATTTTGACTTTGACTTATGGAAAAAAAAGTAACGAGCGTAAGCAACCGGTCCGTTTTTAGATATAGAAATCCACCGTTAGAGCGTCATGGTAACCATACAAAAAAAAACAGGTGAACGGTTTTTATTTGGTTCTTGAATAGTTGGCCTGGCAAGCCTGCTTTAACGTTGTCATGGTACGATAAAGCCGTGCAGTTTTCTAGAAGTTCTGCTGGATCATTTACAGAAAAAATGCAATCAATCGAAATGTAACAAAAAAAGATCTTTCCATGGGACAATTTCGTAATGAAGTTTTATGTTTTATGCTCAATAGGATCCAACACAGAGGTCAGAAGAGGACGCCCAAGTTCCAGCTCTTTGGAAAATGAAATCCAAGCAAAAAGGAAGAGAGGGCCTTCAGTTGTTCATCTACCAAAATACATAAAAAGAGATAGTAGTGACTATTGGCAACAAGTTGTTTTTTTTTTTTTTTAAATAATAATATCATGCAACTAAGGGTTAGGAGCCACTGAAACTTTCAGTGCCGATTATTCGACATTTCGTCTTAAATTCATGTATATTTTCCTTCTCGGCACATAATATCGGATTATTGTTATGTAAAACCGTTTTCAACCGACTTCCAAAAATAAAAAGGTTCTCAATTCAACGCGTATATTTTTTTTATGTATGATCACGCATAACTTTTCCTTTTTTGCTTGGTAGAGAATACTTCCGAGATGGTCCCATTTAAATTTCATCTAATTCGGTCCAACAGTTTTTGAGTTACACTCCAATAACAGAAAAGTGTTTCTCCTTAATGATATCTTAATTGACGGTGAATGACAATCGATCCCGTAAGTAGCCAGGGTTTCTAAAAAGGGTAAGAAAATAAATACCAAAAAATTGAATCGACTTCAGTACCATGTGCACAATATTGTGACAATAGGTACTTTTGAACATAATGGTAATATTATGTAAATTTTACTTTACGAACTCGAAATATCTAGTATAACCCGCGGCACGTAACTCTAGCGCTGACTGTTATTGCGCAGAAGTCAAAAATTGTGTATCACAGGGGGGACGAAGGACTCTTGTCTCTCTCTGTCACATCGAAGACGAGGGACTCCTTTCTCTCTCTGTCACATGTGCGCGACTGTACCCATGCGCAGATATCCCCTCCACATTTCGCTCAGCGCTAGAGTTACGTGCCGCGGGTTATACTTTATGTGTAATAGGGGGTGTAAGTCCCTAAACTGGAGTTGATATACCGGGGAGAGTAATGATATGATGTCGAGCTGCATAAATGAAACCACCCGTGTTCGTGGTCAAATGCTAACTGATTTATTTTATAATAATAATGTACAAAAGCTGTCGCACGCGGATTTGCGGGCGTCAGCACAATCTCACAATACATGTACTTACTTCGTACATTATGTATTGTCAAAATTCACAAAATAACCGATTTACTTTTCTCAAGTTAACGTCGAACAAACACACATACAAAACAACATAAAAACGCATAGTCATTGCAGTGGTAGTAATAGCAGGAGTTGTTCGCTCGCTGAATGAATCCTACACAAGTCCCGGCTAAAAATATCCATCATTTTTATCATATTGTAGCGACCTCTGCCGCATACTTTTCACAACTCATCGCTACATACGTAACCGAGCACAGAAACAACGTCGATCATTGTCCGTACTACATCAAAAAGCTAATAGATGGCGCTGATATCAAACACACAAAAATATTCAACCTCAATTATTATATAATCAATAACATAAAGCAACAATTTTCTAAATTAAAATTGACTGGCCGGTTGGAACAGTTGATATCAACCTTACCTTCCGAGCCGCTGGTCCCAGGTTCGATTCCTGGACAGGTCAAACATTTGTCCGTTATTTTCGTTTTTAGCAATCTTATTGTTACATTTATATCATTCACTAGCTGCGCTTTGCGGTTTCACCCGCGTGGTGATGGATGATGATAATGATGAATCAAATATAGCGTATGTTACTCAATAATAATGTAGCTTTCTGCTGATGAAGACATTTTAATCGGTTTATGTAATTTTTGAGTTTATCATTTACAATCAAAGAATATTTCGACGAAAGAAGCATGGCAAAATGCATTTGGTATAAAACGATTCAGTGTCAGCCTCCTCGTGTACCTTGGTTTCTAAGATCTGAAATATCTAGAAATGATATTGTTCTTGCGCATAAGCTACGGTCTGGTCATTATCCGTGGAACAAGTTTGCGTTTCTAATGAAAATCACTGCTTCACCAAATTTTGAACTGTGTGGCACCCTTGAAGATGTTTACCACCTTCTTATGGAATGCCCGAAAAATTATAGAGAAAGAGAAGATCTTTTTAATAACTTTTGTATAAATAAGTTAGATTTAGGTTCATTTATTAGTATTTTAGGTTCACCTGCGTGTGATGCGGCGAAAGCCCTACATAATTTTTTTAAGAAATAAGTTTTAAAGTCAAGTTTAAGTTTGTAGTCAATTAAGTTTAGGGTACGATGGGGCTGGCATACCATGTTGGGAAAAGCCCCTAAACAAACATTGACTAAAAAAAAATCCTTTACATTTTTTTTACTTTACAAGTGGATTCGTACGTTTGTACATTTGCCATTCCTAAAGTTAAATATAATAAAGTTGCGTCAAGTAAGATTTTCATGCAAGTAGTCAGAGTCAAACCACATAACAAAGTGCGTTATTAAGTCACTGTCCTGTCTAAGTCACGTTTTAAGCGGATCCATTACTAAAACTTTCTAAAGGATTACCGGGAAAACAAAAACAACGTTACATGATTCTGTTCACCGCTACGAACAGTTATCGGTTAATATTCAACCGCTATTACACGTTAATACTCAGAGATACACTAATATACGAAATATAAACAAAATCAGTTGGGCTTTTTTACCGCCACCTTAAACATATGATTTATTTCTATTCTATTTTTATCTTTCATTCCGTTCATATCATCCATTAAGTTAATTTCATTCATAATGAATGAAGTTAACAAGTAGTTATAAAGAGGATTTTTTTATATTTTTGTGTGTGTTTTGAAAGTAGGTTGTTAGGTTTTTTATAAATAAAACTACACTCCACAGACTCCAGGGTCCGTGCCTTTTTTAACTTTAAGATTTTTGACAACTTACGATACATTTATAACATACAACAAAATACATACATGAGGAACATATATATTTTTTTTAATTAACTCATACATATAACATAATAAACTTAAAGTTATTGATACATTTTATTCTGAGTTGGTGCAAGCATTCACAGCAGACCAGTGCCCGCAAACAGCACCCGTACACAAGTTGACGCATGTGCCAGCCATCGCCTTCCTCAACCATTTCTGAGGGAAGATGGCGACCCGCCACACACGCCACCGCTTGCCAACACATTTCCGTGAGCATGTCTGCTCTGGATGCCCGCACCATCTCTTTGTCAGTTATAATTTCTTAACGCTAGCTTACATACAATTCGAAAAACTACATATATTACAGCAAATGGATTAGTTAACCAGAAATAGGGGAACAAAAGGAGGTTGTTAGGTTTGTACCATTTCAAGTTGAATAATTTCTACTTGAAAGTATGATTACTATGAAACGAATTCGGTATGTAAAGTTTTTTTTTGGTATTTTTTTTATATTTTTATTTCGTAGATTAGGTCATTATAAGAAACTAATTTCAATATTTTTGTTTTATATTCAGTAGTTATTTTATAATATTTTTTTGAAAATTTGAATCCTATGACGTCACTTTTTTGCACAAATATGTAGTTGCGTTGAGGAGCCAAGAAAAGCACGCGAGTAAAAAAAAAGAAACTAGAACACTTGACAGTAACACCTACTAATTCGTAAGTCTCTATTCAATCAAAACAAAAGTGCAAAAAAGTGACGTCATTTAGAGGTCAATGAAAGTCGAATTATTTCATCGTTTTTTGTTAAAATAAATGGCATCTTATCGTTTTAAAAGGTCAGAGTAGAAAAATAAGGGTTTGTAACATAAAATCTCGAAATGGTTTCGGAATTGGCATAGGTTAATTTTTTTTAGCATACCGAATTGAAAATATATACTAATTATATTATATAGAGGAAAGATTTGTATGTATGTTTGTAATGAATAAACTCAAAAACGACTGTGCCGATTGCTAAAATTCTTTCACCATTGTAAAGCTACATTCACCCTGAGTAACATAGGCTATATTTGATTCGTCATCATCCATCACCGCGCGGGTGAAACCGCGGAGAGCAGCTAATATTTAATAACTAACTGGTTACAGTTAGCAGTAATTTATTTAATCTAAAGTTTTATTATAAAAATACTGATGTACATGTATCTGTGTCTGCATACATTTAACTATGAATTTTATTGTAAAATGATTATCTTAATTTTACATTAGCAAATACAGAAAATTATGTGCACATGTTGTCCCTCTCCCGCATTATATGTTGTCCCTCTCGCACACTATACATAAAAATTGGCGTCAACAAGTGAAATTTGAAAAATTTAATACCGACTTCCATTCTATTACTTTGGTAAAATTCAATTATTGGAGTGTAACTCAAAAACTACTGGACAGAATTTGATGAGATTTAAATGGGAACACAAGGGAAGCACCAGATTTCAAACAAATAAAGAATTTTGAGAATCGGTTCACCCTATCACAAGCTATGAGGTAACAACCATAAAAAAATAAAAATAAAATATAGTCGAATTGAGTACCTCCTCCTTTTTTGGAAGTCGGTAAAAAAAGCGGCCGTACGTTGCGAAACGTTTCATTCTCAGCTTAAACGCTGTCTTTATAACACACCACGCTCCATAAAGTCCAACAGTTTTTATTTCGTATCAGGAATCCCCTAGCACCTACACTAGGTAGGTTCAACGATACATACAAAGTTAAAAAATATTTGTCCGATTTTCTACCGACTTCCAAAAAAAGGATGAGGTACTCAATTCGACTGTTTTTTATGTTTGTTACCTCATAATTTTCGATTGGGTGGACCGCTTCTCAAAATTCTTTGTTTGAAACCTGGTGCTTCTCGTGTGGTCCCATTTAAATTTCATCAAATCCGGTCCAGTAGTTTTTGAGTTACACTCCAATAACTGATTTTTACCAAAGTAATGGAATGGAAGTCGGTATTTACCTAGTCTACGTTCTGGAGGTCATTGCCGTCTTTGGCCTAGTTTTTCAGGGATGAACCTGCTTGAGTATTAGAAAACTTTGGTTACTCATAACTCGTAATGAGTACCACTTCCTGGGACGCAGTAGTTGGGTTCCAATTGTATGCAAGCTTCTGCGTGTGTGGTTTATATGTTCACTTACCATGCCGCAGCAGTAGGTCCATGGCGTCCAAATGCGCGTGTTCTGTAGCGACGTGCAGCGGCGTCTGTCCGTCTTTGTTCTTCTCGTTAACACGACCACCCTTACGTATCAGCATCTCCATCACCTGAACGTAACATATACAGGTTAAGGGCGTCTTTCTATGTGTATGTCTATACTAATATTATAAAGAGGAAATATGTGTATGTATGTTTGTAACAAATTGGCTCAAAAAGTATTGGACCGATTTCCAAAATTCTTTCAGCATTGGAAAGCTACATTCAGCCTGAGTAACATAGGCTATATAAGATTCATCATCATCATCATCATCATCCATCACCGCGCGGGTGAAACCGCGGAGAGCAGCTAATCTGTTATAAAACGCCTATATCCTTGAATCGTTTGAATTCAATAGCATAGAACAACATTATTATGTATTTAGAATGTTTGGAATGCCTGAAATAAAAACGGAAATGAATGGAAGCACTCGTAAGCGGAGATCGACTTGGCGATGTTAACAGATGAACAAGTAAGGTGTGTTTCAGTGCTCGACTGACCGTACGCACGCGTATACCGTATGATCGGTTGAGCGTATCATGACCGATGGCTCGCACGGATGGTCGGTCGAGCACTAAAAGCGCCCTTAGCAACGCTTGCTGCGGTCAAGAGTTTTATAGGTGTGTGCTAGTGGCATTGTTGAACTGAGCGCTTCCGTGCTCCGTAGGGCACGTTAAGCTGTCGGTCCTGGTTGTTTGTCTTAGGACAACAGTCGTTAGGCTATGTCGAAGGCCTTCAGGCGGCCTGAACACTTCGACGTGGGTTGGCCACTAGCCTATCCACCCCGCGTAGTGGATTGTGGCCCAACTCATCTATCTGAGACGGAAGGCTCGAGTCCCAGCAGTGGGTACATAATGGGCTGATTATATATTCAAAAGTCGTGCTAAATCAATAACATCGTTCACGCCGCTATGACTTAGCTGTCATAGTAGACGTTGCAGCACGCGCGTGGACCTATCCCTGCTTTCCTTCAGAAATTTAAACCAATCACCGAACATGACTATTTGTAACCTCTGAAGTAATTGGTATTTGGAATCATACGTCGTTTTGGTTTGAAGGAACACTTTTGTGTAGAATTTGTTCTGAGTTATGCTTTCTGACATTATTTCTTCGTAGGTGGTCTCCGTTCAACCTAACACTCCTCCTTCCTCCGCTTCGCTCGTCGACGCACCTATCGTTACTTTGCTCTGACTAGATACTTCGCGTACGTTCTGTGAGTAATTCTTGTCGAATGTTTGTTCTGTCGAAACAATGACTTGTCGAACTATGTTTTTTCTAAGTAAGCAACTATCAAAGTATTGAACTTGTCGAAATTCCGAGGTACACCGGATCTTTATGCATATACTAACTATTAGAGGAACAAACATTATGCCTTACAACTTTATGCGAATCAAAATTAGGACAAAAACTTATAGCCTTAACTACGAGTATATTTATGCTTACTGAAATAGTACGCCAAAAATCAATTATGTCAAATTATGATTATGACTAAAATCTCGTATCTCGTAATTAACCTAATATCTCGTCTAAAATACCTCAGTGCCTCACAACACAAGAGGCTTCGACCAATGTGTGTTACCAGTGATGACTTATGGCACTGAAACGTGGTCTCTTACTATGAGCCTCATAGATAAGCTCAAAGTCGCACAACGAGCTATGGAGAGGGATAGCCCTCTCCATAGCTCGTTGTGCGACTTGCTCGGGGTTTCTCTACGTGATCGAATCAGAAATGAGGAGATCCGTAGACGAACTAAAGTCACCGACATAGCCCAGAAGATTAGCCAGTTCAAGTGGCAGTGGGCAGCGCACATAGCACGTAGAACAGATGGCAGATGGGGCCGGAAGATTCTGGAGTGGAGACCACGGACCGGCAAGCACAGCATAGGTCTTCCACCGACACGGTGGACAGATGACCTGATAAAGGTCGCAGGACGATGTTGGATGCAGGCCGCTTCCAACCGGTCCTTTTGGAAAATTATGGGGGAGGCATACATTCAGCAGTGGACGTCTTACGGCTGAGATGATGATGATTATGACAAAAAAATATGCGTAACTCGTTATGCCAAATCAGTTATGCGGGAATAGGGATTCACCTGTTTCCGTTTGGGGTAGACGCTGGCGGCGGCGCAGTGCAGCGGCCGGTCTGCGGTGGCCAAGTGCTGGAAGTTGGCTAACGCTTCTGTGCTGCATTCTGATGTTAACGAGTGGGTGCTGCCTGTGGTTGATGCTGATGAACTCTGGGAAGGAATAGGCGGTTTTACAGAAGCGGACTTGTATAAACAAAGAGTCAAAGTGTTTTTAGAACGGGTTCAATGCTGTTTGCTTTTACCGGGATTTGCAGCTTTACCGGATGGGTAGAGCTTTATAGTAAGTTATGTTACTATAGTTATCTTAGTTAGCTTTAGCGATCTCAAACATTGAAATTTATAGAGAGAAAAATTCACATCCTCGGACGGGATTCGAACCCGCGTCTTCTGACTATCCGTGTCAGACGCCATTGACCAACTAGGCCACCGAGGCTCGAGGCCCGAGCATCAAATTTCAACTCTCTGACTTTAACCGTCTTACGGGGACGGAGCGACATCTATTGAATAGACTTGACAGTACTATCCAACTGAAAGAAGCATTATTTAGAAATACTTAAACTTCCGTATTGACGTCACACCTCTTGTAACTTTTATAGTATTACTTTTTAACGCACTAACGCCTGCTTTAACGATCTCAAACATTGAAATTTACAATTGTATTGAATTATATGAAAAATTATATTGAAATTTACAATACAAAATAGTAAAAGGCTCATTGACCAATGAGCTATTTAGTTGTTCAACCAATCAAAGCTTTGACAAACGTTCTAGAAACTAGGGGAAAAATATCATATAATACTTAAATAAAAACATCACTCGATGCACTTTAGGTCTTTAACTGGAGCAATGGCAAATGTACAAACGTAAGAACCCACTCATAGAGGAAAATAAAGTAGAATCACCTGGTGTTGGTGTTGCGGAGGCGGCATCTGTTGGTTTTGTGAGTTTGTCGAGGAGAGCTGCTTCTTCACGCGCGTCGGTTCAGCTAGACGACACGCCTCCAGCAAACTGTGTCCGCGGTATTCGACTGGAAATTATAACATAACCTTGTAATATATATATTTTTATGGGATAGGTTGGCAAACGAGCAGGCGGCTACCACCATAAGTAGTAAGTGGTAAGTGATCACCGTCGCCCACGGACATTCACAATACCAGAGGTCTCGAGAATTCGTTGCCGGCCTTTGAGGAAGGATATAAAAAATAGGGTCTTTGCTCGAAGGTTCCAAGGTCGTATCTCTTCGGAAAAACCTCAAGTGGCTTCCTCGTTCATCACCTCATGTTCATCCATCACACATTTTCTCAGTAAACTCTCTGTATTTTATTTTAAAAACTTATTCGTAATTGACCAGTGATACGTGATTTTAATAAACAAAAATGAAAAGAGAATGATATGAAAAAAAGGCATATAATAGGAGAATTCGGAGAATGGATTTGATCCGAAAAGTTGCCCGTAGAGCTGCCTTGGCATACCTGTATGCCAAAAAACATTTCGTAAAGCCGCCTTGGCATACAGGTATGCCAAGGCCAAATCAAATAAGGATCCAATATAGGCCCCTGAGTAACAGTGATTTGTTCACTAAGAAACCCACACCGAACATACATCGATTTGTTCGATAAGAAATAGGCCCCTATGTAACATCGATTTCTCCACCAAAAAATAGACCCCTGAGTAACAGCGATGCGTCCGTTAAGATATAGGACCCTAGTCATCCAATAACGACATAGTGTTGGTAGAATTAAATGAACTATTCTTACATGCCAGTCTTTCTTGTAGCTCTCTGGTGGGTGCGACGTCCAAGGCTGATTTCCCGTGACAGTTGAGGAGAGTGGGGTCGGCACCCTCGCTCAAAAGTAACGAGCACACCTGCGAAATAAATGTCGAAATTATAAATACGGATATGTGTGTATTATATCTCTCTGAACAATATCTCGCTGGGGCGGGAAAAACCCAATAATCAGCGCTATAATTCTTCTTGCAGCATCATGTTGAGCCTAGATCATTAAAGGCAAGACTGTGCATGACAATGATCTCTCTATGATATATTATGGTGTTTCTATTTATTTACTTACTTTTTAGGGTTCCATACCCAAAGGGTGAAAATGGGACCCTATCACATTACTAAGACTTCGCTGTCCGTCCGTCTGTCACCAGGCTGTATCTCATGAACCGTGATAGATAGACAGTTGAAATTTTCACAGATGATGTATTTTTGTTGCCGCTATAACAACAGATACAAAAAAACCAGCCAAGTGCGAGTCGGACTCGCGCACGAAGGTTTCTGTAAAAACGGCAAAAAATCATGTTGGTTGTATGGGAGATTTAGCGATGGTATGGAACCCTTTGTTCGCGAGTCCAACTGGCACTTGGCCGGTTTTTTCTTTTACTTTTATATGTATTGTAATATTCATTTTTAGTTTAGCTGTTGAGTCTAAATAAATGATTCATTCATTCATTCATTCAATAATGACACAAATACTGATTTTGTTTTTTTTTCTAGATTTGAGTTTTGTCTATTTTTGTCTTGTTGTGGTGAATTATTAACCGTTAAGCGTTCGTTATGATGCCCGAGTGTACGCAAAGTGTGCAAAATAATGAACCTCTATTTCTGTTTTCCTAACATTAAACATTTTTCATCATGTTCATGTTGCGATTACTAGCTTCGATTACTAGCTTAATTTCGGATTACTTGGAGGATAAAACAGCTTGGGACTGATCACTCCAGGATCTATCTACTCGTGTACTAAGATGTCAAAGTGTAGCGTGTCTTGCCCTACTGATACCATTATTATGTTCTCTTTTGTAAGGCAACACACTGGAGATAATATTTGTAGTACCTAAGTAAAAACATTGTAAAAACATCTATATAAAAAGAATGGCCCCGAGTTTCTTGCCGCTTCTTCTCGGTAGGCTCTATACATTTTGGAACGCGGCGGTAGTCTTTAAAGTACATTATAATGAAAAATTGACGTTCATAAGTGCGTCTTTGATGCCTAAATTGAATAAATGATTTTGACTTTGACTTTGACTTAGCTTTTTTTTTGTAAAGAATTACGGGTATTTCTTCGTATTCTTCTTCTTCGTATCTTCGTATTACATCGTCCTGAGGATGGCCCGTGTAGAGGCGAAACACGTGTCGGATCGGTTTTGGTTGTTTGGGTTGCTTTGTGTGTTGCGTATTCAGAACACTTCCTATTTGCATTTTGTGTGGGGAGAACGATGGTGCACACTGCATCTCTGCCTTAAGCATTCTTTCAGGGGAAGTTTAACTAAATATTTTCTTGATACTATCATTTTAATATGGATTTCGGCTAAGTTGAATCACTAAATTACCGTTAAGAGAATTGCGAAAGATGTCGGACTTTGTAGTGCGAAGTTTGTATGTTTCTATGTTTGTTACTTCTCCAAGCACAAACGGCTGGACCAATTTTGATGAAATTGGTATATAGATATATGAGGCGATGGAATAACACATAGGACACTTTTCATCATCATCATCCATCAACACGCGGGTGCAATCGCGGGGCTTAACTAGTCATTGTATATATGTTATTTAGACAAGTATAAAGGTGATTAGTCTTGTTAACGTAACGCAGTATAGTTACCTCGAGTCTCGCTTTACTGGCCGCTTCGTGGAGAGGAGTGAAGGCCCAGAGATCGGTCGCGTTCACATCTGCACCCGCGCGGACCAACAGCTCCGTCACTTCGTAGTGTCCGTATGAACACGCGTTGTGTAATGGAACTAAACCTCTGTAACAAAAACAGACCATACAGACATCTGTAACAAATACAGACCATACAGACATCTGAAATAAATACAGACCATACAGACATATGTAACAAATACAGACCATACAGACATCTGTAACAAATACAGACCGTACATACATCTGTAACAAATACAGACCATACAGACATCTGTAACAAATACAGACCATACAGACATCTGTAATAAATACAGACCATACAGACATCTGTAACAAATACAGACCATACAGACATCTGTAACAAATACAGACCGTACAGACATCTGTAACAAATACAGACCATACAGACATCTGTAACAAATACAGACCATACAGACATCTGTAACAAATACAGACCGTACAGACATCTGTAACAAATACAGACCGTACAGACCTCTGCAACACCCTGACTATTCGCCCAGAAGATGAGCACCTCACACGCTCAAAACCCGGCGAGAAGTATGCGATCCCTAACGCGAATGTTTTGCCGAACTTTTTAACCAACGGGGATGCAATTCTATCTATTCTAATATTATAAAGAGAAAATATTTGTGTTTGTTTGTATATTTGTAACGTAATTATTTTACCCTTTGAATGCTCCCTTATCGCAGAGTATACGTTACTGCGATAATGTAGCATCATATGTATGTATATAGCATGTAGGCTAAATATTTGATTCATCATCATCATCATCATCCATCACCACGCTCGTGAAACCGCGGAGCGCAGCTAGTATATTATAAAAGATTATAACAGGGTAGAATTTATAAAGTCCTCTCTTTTGGAATTTTGTTAAAGTGACGCACGCGCTTATGGCGGGAAAATGCATTTATTTCCATTTTGTAGCCGAGCTAGGTATGAATAAAAAATTAACACTAATTCAGCCAAAAGGTATAGAGGTTATAAAATAGAGTATTCTTAAAAAAAACCAGCACCGACCCTTTATCCTTGGCATGTACATCAGCTCCCCTTTGCAGCAGTAACCTAACAGCACGCGCGCGGTTGTACCCCGCGGCGAGGTGTAGAGGCGTGGAGCGACGGCCGTCACGCGCGTGAACATTCACGTTCAACGGCGTGAGCAGCGAAGCGAGACGGTCGTCAGCGCCGCTCCTGGCTGCCTCGAGCACATCCGCTGCGCAGTATTCACCTGGACAAACAAATGTTTACTCCTTCGCTGCTTCGAAGCAATAAGGTCGATCGTCCACCGCTAACTAATCTAAGTTTGGTTGGTATATATAAACAAACTACCCTTATGCTGAATTTCATAAACTTCAGATCAACCATTCTCAAAATATTGTCGAACTAACATACAAACCAAAACTAGTCACATTAGAGGTGCGTTCGTTTAGCTTACGAGCGTTGTCATTGATGGCTCTTTTGTTAAAGCGTTCGTAAAGCTCAAAAACATTATTTTTGCTACTTTTGCCCATACCCTATTCGAACGCTCAACTGAGCATGAGACTTAAAATCGCATGATTATGCTGTCAAATACATAGCTGTCAAATAACGATCACAAACAACCATGCTCCGGACGTGGGTCAAAAATTACACTTTTTGGTGGCAAAAATTCCTCTTTATAAGCTTTCCGAACGCTGAACAAAAAGAGACATGAACGACATTTTCATCCACAGATTCCCAATTTGAACGCCCCTTGTGAGCATTTTTAGCATTATTTTCGCTAAAAACGATCACAAATAGCCTATTCGAATGCACTATCTCTTTTCATGCAGTTCATAGTTTACTAAATGTATCGATTATGATTTTAATATTACCTGTAAGCACAGGCCTGGTAGCAGAGTCGGCTAAGTCCAGCGGTGTTTTGCCTTCCGTGTTTCTGATGTTCGGATCAGCACCATGTTGCAAGAGAGCTGAAACCAAATAGCAACCAAGGTAATATTATAAAGAGGAAAGATTTGTTTGTTGAATTGAATAGGCTCCGAAACTACTGGACGGACTTGAAAAAATGTTTCACCATTAGAATCCTACATTATCGCTGATGAACATACCATATAAAATTTTCAAAAAATTTAGGGATTCATATGTAAAACATATACACCTAATTTGTATAATTACCAAAAAAAAACAGCACTATATGCTGCTGGTACCGTATACATACATGGGAAGAAAATTAAAAACTACTTTTAAAAAAAAACCTACATAATCATCAATATTTGGTCAAACGTCTAGATTGATTCACACCTACAAATTTTATTCTAGGCATTTCCACTATTCATTAAGATATACTACATGCGCGCGGTTTATGCATGAAACTTAACACCCCTACATAGAAATGTATCATTCATTCATAACATTCGGCAAACTCGCGTCCTAGCTCGTTAGACCTGGCCACCGGACCAACCCCGCACCCTCCGCCCTGCCACCGCGCGGCCTTTGTTTCTTCCGAAAACGAACGAACGAAAGCCGAAAGTCGACAATCTCTTTCACACCGAACGCTCGGGTGGGGGGTGTAAGAAAGAGTAAGAGAGATATTTTTTCACTGACGCGAATCATGTGTTTTCATTAATAAGTTGTACATAGGCATGTAGTATTTTTGTTAAGATGGTGTCCATACTTTTAGATGGAATTTTCGAAAACTTTAACAATTAATAATTATTTTACTGTGAAGTAATAAAAAAATTTGACTACATATCTACAATGTATTAACACTTTTGTACCGCCCATTTTTTTTTGGTAATTATACAAATAGGGTGTATATGATAATGTAACCAAAAGGGTGGAAAAAAACAAAAAAAAATATTATATCGCGTACGCTGCGGAAACTATTGACAATAGAGCAAAGTGATGTACTACAGTTTTTTAGAAGATGTAAATATCCACGAAAAGCTTTGCAATAGCTAGCATATATCTAACTATTACAATAACTACCTTGTCATGTTAAAATATGCAATAATACGCCGGTACAAACTAGGCCACATTATTAGTACCTTGGAATTAATACTTATCTACTTCTAATAATAAAGAGGAAAGATTTGTTTTTTTGTTTGTTTGTAAACGCAGCGCAAAAACGACTGAAACGATTCAAAAAATCTTTCACCAGTAGAAAGCTACATTATTACTAAGTAACATACGATATATTTGATTTATCATCATCATCATTCATCACTACGCGGGTGAACCCGCCGAACGCAGCTAGTAAATAGTAAATCATAAATAGTAAATGGACTTTGTTGTAGGTATAAATTTCACGGCTGGGTGGCGAGCCGTGAAAGGTATACCTACAACAGGTTACGATTAACTCATAGGGCTGTCAACTGTACACAAGGCAATGCATGATGAAGGCGAGATAATGTAGTTCCTTTAGAACCCGCTAGAGACGCGCTATGTAACTATCTCGCTCACACTTCTTGCATCACCGATAAAACTCGTTAGATTCGTCTTGATGACGCGAGTGTTACTGGGTACTTAATTAACCGACATCGGAAGACTAAGAGGGAGACCTAATTTTTTCGTAATCAGCAATGCAAGTACCGTAATAATCGTTAAACTTGTCGAGTCGCTAAGATCAATCAATTTAATTCGCCCCTAGCAAGTATGGAAGTGATATTTACAACTTATACGATCGATTTAAATCTTGATTTCGTCATACTTCGAAAAAGCTGGCTATATCGATCTTTTGTCAATCATTGCATGTAACAAAATTAAGCAATCGGTAGACAAATTCGATAAGTTTTTACGATTATAACGGTAACCCTAGCATGGCACTGTAAAATTACGTTTGAGATCGTATATTTAGCCGATTTTAACAATTGTTTTGTCTTCTTTGAAAACGACCTCGATATAGCTTATCGACAGGCGACGGGAATGGTGATATTGTTTAGTTGCGTTTCATCTTACCAATATTATAAACGCGAAAGTGTGTATTTATGGATGAATGGATGTTTGTTATTCTCTTAGGCTCAAACGGCTGGCCCAAATTCGATGAAATTTGGCATGGAGGTAGATGGGGCACTAAATTAACATACAGAATGAGCCAAACTATTTTCATTAACATCGTCCTCATCCATCACCATGCGGATGTAACCGCGGGGCGCAGCTAGTATTCAATAAAAAAATAGACTTCGGCCTTCTTTTGATCATAGAAGAGTGAAATGCTTGTAGAAACCTTTAAATGATAGAAGGACGCATTGTGGAATGCAAACAATTCGTAATAATCGATATACTGTCGACAATTTGACGATCGTATAAGTCGTCGATATCACTTCCACACTTGCTATGGCCAGATACGATTCTTTAAATTTATCGATTTGACAAATTTAACGATTATTACGGTACTTGCACTGCTGGTGTAGATACTACTCACCAATACAAACGTCTACTTTCCCCTTAGCAGCGGCCTCATGCAGCGGTGTGTACCCCCAGTTATCCCTCGCGGCTGGGGCAGCCCCGGCCGACAGCAGAGCTCGAACCACGTCCGCATGTCCGAAGGAACATGCATTGTGTAACGGCTGGAGACCACCATCATCTCGAGCTTGGAGGGCCGCCCCCGCTGCTATTAGGATCTCAACAACTTCTCTGCGGCCATACCCTGGAAAGAGGATAGAAGTTATGAAGGAAGATATGGTAGTTTTTCAATTGTAAAAGTTTGTCATAAGTCTTAGACTAACATACCCATAGAAAACAAATATGACACTAAAATGTAAGCCGTTTTAATGAAGCCATAAATGGCTCACTTTACTTGCGCCGTCGGTACAGCAGTATATTTTTTCATAAATGTTATTACCGTTAATTCTTTGTACTTTTAAATATTTATTATTTTTGTATATTTTAAAATCAATGTATAGGTACATTTTTACCAATCAACCACCAAAGTTTTATGGGATAACATTTTACCAGAGCATATAATGTTTTCGTCTGTGTGCGGGACCTAAAGAATTTGTAGCGTGCATTTTGTGAAGACATTGTTTGGAAACCTACCTTCTATAGGTAATTATTCGAAGTCATAAGTACTATTTACTTTCTTTCTTTTTCTGTTCTTTCATTACTTTTTTGTATAGTATTTAACAAAAATTGACACATGCAAAATGTATGACTCAGACGCCAATCATCCTTCATTTTACTGACCAATCTTAATTGCTTGTTTTCTTCTCTACCCGCGAAACAGTGGCAAAGTTGCGTGAAAATACAGACAGTTTTTCAAAAACATCATATTATTGTTCAGTAGGTAATTGTACGTCTTCTGCACCCACATTTCTTTTATTTTTCTTCTAAGTACAGTCATTTTGGCCTCTACTTTTTTATCATTGGCATTGATTGTCTATTGATTTGTTATAAATATACATATGACGTAGGTACTTATAAAACTTAATCTGTCCGCATCAGGACAAAAAATAACAATAGATTTATGAATGAAACTTGCCTCTAATGAGGCTTGCTGATTCGGACAGATTAATAGCCATGCACAATAAGAATTCTAAGGCAACCATTTTAAACTGAACAGAAGTATCTTAAAAACAGTGGTTAAAGTGTGATACGAACTTCCTATACATTGTAGAGATAAAACTTAATGCGGAAGAGCTGGCTATAGGTATTTGTCAGTTGCATCCCCATGCCAGTTACACATGTCACATTGTTAGTCAAGTCAAAGCATGGTCAACCAGTCAAAGTTACAGCAATGATGAATGATTAATAAATGATAAATTATTACTATTATTTATATCGATACACACTCCCCCTGAAAATAAGCTTCTGTCATGCTCAAAACCTGGGTCGACATTTTCGATCCCTAACATGAGTGTTTTGCAGATAAATAGTAATCATTTAATATGTGTTAAACTCACGAGAATTTCAATACAAAAATTAATAAATGATTCGGAAACAAGTTAGAAGTGCAAACATTAGATGAAACAAACATCATTTTGCAATTCCATTTACTGATGGTGTTATAAACAGTCCAGAATATATGGCCTCTTTACAATGACAATGTGACATCTCATGAAAATCGTTTTTTTATTATTGAAAATTAAAAAAATGCCGTGTCGAATTTTATTATCCACAAAAACGCGGTATTTTTTATGTGAATGGTTGCCGAAGCACAACAAAAAGAGACAACAACTCCGTGTCAATTGGCATTATCACATTGTCTCTTTCGGTGAAGCGGTTAACTTCGATAACGCCGCGTTAGTTAGTATGGCTCGCGCGCTTACAAGGTGAAACGCTCCCACTTTTCACATTAAACGTGAGATCACAATTATATCATGTTTTTATTGCAAATGTATTTTTCTACTTGTTATTAATAATAACGTGTTATAATTATTTAACTCGTTACTACAACCCGGTCAGAATATCTGTGCACCTCGCTGGAATGCGGCGCCTCTCCCGCTTCCCCTGTCACCTCTCCGCGCACTCCCCGGTGCGACAGTACGGTTAGCATCTTCGTTGCCGATGCACGTCCCGATAATTTTGATATTTTCGTTTTGTTGTTGTTTTGTTATTTAATATTTATTGTTAAGTTTAGACTGTTTACTGTTAAGTTTGGACTGGTTTGGTTGTTATTAAAATTGTTGTAGCTGTTAAACTGAAGTCATGGGAAAAACAATACACAGCGAATCAAGAAATTTAATCTTGAAAGTGCTCAAGTTTTTTGAATCGGAGAAAGCAAATAAACAGTGTGTACACCTGTAGACCAAGTGGTGAAACGAACCTGTGCTGCAACTGGGATATCAAAGAGGACTCTAATAAAAATTAAAAATTAAGCCAATGTACAACCACCCACTTCGCCGGGCGCTAGTCCGACTCCAAGTACTAAATAGTAATAATTTAGAAACCCACCCAGAACCAAAATTATCGACACTGGGTAAGAGTCAATAATTTATAGTGACTGAGTTTAATAATAAATGTTTTTGTAATCAAAATTATTGTTCTTTAATAATAGTTGTTAGTAATTTTTTTTTACCTCCACATTTCTCGAAAAAACTTTTTTTCACACCGTACCCAGACCGCCGATATGACGTCACGAGGTCAGGTGCACAGATATTGTGACCGGGTTGTATTGTAAAATGTGTGTTTACATAAGATGAGATAAATTATTTTGACACATTATTCGTGAAAATGTAACTCGTTTTCTTGGTGATATTTTATAGTAAAACGATGTTGTTGATAAATAATTTAAGAATGCATAGTAATATTATATTTTATTCTGCTTTTCTCGAAATCCTTTCATTCTGTATGTTAAATAAGCCAAACTGTTACATTGTACATGCTAAAATAAAATTACTATATGCACTTATTTTTTAAGATGGCTTCACGATCTAAGAACCTTATCGAATTAGCAACTGAAGTAATTACTAATTTAAATGTACCGCAACATCATAACTATACTCAAACAGACCTTCAACAAGTAAATAAAATTGTTACTATTACGTTATAACAATTTAATTAACTCTTACTTAGTTATTTATTACGGATCAGTTGGATTTTGATGAATATTGTCTTCTTTTGTAATTAAAAAAAATAGATTAAAATTTTCTCAAAAAAAATTCAAAACATTTTTGTTTGTTATGTAGGTAACTAGCATATAATTGTTTTGTTATTTTTATATACACAAGACAAAGACAATGCATTACATCAAATTCGACCTCATTGCGATTCGACTAGTAGCAGCAGTAGTTTTTCGAGTAGTTCAAGCAGTTCATCCATATCGGTAAAGTATTGGTCCATCTAATAATGGTAGCGAAGGTAGTTGTGTTAAAGATAAAACAGGATTATGATAACATGATACGTAATTTACTTATATAATAAACACAGATAGCATTAACTCAGTAAAAGATCCCAATTTTCTACACGATTCACCCGATTGAAATGTGTTCTTCTGATCTGACGAAGAACTAAACGGCACTGCCAACTGGAGTAATATCCGAGTTGATAAAGATAATGTTACTTCAATAATTTAGAGTAACCACAATGACAATGTTTTTTAAAGAACTGATGTTATGACTGCAAAAGACAATGCAATTTGCGGTAGACAGTAGCTGCCGTTGAAAGTCCTAGGAGTAACCCAACAGTTCCAACAACACCTACAAATAGCCCAAATAAAACTAGTAGAAAAGAACGAATGAAGCAAACTGGAACGTAAATGTTGCAAAACGCCCAAGATATAGTGGAAAGTGTTATGAATCTTCTAAAATCAAAAATTATACTAGATTGTAATTTAAATTCTGCTTGAAATTTTTCAGAAGAACAGAGACAGACAACTTTGAATGACTACTGGAGCTTAGATGAAATAGAGAAACAACAGGCTAATGTACAGATAGGTACAGTTACCTCAAAATATTGTTTCGTCGAAGTTGATCCACCTGGAAATATTGCAACTACTCGGAATAACAATATAACGCTTTCCTGACTATTTCCGATGTTAAGACTACAGTATATAAACTATTTTTTAAAACACTTCAGGAATATATAATAAAAATTTAAGAAGAGAAATAGTGAGACTACCATTTCTACAATGACAAATAACCGAGGTAGTCTTGGAAACCATAATAAAGTGGAAGAGAGTATTAAAAATGGCATCTAATTTTTTATCGAGTCTATACCAAACATTGAGACAAATTATATTAGGGATTGGCGGAGGACTGCTCGCGGGGGGGTTTTAGTGGGTCTGAGCTGAAGCTGAAAAAGAAAACTATGAGAAAAATTTATCCCGTAAAGAAAAAGAAAAATATATAAATAACAATAATATTTATAGTGCGCTTCGGTAGAATGAAAAGTTATATATGTTTTAAAATTTATTGTAAATTTCTTCATATTTAAATTTAATAATAATTTTAAGAGAAATACATACTTTCTTCATTACTATTGATCTTGTGTTGATTATAAGTGAAGGTATGTCACGCTATAACATTATGACACGTCTTTAATTTTGAAATACGAATTTTTATTTTGAAGATGTCTTTCATTAACTTATCACATTCGCTTAAAGAAAAAATTATCATCTTCAACATGATAATTCAATATTTAACAAGTATTTTTTCACATATATTCAAAGAAAACGTGACTACATCTTTTTTTACAATAACCAAATGTATGCTGAGAACCTATTGGAATGTGCTTTCTGTGTTTTTTTAGAAACCTATATAATTAGACTAACAAATTAATTGTACACCTACTGTAAAAATATCAATATTTTAGATTTTACCTAAATTTAAAAGTTACAAAGTGGCCTCCTGTAAAATCAGGGTTTTTGATATGTCACATTATCATTGTAAAGAGGCGATATACAGACTTTAAACTGCAATTGTACAAGTAAAAGACAAATTTTAAAATTGCAAATTTGATGGAAGTCACTTGAAAAGAAATGCATTCAAGAAGAGCCTTTGGTGTGTACTTTTGGTTAGTATTATAAATACAGCATGTTAATTTAGATTTGCAAACACATATTACATATTTCCTGAATATACTTAGTGTTACATGTGATCTTGAAACTATAAAGTTCCACCTGATTTAAGTACATACAAGAAATCGTATAATATGTTCAAAAATATTTTTAACACTACTTCTAAGATACACAACTGACAATATGTAAACAACAAAAATGAGATAAAGTAGGTATCTGCAGTCACTCAATCTCTCATTCATGGTCTTGAAACAAAACTGGACCAAACCACATGAGCATAATGAACGATACTTCGGAACCACCGACCGTATCGAATTATGCAATTTGACGAAATTTATCGCTTCCTACACAGTAAATACCCTTTCACTTTGTTGTTTTCATGTTGCGTTTTTTCGCAAAACAAACAATGTCATCAATGTTTCGCATAATTACATACCTGCAGCGAAGTGTAGAGGCGTAGATTTGCGTCCGGCCGTGTCCCTAGCATTCACATTTTGAGGAGTAATCAGCTTTTTCACGCTAGCAGCGTCTCCAGTTTTGCAAGCTTCGAAGAGTTCTCTCAAGGGGTCTGAGGAAGCTGGGAGCGAGTCCAGCGCCGAACCGAGCATAGAACGGCGACTCGACATCTCGATTTCGTAACAGACATCTAATGTTATTGATTCGACGGATTTATCTAGCCATTTTCGCGAAATTAGGGAACAAAACACGTACACACAGCTGAGGAAGCTTGCACCTTTTTTTTGACAGATGTGAATGAATGTGAAAATGGGCAACAAACTCTGTTGTATTCCGACTCAATATCGCGGTTTTGACAGATGAGATTTGTCTGCCATTCGGAATGGACTAAAATAACGCTAAGGTACGTTACTCATGGTATGGCTGACTGCGCCGTGATTCGTTAAATTAAACGCTTCTCACAAGATATTAAACGAGACGGTATAGAAACAATATATAACCAATGATTTATTTTTTAATCAAAAAATAGAACCGACTTCTGTACTAATAATTTGAAATAACTTGTTGAAGTCGGTACCATGATAATTCGAAAATACTGATTATTCTATAATATGACAATACTCTGTGCATGGTACCGACTTTGACAAGTTATTTCACCCATTTTAGTGATTTTACTTACGGGATACACCGTCAATAATGATATCATCAAGTTAAAGCAACACTTTTCAGTTTTTGGAGTGTAACTCAAAAGCTGCTTGGCCGAATGATACAATTTATATAAGACCACCGTGACCGTGGTGGTCCCATAAATTAAACAATAAAATAATCATCAAAATCGGTTCATAAACGACAAAGTTATCTGCGACACATAAAAACATACGGTCAAAATGAAAAACCTCCTCCCTTTTTTGAAGTCGGTTAAAATACGTTTGACACAAAAAAACGAGTAAACTCAAGCAGACATCAACGTACTGTCGTTTTTCACAGAACTGCTATTGGTCATTTCAGTTCGTAGAGTAGTTGTAAAAATCGCAAGATGGTGTTCTCGGTGAATTAATTCATGACTTGACATGGGTCTACGTTATCGCGCTTTCGTTGATTTAGAATGAAGATCACAATGCCAGAACCGATTGTGACTTCACTCGGAAGTCAGGGAACGACAAAACAGGACGGTTTTTTTTCAGCGTTAGTTAACTATTTTTAAAATATTCCATTCCATGGTGATAATTATTTAGTAACTGACGCAAAACAGCTGTGATGCCTGATGCGTTAGAAATATTCCAAAGTTATACCTATAAAGGAATGCTATATTTCCTTTTACTTCTTTTTTAGATCCTTTTGATTTTTGTATGAAAATATTATGTTAAAAAGGTCATAAAATGTCCTATAAATAATAAATTTGAAAATTTTACATACATGGTAACATAGGTGCACGGTCTGCTGTGTGAGTGTATTTCTTTGTCTAAGGAAAGTGATAAGGGTTTAGTCTATGTGTGCTACCAATATTTTGGCTATTTACACTCATTACCAATATAAAATAGGCTTTGCCACCGTTCTTCTTCCTAAATTAGTGGGGTCCTGCACCCTGGACAATATAACTATTTTATGGTGTATTGTATGTCTAGGGTATTTTACGTTCTTACGAAGAAATTCGTTCCTTGACACAGAAGTAAGAGTTATTCTTATTCATAATGTGTTAAACATATTGTTTTCAAAAATATTTACATTTAATATAGTGGATACATATTAATACAACAATGAAATTTAAAAAAATGTATGAAATTGTACACATACATATATTAAAATAATATTACCGAATGTAGTGTTAATTTAGCTCGATTGATATAAAGTTTAAATTCTATTATCTTATTTAGCTAAATAAAATTGTACAATAATATTCAACTAGCAACATTTAAAATGTACATAAACTAGTTTAATAAGAACTAAAAATGTATTTATTGTAACGTTTAGTTCGTTGGTGTTGTAACAACCCCCCCCCAATTTTATTTTTTTCTAATTCGTTTTGTTTTGGCCAATGATCGTCTAGTCTAGGAGGACCCTAACACTGTGTACCGCTGCTGTAACCTTGCTCTTTTCGGAAAGAATTGAAACAGAGAAAGCTATTCAGAACTATAGATGCCTAGAGAAACCAAAAGCAACGCCTAGGTATTCTGACATTACGATGGATAACCTACTATTACTTTACTGAACTGCTAGCTGATAACGAAAAATTGCGATGAACATACTAGATTGCAAATACTTAGTTCTTACAGACTGACTGACTGAGCTGATCCTAGATTTCTAGCTTATGTACTTGATTGGACTTCTAATCGTGGAAGATATTAATCATCAATATAAGTTTCTGAATTTAAGGTCTATGTTATTTGACTATAGAACATAGAAATAGTAGGTTATTTGCAAGTTTTCTATATAATTATTAGCTTGCAAAACTACCTGTTATATCTGATAAATCAGTTTTGATTAGTGAAATAATATATAAACAACTCCATTAAATAATATCAGATATTTGCATGATATTCGTTATTATTAATAACAGTTATAAACCTGTTAATTATATAACTAACTTTCTTTATAGATTTATGTTTGTTGCTATGAACATTTAGCTGTTGTTAAGATTGATATAATCTCTTACAGACTAAATGTCTCTATAATATATACTATTTGTTTCGTTTATGAAAACTGCTAGGAAATAAATAACAAAAGTAAAGTAAAAACTCGCTTTATATGCGCTTTAGAAATCTTTTGTGATCAGTAGCTACTACGCTGATTATCCAATTCCTTTAGATAAATATTATCAGCCACTATTCCCTGAATAGTTCAATTGTTCAAGTTTAATCATTTACTTGTTTACTGAAAGCAATATATGGGAAATAATATCAGTGACTTAGAGAAATCTCTAGACCCTTGTTTGTGGTTTACAAGAATTCTCAAGGTGCTGCATTGGTTGACCAAGTTTGATAAGACTTACCACATACATAAATCTCCTTTTTATACGAGATTGCTATACTTAGATTCCTAGTGTTTTACATGACATCTATTGAACCATTGCTGGAAAAGCAATTATTTCAAATACTAAAGTATCAGCAGAATCTTTGTTGTATTGGTTAACTCAATACTAGCAGGCATATATTTATTATGATGATAATTATATTAGTTAGTTTTATTTTGCCGAGTAAATTATTGATAGATACCTCTATAATTTAAAGATATAATATATTTCATTAATTTTCATATTGTAAGTAATTAGTTTGATTTATTTAGATTTGCCGTAGAATTCTAGTTTTATTATGATTTAGAAAGTAGGATTCTTGGCATGTTCAAGGCTTACAACTCGAATGCTGGATTAAGAGCTGCTCTTTACTGTGACACAAATGTTCTCCATCATGCCAAGAACCTCTTCTATTTACCCCAAAATTAGTAAGGCCTTACTAAGTCCGTTTGGTAGTTTTCCAAATGTAGAGTTTGCGTCTATAAGCTATTATAATCTTATTTATCTCTTCTCAATATTATTATTTATCATTATGAATTATCATTTGATTCTAAATATTACATTTGATACTTTCAGCAAATAATTCAATTGCTATAATTTATTACCGCATTCTCATGCTAGGATCAGAGTTGACAATCTAGCCCAAACTCGATTCATTAGCAAATATATAACATATTATTGCAACAAATACATTACATTTCGTTTGAACTAATATTTCTATATTCCTTTGCAGGCAAATATTTCTGTATTCCTTACTTTATACTGATTAAAAATACATTTATTTTGTCATTTTTATTTCGTAGTTAGTCTTTAGTTTCTAAGTCTAACATACTAATATAGTATTGATATGACGAATTCATTATTGAATCCTACGTCTCTAGTGGTAGACACTACTAGCGCGTGAATTTACTTATTTGCTCCCGATTGAACCATCACGAAGTTAATGTATATCCCGGTAAGCAAAAATACTATTTCCTATACCTACTTCGGCCCTAAATAAATTCCTAGTCTGCTAAAGTGTGTGTAAGTCCCCAACAAACCCCCCAAAGTTAATTGCGCATGAGCTTTCTTCCCCCTGATAGGATGGCTCAAGTTTGATCCCTAACTAGCCTCTAAAGTTCGGTGCCAAGCCGAGAATCGAACCTATGGCCCCTAGGGTGTCCAACTCCACGCACGGAAATAGTCGCGCGACTATACCGCTATAGCCGAAGCTATGGAAGGCTGCAGAGCGACGTTCTAGTATGAGAGGAAATAAATACGTATAATACATAGAAGACACTTACACTGGAATATTCTTTCCAATCGAAGTGAGGAGCAGTTAATCGTACCCATTGCAATAGGTTAAAGCGATTGTTGGCTCGCTCCCAAAAGTGTCCAACTCTAAGGATTGGGCGTTCCCTATCGAGGTGGATCTTAGTTGTCACCGTGAGGTATCCAACCCACGTCCGGAACCATGTCCGTAGCAGAATATATTACCTCACAGAAGTTCGGGGATTTAATAAGCATTTTCTTGGTCTTTCTGCTGCTTATATACTTTCTCAAACTTGACAGTGACGCCGATTTGAGGCCGATAGGTATCCAATCAATGCCCTTTCTATCGGCGTCAAAACGGCTTCAGATCCACCTCAGCCAATCTCTGCCCTCCAGCGCATTCCTATTCTAATTTCAAAATCTCATCAAAATCCGCTCATGACAACACATATTTTGAATTTCGTATGACGCCGATCAGAGGTACGTAGATCCAATCAAAGCCCTTTCTATCGGCTTCAGATCAGCGTCAATACTCATTTGTTTTAGGGTTCATTTTGATGAAGCAAACTCAAATACACGGACACACAACGAAAATGTGTTCCTCACATAACTTTGTATGGTTAGAAATATCAATGCTGCTTATTTTCATGGTAATTTTATTAATTTTGCTTGTAACTTTTATGTATTTAAAGGATTACTCAACATTTCCTTTTACTTGAAGTAACTTATCAGTTCTATCTGAACCATCGATTTAAATGGTTAATACATAGAATATCTTGATAGCTTAAATATTCTAAGCTGCTTATCATTTTCAGTAAGTACCTATAGTCTTGCTATAAGAAATACCTAACATCTAAATCTCAATATTACACATTATCGCTTTCTTCTACTTTTGATTGTCTAAATTTCATCAATATTTGTTCATACCAAGATGCTTTTTAAATGTATCTATATTTGTGAATCGTGACGGAATCCTCATCCAGAGCCTGTTCCGTTACAATGTATAGACAGATGCGCTAGCTAGCATCTGCCTGTGTGTTGACGCGACTCAGAAAGCACAACGAGTGTTTCAACACTGCGTCAACACTGATTTTGTCGGTGTTATCACAATTTTCCATTCCGATTCGATATCGCGCTTTTGACAGTTGAGACCTGTCAGCCATTCGGAATGGGTTTAAATTACACTCACGTTGCTCACGGCATGGAATACACGCACACGCATACAGATGCTAGCGAGCGCATCATGCACACATGAACAAACTATCAGTTTTGAATAGGGATGGATTATATCACACATCACTGCATAAATAACTAGTGATAAAGAAATCAGGTGCCACGGCAGTTACATTCATCTACTATAACTGTTACATATCGCGGGAGCCTAAGTTGTTGTCACGCGGGGTAAGCTACATTACGATTCGCAGAATTCCATTGCGCGACAGAGACAAAACAAGAACTCAACACAAAACTACACATGCGAAAGAGATGAAATAATAACATTGATCACGGCACGTGCCACTTAGCTAAATGAGAGAATAAGTTTGTTTGAAATTGAAAATTAATTGTAACAGTCTTAGGCTTAGATTTGCTCAACGTTATTTTTCATTCGATTAGGCAAATAATAAGGCGTTACAAATATTTTCGCGTAAAATTGAGTCTTATTTTTTACGCTGTTAGTATTTGAATCACGTGTCGTCATAATATAACGCCTAAGTACCTAATTTGTGTTTATGTCTTTCTGATTATCCATTTCACTTGCAGTGCAGTCTACTTTTAGTTTGTTATTAGCTCCCCCGCTCGTGTCACTTCACACTTGCATAACGACATATAATATGCTAACAATATTTAGTAACAATTATGTGGCTACAGTGACAAAAACCTTCACTTGCAATAAATTACTTTTCGTGATTTATAGCCATGATATTACGGTTACAAGAAGATATAATTTCACGACGTTACAGTTTAATAAAAGTAGCTGTAATTGCCCTCACTAGTTTTGACGGACTGCTCACGGTGATTTCAGTTTGTAGCGTGGTCGTTGAAATCGCAAAATGGCGTCCTTGGTGACGTAATCCATGAAATGACTTGAGTCTACGTTGTCGCGCTTTCGTTAATTTGGTAAGGCGATCACAGCGCTAAAACCGATTTTGGTTTCAATCGGAAGGCACCCAAAGTGTTTTACCCAAAGTGTTTTGTTGAATTTTCACGGCAACTGGACAGGTCTTAGTATTTGTCTAATTACATTTTCATGTTTATTTGTTTGTTTTTGTTACCCTTACATTTTCTTGACCGGTGGACAGTAATTAAAATCGTCACATTAGTTTGACACCACTTTTAAAAATAAAACTATTGTCGAAACAACAAAAACAAAGGTATGACCTAAAGAATATATCGCTCATTTGAGGTTCCTTTAGCTTTTAGGGCATTGGTGGCGTTGTCATTGATGGCTCTTTTGTTAAAGCGTTCGTAAAGCTCAAAAACGTTATTTTTGCCACTTTTGCCACTGTTGCCCACATTCGAACGCTCAACTAAGCATAGGACCTAAAATCGCATGTTTATTCTGTCAAATACATAGCTGTCAGAAAACGATCACAAACAACCATGCTTCAGACGTGGGTCAAAAATGGCACTTTTTGGTGGCTCAGAAGGGACACTACAATAGTGCGTTCGAATAGATGCAAGTACAATTTTTGACCCACCTCCGGATCATAGTTGTTTGTGATCCTTATTTGACAGCTATGTATTTGACAGCATAATCATGCGATTTTAGGCCTTAAACTCATTTGAGCGTTCGAATAGGATGTGGGCAAAAGTGGAGAAAATAACGTTTTTGAGCTTTACGAACGCTTTAACAAAAGAGCCATCAATGACAACGCCACCAACGCCCTTATAAGCTAAACGAACGCACCGTGGGTAGAACATTGACGGAATAGTATTTTTTGTCCAAATTGCGTTAAGTATGCCAAAACAACCGTAGCAATTGTAACCTTGGAAGAAAATCGACAGAATTGTATTTCTATTAGCTTTCTCTAGACAAAATAGACAAGTTTTTGAACTAAACAATGCCATATTTATTATTACAATAGTTTTACATTAGTAGTACATTATACCGTGGTCCGTTTTGCGATAATTTTGCTCACAGTGCTATCGTCTACCAAAGCTGGTCCGAGACAAATATCGCGATTTTGACAGCTCGTGGCACTGTAAGCGTGTTGTTAATTCGGACCAGAGTTGTAGCAATAACGAACCATTTGCGCGCGAAAAACAAATTCATAAAAATATCGTGCATGGTGTAAAGGTTAACTATGTAGTGTGTGGATTAAAAAGAAATAATAGAATGGATGGACCGACTTATACAACTTTTACATCAAAAAGAAGGGACACCAGTAAATACATTGTAGAAATAAACAAACACCTGTCACTTTTGACAGAACGCTCACGACGATTATGGTGTAGAGCATGGTTCATGTAATCGTCAATATGGCGGCAGTTAAGACGTCATCGATGACGTAGCGTGGGCCATCGTAATCACGCTCACGGTGAAAGGGACCGACTTTTATCGCGCTAATATCGATTATGGCCAATTGGGACCGCAGTGATAGTCAGTTCGGGGAAGGGGGCGTGAACTCCCGCTGAGGGTTCCCGCCACGGTGAAGCTAAAAGGAACCAATGTTGTTTGTAGTTTAGACAAACTTTAAATACTTGTGTGCAATTTCATGATTATTATATCAATTTGTTTTATTTAAAAAATAAAACTTTTAAATTCGATATCGTTATATAAATTTACTATTGCATTTTGGACTTAGCAAGAATAATTGCGTAAGTGTAACGTAACGTGTCGTTCATGTGAAACGGTACTAACTGTCATTTATCTTCCTATTACTACATTGACTCCCACATAACCTCCCCGTGGTAGGTGGTATCCATAAAGGATTTGACCGGGCCAAAAAAATACTTAATATTTAATAAATTATTTGTTATGCTTTGGATTAACTTCATTTTGATTAAACAAAATGCGTACTAAAATTTGCAGAAGTCACGTGACCACAAACGGAAGTAGTGGCGGAAATGTTGTCATAATGTCAACATAATGAAAGTGTCGTGCCTTATCTACAGTAGACTCAAGTAAGTGAAGAAAGCATCTAATACTCGTAGTATGGCTTTTAAACTAAATACATACTAGGTCAAAGGCCAAAACTGTCGATCCATAAACACGGTTATTGCCGCAACCGAAAATAATAAGTATGTTATATATTTGTATGATAAATTAATAGGTACCTAAGTTTATATTAATATTCAATAGTGAAATAGTTTTTATTAATTAATAATTAATAATTTGTTAGCACTGTTGTAACACATATATGGAATTTAGATTTATTCTTTTTTATGAATGAAAAATAGTCGTGATAAACAGACGAGCAGACGGACAACAAAGTGATCAGATAAGGGTCACGTTCCGGGTTCATTTTTCCTTTAGTTTAGTGGGAGTAATTTTATTTATGTAATTGCCGAGTTTTAAACTTAGTAAACGTAGTTTGAGTCTGGTCTAAGAAATAAGTCAGTCATTTAATTATTGTTTTGTATTAGTCACGTGGATTTATTACTAAAACTTGTTAACATGATTGACGAAAATACAAACAAAAATAATGATTCACGATTTTTTATACTTCATTGACACATCTCCATGTTCAAACAAGCAACCTCCAATCAAGCAAAACTTATTTTAATCACAACACTATATTTTTTTGCCCTAGTGGCATCATACAATTTAAAGGCCGCCATTGAATAATGTGTTATAGCCCATTTTAAAAGTTGAAAAAAAAATCGTTTTTTCTTGGTTTAGTGTTCTTTAAAAAATGATAGGTGTGTATTTTGGTGTCCTGAATAATTTAACATACATTAAAAAAAGGTAAACAACTCTATTACTTCTTGGCTCGAGCGATGGTGAATTATGGCGAGTGCGTCTAAATCAGTACGAGTAACCTTCACTCTTCGAAAGGGAAACTGTCCATCTGTTAAACTATAAGATATGAAATTACCTCATCATGACAAGGTTAAATACATTGGTATCCATCTACAATGCTATAATGTCAAGCTGTTCAATAGATGTCGCTCCGTCCCCATACGATGGTTAAAGGCCGATTCACACTTATCAGTGAAGACACAGTTCCGACACAGTACCGGCACAGTGCGAAATATATTTTCATACATTCTCTATGAACGCATCCCCACTTGTCAGTGTCAGTGCCGACACAGTGCTCTCAGTGTCAGTGCCAACACCGGCAATCACGGACGTAGTCGTTGACGACGATATTTTTTGTCGGATCACGGATGCCGCGGCATCAAAAACAAAATGGAGGACGAGCGATTGATAGAATTGGCTTGCGAAAATAGAGTTTTGTATGATTTGTCTCATTCAAAGTACATGGATTCGAAATACTACAAAACCAATTTGTGAAAAAAATAGGAGCGCAAATGCCCCATTTTCTCTTTTTTCTTGATGCTGCTCTTCTTTTTCGTCTAAATGCTAGCTCCGCAGTATTGAACAGAGCCATACCTAGCATCAATCACGATACTTAACGACGGACACGTTTTCACTGAAGCTACGTGAACTGAGTACTGACATGTGTGAATTGAATCACTGACACAACACTGTAGCACTGATACCTAACTGAGCGAACACGTTGACGGAACTGTGGCTTCACTGATATGTGTGAATCGGGCGGTTAAAACATATAGGTAGAGGCCATGGCGTCGGACACGGATTGTCGGAAGACGCGGATTGAAAGCAAGATTTGAACCCGCGTTTTCTGAGAGAAGGTCACGTTCTTATTCTCTCTCTCTAAAATTGCAATGTTTGGTCTCGCTAAGCAGGTGTTAATGCTCTAAGAATCATATTATAAAAAATTGAAGGGTTGTGACATCAATACGAATGTTAACTATTGAATAAAAACTTTCGGTTGGATAACGCTGTCAAGCTGTTCAATAGATGTCCCTCGGTCCCCATACGACGGTTAAAATCATATTATGAGTTTATATTAAATGCTGGGACGGTAAACCTCGATCGCCTAATGGTCATGGCGTCTTACACGAATTGTCGGACGACGCTGGTTCGCATCCCATGCATCCCATGCATCGTGAATTTTTCTCAATAAATTTATTGCAAATTAATAATTATTTCTGTTTTTAGCATTGCGAACACTGAACAAAAAGAGACATGAACGAAATTTTCACCCACAGATTACCAATTCGAACGCTCCTTATGAGCGTTTTTAGCGTTATTTTCGCTACAAACGCTCACAAAGGGCCTATTCGAACGCAGTAAATATTTTTTTTTAGTTTCGTTTTGTTCCTTGCAAAGGACCTAGAGATGAAAAAAAATACATGATATTTGGGCCTATACAAATATTAACATTTGTAGACCTTTGTTGTTTCCAATATGAATAAAATAAAGGTTTTTATTCTCAGTTTGATTATTATATCTTTGAACTTATTTTATAAAATTAATGAAAATGTACACGAATCACATGATGTTTCTTGTATTATGTATAAAAACTAAACGCAATGTATATATTATTGTCTATGGTCATTAGATTAGTTGACGAAATCAAAATGGCGTTTTTCAGAGGATAGCGGCGCGTTTAGTGCATTTTTCTGGAACCGTTTCACAAAACGTTAATGCGCGAATTTTCTAGTGATATAGGCAAATTGTGATATTATAGAAATTGTGCGTCAAGTGATTTGAGACAAGCTTATCTACAGACTATTTGGAATTGGATTCATACGTGCCGAGATCTAAGGTATGCCCCTTTCACCAATCGAATAAATTTATCCTAATAAATCTTGAACATGTCGTTAGATTAGTCGTTTACACGTTGGACTGGGGCATCAGTCAGCCGTGTATACGATATGATTGTGAACAGAAGCATCGTTATTTGGTTTAGTGGGTGAATCTGTGGAACAGGTTTCTACGCGAGGACAAGATGTAATACGCGAGGCCGGGTCATATCCTCAGATATCTCAGTTCCTCGTTCTCGTAGCGCGTTGCAACATCTGCGTGTCGTCTAAACGCTAAACGACATCTGATTAAATATTTGTTGCGTGGTCAAACGACTAATTGGATTAGTGGCGGCGCGCCTTCCCTGCAGTTTCACTTATTCTTCAAGCAAACAGTGCAGTGTTTGTGTACGTTTTCACTTTTGGATTGCAGTGTTGTGCCAGTTTTTTTCCACCAAACGGAATCATCAAGGTATACACAGAATAATATTAACTGTCTAGTTACAGTAGATTGTCCCATGCCTAATAAAAATGTGTAAATACTACAATTGTGTAGGCTTCAGATTACTGAAGCCTAAATATCAGTAGGTATTGGAAGTAATTTATCAACTAACTGCTATAATAATAATAGGCAGCCAAGTTTAAAGTTGTGCTGATAGCCATATTGATAGTAAATTCGATAATTTTCCTGTTCTATGTATTTTTAAGGGAAATTGTAGTTTTCCTGGTAACAAAATTAATGTAAGTTATTATCTAGACTTCATGGCACTGTATTGCTATTATAATTTTTGGTTCATAAGTACTGTAAACTAAAGAGAATATAAAAAAATGAGTACAAAAAATAAACAGATCATCGTGAAGCCAATCCAGGCCAGACTAAACACAATTTTGTTTAGACAGCTTAATGCTTTTTATCTTGTTGACTTGTTAAAGCTTCAGATCAATCTTTTGAAAACTATTCAAAGAGTTTCTGCTTTCTGATTGATAGTATTTCAAATATACTGTATTAGAGAAAATAATTTTAATCTCTTACAGTAAAACATAATGCTTAGTAAACATGCATTGCATTGTAAATAGATGGATATTTGATTGTGTCTAAAAAAAGTAATAAAAATTGGTAAGTAGTGTCTCTACCACAACTATTTGAGATCTGTAAATTTTGTTATAAAAAGTAACGTGGTTTTCACCCATTGTTAATTAGAAATATGGGATTACTCACGATAAATAAATATTATGTGAATAATCCTGTATTTCTAATTAAAAAATCTATAAATTTGTCTGTTTAGATTAATAACCTCTAACTCTAACTAGAGCATGTAGTTTACAAAGACACACAGACAACAACAGATTTACTTATGTTTGTATAAATTTGTTGTTCATGTAGTATAGTCAGCATACTTAACTGATACACATGTGGCTATGTATGCTTTTGTATATCAAACAAAGCTTTTCCGAGGTATTTAAACATTTATATCAATAATAACAAAAAGCATTTAGGTACATGCACATCCATTGAGAACAGTAGGATCAATTCGGATATTCTTAACCTTTCTTCGCCTGTAATTAATAAAACAAAAGATTTATTAATGAAACTCATGTAAACTAACATCGACGGGCAGATAAGGGTTTAATGAAGTCCAAATAAGGTGTTTAACCATTTAAATATGGTGATAATTAAAACAAAAGATGCATGAAAGAAGCAAATACTATAATGGTACTCAAAGGATTAGAGAATAATCAGAAAAGTTAGTTGGTTAACTATTTATTCTGGAAAAAAGAAAGGGTTTTTTTGAATAGGACAGTTTGTCAGGTCCTCTAATAATTGACAGAAAACCCTGATTTTAACCTTGGACCCAGTCTTATTTTACTGACCTCATAGTGCTACAAGTTTTTTATAATTAAAAACTGCTCTTAACCCGTTGACTCACGATTTGCCATATTTGGCCAATAATTCAATAGATTTTACAGAAATTAACCTACTTTTCCAGGACCTGCAACATGTGTGGTTAAAACTATGATTTTTATTAGTAATTAATAGGAACGAAGATGAACATATTGACATAAAAAAATCTAGCAATTTGAATTAATTTGAGGTTGGCCAACTTAGACTTGGTGTTCCTTGCAAATTTGAATTTGGCACTTGTTGCACTTGGCCTTGGACTTGCAGTCTTTATTTCTTGGACAGAATCCCCAATGTCCCTCTGCATGATGTCCCATAGTTGAAATTTGATTCCAAATTGTTTTTTATAAGATCTCGAAAATCATTTGGTGCCTGCACATAATATTAAATAGTTTTCTTTTAAACGCACAAAACAAAAAAAAACTAATATAATAAAATAGTCACCCTCATCACTTTGACAAAACATGCAGTTGATATACTCTTCACTATCTCTCTGTGGCTGTTTCCTCATGACTGAGGGTCTGCGTAGTAATGCAATAGCGGGCCTGTGCCCCCATCATATGTCGAGAAGATGGAACTCCCCTGGTTTTTAGTGGGTATTTGGACTCCCACATAACCACCATGCTCCCCTGGGGCTAGTGGTATCCATAAAGGATTTTCCCAATCAAAAAAAAAAAAAGGATCGTGGTCATCTGTGGATGTGGATGGAGTACACCGAGATCATACAATCAGTTTCCATCGCGTCTCTGACAACTGAGCAAAACTTTTCACACTTCGATCATAATCATATTTGGATACTAGTAAGAATACACTGTCTTGTCTGTCTGTCTTATCTATATATATGTCTATCTTATATATATAAATAATGTAAAACAGAATGTGAAAAACCGGTCAAGTGCGAGTCGGACTCGCGGAACAAGGGGTCTGTACCCATTCTCTATAAAAACGAGCATAAAAAGTCACGCTTGTTGTATGGGAGCCCCCTTAAATATTTATTATAGTTATTCTGTTTTTTTATTTGTTGTTATATACGGCAACATCTGTAAAAATTTCAACTTTCTATCATGGTTAATGAGATGCAGCTGGTGACAGACTGACAGACAAACAGACAGGCGGAGTCTTACTATATAGGGTCCCGATTTTAACCTTTGGGTACGGAACCCTAAAAAAAGAATGACACAACAGATTGGATTTTGGTCATTAAGTACACTAACATAAATCTTTTCTGGGCTGTGCATGAAAATTTGCGTAAGTTTAACGTTATCGTATCGTAGACGTATACAGTGCAAACTATCATGTATCTAGGGCAAATGTGACACAGATAACTCATAGTTTGTACGACGAAGCGTGACGCGTTGACGCTTACGATAAGCATTATTTTTCGGAAACTGTGCTGCGGCCTATAATTTAAAAAATAACGTCAAATAACGTTTACAAACTATTACCACGCACGTATTTGTCTTAGTGAGGTATCAAACTTGAAACCTCTCGCTTCGAAAGCACGGTATCTACTAACTGAGCTTACTGAGTCGACAAACAGATAATGGAGATTCAGTGAGTGGTATTAATTGACAAGGCAATAGTCTTTCTAGGTATTAGCATAGACTCTAAATTACAATGGGGTCCTCATATTGATGCACTATCTGGAAGACTGAGCTCAGCTGCATATGCGGTTCATAAAATTAGGCAATTGACAGATATAGCTACTGCTCGACTGGTCTACTTTGCTTACTTCCACAGCATAATGTCATATGGTATCCTGCTGTGGGGGTCAGCGGCGGACATAGAGACAGTTTTTATATTGCAAAAGCGGGCAGTTCGAGCCATCTACGAAATGGGTCCCCGCGAATCCTTAAGACAAATGTTCAAAGAAATTAATATATTAACTCTTCCATCTTTGTATATCCTAGAAAATATAATGTACGTTCGTAAAAATATAAAGAAGTTTAGAATAAATAGTGATATGCATAATATTAATACTAGAAATAAGGATAGGATAGCTGTATCTAAATTTAAACTCACGAAAACTAAAAATAAGTCCTTCTTAGGCAATTGTGTAAGAAGGGAAATTTAAGTTACGTGTCAAAAATATACTAATGAAAAAAGCCTATTATAAATTGAGTCACTACTTAGAAGACAAAGATGCCTGGAAGCTTTCCACTTCTGCCTAATAGCCAACTATTGAATAAATTTGTTATTTTAATACTACTCATATGTAACCTCAATGTACAAAGACTTGAAAAAATAATGGCCCACGAGTTTCTTGCAGCATCTTCTCGGCGGTGGTTCTTTTCCGAAGACAGCGGTAGAATCATTTAAAAATTTTGACGTTCATAAGAGTGTCTATGATGCCTAAACTGAATAAATAATTTTTGAATTTTGAATCCATTTTCTACAGACTTCCAAAAGGAGGAGGTACACAATCGAATGTTTTTTTTTGTTTGTTACCTCATAACTTTTGACTGCGTACCGACCCGATTCTCAAAATTTTTTTGTACTGTTTCACGTGAACGACACGTTACGTTACACTTGCGCAGTTATTCGTGCCAGACCCACAAGTGATCTATATATCAAGGTCTTGCCAAGGTTGTTAATAATAATAAATGTACATTATTATATTAGTAAATGTTATAAGAGCCAAACCGGCCTAGCCAAATACATAATAACGATGACGGCATACTATATTAATAACTGCTATTATGATACTATTAAATAAGGAAAAACATATTGCTACTTACGAGATGAAAACCGTGGTGTTTAATTTAATGAGCTCCCGATATTTCGACACTGTTGCAAAGTCAAAGTCAAAATCATTTATTCAATTTAGGCATCAAAGACGCATTTATGAACGTCAATTTTTCATAATAATGTACTTTAAAGACTACCGCCGCGTTCCAAAATATATAGAGCCTACCGAGAAGAAGCGGCAAGAAACTCGGGGCCATTCTTTTTATATAGATGTTTTACAATGTTTTTACTTAGGTACTACAAATATTAGCTCCAGTGTGTAGCCTTACAAAAGAGAACATAATAATGGTATCAGTAGGGCAAGACACGCTACACTTTGTTATCTTAGTACACGAGTAGATAGATCCTGGAGTGATCAGTCCCAAGCTGTTTTATCCTCCAAGTAATCCGAAATTTTGTAATAACCTTTTAGACAGAGTTTAGTTTTAATAGTAATTTTAAACTTATTAATAGGCAAATCTCGGATAACATTGGGAACTTTATTATAGAATCGTATACATTGTCCCATAAAATAATGACTTATTCTGTGGAGACGCGTTACATGTACGGATAGCTTGTGCTTCTTTCGCGTGTTGATGGAATGAGCATCACTCCTTTTATCAAAACTGCTAATGTTTTTCTTTACATACATTAGATTTTCATAGATAAAGTGAGAGACAACAGTTAGAATGTTTATGTCTTTAAACTTCTGCAAGCGCCATGATCGCGGGACGACTGGAGAATGCGGGTGGGTGGGTGAAATAACATTAAGAGCAGACATATCTGTCTACCCTCTTTCTCTGTGTTTTGCTACGCGCTCTTTGGAACTTGATCGTTATTCACGACATACCACGAAATACCACGGTTTTCATCCCGTAAGTAGCAATATGATTATTGAAAACAACCGTGAAAGTTTAAAAAAGAGATCAGAGACTGACAGAATAAAACCGCTGGTCGTAGAGACTTGAAATTGGAGGGTGTATTCGTCTTGAAGGGTAGAGGTGTACTAAGAAAGGGTTTATCTATATTTATCCTCTAAGGGGGTAAAAATGGGTTAAAACGTCTGTATGAAATTTGTCCTTTTTTATTGAACTTAAAGTGTAAAAATTAGTATTTAGATAAAAAAATGGTGTTCGTTATATTTTTTGACAGGGATGATTTAGGGAGTGAAATGGAATACAACTTTTTAAGGCAAGTCTTTTATTTTTGATCTTTCATCTGTGGGCCGAACACGAAAATCTGCTAAAGTGTAACGTTATCGTATCGTTGAGGTATTCAGTACAAACTATGAGTTGATCTGTGCCACTATTGTACTAGATAAATGACAGTTTGTACTAAATACGTTAACGATTACGTTACTCTTAAATAGATTTTCGTGCTCGGCCCACCGGTCGCATTTAAATGTGATCAAGATCCTACCAATAGTTTTTGTATAATACTTTTTCGTCAACGGGGCCCACTCCCACCTTTTACGAAACTATCATAAATCAGGAGCGTTTTGTAATAAGCTTAGAATAATCATACTTACTATCGTACTGCCACCGACACAAAACGGTCAACCAAATTTAATGGTAACCTTGCAATATGACTACTTTAAGTTATGGGAGTACGAATCTTCAAATATTTGACAGTGAAACTTAGTGTCTAAAGTCATAAAAAAGTAAGCGAATTGCGAGAAACATTTGATACTACTTCATCAAAACGTCTATCGTAATCTAATATTATTTTAAGCTCGCTATAGTCACGTGGTGGTATTTAATGGTAAGGTTGAAACATGACTGCTTTATGAGGTGGGAGTACACTGGGAGTACACTGGTACAATAAAATGGAAGACAGTATCAAAATTTAGTAAAAAAAGTAGTTATTGGAAGTGTGTTGACGACCCTCGAACAAATCTTGGGCATGCCTTGAGGTGTACCACGCTATCAGTCCCTTATCAACGCCCTGATAAGGCTCCACGCATCTAGATAACATTCCTCGGACGCGTATGTTGTTGGCGTATATATCATCTATATTGATAAACCGAGATACTTCTCAATGGAGAGCGTTTGAAATGGCCTCGTTTTGGTATTTTCATATGGCAAATAGTGAGTCTAAAGTTTGCCTATTTACAGTGTTTATTAGAGAAAAAATCACACCTAACGGGATTCGATCTCGCGTCTTTCGACAATCCGTGTCAGACGCCATGACCTTCATGGTCACCGAGGCTCGCCGACCGAGCATCGAATTTTATCTAAACGATTTTAAGTTTTTAACCGTCGTGTGGGGATGGAGCGACATCTATTGAACAGCTTGACAGCTTATCCAACTTTCAGACAAAAAAATAATTTTGAGAATTGGTTCGCCCAGTCGAAAGTTATGAGGTAACAAAAATAAAAAAAAACAGTCTAATTGAGTACCTCCTCCTTTTTTTGGAAGTCGGTAGAAAACGGAACCGACAACATTAAAAAGTGAGAAATAACTTGACGAAATCGATACCACAATATTGTGATAATTTTGAACCTTTGAAGTATCATGGTACCGATAACATTTTTTGATAAACCTTTAAATTCGTTACAAACATACATAAGTAAAAATGTTTCCTCTTTACAATATTAGTATATATATCTATCTCCCTATCTATAGTAATGTAAAGAGTTCTCAAAATAAAACGGTTACCTAACATTACATACTCGCATACATGTACAGCATAATTTCCCGTAAACTCCGGACCAACAGATGTCTGCTAGAAAAAGACCAGCCATCATAACTGTTCATCTTTTTATTTTAAACAATTCCCGCGTCATTCTCGCAAACTTACCTATTGTTTACCTACTCTGAAAATTACGCTATTTTTACACATTTAATGGCTAGGTGTAATAATAAAATGGCTGCGAGCGATTTTGTGCGGTATTTATTTGGTTTTAGAGTAGTTGTTGCGCTGGATATCGGTGAGCGTCAAGTTATGGTTGCTTCTTTCTTGCGGTATGATCTATACATACACATTTACATAATACATACATAACATCATTTTACTATTAGTGTATATAAAATTATGTGTACACGGTACAAAAAGGAATTTTTTTTTTTTATAATTTACAGCCTGTATGTTTATCCCGGCAAATCACTGAAACAGCTGAACCGATTTAGAGAAGGCTATGACTGGCTGATAGTTGATTTTGAAACAAGAAATCTCTTACAAACAAAACTAGACAATCAACCCTACATTAGAAACATCACAAAAGGGGACATAAGACCGCTCTATTAAACTGTTCCTGCACCATGTCACCGGGATATGAGGTTAAGTGCATGAGTTTAGTGCGGAAACCCGCAATATGTGGTCGGTTGCACTGTTACCCGTCGCGGTGACGACAAACTGGATGCAAGCAATAATAATGTTTCGTATTTCGCTTTTTCATTGTATTTAATAACTGTTGGTCAGAAATATCACAATAGCGGACATAGACCGCTCTACTAAACTGTTCCCGCTCCATGTCACTGGCATATGAGGTCAAGTGCATGAGTTTAGTGCGGAAACCCGCAATATGTGGTCGGTTGCACTGTTACCCGTCGCGGTGACGACAAACTGGATGCGAGCAATAATAATGTTTCGTATTTCGCCTTTTCATTGTATTTAATAACTGTTGGTCAGAAGTATCACAATAGCGGACATAAGACCGCTCTACTAAACTGTTCCCGCACCATGGCACTGGGATATGAGGTCATGTGCATGAGTTTAGTGCGAATATCCGCAATATGTGGTCGGTTGTACTGTTACCCGTCGCGGTGACGACAAACTGGATACGAGCAATAATAATGTTTCGTATTTCGCTTTTTCATTGTATTTAATAACTGTTGGTCAGAAATATCACAATAGCGGACATAAGACCGCTCTACTAAACTGTTCCCGCACCATGTCACTGGCATATGAGGTCAAGTGCATGAGTTTAGTGCGAATATCCGCAATATGTGGTCGGTTGTACTGTTACCCGTCGCGGTGACGACAAACTGGATACGAGCAATAATAATGTTTCGTATTTCGCTTTTTTATTGTATTTAATAACTGTTGGTCAGAAATATCACAATAGCGGACATAAGACCGCTCTACTAAACTGTTCCCGCACCATGTCACTGGCATATGAGGTCAAGTGCATGAGTTTAGTGCGGAAACCCGCAATATGTGGTCGGTTGCACTGTTACCCGTCGCGGTGACGACAAATTGCATGCAAGCAATAATAATGTTTCGTATTTCGCCTTTTGATTGTAGTTAATAACTGTTGGTCAGAAATATCACAATAGCGGACATAAGACCGCTCTACTAAACTGTTCCCGCACCATGTCACTGGGATATGAGGTTAAGTGCATGAGTTTAGTGCGGAAACCCGCAATATGTGGTCGGTTGCACTGTTACCCGTCGCGGTGACGACAAACTGGATGCAAGCAATAATAATGTTTCGTATTTCGCTTTTTCATTGTATTTAATAACTGTTGGTCAGAAATATCACAATAGCGGACATAGACCGCTCTACTAAACTGTTCCCGCTCCATGTCACTGGCATATGAGGTCAAGTGCATGAGTTTAGTGCGGAAACCCGCAATATGTGGTCGGTTGCACTGTTACCCGTCGCGGTGACGACAAACTGGATGCGAGCAATAATAATGTTTCGTATTTCGCCTTTTCATTGTATTTAATAACTGTTGGTCAGAAGTATCACAATAGCGGACATAAGACCGCTCTACTAAACTGTTCCCGCACCATGGCACTGGGATATGAGGTCATGTGCATGAGTTTAGTGCGAATATCCGCAATATGTGGTCGGTTGTACTGTTACCCGTCGCGGTGACGACAAACTGGATACGAGCAATAATAATGTTTCGTATTTCGCTTTTTCATTGTATTTAATAACTGTTGGTCAGAAATATCACAATAGCGGACATAAGACCGCTCTACTAAACTGTTCCCGCACCATGTCACTGGCATATGAGGTCAAGTGCATGAGTTTAGTGCGAATATCCGCAATATGTGGTCGGTTGTACTGTTACCCGTCGCGGTGACGACAAACTGGATACGAGCAATAATAATGTTTCGTATTTCGCTTTTTTATTGTATTTAATAACTGTTGGTCAGAAATATCACAATAGCGGACATAAGACCGCTCTACTAAACTGTTCCCGCACCATGTCACTGGCATATGAGGTCAAGTGCATGAGTTTAGTGCGGAAACCCGCAATATGTGGTCGGTTGCACTGTTACCCGTCGCGGTGACGACAAATTGGATGCAAGCAATAATAATGTTTCGTATTTCGCCTTTTGATTGTAGTTAATAACTGTTGGTCAGAAATATCACAATAGCGGACATAAGACCGCTCTACTAAACTGTTCCCGCACCATGTCACTGGGATATGAGGTCAAGTGCATGAGTTTAGTTCGAAAACCCGCAATATGTGGTCGGTTGCACTGTAACCCGCCGCGGTGACGACAAACTGGATGCAAGCAATAATAATGTTTCGTATTTCGCCTTTTCATTGTATTTAATAACTGTTGGTCAGAAGTATCACAATAGCGGACATAAGACCGCTCTACTAAACTGTTCCGGCACCATGTCACTGGCATATGAGGTCAAGTGCATGAGTTTAGTGCGGAAACCCGCAATATGTGGTCGGTTGCACTGTTACCCGTCGCGGTGACGAGAAACTGGATGCGAGCAATAATAATGTTTCGTATGTTAAGCAACGACCCACCATGGAAACTGATGACGCAGATTCACATTACCAACTCACATGAGGACGGTACTGCAGTTTCGCAATCAAGCCACCGGCGTTCGACCTACCAAGTGCTACACGGAATCAGACCACCGCGCATCGTGGAACCATCGTGTCAGCATTACGAAATTGTTAACTTGCGGACCATTGTATCGATGAACACTCACTTTTTATTCTCACATCGAATGGATTGTCGTGTCTTATAATTATAAAATAAATGTATTATTTTAATTAATTAAATAACTTTAAAATAACTTCGGTTTTTTTTGCATCCTCGACTTCAGCCGTACGTATTTGGCGCAGTCGGTAGGATACTCGCGGTCGGTTTCGCGTACGCGTATTCGCCTAGAAGATATCCGCAAAACGCAAAAGCCGCCCGTGCTGGCTGTCAAGCCGCGCCAAGGAGTATCCGAATCTACGTCGTGCTGCTGCAGAGGTATCCAGCCATCGATAGCGCAAAGAGACCGAAAATCAATGTGAGTACACTAGATTCTTTTTAGTGGTTGCTCATTTCCTAGCCCATAGCCCTTACTAATAAGATTTCCAAGATTTTTCATTTACGAAAATTGAAGAACCCTAGGTTAGTTAGAAGTAGTAGGCAGATATTCCTAGATAATAAAAGAAAAATTAAGTTAGGTAGTATAAACGAGGAAACCGATATGGCCACCACTGATATGTCACAGTTAGATACAATCTATAAAGCTCTCCGTTTGGTTCCTGACTTTGATGGAAACCCAAACGTACTTACTAGGTTCATACAACTATGCGACCAACTCGCGCAACAGTTTTCTACTCAAGAAAATAGTGATTTGAGCAAGTGCGCTTTACTTAACGGGATTTTGAACAAAGTAGTAGGTCCTGCTGCTCGCTTAATTAACGCAAATGGTATCCCTAATGACTGGACAGGCATTCGCAGTGCTCTAATTCATAACTTTGCCGATCAGCGAGATGAGACCGCTCTATACAATGACTTAGCTGTCTTGACACAAGGCACTAGCTCCCCTCAGGAATTTTACGAACGGTGTCAGAATATCTTCAGCACCATTATGACGTATGTTAGTTTGCATGACGCGTTACAAACTACTATTGATGCTAAGCGGGATCTGTATAAGAAGTTAACGCTTCAGGCGTATGTGCGTGGATTAAGTGACCCTCTAGGATCGCGCATACGTTGTATGCGCCCCGAAACCATCGAGAAAGCGTTAGAGTTTGTTCATGAGGAATCAAATACGATTTACATACAGAATCGAAACCAAAATCTTCCCGACAGGAAACCTACTAACTATTCAGTGCCTATGTCTTTGCCAAATTTTACTAGTGGATTTAAGGTGCCTTTTCAGCCTTACTCTATGCCTGCGCCTAGGCCTATTACCTATGGTACGCAAGGGCCCTCGCGACCACAGTTAATGCCACAGTATCCACAACAATGGAAGTCAAACAACTTCCAACCTAGGCAATTTGCTCCAACACGCACCCAGCAGATTTTCAGGGCGCCTCCTGCAAATTACAACCCCCAAAATAACGCTTTCCAAATGCAACCACGGCCTCAACAATACCCTCGTCCGATGAGTGGTGTTAGCCATTATGTTACGCGGACGCTGCCACCAGTAAATGCACTTACTGGGCATGATTGGAGGAAGTCGGGAAATCCACCCCCGACGAACTATTTCAAAACTAGGGAGGTAAATTTTAATGATTGTTATAATGACCCTGAATCTTACACTGATCATTACGAGACTTATTACGACAATTCTGACTATTCTGAATATCAATACTGGCCTTACGAATGCGATCCTTCCATTCAGGAATTTGTTGAGTATCCTCAGCCACTTCAAACTGAAACCGATGACGCCACCGTCGCCAATAATACTGAACAGGATTTTCAGAAAGCCACACGATCCGACAAGTCAAAATAGAAATAAATCTTCAAACACAGCGGCAACTTCCGTATATCCAAATCTCATGTCCTCCTTTAAAGCTATTAATAGATACGGGAGCGAACCAAAGTTTTTTGAGTCCTGTCGTAATAAAACAGTACTTTAATAACTTTCCGTTGAATTACGACCCTTTCGAAGTATGCAATGTTCACGCTACGACTAGAAGTGACTATTCCATAACTTTGCCTAGCTTTAAAGAATTCGGTGATTCAAGTGACGTGACATTTTATGTCTATAAGTTCCACGAGTTTTTCGATGGACTTATTGGTACAGACTTATTGGATAAATGGGAAGCTGTGATAGATTACAAGAATAAGGTACTTTCAACCAAGACTGCTTCAAACCCTATCAAAGTCTATGATTCACGCAATGCCAATCTGTATGAGGACATTATCCCAGCAGGTACTTCCAAATTAATAAGAATCCCTATTAACCTACATGAGGGAGAGGCATTTATAGAAGAACAAACTATTTCTAATTGCATCATAGGTGAATGTTTGACTTCAGTTAGCAACAATAGGGGAATAGTTGAAGTAAAGAACCCGAGTCGTAATGATGTCATATTTTCGATGCATCAAGCGGTATCTGCGGAGATAAATAACATTGAGTGGGCACCTCATGATCAAAAGCCACAACGCGTTAAAGAAGTTCTCGCGCGTCTCCGAACAAATCATTTAAACGTTGAGGAACGGACAAACCTAGAGCTACTTTGTGCGCGATATGCAGATGTATTTTATTTAGACAACGAGCAACTAACTTTTACAAACAAAATTAAGCATTCCATTAAAACAACCGATGAGCTTCCAGTTTACACCAAAAGTTACAGATATCCATACGTTCATAGACAGGAGGTACAAGAACAGATAAAAGAGGTAAAAGGCTAGACCAGGGCATTATCAGACCGTCAAACTCAGCTTGGAGTTCCCCGATCTGGGTAGTAGCTAAAAAGGCTGATGCGTCGGGAAAAACCAAATGGCGCATCGTAGTTGACTTCAGAAAGTTAAATGAGAAAACTGTCGATGATAAGTACCCTATCCCAAACATCGCGGATGTTCTAGACAAATTAGGTAACTGCCAATATTTTACTACTCTAGATCTAGCTAGTGGCTTTTACCAAGTAGAAATGAACCCACAGGATATTCCTAAAACGGCATTTAATGTGGAACACGGGCATTTCGAATTTTTACGTATGCCCATGGGACTTAAGAATAGCCCGTCCACTTTTCAAAGAGTTATGGATAACGTACTTAGAGAGCTCCAAAACACTATTTGTCTAGTGTATCTAGACGACATAATAGTGTTTAGTACATCCCTTCAAGAGCATATGTCAAACCTAGAAAAAGTATTTCAAAAATTACGTGAGTCCAATTTTAAAATACAAATGGACAAATCGGAATTTTCAAAATTAGAAACGGCTTATTTAGGACACGTTATCGGCAAGGATGGTATTAAACCTAACCCAGACAAGATAGCGGCTATTCAAAAGTACCCTCTGCCAAAAAGTACAACAGAAATAAAACGATTTCTAGGATTGCTAGGCTACTATAGGAAATTTATTCCTGATTTTGCCAAGATAGCAAAACCTATGACGCAATGTTTAAAGAAAGGATCTAAAATCAATCCTGATAGAAACTACATTGAATGCTTCGAAAAATGTAAAACCCTGCTAGTTAACGATCCAATCCTTCAGTATCCGGACTTTACGAAAGAGTTTAATCTCACTACGGATGCTTCAAATCTAGCCATAGGCGCTGTCCTATCCCAAGGACCAATAGGGACTGACAAACCAATAGCTTATGCATCGCGAACTCTCAACACAAGCGAAATAAACTATAGCACTATAGAGAAGGAATTACTAGCTATTGTGTGGGCGACGAAGTATTTCAGACCTTATCTTTTTGGGAGAAAGTTTAAGATAGTGACAGACCATCGTCCTTTACAATGGGTAATGAACATCAAAGAACCCAACTCACGGTTGACACGTTGGAGACTACGACTTAGCGAATACGACTATACAGTTGTCTATAAACCAGGCAAAAGTAACACTAATGCCGATGCCCTTTCGCGTATAGAAATTCATAATGAAGAGTTTAGTTCGGTAGTAGTCAACACCTCAGAAAAATCGGATTCTAATTCTAGAACTGAGAGTGCACATAGCGACGCGGAAAACCCTATCTTAGAGATACCTATCACGGACGATCCCCTCAACAGATTTACGAGGCAAATTATATTCACTGTTGTAGGTGACATTAAGAGTAAGTCTACTGTCTCTAAGCCTTTTGATAGTCACACGCGAACTTGCATCCAGGTATCAAAATCCAATCTGGAACAAGACGTTGTCAACGCAATCAAAGAACACGTTAACCCAAAAATTAAAACCGGAATTTTAATCATCCCCGCATTAGAGATGTATAGTATTATACCTATACTACAGAGTAGTTTCAAGAGTTCAGCAATGAACCTAGTACTTGCCAAAACTGAAATAGAAAACGTTAATAACTACCTCAAGCAACAAGAAATACTCAAAAACTATCACGAGGGTAAAACGAATCATAGGGGTATCAACGAGTGTTATCTAGCCCTATCGCGAAGGTATTACTGGCCTAAAATGAAAGAACATGTCACCAAATTTATTAATGAGTGTAGAATCTGTGGCCAAGCTAAATATGACCGTAACCCAGTGAGACCTAGGTTGCAAATCGTGCCTCCACCTTCAAAGCCAATTGAAGTGGTGCATCTAGATTTACTTAGTGTCGATTCTCACAAGTACTTGACCATCATAGATGCATTCTCTAAATATGGGCAGGCATATTATCTAAGAGATGCAACAGCTGTGAGCATCATTCAAGCCTTATTACAGTTCTTCTCTCATCACGGGGTGGCTCTGACAATCATAACAGATAACGGCCCCGAATTTGCTAACCAACTATTTCTAGAATTCACCAGACTACATAAAATCCACCACCACAAAACATGCCCCTACACGCCCAACGAAAATGGTATGGTAGAGCGCTTGCACTCTACATTACTCGAGCATTTGCGTATATTAAGACTAGAGCATCGCGGTGAATCAGTTCCTAACCTCATGACTTACGCTGTAATTGCATACAACAGCTCCATACACAGTTTCACAAAGTGTAGACCCATCGATATAATAACCGGTCACCTAGATCCTCGTGATCCTTTAGATATGAACATAACGGAACATCTCTTACAACAATATATTCAGGATCATCGGAAACGAATGGAAAAGGTATACGAAATAATCAATGAAACCGCACTTCATCGCCGAACGGAAATAACCGAAAATGCAAATAAAGACCGCGAACCCGAAGTGGTTTACACACCAGACCAACAGGTATTCGTTAGAAATCCGTTAGCTAATAGGCAAAAGCTAGCAGCTCGTTACTTACATGATAGAGTATTAGCGGATTTGCCAATACATATCTACACGAAAAAGAAAAATGCCGCAGTACCAAAATCGCGTTTAAAACGGGTACCTAACAGTGCTCGTTTGTTACAGGACACCGAAAATACTGTTCGTACTGGCGCTGACCCGAGCTCTGAACCTGGCCCTAGCGGAAGAAATATCACTTGAAAGCCTTAGGGATGGACCAGGCATTCTTCCGTTCAACATGGGACCAACCAGGGTTATTTCTCATTACCATTCCTTTATCCAAACTATTAATTTAGAAGCTGTGCGTAGCAGATTAGAATCTGTTAGAACCCAAGTACGAGATTTTGTGCCTAAGCTAAATGAGAAAACGTTTTCATTATACTCGCCACATATTAATTATTTGGACACAAAGTTAGCTGAAATATCTGAACAATTAGAAACGTCTGAGATCAAACGCGTAAAGAGAGGTCTCATAGATGGTCTAGGCTCGGTCATCAAATCTATTTCCGGTAACCTAGACTATACAGATGCTGTAAAGTATGACAATGCCATTTCAGTCTTAAAACAAAACGAAAACAGCTTGGCTGTTGAGATAAACCATCAAATGAGTTTAAGCAAGCAGTGGGTCTCACGTAGTTCTAATGTCACAGATAAAATAATTGACAATCAAGCGAAATTAGAAAAAGTTATAAATCCTATTCTAGCCAATGACGTAAGACATGAAACGAACATGATTAAGTATGCACATCTAGCTCAGCTACTTCTTATACTAGGAGACAACATAGATAGCTTATCTAGCGAGTTTTCTAAAATTGAAAATTTACTAGCTTTCATAAGAGCTAAAAGTATTCACCATTCCTTACTTAACTATGATTCTTATATTAGTATTATGGGAAGACTTAAGGTTTTATATAATAAGAAAGAAATATTAGATATTACTTTTAGGGATTACTTTGATATACTTAAAATAGGTTATTATTATAAGGGTAACGATATAATCTTGGTTATCAAGTTTCCAATTGTCTATCCCACTAACTACATCCTTTACAGACTATCCTTAGCCCCTAACCGCGATAATAAAATACTCACCCCAGCCTGTCCTTATGTAGCAATCCACGAGAAAGGTCTATTGTACATAGAGACAGAATGTCCGAAGTACAATCATGGTCACCTTTGCGAGGACGACACTAGCCGCCACCACGGGGACCAGTCAACCTGCCTCCGATACCTCATACTCCAGCAGCGTGTCCACGAGTCCTGTCATTTTACCTCGGTTATCCTGTCATCTGAAGCCATGGAGCAGCTAGACGACCACCACTACGTGCTGAGCTTTCCTAATTCTACAAAAGTTCAATTAACCTGTTCTGAAGACCGATATAGAATGCTGCAAGGAAGCTACCTAGCCGTCATACCAAAAGGATGCACACTCCGTACTCCAGCTTTGACTGCAAGTAACCACCACGATCAACTTAAAGGGCAGATATTGAAAATTATGGATATAGCAATCAGTAACAAGGGGCCGTATAACGTACCGGTAAAGAGGATCTTGAAGCTGAACACCATAGATTTGGGTCACCTGCATTCGAGTAATACTAAAATCGCCTTACAAGAGCCAGTAACTTTAAAACCCTTAAACATTGATTCTGTATACCACACTACAATACCGGTATACATCCTTCTATTAGGCGCAACTATGCTTATCATTATCGTCATACTTTGTCGTCACAGAACGAATAAGTCGCAAGATGAGCACAATATAGAAAATAAAGATGCAGAAGTATCTAAAGAAGCCAGCGATCCAATATCTCTATCTGCACTATTTTCGAAGAAAGTCTGCAAATAGTTGCAGATCTTGCGGAGGGAGATGTTAAGCAACGACCCACCATGGAAACTGATGACGCAGATTCACATTACCAACTCACATGAGGACGGTACTGCAGTTTCGCAATCAAGCCACCGGCGTTCGACCTACCAAGTGCTACACGGAATCAGACCACCGCGCATCGTGGAACCATCGTGTCAGCATTACGAAATTGTTAACTTGCGGACCATTGTATCGATGAACACTCACTTTTTATTCTCACATCGAATGGATTGTCGTGTCTTATAATTATAAAATAAATGTATTATTTTAATTAATTAAATAACTTTAAAATAACTTCGGTTTTTTTTGCATCCTCGACTTCAGCCGTACGTATTTCGTATTTCGCTTTTTCATTGTATTTAATAACTGTTGGTCAGAAATATCACAATAGCGGACATAAGACCGCTCTACTGAACTGTTCCCGCACCATGCCACTGGGATATGAGGTCAAGTGCATGAGTTTAGTGCGGAAACCCGCAATATGTGGTCGGTTGTACTGTTACCCGTCGCGGTGACGACAAACTGGATGCGAGCAATAATAATGTTTCGACCCACGTCCGGAGCATGGTTGTTTGTGTGCGTTTTTTGACAACTATGTATTTGAATGCATAATGTAGGGTGTGGGCAAAAGTGGCGAAAGTGGCAAAAATAACGTTTTTGAGCTTTACGAACGCTTTAACAAAAGAACCATCCATGACAACGCTACCAATGTCCTCAAATCTAAGCGAACGCACCTCTAGTAGAAGTCAGATTAATTTGATTCAGCGTCCTTCCCACCCTAACCAACCGCTGTACTTGCAAGACAGTAATACCGTCGATAGTTCATATTCAAACCATTGAATTGATTGAAAGCATCGATGTATACAACACCTAGAACCTCTACAAATACGTAGAACTATAGCTTCTCTAAGCGTTTTTTACCGGTTGTTTCACGGCGAATGTTCTGAAGAGGTCTTTAATCTTATTCCTTTCTCACCCGTCCGATCCCGAACTACTCGTTCCGGCCTACTCCGCCGGCCGGCCATTGTATCCATATACTGTTGAAAACTTCTTACCACAAACCAAAAAGTTTGGCAGTTCTTACCTCTGTCGTGTAAGTAAATTGTGGAATGCTCTGCCGGCGTACGTATTTCCATGCAGCTATGACCCTGGGCCTTTCAAGCGGGGCGTGAAAAAGCATCTGTCAGGTCATCATAGGGGTGGCGATTAGCTTACGGCTGCACTAATGCTCATCGCTTCTTGATTCCATCTTCGCTTTGCATCAGGCGAGAGGGAGTCACTTTGATGAACCATTATAAAAAAACAAAATGTATAAACTTTACCGCAAGAGCGGCAAAGATCTCGCATCGATTTGTAACATCGCAATCATCGAATCATCTCAATGACACAACTCCGCGGGTCAGGTGTGGCGAGCTAGAGGCGCATTCCGTTCTATTCTACAATGTAAATGTCAGCGGACGTACTTGATCGGAATCCGATGAATTATGCATTGTAAATAATGCTGGAGATGTTACGGAATCGACGCCGCTTCGGTGTGCTGTGCTAAGACCGTAGCACAAACAATTTGCTAAATTAAAAGGGAAATTGGCTAACATTTTAATACACTTTATGTAGGTTACATAGTACTAAATGGTTTTTTTCAACGCTTGACGATTCCATTTTTTACCGTTTATTGATTAAAATAAACGATTTACTTATATTAAAAATCTAGTGATTCTGATATTAATCGCCATGATGTAAGTAACCAACTCTCGCACAGTTTAATGTGAAAAGTATAATTGATTTCTTATAAACACCCAAATTATTTCAAGACTCGTATAACTAATAATATTATACAGAGGAAAGATTTGTAAGTATGTTTGTAACGAATTGGCTCAAAAAGTACTGGACCGATATCAAAAATTCTTTCACCGTTGGAAAGCTACATTCACCCTGAGTGACATAGGCTATATAAGATTCATCACCATCATCATCATCCATCACCGCGCGGGTGAAACCGCGGAGAGCAGCTATTACCTAATATTTAGCTCATTCAAGAAATTGTACCGATACTGGCACACTTCCAAGTCTTATCTAGCAATGGATAAGTTAATATCAGAAGTAGACACAGAATACGAGATAGCAAATATTAAACCTCAAATATGCCGTAATCTGATATCATATCAATGAAAATCAACTAAATAAATATAACATTATATTATTTAACATTAGCACGCTATTCTTGGCATCGTAGTATGATTTCTAAGAAAACTATTTTATTATTGGCCAAATGTGGCGACTGGCAAGTCTACGGGTAATAATAATAATCTTTATATATTTTTTTTTCTTTTTATTTATGTGGTTTTATCAACGATGACAATGCCACCCCGTAAAATCATATTATACGTATAGTTAAAGCTACCCGGAACAGTTTCGACACAGGCAGTTAAGTTCTTTAAACATTAAATAAATTTGCACCAGTATCCTCGCTTCCCCGGAGCCAGGTGAAGCAATGAACCCCTATTTCTCATGGTCACGCTGTAACTTGAGAACGGCTTTACCGATTACATTAATCTTTTCTACCGACTTCCAAAAAAGGAGGAGGTACTCGATTCTACAGTATGTTATTTTTATGTTTGTTACCTCATAACTTTCGACAAGCTGGTGTGGTCCCATTTAAATTTAATTAAATTCGGTAGAGTAGTTTTTGAGATATATGTACTCCAATAACTGAATAGAATGGAAGTCGGTATTAAATTTTTCTAAACTTGTTTTTAAATGTTTTCTAATAATTCGTAGAAGGTTCTTAGATTTAAAAAGAAGAATGGGAGGTTATGCCGAGGCCGAAGGCCAAGCCTACTACTCGAGCGAAGTCGTGGGCAGTCGCTAGTAAACATTTGTAATAGAATGTTTGTGCAGTAGAACTCTTTCGAATGAGTTTGTCCAACACCACTGTCACTATACCTACTTATTATTTGTACCGCAGTAATGTTTGCAATACTGTGTCCTGGTTTGAAGGTATGGTTGCCGACGAAATTGCAGGCACATGAGAATTGACAACTTAATGTCTCAGGGTTGCGGGCGCAATGCAGTTCGTCACTTGTGAGGAAATGCATCTGTTCTAGGCAGAGGTTACCACTTAAGGCCCTGCAAGAGCAAACTTTTAGGTACTTGAGGGGGTGAAGCTCTGGCTGTGACAGGAACAAGCGTGCGTCTGTAAACAGGACAACTTTTCGCAGTTTTAGTTTGTTTAGAAATAAAAGAATTCACAGGGGTAAAACAAAAGATATTTCTTTAATATAATAAATTATCTTTTTTCTGATTACATAAAATATAGTAGTTGTCGCTCGAAAGAGGAAATTCGAAACGAAAGATCATTTTCCGTCGTTTTATTTGCGATTTTTTTCTTTAAGGTGGCAGATAAATATAGTGCAGTATTATTATACAAGTTTTTTTTAAACTTTTAACTATGCACTGTATTTTTTCCATGTTTGTATCAATAACTGTGCGTCTGAACTGTGCGACGAAAAACATAGCGTTTTACGGAACTTTGGCTTTGGGCAGCGCCTTAACATCCGGTGGGCCTCCTGTTAGTACTTTCCTCTAGTCAGCCAATACTTGCCTTTATGAGGCTTTTACACAACTTACCTTACTAGATGAACATGGATAAGACGAAAATTATGTCTAATGCCCATGTTGTGTCTACCCCAATATCAGTTGGGAACTCAGTTCTCGAAGTTGTTGACGAGTACATCTACCTGGGACAGACAATCAAACTAGGCAGGTCCAACTTCGAGAAAGAGGTCAATCGTCGAATCCAACTCGGCTGGGCAGCGTTCCGGTAACTTCGCGAAGTCTTCTCGTCAAAAATACCTCAGTGCCTCAAGACAATGTGTGTTACCAGTGATGACTTATGGCACTGAAACGTGGTCTCTTACTATGGGCCTCATAGATAAGCTCAAAGTCGCACAACGAGCTATGGAGAGGGCTATGCTCGGGGTTTCTCTACGTGATCGAATCACATAGCCCAGAAGATTAGCCATTTGAAGTGGCAGTGGGCAGGGCACAGATGGCAGATGGGGCCGAAAGGTTCTGGAGTGGAGACCACGGACCGGCTAGCGCATCGTAGGTCGTCCACCGACACGGTGGACAGACGACCTGATGAAGGTCGCATGACGACGTTGAATGCAGGCCGCTTCCAACCGGTCCTTTTGGAAAATCATGGGGGAGGCGTATGTTCAGCAGTGGACGTCCTACGGCTGAGATGACCTTACTAGACTTAGAATATGCGTCCTAGGAATTGAGGTCGCGTATGTGTGCTAATTTACTGTTTTAATGCTAGTAAATAAAATACATTGAATAAATCTGATGTTAATTTACCGTTTTATAGTTTTATCGAGTCGAAGTTGATACTTGACAGTTGCGTCGCAGACAGATAATAGCTGGATTGGACTGCCTTATACAAATCTAAAGGTTAATGCCACCGCTACGAGTGGGGACGAGCACGAAAATTTGCTTAAGTGTAACGTTATCGTATCGTTTACGTATTCAGTACAAACTATGAGTTATCTGTGCCACTATTGTACTAGATAAATGACAGTTTGTACTGAATACGTTAACGGTGCAAATACGTTAAACTTAAACATATTTTCGTGCTCGGCCCAATGTTCTCTTTTTAACCGACTTCAAAAATGAAGGAGGTTCTCAATTCGACTGTTTTTTTTATGTTTGTTACCTCAGAACTTTCGACTGGGTTAGACGGTTTTGATGACACTTTTTCATTTTTGAGTTACAATCCTATAACTGAAAAGTGTTTTGCCATCTTGATCATATCGTAATTGACGCTGAATAACAATCGATCCCGTAATTAGCAAGGGTCACTGAAAATGGTGAAAAAAAAAACAAAAATAATAACTGACTTCAACACCAAAAAGAGTGAAATAACTTTGTTGAAGTCGATGCCATGGTAGTTTTATATTTTATTTTATGGTAATTTTTATTTTATTTTAATGTGAACATATACCTATGCCTTTTTAAAGTAACGCCTTTACAAATCTGAAGGTGAACGCGACTACGAAGGTTCTATTTTGCCCATACCACTACTAATAAATACACTCATCTAACTGTCTACCCATCAATATTCAATCGGTCGGACAATTATCTGGTAGTATAAATATGCAACACGCATGTTTACTAATATATAGATTCTAATTTGTTGTACGGTTTCGCGGTCGAGCCTTCGATGCAAGATGAAAATCAGTACATAAGCTTTTGATTTTTTAATATAAGTAGAAGTAAGAAATGAGTAGGAAGAACGATTCTAATCGGAAACGTAAAGAATTGAATAACACGTCGTCTTTCTTCGTACAAACTATGAGTTATCTGAGCCACATTTTTTTATGGTATAGGTTGGCCAACGAGCAAGCGGCTCACCTGATGGTAAGTGATCACCGTCGCTCGCGGACATTCACATACCAGAGGTCTCGAGGATGCGTTGCCGGCCTTTTGAGGAAGGAATAGATTTTTCTTCTTGAAGGCTTCCAAGTCGTATCTGTTCGGAAACACCTCAAGTGACAGCTGGTTCCACATGGTAGTAGTGTGAGGCAGAAAGTGCCGTCGGAATCGCACGGCTGTGGACTCCCAGACGTCAACATGATCTCTATGAAATTTCCGTCGTGATGTCCGATGGTGAAATTCAGCTGCAGGTATTAGACCGAACAGTTCTTCGGAACACTCCACATGATATATGCGGTAGAAAATGCTGAGTGATCCAACATCTCTACGCAGTGTCAAAGAGTCGAGCCGTTCGGATAGAGCTTGGTCGTCGTCGATTAGGCTAGTAAAAATAGCCGCATTTTTTGGTCAATTTTGCACTAAATTTCCGATCCAAATTTTTTTTATAAGAATTAATGTCACTTAGTAAGCATAAAATCACTCAATCAAATCAGGTGAAGCTTGAAGTGAGAATAAACTCAAAAATTAGATGACCGACTTCGAATATTCTTTCACCATTAAAATGCTACATTACCCCTGAGGAACACATGACCTATTTTGATTCATCATTATCCATCACCACGCTGGTAAAGCCGCGGAGCGTAACCGGTATAATATACATATTTGTAATAAATATGTACGAGTACAGCATTTTCACTTATACAGGGTGTTTGGTAGAGGGACCGACAAACCAAATGAGCGTGTTCGGGGGCCCACTTGGAGAATACAAGTTGGCCAAAAAAAATCCCAGACGCCCCAATTTTTTTTAACTAAATCAGTTAGTTAGCTCTGTTTTGTATCCAATTTTGCTTTGCGTGGCCTGAAGGTGTATTAGAGACCAAATTCAACTAAAAACATCCGGTCTAAAACAGATTTTACAGATGTTATGGTGGTAAATAGGTACAATTTCGGAGAAAAAGGGAAAAATCACAAAAAAAGTTTAACATATTGGGGGGTCGGGGATTTTTTTTGGCCAACTTGTATTCTCCAAGTGGTCCCCCGAACACGCTCATTTGGTTTGTCGGTCCCTCTACCAAACACCCTATATACAGTATCACTAATTCAATCTAATTATATAGCTCGATCATTCTCTGCCATTATTCCGAAATGGCATTAAAATACGATTGATGTGTCGTATAAGCATGCATTTATCTTTAATGTCTCTTTTCGAACATATTAAAGGTCAAAACAATGCAATAAATGCCGGGTCCAATTTTTTTTACATTTGTTAAACTAGCATTTGACCACAGTCTCACCTGGTGGAAAGTTATGACGAGATCGACGGAGGTGCATGCTTGCCTAAAAGATACCTATTCACTCTGTATTTGAAGACTCCCAGATTATATATGTCGGGAAATATAGACGCTGGTAGGTTGTTCCATACTTCAGCCGTACGCATTATGAAGCTAGTTTGGAGCGCGTCGTTTCGTTCCCAATGGCATATTGTAACATACCTCTAAAACAAGTTTGATTATTTGTGATTGAGGGCTTGGTATTAAAATAAGTTTTCATTGCCCACATGAGTACGAACGAGCCGTACTTTCTGCGTGACTAGGCAAACATTCGACCGGCTTTTTCTTATCACCTTTGTGAAAGGCCCAGGCCCAGGCCTCACAGTACTCCTCAAAAAATGTGCTGTTTTGAATTTTTTTTCTGGTCTGTTGTGTTACAACCTCCAGCTAACGCCGCTAAAGTCATAATAACTATGGATATAATATAGTAACATGATTCAGTTACATATCTTCATAATATATATTATACTAGCGATTGCCCGCGACTTCGTTCGCGTATAGTAGGCTCGCCCTTCGGCATCGCCATAACCTCCCGTCTTTTCTTGGTTTTCTTTCATAAGAACTTTCTCCTGACAATAATTAACACAACAAAAAAATAATTACGTGATTGTTCCATCCGTTCTCAAGTTATAGCGTGACAAGGAGAAATAGGGGCTCATTTTTATATAATAGATTATGATAATATTTCGGTAAATAAGCTACTTGAGCTTATTTTTTTATTCATTTATGTCTAATTATTTAGAATGGATTATTGTTTTTGCACTGACAAACAGTAACTCCGAGTAGTTTATGATCGTGTCTTAGTTTACTCTAGGGTCCATATCACTCATTTTTTGGACAAAACGAGGGAATAAAGGACATCTTGGAATATCTGCGCATTATAATTATTTATTATCAATACCACAATATTTCGCTCATTTCATTAGCAGAGGGCTATTATGTATCTCAGTTGCTAACAAATGTTGATTATAATAATAATAATAATAATAAGGCAGTACTTCTTGACACGGCACGTATTGTCAGGAGGTTCCTCAGTCTGCAGCCCTAACCACTGGTAGTTTGGGTCATGCCCCGCTGCCGATGGCAATCTAGGATTAGGTTTTTTACAATGTTTTTTATTTATTATTTTTATTGTATATAGAAATATTGTAAAAAATGTAATTTTAAGAAAAAGGAAATAAATAATGTGAATAATAATAATAATATTCTTTATTTCAGGCAATAGTACAGTAAAAATACCAGCGGCCCATATCGAAAACAAATACCTTACAGACTAACATTATATATTTTATAGGGTTAATATAACATAACTATATCGTACAACTAGGGATTCATGTTCAGTCTCGGCTCCCTGTACCGTCGGAAAACAATCCCTTCAGGCCAAAAGTCTGGTGCCAGGAATGTGTCTCTCAACTTGGCTGGAAATCTATTGAAACCTTGAAAAATGGCGAATCTACTCGTATGTCAGTTTTGACTCCTTTAGTAAGCAAACATGTTAGTAAGTTGATGCCCATTCTCCTTTAATTGTTATAATGACATCGACCCTTGAAGGGTTGATTAAATTCTATTATTATTCTTCTCTTACATGCTAACATGCTAAGTTTAATCGAAGAAATTGTTAGGGCATTGATTAAACGTGGGTTGAACTAGTAAGTTTCCGGTAGTTGAAAAGCTCTAATATAAAATCGTTTGCCATGTCTCAGACCTAGGAGTGAAGAAGAAACAAAGGCGGGACTACAGTCATGAACATGCTACTTGTTATAGAACACTGTACATATAATGGCATGCGCAGTGTCTAAACGTCAGAGAAAATAGAACGAAAATATTTAGAAAAACGTTATAGAATTTTTTTACCAAAAAATGGAACCGACTTCAACATCAAACAGTGCGAAATAACTTGTTGAAGTCCGTACCATGATTACCATGAAAGTTCAAAAGTACCTATTATCACAATATTGTTCGTATAGGACGAGAAGTATTTGGAAAGCATGTTTTAGGAAACATACATTATAATCGGGTGGGCTAGACATGTAAAGGAAATTACTACGGTATTGAAAAAATTGTCTTCACACTGGAACCTGCAGGCGTCTGTCAGTTGTTAACCCATTGACTCGCGATTCGCCATATTTGGCCAATAATACAATGGATTTCGCAGAAATCTACCTACTTTTCCAGGAACTGCAACGTGTGTGGTTATAAAACTGTAAATAATCGGATGCGCAGTGGCTTATACCTAGGCGTGACCGCTATAACTTCAAACCTAACGTACTGCAGGACGGCTTCTTCCCGCTAATTATGCAAATTGGCTGAGCTTGTGCACGGTCGTTGTTGTCCAGTTAGGAGGGCTTTGATCTTGTTCTACTAAACTGGGTAAACACCCAGTATTGAAGCCGCCTAAGTTCAAAACACACGAAATATATTTATACTAGCTGACCCGCCAGCGGCTACGCTCGCGGGATACGGTAATTACAGATTTCAATGGGTCAGATTTCAATTAGGGGTCGAATTTGACAAAATCCCGTCTTAGTACGCACATAGGTCCTAAAAAGAACCCTCATGCAAATTTTAAACTTTTAGCACTCGCAGTAACGAAGTTTCATACAAACTACCAACCCCAAAAAAATTTCATAAAATCCCGTCTTAGTGAGCACCTACGTCCTAAAAAGAACCCGAATGCAAAATTTTAAACTCCTAGCACTTGTAGTTTCTGAGATTTCGTGATGAGTGAGTGACCTTTCGCTTTATATATGTCGTAGGATAATTTGATACTTCGAATCTTCGCGAAAATCCTAGGGGTTTTGCGAAAACGCGGATAATTAGACATTTATAGACATAGGCGAAAAATTATCAAATCTTACTGGACAAAGTCAGGATTTTTGCGAAAAGTGCCTAATACCTAAAATTAACGTAAACCAGTCTAAGGCAAAGTCACAAATAGGTACGACGACGAGCGAAGCGAGGAGGAGTGTTAGGTTACTTGTGACCACAACGCGCGAGCCGAGCGAGCGCAGCGAGCGTGCGCTGTTCGCAAAAATCCTGACTTTGTCCAGTAATTAAGATAAGATAATTTTTCGCCTATGTCTAATTATCCGCGTTTTCGCAAAACCCCTAGGATTTTCGCGAAGATTCGAATTATCAAATTATCCTACGACATATATATATATATAGATACTTTTAATAATAATTACAGGCCACTATAAATTAAACATTGTTTGAAATTAATAAAAATTAACATCATGTCATAAAAACACATTTGATTTTGTCAAAGTCCCTCACGATCAATGCCCTCTCGCCCAAACGTGCCTATCAGGCTAGTGGCATTCCCGCGTTGTATGTCCAGGAAATGTTCTACACAAGATAATGGCCCGACTGAGGATCACGCGTTCTCTCCTTCAGGCGCCGCCCGAGTTCTTTAACAAATCTCTTGGCCTCCAGGCCTAGCCGTCTCCACAGCAAACGGCACAAACTCTTAGACTGACTCCAAGGCAGCGTACTTAAGGTGTTTTCCTCTGGCTCCCGCTGAGTGGCTTGGAGGTGACAAGAAGCAAATCCAAAAATCCAGGGATCCAGGGAGGACTAGAGAATGTTCTTTGGACAGTTTGTTAAATAAAATCAAACCTACTAGTATCTATCAAACACTTCCACAACACAGGCAAGCCTAGTGTGGATACTATTAGGTACATACGGTTAAGTATAATATATTAATTAGAGTTAAAACGCGGTCACATTAACTAGACGCTTGACCATGTGACGTCATTTTGGCACTCATGTACGGTGTGCAAAAAAACCGGCCAAGTGGCCTGATTAAGATCGAGTAAAAATTAATTAAAACTTAAGTTTGTTAAAAGAATAAAAAAATATTTATTTATTTTGAAAGGTAATATACAACTACATATTCTGTGAAAATTTAAGGTGTCTACCTGTTACCGTTATTAATATTGGGCATAAAATAGGAAAAACACACATTTGTTGTATATAACTATATATATTAAAACTATATAACAAAAACAGAAAACAAGCCAAATTCAGCAAGAAAATTAGCCAAATTATCGACGCGTGTATCGGTAACAAAGATGCTGACCGTACTGACACTTGCCGGGCGAGAAAAGGGAATGCGGGGGGAAGCGGGCGGAAGCGGGCGGGGACCCGCATTCCAGCGATGCGTCGAGTTAATGTGACAGAGTTGTAAGCATGTGTACTAACTGTATATTTTTGGACAATAAAAACAATTTCAATTTCAATATTCGTGATGGAACTCTGGCTGATTCTGAAGGAAGATATCTGAACCAAGTGAATGCAGAATTTAAGCATTTGAATAATGCGCTATCGAGTTTTCAAAAGCATCCAAATAGGGAGTTGGTATTCCCCGTTTTACTCCTACGAACAGAAACAGGATTTATAAAAAAAATACCAACTCTAAATTGAGAGAGAGTGATTGTTTTTTTATAATATTACTATTACTATTACTCGGTCGCTAAACCTGTTAGCAGCTCGGCCAAAGACCCAAGAGCCAAGCTGACCCGACATTATACCGAAGATATCCCGGACATCAGCCTGTACGAGATTAGAATGGCCTTGAAACAGCTTAAGAACAACAAGGCGCCTGGTGACGACGGTATCACATCTGAGCTTCTGAAAGCGGGTGGAACACCGGTACTTAAAGTCCTTCAGAAGCTCTTTAATACCGTCTTACTCGAAGGTTCAACCCCAGAAGCATGGAACAAAAGCGTGGTGGTGCTGTTCTTCAAGAAAGGTGACAACACTTTACTTAAAAATTACAGACCCATCTCGCTTTTGAGCCATGTTTATAAGCTGTTTTCGAAGGTCATAACGAACCGTCTCAGTCGCAGGTTTGATGAATTCCAGCCTCCGGAACAAGCCGGTTTCCGAAAAGGCTATAATACCATAGACCACATCCACACGCTACGGCAAGTTATACAGAAGACCGAAGAGTATAACTTGCCTCTTTGTCTAGCGTTTGTGGACTATGAGAAAGCCTTTGATTCGATCGAGACGTGGGCAGTGCTTGAGTCTCTCCAGCGGTGCCGTATTGACTATCGGTATATTGAAGTGCTGAAGTGTTTGTACAAAAACGCCTACATGTCAGTCCGAGTACAGGAGCAGAGTTCGAAGGCAATTCCATTGCAAAGAGGCGTGAGACAGGGAGACGTTATATCTCCGAAACTGTTCACCGCTACATTGGAAGACGCCTTCAAGCTTCTGGAATGGCAAAGACTTGGCATCAATATTAACGGCGAATACATCACTCACCTTCGATTTGCCGACGATATTGTAGTCATGGCAGAATCCATGGAAGACCTCAGTACAATGCTCGAAGGCCTCCATCGAGTTTCCCAACGGGTAGGTCTTAAGATGAACATGGACAAGACGAAAATTATGTCTAATGCCCATGTTGTACCTACCCCAATATCAGTTGGGAACTCAGTTCTCGAAGTTGTTGACGAGTATATCTACCTGGGACAGACAGTCAAACTAGGCAGGTCCAACTTCGAGAAAGAGGTCAATCGTCGAATCCAACTCGGCTGGGCAGCGTTCCGGAAACTTCGCGAAGTCTTCTCGTCAAAAATACCTCAGTGCCTCAAGACAAGAGTCTTCGACCAATGTGTGTTACCAGTGATGACTTATGGCACTGAAACGTGGTCTCTTACTATGGGCCTCATAGATAAGCTCAAAGTCGCACAACGAGCTATGGAGAGGGCTATGCTCGGGGTTTCTCTACGTGATCGAATCAGAAATGAGGAGATCCGTAGAAGAACGAAAGTCACCGACATAGCTCAGAAGATTAGCCAGTTGAAGTGGCAGTGGGCAGGGCACATAGCACGCAGAACAGATGGCCGATGGGGCCGAAAGGTTCTGGAGTGGAGACCACGTACCGGCAAGCGCAGCGTAGGTCGTCCACCGACACGGTGGACAGACGACCTGAGAAAGGTCGCAGGACGACGTTGGATGCACGCCGCTTCCAACCGGTCCTTTTGGAAAATCATGGGGGAGGCCTATGTTCAGCAGTGGACGTCCTACGGCTGAGATGATGATGAATATTACTATATAGTCAGCTCGTTTTGATTCAAAACTAAAATCGTATTTTCTGGTCGATGGTAGGTTTAACATTTTAATGTTTTTTGGCAGTGTTGCCAGAACTATATATCAATTGTATCTAAGTAAAAATGTTGCCCACAAGAAAAACTAGGTTATTGATTGCAAAACCTAAATAATAAAAATCATGTTTTTTTTCACAATGGTATGTCTACCATACAAACATACAAAAGTGATTCAAATCTTCAAATCTAGAAAAGAAAACAGGGTACTATATAATATGTGTATGTACCTAATTGATTATGTCAGATGTGATCCTGAATATGGTGTAATATAAATAAAATAAAAATAAAAAAGCATTTATTTCTTCTGTAGATCTAATTAATGACTAATTTAACTTTGTAAGAGGATTAGTATACAACAAAAGTAAGTAACTATTTACAAACCTAAAATACAAGTTTTACATGTGTTATGTAAAACTAGTAGAGTATATATTTGTATTATAATCAACTTACTTCTTCTATATAATATAATTAACTTATTTATTCTATAAGTTACTTATTTACTTGATTTATCTTACTTATTTACTATATCTAATGTTTATCTTATCTACAGGATCCCTAGGCACGGGTAAAGGCATCCTTACTTATTCTATATAATATAATTAACTCATTTATTCTACAAGTTACTTATTCACTTGATTTATCTTACTTATTTACTATATCTAATGTATATCTTGTCTACAGAATCCCTAGGCACGGGTAAAGGCCTCCTTACTTATTCTATATAATATAATTAACTTATTTATTCTACAAGTTACTTATTAACTTGATTTATCTTACTTATTTACTATATCTAATGTATATCTTATCTACAGAATCCCTAGGCACGGGTAAAGGCCTCCTTACTTATTCTATATAATATAATTAACTTATTTATTCTACAAGTTACTTATTCACTTTTTTATCTTACTTATTTACTATATCTAATGTATATCTTGTCTACAGAATCCCTAGGCACGGGTAAAGGCCTCCTTACTTATTCTATATAATATAATTAACTTATTTATTCTACAAGTTACTTATTCACTTGATTTATCTTACTTATTTACTATATCTAATGTTTATCTTATCTACAGAATCCCTAGGCACGGGTAAAGGCCTCCTTACTTATTCTATATAATATAATTAACTCATTTATTCTACAAGTTACTTATTCACTTGATTTATCTTACTTATTTACTATATCTAAAGTATATCTTGTCTACAGAATCCCTAGGCACGGGTAAAGGCCTCCTTACTTATTCTATATAATATAATTAACTTATTTATTCTACAAGTTACTTATTAACTTGATTTATCTTACTTATTTACTATATCTAATGTATATCTTATCTACAGAATCCCTAGGCACGGGTAAAGGCCTCCTTACTTATTCTATATAATATAATTAACTTATTTATTCTACAAGTTACTTATTCACTTTTTTATCTTACTTATTTACTATATCTAATGTATATCTTGTCTACAGAATCCCTAGGCACGGGTAAAGGCCTCCTTACTTATTCTATATAATATAATTAACTTATTTATTCTACAAGTTACTTATTCACTTGATTTATCTTACTTATTTACTATATCTAATGTATATCTTGTCAACAGAATCCCTAGGCACGGGTAAAAGCCTCCTTACTTATTCTATATAATATAATTAACTTATTTATTCTATAAGTTACTTATTAACTTGATTTATCTTACTTATTTACTATATCTAATGTATATCTTATCTACAGAATCCCTAGGCACGGGTGAAGGCCTCCTTACTTATTCTATGTAATATAATTAACTTATTTATTCTATAAGTTACTTATTCACTTGGTTTATCTTACTTATTTACTATATCTAATGTTTATCTTATCTACAGAATCCCTAGGCACGGGTGAAGGCCTCCTTACTTATTCTATGTAATATAATTAACTTATTTATTCTTTAAGTTACTTATTCACTTGGTTTATCTTACTTATTTACTATATCTAATGTTTATCTTATCTACAGAATCCCTAGGCACGGGTGAAGGCCTCCTTACTTATTCTATGTAATATAATTAACTTATTTATTCTTTAAGTTACTTATTCACTTGGTTAATCTTACTTATTTACTATATCTAATGTTTATCTTATCTACAGAAACCCTAGGCACGGGTGAAGGCCTCCTTACTTATTCTATGTAATATAATTAACTTATTTATTCTTTAAGTTACTTATTCACTTGGTTTATCTTACTTATTTACTATATCTAATGTTTATCTTATCTACAGAATCCCTAGGCACGGGTGAAGGCCTCCTTACTTATTCTATGTAATATAATTAACTTATTTATTCTTTAAGTTACTTATTCACTTGGTTTATCTTACTTATTTACTATATCTAATGTTTATCTTATCTACAGAATCCCTAGGCACGGGTGAAGGCCTCCTTACTTATTCTATGTAATATAATTAACTTATTTATTCTTTAAGTTACTTATTCACTTGGTTTATCTTACTTATTTACTATATCTAATGTTTATCTTATCTACAGAATCCCTAGGCACGGGTAAAGACCTCCATTTATCTCTGTCCTGTGCTTCTTGTTTCCAGAGTGGACCAGCTACTCTTTTAATCTCATCTTCCCAGCCTGTGAAGGGCCTACCTCTACTTCTTTTGCCTTGTGGTCCGCACCACTCTGTTGTTCTCAATGTCCATCCCTTGTCTGTAAGCATTGCAACATGGCCGGCCCATTTTCAAAAATATTTGTTGCCTTGGTTATCGCTCTTATTTTGGTGTGTCTTATTTTGTATTTTTTTTTAATATTGAGCATCATCATCATCATCTCAGCCGTAGGACGTCCACTGCTGAACATAGGCCTCCCCCATGATTTTCCAAAAGGACCGGTTGGAAGCGGCCTGCATCCAACGTCGTCCTGCGACCTTCCTCAGGTCGTCTGTCCACCGTGTCGGTGGACGACCTACGCTGCGCTTGCCAGTCCGTGGTCTCCATTCCAGAACCTTCCGGCCCATCTGTTCTGCGTGCTATGTGCCCTGCCCACTGGCTAATCTTCTGGGCTATGTCGGTGACTTAAGTTCGTCTACGGATCTCCTCATTTCTGATTCGATCACGTAGAGAAACCCCGAGCATAGCCCTCTCCATAGCTCGTTGTGCGACTTTGAACTTGATATTGAGCATAGTACGCTCCACTCCTCTTTGGTAGGTGTTAATTTTGTTCCTCGCTTCGCTACTCTATTGTACATGAATTAATTTGTTCATGACATAAATGCGTTCATGCCTATCCTCGCCTATGTACAGTGACAGTAGTTAACACCGCGCCGGTAACTCGATAACATATGATTAAGCAAGTTAATATCTCGCTGCCCACAGTGTACGGAAGTTGTCCACTGGAGGCCTGTGCAACGGTGGTTTGAGGAAGACATCAGTGTGGTTATAGGCCAGTAAAACAGAATTTAACCTCTCACTGATTTATCGATGCTATTTTTTTTATAAGGATTCGGGTCACTTACTGAGCATAAATCACAAAATGCGGACAGATCCACGTAACGCTTCAAACGCCATCTTGAAAAAAGTTTTATAGAAAAATTATGACCAAAAACTTTATTGTAATTGTAGGAAATGTAATTTCAAACAGCTTTGGTAGTAACAATTTTCTATGTAAAATTTAAAATAAACGTGATAATGCAATTATAAGATTTTACCCCAATTTCATCTCGGGTATATTTCGAAAAATATCGATCCGACGAAAAAAATTATGAAAACCAAAATTGTAGAAAACTTAATTCTAAACAGCTTTGTTTGTAACAATTTATCATGTAAAATTGAAAATAAACGAGTTGTTGATCAAACAAAAATTCGCCCCGTCTTTTGGCTATAAATCGGTAAATATCGATCTTACAAAAACAAAATTAAAACCACAATTGTAGGAAATTTAATTACAAACTACTTTTGTAAAACTATTTTTCGTGTTAAATTGAAAATAAACCAGTTATTAAATCAACATAAATTGATTCTTAAAATCAAGATGGCGGATGACGCAACGGACCGATTACCACGCAAAACAAAATTTAGACTGCCAGTGACCTTTCCCAACGAATCCGAAGGAAAAAATATAAGTAGCAATACTTATATTTTTGCCGGGTATCCCCCTTCTTTGAACTAATTCGACTAGGCTATAACTGAGGAGGTACGTAATTGTCCTGTAGTCGAACTGCAGCGGGATAGATCGTTGAAAGTTCATAAATAGTAGAAACGACCCACTGGACATATAGTCGTAAAGTCTTTCTATCAATAAAGATCATCGCTATTGTCAAAATACTTTTATGAGTTATCTTAACAAATCTACGCTTCCTCTCATCAAAGCACTCCCGATCTCAGAGGATATGAAACCACTTTGTCGCTCCATCCGGCATCCACCCGCCATCTGACATTTAATTACAAGGACATCTTTAGATGTGTAAAAATAGGTTTACGTATTTGGATCGTGAGGGGCAGCAACTTGTTTTTTTTTTTTTTTTTTTTTTTTATGGACTCTTATGGATACATTACTAAAAGTTTATATTAGAGATAGAAATGGCTGAATGAATGAAAACCCCGTTGCCTTTATAGTAATATAGGTCTAAGGTTGGCAACACTAGTGAAACGTGCGGTTTGTTCTTCTTGTATGAATGGCGTCTTGCTTACTGTGCTATAAGGAGATATTGAATATCTAATTAAACTGGTAATATACAGAACTCATGTTTATCATTGCAAACTCTATTGTTTCAAAGGAGATTGTTGAGGAAAACACAAAAATAACTTTTCATGATTTTCTACACTTTGCCTGCACTTGTGCAGCTCGTGCACATATAATTAACAGTTATTAATGTATATTTCTCTCTATAAATTTCAATGTTTGAGATCGCTAAAGCAGGCGTTAGTGCTTTGAAAAGTAATACTATAAAAATCACAAGGGTTGCGATGTCAATGCGAAAGTTCAAGTATTTCTAAATAATGCTTCTTTCGGTTGGATGATGTCGCTCCGTCCCCGCAAGACGGTTAGTCAAATAGAGAGTTAAAATTCGATGCTCGAACCAGATTCTCGGTGGCCTAGTTGGTCAATGGCGTCTGACACGGATAGTCAGAAGACGCGGGTTCGAATCCCGTCCGAGGATGTGAATTTTTCTCTCTATAAATTTCAATGTTTGAGATCGCTAAAGCAGGCGTTAATGCTTTGAAAAGTAATACTATGCCATTATTTGTTTATTTGTTTGTTTATTGCATCATATGAATTACAATAGGTCTGACAAATGTCATGTGTTACAGTGTCATATGACCCTGGAAGGGTGTAGCAATGTAGAGAAGAGTAGTAAGAGAGATAACCGATCTATTTTATTTCTGTATTTATGTAAATTAACATTGAAAGAATTCGTCTAAGTGTTAGAAATAATAATATATTCAATTAATAAACCTAAATACGAGGGCGGGTCAATAAGTCCGTGACTTTTGGAATAAAACACAGATTTTTTGATAAATAAATCATTTTATTTTTCAACGTAGTCTCCCTTGAGCTCTATACACTTTGTCCAACGCTTCTCCAATTTGTTTATCCCTTCCAAAAAATATGATTTGTCGAGGTCCTCAAAATAGGCCTTTGTTTGCGAGATGACTTCATCATTGGAGTCAAATCTTTTTCCACCAAGCCATTTCTTCAGGTTTGGGAACAAGAAGTAGTCACTCGGAGCCAAATCTGGAGAATAGGGCGGATGAGGGAGCAATTCATAGCCCAATTCATGGATTTTTGCCATGGCAACTGCACATGTGTGCACCCTTGCATTGTCTTGGTGGAAAAGAACTTTTTTCTTGGCCAAATGAGGTCGGTTTTTTTCAAATCGTCATTGAATCGGTCCAATAAGTTGGCATAATATTCCCCATTGATTGTTCTTCCTTTTTGAAGGTAGTCAATGTGGATTATCCCGCGTGCATCCCAAAAAACAGTCGCCATAACTTTATTGGCTGACAAACCCACCTTGGCCTTCTTTGGTGCCGATTCACCCTTAGAAACCCACTGTTTTGACTGTTGTTTGGTCTCTGGTGTGTTGTAATGGATCCATGTTTCGTCCACGGTTACAAAACGGCGCAAAAACTCCTCCATATTGCGATTAAACAACGCCAAACCTTCCTGTGAAGTTGTTACACGATTGCGTTTGTGGTCGACTGTGAGCAAACGCGGCACCCATCTTGCGGAAAGCTTTCTCATGCCCAAGTGATCATTCAAAATTGAAACCACTGAGCCATGCGAGATCCCTACGGCTTCCACAATCTCTTGCACTTTCAATCTTCGGTCGGCCAACACCATATCGTGAATTTTTTCGATTGTTTCGGGTGAAGAGACCTCAACTTGGCGTCCAGGACGTTCGGCATCTTCAGTGCTTGTACGGCCACAACGAAATTCAGTAAGCCACTTTTTTACCACTGAAATCGATGGTGCAGAGTCCCCATAGTATTTATCAAGCTTAGCCTTGGTCTCGGTAATGGTTTTAGTTCGCAAAAAATAATGCTTAATAAGCACACGAAATCCTCAAATTACTGGGTAGTCTGATAAAGATAGCTGTCAAACACAAACTAACTGACGCAGCAAGTTCAAATTTTGACAGGAGTCAACTGACAGATGCCTGTTGACAGGAGTAGTGTTGCTTTTTCAGTAAAGAGATCAGAAATTCAAAAAGTCACGGACTTATTGACCCGCCCTCGTATTATAAAACTGAAGAAAGGTTGAGAGGGCGTGACATTAGCCCCGCCATTTTTGGATTGTAAACAACATAGCAAAAAACAATTGTGAGACGTATAAAAGTAAGCAAACATAACGTTAATCAGTCTATTTCGTTTTATTGTCAGCCCTGATTCTAACATAAGTAATAAAAACATATTTCTATTAAAAACGATTTCAATTTTTTAAAGAATGTATTACCATTTTGAATGGATTTTATGTCCTCTGGAATTTTCCCCCAAAGAAAAGGTCCCGTTTTGTACATTGTCAGTATCCACGGTGGTGCTATTAACTTATGTGGGTATCGAGTCTATTCTGTCTGAAATTCATAACTAAACAAGTTGGGAGAGGCCTCAGGGGCATGTGTTATTTATATCTGTTTTTTGTCAGTAGACCATCTTTATCTATTTGGTTACTAATATCCAATGAACTACAGTTGAAATAAGTGTTGTTATTAAAGAGTGTGCTACATGGTTATGATGCCTAGCACTCCCTTTTCGAAAGGCATACTATATATGTTTAACTGTCTTGATTAGTACCACCGCAGTGCCCGAACTTCTGCCGCGAAGTTATAGAGCGTTTCAGTAATGTGTTAGGGGTGTGAGTGGAGTTGGTGTAGCAAGTGAAATTGTCTCCGATCGACGAGTGCAGTACAATGCCACCCAAACTACAATTTTGATCTTTTGGTGGCACTGCAACCAGCATGGGCAAGCATAGAAAGTTAAATAAATAAATATTAAATTATTTAACTTACAAATATATAAATTACATTGGATAATTACAAGAAGCGCTCGTGGCGGAGCTTGACTTGGCGATCTTAACCTATCAACAAGGTGAGCAACACTTGCTGCGGTCAGGACTTGGATGGGTGTGTACTAGTGGCATTGTTCAACTGAGCGCTTCCGTGCTTCGGAGGGCACGTTAAGCCGTCAGTCCTGGTTGTTTTGTCTTAGGACAACAGTTGTTAGGCTATGTCGACGGTCTTCGGGCGGCCTGAAAACTTTGACAAGGGTTGGCCACTAACCTATCTACCAAACCGCACTGGGCCGGCGTACAGGATTATGACCCAACTGCTCTCTCTGAGATGAAGGCTCGAGTCCCAGCAGTGGGAACAAAATAGGCTGATTATGATGATGATGAGTTTTATTACATTGCAGGAGCTAAACTAAGAATATTATGAAGAAGAATTAAGGTTTTCAGTTCCTGAACATAACAAAATATATTAAAATATTAATTGCAATTTATTTTTAATTCAGGCTCGGAACTTGCCCGTCGTGTCACTTATGGGGATTGCATAGCTAGTACTTGTTCATACTAAAAGAAAAAACTCTTTTCTACTTGTTAACATTGTCCGTTTTCAGTGTTTTTTTTTTCATGTAATCAACACTATGCCCGTACGTTTTAATTTTTTCAGTTCTTTTAAGTTTTAAAAAAACTAATTTATATTACTTTGAAATACTGAAAAAATCAAAACGTATGGGCATAGTAAACAATGTGTTGATTGCATGAAAAAATAATCACTGAAATAGGACAATGTTAAGAGGTAGAAAAAGTGTTTTCTTTTAGTGTGGACAAGTACTAGCTATGCAATCCTCTTAATGGTATTAAAACCCAAAGGGTAATTGAACTTACTGAGTTTGTTCTCGTTGGATACTCTCGGACTCGTCGGTTATGCTTGCCGATGGGTAACCTCCTCAAGAGCACGTTTACCTTGGCACCCTCCGGGCGCTCCGTTCAATGGAATCTATTTGAAATAGCGACGTAGCGCCATCGTAAGTCATGTCCTAGTTGCGCACCACGGTTTCATCAGCGTGGTGATGTTTATATAATAATAATAAATCAATTTATTGCCACTAAAATAACACAGCTAGGTACAAATAATGAACTAATTAACATTAAGCCAGAGTATGGATCTTACTTAATAAGCCTAGACAACGGTACCATATTAAGGGCAAAAGGGGTAGACTCGGCTTGTGTTGCGTTTACATTTCATTCCAAACTTTTGACGCGCGATACTGAAAGCAGCCTATAAAGCCTTTGGAATTATGTTTAGGTATATCTAGTGCATTATGAAATTTAGAGCGGGTATTGATGTGATAATAGACGTTATCTTAATTTTTGTCATAATAAGAACCGTCTACAAAGTTATAGTAAAAAATAAGATGGATGACATCGGTAAAATCGTTCTCAAGTTATAGCGTGGCCAGGAAAAATAGGGGTTCATTTTTATAATATAGACTAGCGACTATCCGCGACTTTGTTCGCGTAGTAGGCTCGGTCTTCGGCCTCGCCATAACCTCCCGTCTTTTCTTATTTCTTTTTAATGTAAGACCTTCTACGAAATATTAGAACACATTTAAAATAAGATGAATGAAATCGGCAAAGCCGTTCTTAAGTTATAGCGTGACCAGGTAAAAATAAAGGTTCATTTTTATAATATAGACTAGCGACTGCCCGCAACTTTGTTCGTGTAGTAGGCTCGGTCTTCGGCCTCGCCATAACCTCTCGTCTTTTCTTTAAGAACCTTGTACGATTTTTTAATTATAAATACGGGATTACTCACGTAATATTTATCGGATAGGTCCGACTATAGTTTCTGTGGTCGAAACTATAGTCGGACCTATCCGATAAATATTACGTGAGTAATCCCGTATTTATAATTTTAAAATGAGTGAAAACGACGTTCGTTTTTATAACAAAACCTTTTACGAAGTATTAGAACACATTTAAAAATAAGATGAATGAAATTAATAAAGCCGTTCGCAAGTTATAGCGTGAGCAGGAACAATAGTGGTTAATTTTTAGGTATTAATATAAATAGACTGCCCCCTACAGCTCCGCCTTCGGCCTCGCAATAACCTCCCATCTTTTCTAGATTTTTCTTTTATAAGAACCTTTTCGGGACAATAAATAACACAACAAAATAAATAGTGAATTTGTTACATCCGTTCACGCGTGATGAGATTACCAAGATAAATAGAGATTCATTTTTATATACATAATATATAGATGTAGATAACGCCGAGGTTGCTTCACAGCGTATAGTTAAAGACGCGATCGACAATTTATCTTCACAACACACGCTGCAGTTCCTGGAAAAGAAGGTTGATTTCTGCGAAATCTATTGCATTATTGGCCAAATATGGCGAATCGCGAGTCAACGGGTCAACTAGGACTCCGAAACTTATTAAGGTGCGTGATCACTAGTTATGCCGCAGAGAATTGACTGTTCTGTACGTACTACTATACTGTTTATGTGCCCAGGCCCCATTTGGGTATGGGGGCTTTTCTATGCGCATAATTTACTACGTCACATTCCGTGATATATAGAAATACTTTAGTAGCGCCATAACTCTTGGGTTTTTATGTCCCCCTATCCCGAGCGGGCGTGCCGTGCAGTAATAATACTAAAACACACACACAAGCCCGAATCGAAAGCGTGTCACAGACCCGCACTAGCTTCTACTACGCTAGAATGATAACACAGTTGTTCAACTACTGCTAAACTTTATGTTTTTGATTTTCTTGATTATATTTAATTAAACTCTAGTTGCGCTCACCCGCGTGGTGATGGATGATGATGGAAAGTACGATAAGAGCTTTCCCGGGATATAATCTATAACTTTTTATCTACCGACTTCCAAAAAAAGGAGGAGGTACTCAATTCGCCTGTATGTTTTTTTATGTTTATTACCTCATAACTTTTATTGGGTGAACCGATTCTCAAAATTCTTTTTTCGTTTGAAAGCTGGTGCTTCCCGTGTCTTCCCATTAAATTTCCAAATTTCATCAAATTCGGCCCAGTAGTTTTTGTGTTACACTCCAATAACTGAATAGAATAGAAGTCGGTATTAAAATTTTCAAATTGTACTTGTTACGATCCTAATTTGGTTACGGTCCGTTCAGCCGTTTGGACGTGATAAGGTAACAGACAGAGAGATAGTTTTTTCTCTCAAAAATAACAGTAGTCTAAGTCACTCCTTATAACATCAGCTATCTGCCAGTGAAAGTCCCGTTAAAATCGGTCCAGCCGTTTCAGAGATCTGAACAGACAGACAAAAATTTTAAATATAATTGATTTTGTTTAATGCACCGTACCGTATATATATATATACCATATGCATTTAGTAAAAGGCTGTTAATTTGGACAACGCTTTAGTTTTATTTAAATTGTATAGATTAATCAACTTTAGAGGATGTAAATAATACAAAATATACGCGAATTAATAGGTTTAAAGTTGTTTTTTTATTTTAATACGTACTTATTTAATTACATTTTGTTTGTCACGCTGTTATGCTAATTCGAATGGCTTTTATTATACTTTGATAAATAATTATCGCATAAGATGGTATGGTATTTACAAGACGAATAATATTACAATTTATTCGTCTTGTAAACAACACAAAATAACTTGTATGGTTCGTAGACTAAAAGTATGCGTAAAGGTAAAAGTTTATGTACCGACGGACCAGTACAGAGTTTCCCGTTTCGCTAAGAACCTGAGCGACGTGTACAGGTGACGAGGAAAGCGTTTCCGTTTGCCATTGCCTTTAGAAGGCTTCCAGTTTTTCTCTCTTATAGCTTTTTAACCGGTCTACATACAATATCCATGCCAAGATGCCCAAGAGGGCACGAGTTACAATTATCATAGGTTATGATTGATTTTTAATACCTAAGCTACCTTTAATATAATTTTTTTTTATATTTTATTAGTGAGTTTGAAAATTCTGTCACTTTATAGTTAGTGACGGTGCGGTCGAAGGTTTTTTTCTTGTCAATGGTACCGCTTTGATTAAAGCTTGATTTAAAGTTGCAGAGTAGCGGAAGTCTATAACTTTGAATCAAGCTTGAATAGAATTTCGCCACTTTAATTACGTCGTCTGTGGCATTAAAGAGGTCGAAGGTCGAAAGTAGCACATGAGAGCTATAATGAGACTAATGCTCGAAAACAGTCGGTAAACATTATGTTAACATAATATTAAGTCATTATCATCATCTCATCCGTAAGACGTCCACTGCTGAACTTATACCTCCCCAATAATTTTCCAAAAGGACCGGTTGGAAGCGGCCTCCATCCAACGTCGTCATGCGACCTTTATCAGAGCTTTTGTCCATCATGTCGGTGGACGACGATGGACTACGCTGTGCTTGCCTGTCTCCACTTCAGTACCTTCCGACGCCATCGGTCATCTGTTTTGCGTGTTATGTGAGCTGCCCATTGCTACTTTAACTGACTAAAACCCTGGGCCACGTCGGTGACTTATGTTCTTCTACGGATCTCCACATTCCGATTCGATGACGTCAAGAAACCCGTAATGTTAGTGATTTAACGAAAAACAGTCTTTCTTAAGGGGTGGGTAGCTAAGTAAGTGGTCTTTTCTTCACTTATTTTCACAAATCAAGGCCGAAGTAGGATCTGTGTCAAAATTTAGCCAGGAAACGGAAGCAAATTCTTCCGAGAATCCTTAAATTTATGCTGTCGTCAGAAAACGAGGTCGCCAAATTGTTATTCAGTTTTGATCGTCGCATTAACGACATACGACAGCGGTGCTCAAAACGATTCGGTTCTGGCAACATGGGTATGGGGAAACATTACGATTTGAACAGCTTACGTAAAATTATGGAAACATTTCTTTTCATGTTGTTTTATACTACCAATGACGAAAGGGAGAAGTGGGCTTTATGTGCTCCACTCGTGTTCGTGATAGTTTCTTCCAGGGTATTCGCTATCACCATGTACGTAATGCTGCGCGCTACGATATCTTCAACTATAATAAAAATGTATAGACCGATCAATCCTTGAAGACATCGCAAAGCAGCGTGATTAAATGGTCATAGCGAATAAGACCCAAAAGTCGAAATGGCGGTAAAAAACCCACAATTTTAACTAGGCCGAGGGCTGGTTTGGCGATGTTGCTATAGAAAAGTCTCGCTTATGAAATAAACCTGTGACGCTAACAACGTTTTCGGGTTAATTGTCGAGTTTAACGCTAGAGTTGGTTTAAACCTTCAACCATAATAAGGCGACAGATCTCCAAGCAGAAGTTTTACCTTGACTGCAGTTTCCTCATCCAAAGATATTGGTTTGTGAGTCTCATTTGCCCAGTCATTTTACTTGCTACAGCGCCCTTCAAACATTAAAAGCGAAGCGACATTCAATTTTCAAAGGCAGAATATCTGGCTTCTCGGTAATACCAACATAGACGGAGTTCTCATTCTTTTTGGGGGTGATGAAGCCTGCACTGACGTCCCGCTTGGGGTGTTTTTGTTCATGCCCCCCTGCCAGCATTTTCTCACCCCAGTCTAACTTCTTCACATAGCGGAGTATAGCCTTGGGGCGCTGACACAACTGTTCCAGTGTAGTTTGGGGTTTTGGATGAATAACACTCGATGATGCTGATAATGCTTCATGCGTTTTGGAGTGGACCTCCAGTAATCTTGTTGTGTGTAGTTGTTAACAGTTTTCTAAAAAGGATAAGGAGGTCCTATGTTTATTGTATTTTTGTGTGTCATCATCATCTCAGCCATAAGACGTCCACTGCTGAACATATGCCTCCCCCACAAATTTCCAAAACGGCCGAATGGAAGCAGCCTGCACCCAACGTCGTCCTGCTACCTTTATCAGGTCGTCAGTCCACCTTGTCGGTGGATGACCTACGCTGCGCTTGCCGGTCCGTGGTCTCCACTCTAGAAACTTTCGGCCCCATCGGCCATCTGTTCTGCGTGTTATGTGGCCTGCTCACTGCCACTTCAACTGGCTTATCTTCTGGGCTATGTCGGTGACTTCAGTTCGTCTACGAATCTCCTCATTTCTGATTCCCCGAGCATATAGCCCTCTCCATAGCTCGTTGTGCGACTTTGAGCTTGCTTATTGATATTGCGTATGAGGATTTTTTGTGTATGTTTACCGATTTGTCCCCCATTTGTGGACCGATTTTCAAAATTCTGGCATGTTTTTATTAAGTGTTATCATTTGATGATATCATCATTGACGGTGAATGACAATCGGTCCCGTAATTGGCAAGGGTCACTAAAAAGAGTGGAAAACGGAACCGACTCCAACACCAACAAGTGTGAAATAACTTGTCTCTGTTTTTGTCTGTTTATTGGTAAAAATCTTTTTGTTTGTTCTAATTTCTGTCGTAGTGACTTTTCGGTTTGTGTCCGCTTTTTGGCTATAATCTTTTTGTTTGTTCTAATTTCTGTCGTAGTGAAATAACTTATCAGTTTTGGTTTGGTTTTAGGGAAAAAACCTTTTTTGTTTTAATTTCTTTCGTAGCCCTACAGTACAGCATCACATGCTCCACCGTTAACTCGTCCGCATCAGGACAAAAAATAACAATGGATTTATGAATGAACGTTACCTCTAAAGAGGGTTGCTGATCCCAACAGATTAAAAGGGGTTTTGTAACGAGATCATGTACATTTCAGCTTCCGTGATTACCACAACGTTACTGATTTTCAATATATACATTGACTCAGAACCTAGTCATCTTTTTCATCGTCATATGTTATTTCTCCGTCATGATTAGGTCATGCAAAAATTGAAATACTCCGTGTTATACTATGCCTTAGAAATGTATATAGATAGATATACGTGTGGTAAGCTTAAATATACATGACGCGTAAAGTGTCCTGATGTTAGTCAATGGTGACATCATTCTTTGTCTTTTCGCTGAGGTGCCGAGTGATAAGAGCAGAGCGTGATACAATATAATAATTCTTTATTGCACTTAACCAAACATTATAAACATACATTTCAAATTTATTTATTTTCTACCGACTTCCAAAAAGGAGGAGGTACTCAATTCGACTGTATTTTTTTTATGTTTGTTACCTCATAACTTACGATAGGGAGAACCGATTCTCAATTTTTTTTTGTTTGAAAGCTGGTGCTTTCCGTGTGGTCCCATTTAAATTTCATCTAATTCGGTCCCGTAGTTTTTGAGTTACACTCCAATTACTGAATAGAAGTGTCTGGAAAAATGGAAGTCTGTATTAAAATTTTCAAATTGTACTTGTTATAGGTGTATAAGTCCCATCACTTCGTCAACATGCACTAAAAAAAGTTATAATTTTTTTTACCAAAAAATGGAACCGAATTCAACAATAAAAAGTGTAATATCACTTGTTGAAGTCGGTAACATGATAATTCAAGAGACCTATTATCACAATATTGTGCACATGGTATCATTTCACACTGTTTTGTTGATCGGTTAAATTTTTGATAAATAAATTATTCACTATTTTTAGTGACTAATAAAAAAATGCTATATAAATTCAAATTCAAATCGTTTATTGCGAATATAGGTTACCTAATAAGTTGTTAGAAGTTTAAATGCTCGGCTATATTCAGCCTTTCGGCATGCAACAATAATAACAGTTGGTGAAGGTAGACATGCTTGCTACGATCGAAACACTTTTCAGGTATAGTATTGTATAAAAGCAGTTTAACCGAATTTGATGAAATTAAATGCGACCACCTCGGAAGTGTACTCTACCAAACAATTATAAAAATCGGATTTTTCTGTAAAAAGTTATGCGTGACCATATATAAAAAGAAAATAAAACTTGAGAGGTGTCAAGGGACACCCGGATGGAACGAAGTTCCTCATCAGAAAAAATAATGCTAAAAATACAAAACCATGGTAAATATTCCAATAATAGGTTCCGATAATCGCGCGTATATAGAGTTACTTCAATAAAACTCCTTTCTGCGTATGGGAAGTGTTCAAAAATATATATTTCTCAAAATTACATATTACATCCAGTGAGTGGCGCCACTTGCTACGATTACAACATCTGGCTTGCTTTCTATAAGAGAGAGAGAGAGAGACAGACAGAGAAACATGCGACGCCGCACTTGCTTTCTATAAGAGAGAGAGAGACAGACAGCTTACTATAGCAAAAAGTGTCGTGACAACTTTTCGTAAGAATTTTTTCCGTCGTTCCAATAGGTACGTATCGACTTAACCTCCTATCTTTTGGAAGTCGCTTGGAAAATATACAATATCTATTACTTATTAGTTTGTAGTAACATTGTAAACAATATAGTTATATGTGATAGTTATTTTTTTGTAGTGGAGTCTTACTTGACAATAAAATTTTCAACCGCTTCCGCTCGTGACCGAATCCATACGCTCATTCAATTGAGACGCAGTCTGCGTCTCCGGGCTCGGCTTCTAATTGGTATATCGGAGCCGTTAAAGGTTTAATTGTGGATCGACGAGCTGTACAGGCCCATTGGGCACTATTCAGTTTTATTAAGGAAATCAAGGTACAATAATATTACTTCGTTCGTAAGGAAATAGTCGCTATGAAACCAGTGTGCTTGCGTGTTAGCGGAGCAAACGTTATAATGTGACTAATGCCTTGCTGTGATGGTCGTCTAGACCGAAAATACTCGAATAACCGATATAGATCAAGGGGTTAGTGCTTTAAAAAAGTAATACTATAACAAGTACTTTTTGTAAAATTTTGTACCGACTTCTATTCTATTCAGTTATTGGAGTGTATCTCAAAAACTACTGGACCGAATTTGATGAAATGTATATGGAACCACACGGAAAGCACCAGCTCTCAAACAAAGAATGACAAGAATTTTGAGAATCGGTTCGCCCAGTCGAAACTTATAAATGGTTGCGACGTCAATACGAAAGTTTAAGTATTTCTAAAATACTTCTTTTGGTAGGATAGTGCTGTCAAAGATGTTCAATAGAGGTCGCTCCGTCCCCGTAAGACGGTTATATCAGATAGTTAAAATTCGATGCTCGGACCTCGAGCTTCGGTGGCCTGATAGTCATGGCGTCTGACACGGATAGTCAGAAGACGCGGGTTCGAATCCCGTCCGAGGATGTTAATTTTTCTCTCTATAAATTTCAATGTAAGAGTATTTATTTATATTGGTGATCATAATACTTAATTTCATTTAATATTTGTCCAAAAAGAGCCAAACGCGAAGCGTTGCTATCATTAGCGGAAACCTGTTGGGCGATAAATTCTAAAACCAACAATAATTATATACGTGAATCATGTCTCGCGTCCGCCGACGGAGTTGCGCGCTGATAAGGACTTGGTAGCTGATGGTAATAGATGACATCACGTGGCATTCTGTAGTATTATGAAGTGTTCATTAACAACGTTGGTAAATGCAACGCGGTCACATTAACTAGACGCTTCACCATGTGACGACATTTTGGCGCTCAAGTACGGTGTGCAAAATAAACCGGCCAAGTGGCCTTTATTAAGATCGAGTAAAAATTGATTAAAAATTTAGTTTGTTAAATGAATAAAAAATATTTATTTATTTTGAAAGGTAATATACAACTACATATTCTGTGAAACTGTAGCACTTTTAACACGAGATTTCTCCATTCATTGTGTATAACTTTCCCCATGTTATTCTGGTTTGAACACAGTTCAACAGTTAATATTCAACAATCAACAGTAACAAAAAACTTAACAAAACAAAAACTAAAACAGAAAACAAGCCAAATTTAGCAAGAAAATTAGCCAAATTATCGACGCGTGTATCGGTAACAAAGATGCTGACCGTACTGACACTTGCCGGGCGAGAAAAGGGAATGCGGGGGGAAGCGGGCGGCATTCCAGCGACGCGTCGAGTTAATGTGACCGCGTTGTAATATGGATTGCAATATCGGTTCTCTGTCGAAGAACCGGGAATCCCGGGAATATTAGTGTAAGGAACCAGCAATTTCCCGGTAATTACAGGCATTTGTACATTCTACTTGTATTTTAATAATTTACAGAGTAAAAACTAAGTAACTTGAAAATTAAAAGTTTTGAATAATTTTAATAAATGAATGTAGAATAACGTGTAAATGACTAGGAACATTGAAATAAGAATGGTATGAAACAAGATAATAACAATTTATTTTTCCCGAAATTTCCCGTAAGTCCCGGAAATTCGATTACGATTTCCCGGTTCTGGCGTAACTTGAAAACCCCGGGATTTCTAGTCCCGGGATTTCCCGGGTGCAAACCCTAGACGCACAAAAATTTTAAAGTTACATACTACACACGGAATGGCCGCTCTGCACCCCGCTCTGTATGTGTCCCGCACAGTCATCACTATTATCTCAAAGTATTTTGTATCCTCCCTTCGAATATCACTGGTTTTCGAAATATTCGCATTATTTTAGTTTGAAAATTCTCGTGAGTTTGACACATCATACTATAATATTATAAAGAGGAAAGAATTTGTATGTATATTTGTAACGAATTGGTTCAAAAAGTAGTGGACAGATTTCAAAAATTCTTTCACCACTGGAAAGCTACAATCACCCTGAGTAACATAGGCTATATAAGATTCATCATTCATCACCGCGCGGGGGAAACCGCGGAGAGCAGCTAGTATTTAATAATATCAAAACCGACTTACTCACGTAATTAGCCGACGGTCTCGACCTAAGTTTCGGGCATGTCCGATGCCCATCCTCAGGGAGTTAACGCAGCAAGATCTTGACCTGACCTTGACCTAGGTCGATAACATCGGCTAATTAAGTGAATAAAGTCGGTTTTGATATTAATAAATTATCGCAATATTTTAGAAATTAAGCCAAGCTGCTTGGAGCAGTCCATGCTGACTGCTTCAAGCTGCTCGTGTATCTGCTGGGCTATTATGTATCTCAGTTGCTAACAAATGTGGATTGAAATCTGAAAAAATGGCCGCTCTATGACACTTTTGTCAGCTTCAGTGATCAACTTACTAACGTTTTTGCTTACTGGAGTTGCCAAAACTGACATAGGGCCGCCATTTTTCAAGATTTCAATCAACATTTGTTAGCAACTGAGATACATAATAGTCCTGCTGGTCTCTTTATGTTGTACTGTCATATACTATAACGGTTTTAATCTATAGACATTATAACACTTTTTCTAAGGCCATGGCCTCTGCTCACATAAGGGCGTTTGCACATTGCGTGCTAACAAACTATTACGTGCTGTGACATCGATAACTTGATTGGAAACGTGCGTGCTTTACGTACTCGTATCACTGTTGGTAATTATACCCTTGTTGTGAACACGTCATTATTCATTTGGCATGCGACTCAATGGAGTTCATTCATGTTAAGAAAATGCGTAAGAAAATGTATGTTCCATTTTCTGAGATTGAAATTATAAGTAACTAGCAAACCCTGCGAACTCCGTTTCGCCACCAGATGGCTTCGTTTTATGTAACATTTCGTTTGGCGCCATCTACTTAAAATATTGGTTTGTAGTACATGCTATGTATCAGAGATGGCGCTGTATGTGAAAAAATATTTTCCCGCTTTTCTTTTTAAATTTTTCCTGAATTTTCTTTACTATAAACCTCACGGAGCCCGAGACCTTTCCAACGAATGCAAAACCGTGGAAATCGGTTCGTGCGTTCTGGAGTTATAGCGTCAGGAAGGAAAACCCGACTTATTTTTATATAGTAGAAGACTAGCGACTACCCGCGTCTTTGTTCGCGTAGTAGGTTCGGCCTTCGGCCTCGTAATAACCTTCTTTCCTCCCATCTTTCCAAGAAAAGATGGGAGGAAAGAAGGAATTGAAGATGGGAGGATCTAAAAATAAATAGCGAAGCTGTTCCAGCCGTTCTCGCGTGATGTGATGCCCTAGGGAAATAGAGATTAATTTATATACAGGGTGTTTGGTAGAGGGTCCGACAAACCAAATAAGCGTGTTCAGGAGCCCACTTGGAGAATACAAGTTGGGAAAAAAAATCCCCGAACCTTAATTTTTTTTTACCTCCAGTATTTCTAGTGGTTTTTTTTAAATCACTGAAAGTTGAACTATGAGGTAAAATTTATTTCATTTTTTCACTCTATGAGCTCTAAATCAGTTAGTTATCTCTGTTTTGTATCCAATTTTGCTTTGCGTGGCCTGAAGATGTATTAGAGACCCAATTCAACTAAAAACATCCGGTCTAAGACAGATTTTACAAATTTTATGGTGGTAAATGTGACAATTTCGGAGAAAATGGGGAAATTCACAAAACAAATTGGGGGGGTCGGGGATTTTTTTGCCCAACTTGTATTCTCCAAGTGGACACGCTCATTTGGTGTGTCGGACCCTCTACCAAACACCCTATATATAGTTATGGTATAGATACACACACCCAGACACAGGTCAACTAGAAATGTTGATACATACCTACTAATACCTATCTGACCTGCTCGGGGATCGAACCCTAGGCCAGCGGATTGCTACCATCTGCGTCAACCGGCCAGTCAGATTGTCGTTAGAGCATTCCATTGACGAAATCGATTCATATATCGTAAAACGTGATCTGACCATAATTACTTACAATCTACACGAGACGCTGCGACTCTGTTATAGCCTACATTAAGCTATTGGCCATCTGGTCAATGCAGGAAAAAACATACGTTAGTACTTCGTAACAATATTGTTATAAAAACTAACGTGTTTTTTACTCTCACACGTCTCGCTTAGCACTAAGCTGTTGGTGCTAAGCGAGACGTCATCGACGCGGGCGTCCCGAACACTCCTTGAAAAAGACCACCGAATGTGGTCGAAACTATAGTCGGACCTATCCGATAAATATTACGTGAGTAATCCCGGGTTTCTAATTAATAATACTTCGATACAATTTTACCGTTACCCTTTTGCATTATAATGTAAAAAAAAACTATAACCATAATGCTGTCGAACTTTTCATTAGATCCTCCGTCCCCTTACGACGGTTGCCATCAAATAGAGTTAAATAAAATTCGATGTTCGGGTGGTAATCCTCGGTGGCCTAGTGGTCATGACGCCTGACACGGATTGTCAGAAGATGCAGGTTTGAATCCCGTTACAGATGTGTAATTTTCTCTAAATTGTCTGCATAATGTGATAAGTAACTGTTTTTTTAACGAATATTTTTATTTAGATTATTAGATATGTTGTGGTAAATCATCAAAATTTTCCAAATTCTTTTACTTTCACATTTCACTACATTGTTAGTTAATTTTTTCAATGTTTTGCAAATTGTCACCACACATTTTATGTGTTTTATTAGAATTTCACAATTCACGAGCAGGTACTATACCTAATAAAATATGTACTTATCGAAAACCCAAGCGTTGTCTGAAGTTTGTTTGTTTTAAGTATTTTGAAATGACAGTGTTGTCTTTAACCGACTTCACACATAGAGGAGGTTCTTAATTCGGGGTTGTTGCGAAAACTCCGCCAATTATGTATTAATGTTTTATTTGGTAGGTCTTACTTCGGAGGAAGCGCTCGTAGCGGAGCTCGACTTGGCGATCTTAACCGATCAACAAGTTAAGCGACACTTGCTGCGGTCAGGAGTTGGATGGGTGTGTGCTAGTGGCATTGTTCAACTGAGCGCTTCCGTGCTTCGGAGGGCACGTTAAGCCGTCGGTCCCGGTTGTTTGTCTTAGGACAACAGTTGTTAGGCTATGTCGAAGGCCTTCGGGCGGCCTGAAAACTTCGACATGGGTTGACCACTAACCTATCCACCAATCCGCACTGGGCCCGCGTGGTGGATTATGGCCCAACTCCTCTCTCTGTGAGGAAGGCTCGAGTCCCAGCAGTGGGAACAAAATGGGCTGATTATGATGATGACTTCAGAGGTGGCCCCATACACATTTTATCGAAATATAGTTATAGGGTGTATTCTGCTACACAGATGAGGTTTTAGTTTGTGGTTCCATTACGAAAAAGTTTTGATGAGGACTAAAGAAAACACCATACTTACATAATAGATACCTACGTAACAAGTGGAAAAGTTCACTTTTAATTTAAATTAAATATAAATAAAAAAAACTGTCATTACATTTCATCACCCTGGCCGGTATTTGTGTTACATTTTATCACCCTTGACGGTCGCCGAACACGTCTAGTGTATCGAGCTGACTTGGCTTTTGACTAAGCTATCAGAAATTAACGCACACTTTGACAGAACTGTCATCATTACGATCTTGACGTAGGCGGAGATCTTATTATTTTGTCTATACTGTGCCCAAGTATTTTCACGTGCTTGGTGATGGATGATGATGATGATGATGATGAAAAGTATCCTATATGTTAAACCAGTGCCTCATCTACCTCCATACCAAATTTCATCAAAATTGCCCCAGGCGTTTGTGCGTTAATGAGTAACAAAGATCCACACACACATCCATACACCCTTACTCACAAACTTTCGCGTTTATAATATTAGTTGGATATGATATTCGAGCACGAATATAAAATTTAAATTAAATATGTCAATGTTCCCCATAATTATGTAGACAGGCGCAAAACACCCAAATCAATTCGCAAACTGCATGCCAACAACAATTTCGTCATTATCACCTCGAATAACCATTAGGCTATAAATCTGCTGGAACGAACACCTTTAATACGACTTTTTTAGAGCATTTATGGCCTCGCAGTGTCCTTGTCTTACTGACGCAAATATATGAACTAAATGTTAAAGTTTGGTCCACATGTGTTATTGTGATATCACGCTATATCACTTGATGGTCAGTAGTGATGCGGTCGAAGGTATCACACTAGATCCCGGAACGGAACTCACTGTTGGTTGTGCAGTGACAGATGTACGAACTTGAGGGTGGTAGCTAGTCAGGCGGACATCAGAAGTACCACCATGCTGTGGGTTTCGTCGCGATGTTACCACCGAACTACTCGTTCCGGCCTAGCATGCCATCCATACACTGTTCAACATTTCTTACCACGAAACAAAAAGTTTGGCAGTCTCTGTCGTGTAAGTAAATTGTGGAATGCTCCGCCGGCGTACGTATTCCCTTGCAACTATGAATCTGGTTATTTCAAGCGGAGCGTGACAAAGCATATGTCAGGTCATCATAGGGGTGGCGATTAACGCAGCTTACGGCTGCACTAATGGTCATCGCTTCTTTATTTCATCTACGCTTTTCATCAGGTGACAGGGAGTCACTTTGATGAACCAATATAAAATAAAATAAAACCATTACCGAAAGCTCATACCCGAGGTGGAGATCGATACCGTGGCTGTCTAACGGCATCTAATCTAATTATTATTAATAATAATGTAATCTAATTGTTAATAATAATCTAATCTAAATATTAATAAATCTAATCTAACCAACGGCTGACCCCTGTTATCCCTGCCCTGGGCTACCAGCACATCCAAGTAATGCTTGTTGAGCAATCAATCTACAAATTGGATGACATACTGCTATGATTTTATTATTTGACAATTTTATTAATTTAAATTAATTATACGATTTGACTAATTATGTTTTGACGGTATTTTTAATTTTAATTTTGTATTTCTGTATTGTTTATTATATAATTCTATTGAATAGAATTGAATTTACTTTTTTGTGTTATTATTATTTCGAATTTTATAAGTCTATAATTAATTGTACTGATTATGATACTTAGTATTTTATGTTATTACAACTACCTAGTAAGGTATGATTATTTTTTGTTGACATGTAACTTATTTGTTATTAATAAAATACTATGACTATGACTACAATGCTATGTTTACGTTGAAATTTAACAGTATTCTCTCTCTCTTTCCAGTAATGCCCCCGTACAAAGGAGCATGAGCGCAAACGCATGATGTGCGAAATCGGATGAGGCGCGCTTGCGCCGCAAACATAAAAGCAACATGTCGTTCTTTAATAATTTGAAAAAGGTAAGTGACTCTCCTTCCGGGCATAACAACTTCCGGGCTTATAGACAATTGACTTTCGTATGTTGGTGGTCAAATGCGTCGTCCACATTAAGGCTGAGCGCAGACTTGAGTCACGATAGTTTTAAGACAGACTATTGCTTTACAAAATTATGAAGACGCGCACACATCAAACAAAACGTCTCATAGACAAAATTGTCTCATAGTCAAAACAGTTTCGTTTTAGATGTGCGACGTGTGATAGGCAAAACAATTTGGTTTTAGTTATAAGACAGACTTGTGTATGTGAGGAAAGTCTGTCTTAAAACTGTCGTGACTCCAATGTGCGCTCAGCCTAAGTTAAACCGATTTTCTTTAGCGAATACTAGATGCGCCCCGCGGTTTCACGCACACTTGCGCCACAGACATAAAAGCAACATGTCGTTCTTTAATAATTTGAAAACGGTAAGTGACTCTCCTTCCGGGCATAACCACTTCCGGGCTTATAGACAATTGACTTTCGTATGTTGGTGGTCAAATGCGTCGTCCACATTAAGGCTGAGCGCAGACTTGAGTCACGATAGTTTAAAGACAGACTATTGCTTTACAAAAGTTATGAGGACGCGCACACTTCAAACAAAACGTCTCATAGACAAAACAGTTTCGTTTTAGATGTGCGACATGTCATAGGCAAAACAATTTGGTTTTAGTTTTAAGACAGACTTGTCTATGTGAGGAAAGTCTGTCTTAAAACTGTCGTGACTCCAATGTGCGCCACTTGCGCCACAGACATAAAAGCAACATGTCGTTCTTTTAATCATTTGAAAAAGGTAAGTCACGGTACCTCGGGCATAACAACTTCCGGGCTTATAGCCAGTTGACTTTCGTATGTCGGTGGTCAAATGCGTCGGCCGCATTCGGTTAAGTTGAATAGAGTTCGTTTAGCGAATACTAGCCCCGCGGTTTCACTCGCGCGGTGATTGGATGGCCCTATAATGTATCTCGTTGCCAAATTGCATCACGATCCGTTCAGCCGTTTAGACAAGATTAAGGTTACAAAGAAACAAACCTACTTTCGCATTTATAATGTAAGGATGTACATTCCTAGCGAGGCCGTATATCCGAAATACATCCGTGAAGAGCAGATATGTCTGTTCACGGATGTTGGGCGTTTGTATGTGTGTTTGTCCGTGCCTCTTTTGATTGATTGGTGGGTTGAATGTTAGTGCGGAGATATTAGTGTCAAAGTTTATTTATAGCACCTGGATGACAGAGCGTTGCTCGTAAGTATAGAATTGGTTTTCTTGTTCTAACCTCAAACCAAACACACATTGGCTTAGCGTTGCTTAACAACGCCATCTATTGTCAAGTAGCTTTAGTGTTGTGGCAGTTTTTCATTGTCTGAAAACACCAACGCCAACGAAATCGCGGGGATGTATTAGATTATACCCATAATAAATTAGATTTATTACTTTTACTATTATATTTTTTCTCTTGTGAGATTACGTTAAGGATGCAGTGTCAAACCAAGTTAAGACATCATAGAAGACTTATGCAGCCATAAAGATTCTATCGCAAATTCACCACACACAAAACTCAACATAGTGAATTGGTCGTCATTTCGAGCAACTACTTAATTTAATTAAAGGATGTTAATATCGACTACTTTACCCGCGCCACAAAACTGCAAGGATTTTTGAGGTCCAAAGTGTCGGCGCAACAATCGTTGCAAGCGCGCGTTTTTCTTTTGTTTATTTTTTAAAGTCATCCCAATGTTTAGCCATAGAGTGTAATTCTTTAGCGTAATATATTTTCTTTCTATGGCAACACTACACACGGACATGTTCTATCTCTGAACTTTAAAAAAATATATAATCAATGTTTATATTTTCATCTGTGTTTGGCGGTGAAGTTATAATAATAATAAATAAAAAAATAATAATGAATATGAATGTGTAAGGAATACTGTAAATATGTGATTTAAGTTTGTGACATCCAAATTTACACGAAAAAAAATTGTCACGAATCGACAACACTCGGTAAGCTAATTCTCATTATTATGATTGGTTATAATTTGCTTTATTTTGAATAGATTATACTTTTACATTGTAAAATATCACTGAAATAATGTTGTCAAGTAATTACACCCACTCAGAATATTATAAATACGCCATATAATGTCAGGATCGATAAAAAATCGAAGTCACGTGACAGTTAAATTAGCTTGTACTAAAAATTCGTAATTTGTAATTATTTTTTTTAAATATTTCTGATTTATAATTATTCTTTGAAACCTAGTTCGGTTTGTAGAATTTCTAATAAGAATTCCAATAAAATAAAAAAACCAACAAGAAAATTTATATATTAAAAAAAAAATTTAGAAATCACCACGTCTAAGTCTAGAAAATGGGGCCCCCAAGTTGAAAAAAAATATCATTATTGGCCGAAATTTCAAAGTAGCTCTTATTTTTTATGCAATTATTAATAACCTAAGCATATGTTACTAGGTAAAAATAATACTTCTGTTCTAGACATTCAAAATATTTATAAATATCAAATCAAAATCCTGTCTTGGTAAGCATTATTTATTGATAAAACTTAATTTTTGTGGTTAGATTGCAAGTTTTTTTATTGTTATTATTTCTTCTACGAATTCAAATATTTGAATGTAATTAGTTAGATATGTGTTTTTACTATTTAATTACCGCAAAAAACCTATAGGTATTAATGTAAAATTTTTAAATTACAATTTTTTTCCACATCAACTCAGATTTTTTTCGGCTACGCCAAGTTTGTCCTCGTGTAACATAACATTTTACTAATACATTTGACATGACTGTTTATGTATCAGATTTCTTGGTTATTCAACTATCTCTGACAAAAATTTCGTCTCTTAACTCGCTATAGGTATGGCACAAGAGCCATTTATTACCAACTTTTATTCATTATATATATTAAATATTAATAATAGAACATTATTACTTTTAAACAAAAGCTGTACACTCATAAGAGTAAGTAATGTTGGGATTCTAATTATAGCACTTATGTAGCCGGAATTAAGATAAAATATGCTTTAAATTCGTCAATTCGTCCTCGCGAATAAAACTTCCCTTGAAAACGGTCGACTTGATTTTTCATGAGTAATAAATGTTTTACCGATACACGATTAAAGACATTTTTAAAGAAACAGAAAAAAATCGTAAACTTCGAAAAAAAATCCTTGAAGTACTTCTCGTCGTTAGCATGAATCAATTTATTCAGTTTTTATGCAACCTATTGTACAAAAAAAATGTGTTTTACCAAAAACATTTAAATGCTTTAGTGAACTCAGTGGACCGAGCACGAAAATCCGTTTAAGTGTGACGTAATTGCATCGTTATCGTATTTAGTACAAACTGTTATTTATCTAGGACAATAGTGACACAGATAACTCATAGTTTGTCCTGAATACGTAAACAATACGATAACGTTACAGATTTTCGTGTTCAGCCCACAGTTGTTTGTAAATGCATATTATATTATATTGAAAATATTTGAAAGCGTGCTCTCTAAGTATTTAATACAACCATAAGCAAACTAAGTAATATAAGTAGAACGTGTTCCCAACTAGCGTTGATTCACGCAGGCGCAACACGCGTGTAGGGATGTCTACATCGCAATCTACGAACAAATCTTCGGTCTGCTTCGGTGCTCTGCCTGCACTCGCGTAATTATCGCCCGCAAGCGTCCTCCGCCCCCGCCGCATTACCTCTTCCCACTTTTGTCGCCTATTTATTGCGAAAACTTTCTTACTCGGAGCTGCGCGCAGTACTTTACCATAGGTCTCTACTATTTCGCCTTAAGTGTGGTTTTAAAGTGACGCTTTCACCAGCGCGGTTGGTAAGCGTCGCGAGCCACGAGCTTTGCGTCTCTAGGATCGTTACGTACCAACACGCGCGGATGGCGCACGCTGTCGGCAGTGATTCGGCCGCGCTTACCACCCGCGCGGACCGTAAGCGTCACTGTAAAACCAGCCTGACAGCAATAAATGGTTTCTAATGATTAAACCCATATGTATATAATTTCAGGTGCTGCACCTGGGCAGCGGCAATGATGCCAAAAAGAAGAAGGTGTTTAACAACATCCGGGACAACTCGGACCCCGCCGAGATATGGGACATGGTGGGCGAGCTCGGCGACGGCGCCTTTGGCAAGGTAACTCCACCACGAAAGAACTATTTTACTGTTTCGAATTGATTGTGTTTTGCCACTACCTCACCAGATCATTATCAATCAAATCATCCACTGTAGAATATAAGCATCCCAATATATTTCCAAAATTACTAGAACTACCAAGACTAGAGCTATGTCTTATGGTTGGTTTAATATCGGGGCACTGCAATTTAAATTACCACCTGCATAAGATTGGAGATACACACAGCCTCCTGTGCAGAGCCTACCCTATATATAGCTATACCCTCAGTCTACCCACAGTTGTATCGACGCGGTCAGAACGCCTCCTGTTTGGGTATATCTATGTAACGTAATACAACACAACTAACGCAAAACTGACCGCGTGACCGCTCTCTGTCTGACAGCACCCTAAAATCAATTTATAACTGGTGGAGTAAAACAAACACACAAAAAAAACATAGTCGAATTGAAGCTCCTCCATATTGAAGTCTGCTAAAAAGGCATGATGATACTAAATGTCTTTTTATGTTGTTCGGAAACGTTCCAACACGAGGCTCACCTGATGAGTAGACCTCTGCCTAGAACAGATGCATTTCCTCACAAGTGACGAACTGCACTGCGCCCGCAACACTGAGACATTAAGTTGTCAATTCTCATGTGCCTGCAATTTCGTCGGCAACCATACCTTCAAACCAAAACACAGTATTGCGAATATTACTGCGATACAAATAATAAGTTGGTATGGTGACAGTGGTGTTGGACAAACTCATTCGAAAGAGTTCTGCTCTTAATAAAATCTATACTAATATTCCATCAAAGGTCATTGGTCATCATGCGGCCAGACACAATAGAAATTTCATTGTTATAATATAACGACTCTTGAAGGGATATAAAGAGGAAAGATTTGTATGTATGTTTGTAACAAAACGACCATTCACTAACCCTGCCTATTCTCTGCTTATTGGTGTGTAATAATTTTACCCACATATAAAGGACAAGGAGTAAAGATTTGTATGTAAGTATGTTTGTAACGAATTGGCTCAAAAAGTACCGGACCGATTTAAAAAATTCTTTCACCATTGGAAAGCTACATTCACCCTGAGTAACATAGGCTATATAAGATTCATCATCATCATCCATCACCGCGCGGGTGAAACCGCTGAGAGCAGCTAGTGTGTAATATAGGATGTGAACAAAGACCGTTTGTCGGTTTGCAGGTGTACAAAGCGCAGCACAAGTGCACAGGGCAGCTGGCGGCCGCGAAGATGTGCGTCCTCGACAACGAGGACGACCTCGCCGACTTCACGGTCGAGATCGACATCCTGTCCGAGTGTCGGCATCCCAATGTCGTGGAGCTCCACGAAGCGTACTTCATCGAGAACAAGCTTTGGGTGAGTTGACTGGACGTGGACACCCTTCACTAACAAGATCGTACGCCGCTCATACTTTTGTACGTTTGCTTTCTCATGCGTACCGCTAAAGAATTCAACTCCTTGCCCGAGTCTGTGTTTCCCGAGAGGTATGACTTGGGAGTGTTCAAATCGAGATTGAATGTGTGTCGCCTAGATCTGTGACCCCATCGTCACTTTTTTTTATTACTTTTTATTTCTACCCACAGACTCCAGGGTCCGTGCCATTTTTTACATTTACTTAACTTAACTTACTTAATTAACCAACTATTTAAATATACATCTTTGCCTACAATGAGGGAACATATACTAAACCTAACATTATATAAGAAGTAAAATAAAAAATAAACAGAAAACAAAACCAAAATTAGGTATCCATTGGAATTCCGAGCAGACCAGTCTCCGCAAGCAGCACCCGTTCACGTGTTGACGCATGTGCCAGCTATCTCCTTCCTCAACCATATTTGAGGGAAGGTGGCGACCCGACAAACGACGCCGCCACTTGCCAACACCTCTTCGTGAGCATGACTCGTCGGAATGGCCAATGATTACCCATTACATTAACTACAGATATTACGGTTTTTTTTATTTGTTTGACGTCATTAAGACTTAGAAGACTGCTTACCCACATCCCATTTCAGCAGAGCCTCCATCACCACGTTATTATATCTCGGATGGCCATTTTCAGATTATATTCACGTATGGTCTCTGGTCTTACAACCATCGCTTTCCTAACGAATCTTCCAATGGCATCATTATCGTCGTCTGCGTAGTAGATAAAGGTCCCAGTGTGTCGCGAAACTGCAACGACTGCTTGGGGAACGCTATCGTGCAGCTTCAGCCCATCGTCACTTAACATGTAATAATATATTCCATATCGCACATTTTCCCATTAACCCTTTATAAGGCCGAGAAAACCGGAAGTGGTAGGAAGACGAAATTTAGGTATGATAACAAAGATATTTTTATATGATTTATAAGATTTTTTAACTCGGAAAATTGCTGGAAACTGTGGAAAATTGGTGGCAATATATCTGCCACTGCCCATACCAAACTGGTGATATTGCTGTATATTCCAGTAATTTTCAATACATTTCATGTTTATTATAGCTTTTTAATGTATTTACTAATTTTGAGACATCCGATAAAACAGTTCATATTACCCAACACAAATATATATATATATATTTGTTAAATTAAATTATAAAATAAAAATATTAAAAAAAGAAACTTTTTTTTCAGTAAGCCTAGAAAATGATTATAAATCTTACAAATCTTACCATCTTAAACAAAATCTAACAAGACCCAACTGGATTATAATATTCATCTGAAAACGCCTCTTCGCGCAATAACGGCTGACACAAGCGTGACATCTTCCAACTATCTGTCAATGTCGACATATCTTTTGCGTAAAATATATCAATATAGCCATCAGTGAAAATAAACAGTATCGCACACAAAATATGACATGAATAAAAAAATATTTATATGGTGGCATGTATTGCCATTACCCTTAAAAAGGGTTAAAACCTCTGTATTTTATATCAAAAACTGATTCATAATTGACCAACGATACGTGAAATTCAAAAAAGAAGAAAATAAGACATGAATAAGTGAAGGGAGAAAATAGCTGTGAAAGAGCAGATTTAGGATCGGATTGGGACCCAATATATTGTCAAATTATTGTCCTTGAAGGAAAGAGAAGTAGAAGAAGAACACCGACCCGATGGACCGATACTGTAAAAAAGGCGTGTAAATCCACCATTCACGCATCCATCCAACTTTCTCAAAACAGAGAAGCCTGGAAGATCTTATTCCTAAAAGTGGAAATTTGTATCTGGCTATAAGTACATATTAAAGGATTATGTTTATACCTAGCTGTAAGTTTCCCTAAAAATAACAATAAAAAAAAGACTTGTGATGACCACTGATATGTTAGCAATGTGGGTAGGTGGCGTAGGGTAGCAATGTAAAGATAATATACGAGTTAGTCACTGCCAACGTCTCGTGTTTGATTGAGCTCCGAAACCTACATGTAATAGTACCTAGATACATAGCAACCACAACCCTCAGCCATGAGGCGACGACGCAGAAGATATTGTCCACAAAATAGAATTCGGATTTGGATTTGAGACGAGAAAATTGCCCAAAATAACAGCAAATCTTCTATTAAAAATTAATAGAGGACAGCCCGAAGCAGCTGTTCTAAATTTTGGCCTTCGTGTTGAAACTGTGAGATATTGAGCAATACAGCTATATTGTAGGCTACGAGGTGTGGAATCAGTGCCTCTATAACAGGAGGGATCCGGTGTCGCCCGATTTGAAAGTTGGATTTCTTACCTGTGGAAAAGTCCTTTCGAGACATAAACTGCGTGAAGTGCTAATCCTCAGGTCACATATTTGACTACTATAGGTATATAGGTGCGTTCGTTTAGCTTTACGGGCATTGGTGGCGTTGTCATTGATGGCTCTTTTGTTAAAGCGTTCGTAAAGCTCAAAACCGTTATTTTTGCAACTTTTGTCACTTTTTCCCACACCCTATTTGAACGCTCAACTGAGCACGAGACCTCAAATCGCATGATTATGCTGTCAAATACATAGCTGTCAAAAAACGATCACAAACAACCATGCTCCGGACGTGGGTCAAAATTTGCAAAAATACCTCTTTTTTAGCTTTCCGAACGCTGAACAAAAAGAGACATGAAATACATTTTCACCCACAGATTCCCAATGCGAACGGCCCGTGTGAGCGTTTTTAGCTCATTATTATTTTCATTTACTTAGTACAGGCTTTAGGCGTAGTCACTATTCTTGATAATATCTCTCTCTCTTACAGTTAGGTTGATGCTGTGTATAAGTCATGGAAAGTACCTATTACATTACAAACACCAACTGAAATAGCGGTAAAATGCTTGTTAATACGGCTTACAAAAAAAGTCTATATTCCATTATGACGTCTTTAACGTCCAGTTTAGTAATTTTTTTTTTGCTTTTACGTCCCCATACTGTTTCTTTTTATTATGTTACAACATTTTATCCTTTTGCTTTTACAGTATGTATGAGGCACTAGCGTTTTTTTTTAAAAAAAATCTCGTTTTTTTTAAATAACTTATATTACTCATGGTGGCATAATTCAAATAAATATTACATTATTTGAATTATGCCATCATGAGTAATATATATAATAAACATTGCAATTTTTAGAGAGAAAAATTAACATCCTCGGACGGGATTCGAACCTGCGTCTTCCGACAATCCGTGTCAGACGCCATGACCAACTAGGCCACCGAGGACTGAGGTCCGAGCCTTAAAAAAATTCCATTGTTTTTAATCGCTAAGCAAGCATTAGTGCTTTAAAAAAGTAATACTATAAATATTATGAATTTCTTGGTACTGGTTGGTAGAGTTCAGTTATTAGTTTATTGTAGGATCCGTTTTCCTACTCGATTACACGCAGGGCGGCCGGCGCGTAATCGAGGAAGTCAGGGCGGCGATCGTCATTAGTTATTACACTTAGTCTGTCGCAATATCTACATCCAGTTAGTAATAATATTCTTTCGCATGTTCCAGATGCTGTTAGAATACTGCGACGGCGGCGCCCTCGACTCGGTGATGGCTGAGCTGGAGAAGGGGCTGAGCGAGAGGCAGATTGCGTACGTGTGTCGCGAGATGTGTCGCGGTCTGCAGTTCCTGCACTCGCGCCACGTCATACACCGCGATCTGAAGGCTGGCAACGTGCTCGCCACTATGCAAGGCGGAGTCAAGCTCGGTGAGTATTATTATAGCTGCGCCCTGTTGATGGATGATGATGATGATGATGATATGATGAAAAGTATCCTATGTCCATTCCCGCAGTATAATCTATCTCGTTGCTAAATTTCATTACAATCCTTCAGCAGTTTAGGTGTGATATGCCTTATCAAACTATACTTACAAACAGAAAAAGTGACAAGAGTTATAAACTTTTTTCTAATATCAGCATGGATAGTAGTAAGAAGAGTTATTTCTGAGCTTGATGGTAACCACTATATCCTTGGATACCGCGCACCTGAAAACAAAGTCCTCAAAACTTAAAGTTCTTAAAGCAAACCCCACTTGTTGGTCTGCCAGTATTTTTAGTCGTCTTTCCGCCTCGATTTGCAGGAGTTTCATATTTCTGATTTTAATGTGGCGATCAACGCCATCTAGTTTCATTTTAGTTAATAAAAACCTATGTAATCAATTTTATTTATATCTGTTTTTTTTTTTTTTAATATTTGAATTAGCACACTACTTACTTAAGTTTTTATATTAAATATTGTCATCCATATGAAATTGTCAAAGTAATTTGGGGAAGACACTGCCTTCTGCAACACAGTAATATACTAAAGCAGTAGGCAGGGTTCCAACTAATACGAACGACCGAAAGACCTGTAAAGAAGAATAGTTGGACATCCAGACATCTGGATATATGAGAATATTTTTATGTGACTAACTGAAATGTGCCCTTCAAACTTAACTGTTATATATGAAACAATAAGGACTGTTATAGTGTAAATACATACAAAGATAACTCTCATACTACTTACTAGAGTGGGACAGATTAATTTGTCATACATATTCCAACACCTGATGGTAAGTTTATAGTATTAGGACTTTTGCAGAGTGTGTGCCTGAGAAAGTACCACACCTTTCCCAGCTATTCAATCGTGAAGCAGTAGTGTGCAAACATCACTGTGTTCCGTTTAAGGACAATGTTCCCAGCGACATTACAGGGCAAGAGATTTAACATCTTATACCTAAGTGACGAGCGCAGTGAATAGCCATGCCGGATTTTGAACGGTCCTGAACTGTTATGGGCATGTCAGACCCATAAGGTCTGACGAGCGATTTGATCAGCTTGTCACAGATTGTCATAAAAAATAAGACGACTGAAGGTATAATAATACAAAAATTCCGTCACAACACAGATATATACGTACAAAAGATAAACTATCAAGATTTGTATTGAACCCAAGCGTGCCGACTTTATGAATTGAATTACGTTACTTTACGCAAAGTATAATTCTTATTTTGGGGCTCGAAATTTTGGTTATTGCAGTTAATTATCACGCAACGAGGTTTTTTAGTTTTCGCGGCCGTCCGCCTGCAACAGCAGACGCGCGCGAACTAGTTTTAGCGGCGTCCAACCTTGACGCTTGGTCGGGGTTCGGACACGGGAAGTACACGCAATTGCGTTATATAAATTATATTGTACATATATCTGTGGCACACAATCACAATGAATACTTATCCACATATAATGCAACAGTTTGAAAAGTATGACCTTCTGAACTCAATCCACTAACCGCACATCTCCTTTGGCAGCTGATTTCGGCGTGTCAGCGAAGAACAAGTCAACCCTGCAGAAGCACGACACGTTTATTGGGACCCCGTACTGGATGGCACCGGAGGTGGTGCTCTGCGAGACTTTCCGAGATAACCCTTACGATTTCAAGGTGAGAACCGTGACCGTGTGGGAAGTTGATGAGGTGTGCAAGGAAAAAGGAATCTGTAAGCTTTGGCGTTAAGTTTTACAAATATTCTAGAATTAACTTTTTTCTCTGTGGCAACATTATTCGGAACAAGTATTTTATGTAGGAGATTTTCTACAATATAATATTGTATTTGTTGCCATTTAAGGCCAATTCTGCTATTTTATTTAACAATTATTGTTACTTGTAGCTTACTGTAGCTTTATGAAACGGGGCCATGATATAAATAATCCAGTAATAGTTATAATAATGTCATAATTAGATAACATTTCATTATTATTGTTAATGATATCGTATCCTTAATATATTATCAATGTCATAAGTCTGTGATACTAATAATTTAAACGAGTGTCGAATTCCAGTAACGACTTAGGCAACTTATTATGAATGGTTGGACCCATACATTATATTCCTTTTTTTATATAGGTAATGCGGTTCCATAACCTGGCATATTTTATCTTATTTTTATGGTGAATACTCAAAAGGAACTGAAACATCTTTGAGTTATTTCTTAATAAAAGCAATATGAGAAGAAATATTTAGTGACACTTCCGCTGAAAACAATGCTTATATAGATACGCGGTGTGCACCACCCTCCCTCCCGCACAAACTGCAAACAGGAAGTATACAGAATAAATAACACACAAACAACAACCCAATCAACCAAACCCGATCCCACATGTGTTTGTTTTGTATCAGATCCGTGAAATCTGACCCTTACCCGGCGCTCCCAACCTAGTTCCGAGTTAATTACACGCCAAATACATCTCGGGTTGGCTCGTATAATATTCGAATAGAAATTCACGCGCTTTTCTTTGATCAAGGAGTGATATTTTCGCGAGAGATCGTCGTACTTATTACGCAGTATCTCGTCGGCTGGGAATATCTTTGTTAGGTGTAATATCTCGCTAACAAAGTGTCTGACCTTTTTCTGACCCTTCGCCTCCACACGAGGCATCCTCGGGACGATGTTGACTCGTCAAGCGCTACACCGACAGGCCACCAGGACAGTTATTTCTTATAAACGCAGTTTCGTTTGTTTCCCTAGAGAGGAATATATCTTTATAGATAGTTCGGACACGGGTCCGGGGTAAGTTCCAGTCCGTGGGATAAGACTGATGCTGCTAATTACCTGCCACTATTGCATTTGTGGCACCAATAAATACCACAACATTACAATACATTTTATTTTACATTCCAATATTCAGTAATTAATTAATTCTCCATCCTGGGTGCTTGAATGTGGTGTAGGAGTTAATTAAACTCTATTGGAAGGACTTCGGTACTACTGTTTGCAGCTGTTGGGCGAATATCGGGTCTGGGACGTGCTTCCTTAGTACGCGTTCTTCCAAGGTAAGATCTTCCACTGGATTGTTGTCAATCAGGTTATTCAGTATTGGCCGATCCAGCAGCGATGGGTACCCCTGGAAGGTATTCTTCTTGATTGTAAGATGTGGGTCCCATTAATGTGAATGGTACCCCGACGGAAGCTGGTATTTTCGCAGCGATTGGCGTATACGTCGTGCCTGTGGTAATTTCCGTTGTGATGGGCTGCACGGTGTTAAAGTTGTTTGCTGGTCTGGACTCCTGAAGTGTTCAATAAGGCAGGGTCTATCAGCCTGGTACTGCCCTGCGCTGTTCCAGTCGTGACAGGTTGAACCGAAGTCGATGAGGATGTGGTTGGGACCAGAGCTTGTTCTGATCCCACTTCTGATGACTGAGAAGAGCCCTCCATGATGTTATTTAAAAAGTGTGACGTCAGCACTGCTGCCGTCACTTATATTCTGTTCCAAATAAAACTCCACAAATCACTGATAGGTTTCGTATATTCGACCGGTAGCGTAACGACGTCCTAGAGAGGTCCGTACTGTGCGGCGGCTCGAACAAGAATGCCTTCCCGTCGCCAGTGCTACCGCTTTTATAGGTTACGGCGTACTTGCACGTGGTCGTTTTAAACGTTAAGATTCCAATACAACGTGATGGCATGCGATTTATAATTAATTGTACATCGTATTAAACTTAAATCATTTTGAGAATAATTAAATTATTCATTTTAATTGGAATAATTTGCTGTAAACAATTTCAAAAGTATGAATCTATGTTTTACAAATCAATTCAAATAATCAACTTAACAAATCTAATTGTTATAGACTAATTATTATTGGCTAATTATTGTATCGGCGCCGATATATACAATACAAGACTCTATAGTTAAAAATACACGCACACTTTTTTTCTTTAAGAACCACGCTGATGGCCTTATGTTAGTTTAAGAGCTACTTATATGTATGTCTTTATGAAGTTATTATGGTAAAGGACAGGAGGTTTCAGTGGCGTTTGATATTCGTTGGTCAGTGGTTTAGAAATCTTAACTTCTTATCATGTGTCTATTGAAAAGAGTTGGCTAAGCAACCACAACAAAATGAAGTCCCAAGTTAATTATTGAATTACCTTTATTTACCTTAACATATAAATTATGGTCCAAAAAGAAAAATTCACATTATTAAAGGGCTTGCAACATAGCCGCAATATCGGAAACTCGAATAAATTAGTTTTATCTAGTTTTTTTTATGAGTGGCATGTGCATGTGCGGGTTCGCCACAATTCTGCCAGTGTCCAGTAGATAGAGCCGACAACAAACGAGAGAGAATGATTTCAATAACAGTCCTCAGTAACTTAAATTTTGCATTCAGGTTAATTCAATCTGAAAATAGGACAACACAAAACATATCGGAGGATGGCACAAATTATATACTTAGGAACTACTATGTTTAACATGGGTTACTATATTAAAATTTAAACAACATTCACAGTCCGATAGGTTAAGCTTAAAGTTGTTAGAGCTTTATTTGGTTAGCACTAATAAACTTACTAATTAAATAGATATATGGAGAGAAGACATATAACAAAATACAACTAAAGTTAGTAGAGCGAGGAATATCAGGAGGTATATCATACAAAGAACAGCAGTGCAAGAACCGTAATAGTCGTTAAATTTGTCGAGTCGCTAAGATCGATAAACATCGTATCGCCCCTAGCAAGTTTGGAAGTCATATCGACGACTTATACGATCGTCAAATTGTCGATCCATTATTACGTATTGCTTGCATTCCACAATGCGTCCTATCATTTGATGATTTCTTCGAGCATTTCGCTCTTCTACGTAAGTCTATTTTTTATTGCCTGCTGCTGCTGGCTATACAAGCTGCGCCCCGCGGTTACACCCGCATGGTGATGGATGATGACAATGTTGATGAAAATTATCCTATGTGTTAATTCAGTGCCCCATCTACCTCCATGCCAAATTTCATCAAAATTAGGCCATGCGTTTGAGCGTAAGAGAATAACAAACATCCATTCATCCATAAATACAAACTTTCGCGTTTATAATTATGGTAAGATCAAACGCAACTAAACAATATCCCCATTCCCGTCGCCTGTCGATAAGCTATATCGAGGTCATTTTCAAAGCTGACAAAACAATCGTTAAAATCGATTAAATAGACGATCTCAAACGTAATTTAACAGTCCCATGGTGTGGTTATCGTTATGATCGTAAAAGCTTATCGAATTTGTCTACCGAACGCTTAATTTTGTTACTTACTTGCAATAATCGACACAAGATCGATATAACCAGTTTTTTTCGAAGTATGCCGAATTCAAGACTTAAATTTATCGATCGGTAAGTTCGGTACTTGCACTGCTGCTTAGCTTTCGACAGGTAAAAACACATGTTGTGTAGTGCCTTCATCCAGACCACACTCACACAGCAAATGATCATGAACTCTAATTTTTGCTAATGCTGCTTAGCTTTGGACAGGTAAAAACACGTGTTGTGTAGTGCCTTCATCCAGACCACACTCACACAGCAAATGATCATGAACTCTAATTTTTGCTAATGCTGCTTAGCTTTGGACAGGTAAAAACACGTGTTGTGTAGTGCCTTCATCCAGACCACACTCACACAGCAAATGATCATGAACTCTAATTTTTGCTAATGCTGCTTAGCTTTGGACAGGTAAAAACACGTGTTGTGTAGTGCCTTCATCCAGACCACACTCACACAGCAAATGATCATGAACTCTAATTTTTGCTAATGCTGCTTAGCTTTGGACAGGTAAAAACACGTGTTGTGTAGTGCCTTCATCCAGACCACACTCACACAGCAAATGATCATGAACTCTAATTTTTGCTAATGCTGCTTAGCTTTGGACAGGTAAAAACACGTGTTGTGTAGTGCCTTCATCCAGACCACACTCACACAGCAAATGATCATGAACTCTAATTTTTGCTAATGCTGCTTAGCTTTGGACAGGTAAAAACACGTGTTGTGTAGTGCCTTCATCCAGACCACACTCACACAGCAAATGATCATGAACTCTAATTTTTGCTAATGCTGCTTAGCTTTGGACAGGTAAAAACACATGTTGTGTAGTGCCTTCATCCAGACCACACTCACACAGCAAATGATCATGAACTCTAATTTTTGCTAATGCTGCTTAGCTTTGGACAGGTAAAAACACATGTTGTGTAGTGCCTTCATCCAGACCACACTCACACAGCAAATGATCATGAACTCTAATTTTTGCTAAAGAAACTGGTGTGCAAGAGTGACCCAAACGCAATCGACAAATGGTGAAAGTCACCTTGTTAATATTTTTATATTTTAAACCCATGGCCTTGATAATTATCCTGTTGATAATGTATATATTTCTTACAAATATTTAAATTACATAATAATAATAATAATAAGAAGGATAAGAAGGACAAGCTTAGCAAGTACCTTGACTTAGCTCATGAGGTGACCGCCATGTGGAATGTTGATTCGACAATAATTGTGCCGATAGTAGTTTCAGCAAACGGCCTTATAGCAAAAAGCCTCGACCGACATCTTAAGAGGCTTTCGCTAGACGGTTGGATCAAGGGACAGATACAGAAGGCAGTACTTCTTGACACGGCACGTATTGTCAGGAGGTTCCTCAGTCTGCAGCCCTAACCACTGGTAGTTTGGGTCATGCCCCGCTGCCGATGGCAATCTAGGATTAGGTTTTTTACAATGTTTTTTATTTATTATTTTTTATTGTATATAGAAATATTGTAAAAAATGTAATTTTAAGAAAAGGAAATAAATAATGTGAATAATAATAATAATCATTTATTCATACATACAAATGGTTACACATAATAATATTACAATAATTAATAACATTGAATTTCAATATTACAATATTGGAGAATATTGTAATATTGAAACATATTGTGCAAAAGCCCCACTAGGATTCCCTGTCTTGGAGCGGCTATTTCTCTTCCCTTGATGGTTTAAGTACTAAATTAATTATAATTATTGTTTACAAGTGTGCCTAGTATTTCGTAAGTGTATTCTCATATAAATTTCATATGTAATTTTGTGACTAATTTGTACTAGTTTTATTTTTAATTTCTGGTCTGGTTGAGTTAATTTTACATACTTGATACAAAAATATCTTCTGTTTCCTTATAGTTCTTTGCAGAAATCCACTGAACTATGGTATTCTTACAGTGAGCTTTGGTTAAACATATTATGAGCACTTTGTCGGCATGTATTTTGTGCCAGAATAAAAGGTTTTTAATGTGCTTCTACATAATATTTTTCAATTTCCAGGTGGACATCTGGTCATTAGGCATAACCCTGATAGAGTTTGCTCAAATGGAACCGCCGAATCACGAGATGACTCCGATGAGAGTACTGCTCAAGATCCAGAAGAGTGACCCACCGTGCCTTGACCAGCCTTCTCGGTGGAGCAAGCCGTTCAACGACTTCATTGCTAAAGCACTTGTCAAGGTAAGATTGTAGTGGTTGATAAGATTCATCATATCATTAATACAGTATTAATGAATTAAGCTTTCTTTCTGTTAATACTGAACACGTTTAGAAACACAATGAAACAATGTGAAACATTTTTTTTTCTAAATATTGGAAACAACTTCAATACCAAAAAGTGTGAAATAACTTGTTGAAATCGGTACCATGATAGTTCAAAAGGATTGTTGAAGTTGGCTAATTAAATATACGATCTCAAACGTAATTTAACAGTTCCATGCTAGGGTTACTGTTATAATCGTAAAAACTTATCGAATTTCTCTACCGATCGCTTAATTTTGTTACTTGCAATGATTGTCAAAAGATCGATATAGCCAGTTTTTTCGAAGTATGACGAATTCAAGATTCAACTTTATCGATCGGTAAGTTCGGTACTTGCACTGCAGATTGAACTAGACTCCATTTTTATGCCATTTATATCGTCGACGACAACCTTTTCAGCGTGATGAAATAATAAAAACATACAAACTCACAAACCAGCTTGACCCACTAGACTCCATCAAACGAGGTCGGCAGCGCGTCGGTAACGCCCTTGGTGTTGCCAACGTCTATAGGCAACGGTGACCACTTTCCATCAGGTAGGCCGCCTGCCTGTCTGCCCACTTTTGGAAATAAACAAGTGCAATTTGAAAAAAAACTTATACCAACTTCCATTCTATTACTTTGGTAAAAATCAGTTATTGGAGTGTAACTCAAACTACTGAACCGAATTTTATAAAATATGCATGGGACCACACGGGAATCACCAGCTTTCAAACAATAAAATAATTTTGGGAATCGGTTTACCCAGTCGAAAGTTATGAGGTAACAAACATTTAAAAAAACAGTCGTTTTGAGTACCTCCTCCTTTTTGGAAGTCGGTAGATAAAAAAGGTGTGAGTCTCGGGACGCCCGACAGAAGTGATAACTTAAACTAACCAAGCGCTGCGGGTTAGAGTGAGGAGGATGCGTGAGAGAGAGAAAGCCAGACAGACTGGCGCCGTAACGCGTTACGTAACGAATCGGTCTAACGTGCCATAAGAAGTTATCACATTAAAAATAAAAAAGTTCACATTCATAATATTTGTGTGTATATTTTACAGGATCCAGAGAAGAGGCCGACCGCCATCGATTTGTTGAAACATGAGTTCGTCAACGGAAGTATCGATTCCAAACCGCTCAGAGATCTACTGTTGGAGTACCGCGCGGAAGTTGTCGAGGAGGAAATGATAGATGACGACTCGGAGGTCAGTTCCCATACCGTTTTCTCCTATTATAACATCCTTGATTGCCTAGAACAGAAATTTCTACACAAATAGTAATAGCTTCGCAAGCTACCCATCGTCAAAACATAACTTGCTTGCAAATACAACTCTCTGCAATTTATATAACGAGCAAAATTGTTTATTTACATGACATTGGCAAGCGCAGCCAAGGTCGTCCACCGACACGGTGGACTGACGACCTGATAAAGGTCGCAGGACGACGTTGGATGCAAGCAGCTTCCAACCGGTCCTTTTGGAAAATTATGGGGGAAACATATGTACAGCAGACGTTCTATGGCTTAGATGATGATGATACGACATTACAATATCGACTTGCACCATTCCGAACCCTTGACGGCTAATAATCCACCCTTATTACACGTCTAAACTGAAATAAAGTGAATTCTGAAAAGGAAAATTAAACAAAATTAACGCTCGCCTTTGTTGGTATTTTTCCCGCCTTCTATACGCAATATATACATTTAAAATAACTTATTATTAAACTAACCACGTGTGTACGCTTCCTTCGCACGCATACTAACACGGCTGTGTCGTTTTCGACGCGATCGTTGCTAAACGACAGTCGAAATCGAAACGCGGCAAACAGAAGCCGAACAAGGATCAGTATCAGAGAATTGGTTAGTATATAAATATTAGTGGAACTTTTGGTTGGTTTTTTGGTTATTACCAAAATGTCACGTCGCTCTTGTTAAGGTATCTTTTTGCACCATTTTGTTCGTTACTATAATATTGTATTTCTACTCTAGTCTAGTCATGAACTTACCCCCTAAGATATTTTAATGAGAACTTTCCCGTACACGTTATGTACTATCACTCAATTTTTGCCTGGTCCATCTTAATCTGTCCGAATCAGCAAGACTCATTCGAGTTAAGTTTCATTCATAAATCTATTGTTATTTTTTGCGCTGATGCGGACGGGTTAAGGGTGAATGTTGTGTGAAATGACCATTCACTAACCCTGCCTATTCTCTGATTATTGGTGTGTTGTTGGTGTGTAATAATTTTACTTACAGACATATTTAGTTCTTGCGCTATTTGCGAGATATTTTGCCCAGAGTTGAGCATGAACACGATTTGGCTGCGATAGGTTGCTGTAAACATGCATACTGCACAAAGTCACAGACGCGTTTGAAGAGGGGAAGTTAACAGTGGAATATCAACTGACTGACTGACACAGAAATGTGTGCTAGTCGCAACTGACCTGACAAAATCATAAAATTTCTAAAAGATGTAGGAACAAAAGACCTATAACAACGGAAATGCTTATTATTGCTGTCATTGGGCAATACAATAAAAAATAAAATTGTAAATTTATACCGCTCAAGCTTCAGTCCAAACATCAATATAATGGTTTTCTATCAAAACATAATAAATAAATATTTTTTTTTTATTTTTCTATCTAAATACCTTCAAAATATCACAGAAATTGACTTTTTAATACTTTAATGAGAAAAAGTAACAAAATATGTTATCTTTGCCTTAAAAAACAAGCGTCACGAACTACCGAAGTATGTCTCTGTAGCATCGCAATCGCATCACGATTGCTTACAGCATACCAATTATATCAAGAACTAGCTGCTCTCCGCGGTTTCACCCTCGCGGTGATGGATGATGATGATGATAATGAATCTTATATAGCCTATGTTACTCACGGTGGATGTAGCTTTCCAATGGTGAAAGAATTTTTAAAATCGGTTCAGTACTTTTTGAGCCAATTCGTTACAAACATACATACAAATCCTTCCTCTTTATAATATTATTAGTATTAGTATAGACTATCGATAGCAAGTTGCTGACCCGCGATCGTCTTAAATAGCGAGCAGACCACAAAAACTGTTTGTTTGTCTGTTTGTCACAAAAACGACATTTTTCGTGCAATTGAGTTGCGGTAACGCGGTTCAATAGCTAAGGGACTTGGCCCCCAGAGGTATTGCAGTATTGTGACAGTAAGAATGATCTAACTGATGGGAAAATCGCACCAAACTCCGTTGCTTGGTTCAGGAGGAGTTAGTATATACACTCGCGTGCAAGTAAATCGAATTAAGCCTCAAGTGCGCATAAAAAGTGATTTATCTTAACGTTGTTTTCAGCGCATAATCTGCAAACAGGAAGTATACAGAATAAACAAAAACCGACAGCAGTCGGTGTAGCGCTTGACGAGTCAACTTCGTCCCGAGGATGGCTCGTGTTGAGGCGAAACACGTGTCGGATCGGTTTTGGTTGATTGGGTTGTTTTGTGTGTTGTTTATTCTGTATACTTCCTGTTGCAGTTTATGCGGGAGGGAGGGTGGTGCACATCGCGTATCGGCCATAAGCATTTTTTTCAGCGGAAGCGTCACTAAAGATTTCTTCTAATATCGTTTTTGATAATGGATTTCCGCAAAGTAACGCATGAATCAATAAATTGCCTTAATTATAATAATAAATGAATTCACCAAGTTACATTACAGAAATATATTAATATACCAACCTACATAGCTGTAAAAGTGGTTACGAAGTGCCATGCTGTCAATTTACGGGCCTAAAAGTTGTTCCGCCGTGATTATTTCAAACATTTTGTACTTGTCTGCTGTAATTCCTGTCCAATAACAATATGTACGTTAATTTCCGTCTTCCTTACGTTTACATTGCATGCGAATCGGACCGGCAGCCGCGAGAGCCTCCGTCTGCGTCGAAGGTATATAACCGGCCACCAGATCTGTTTATACATATCTTATATTCTCAGATTCATGTTTTGAATTGTATGGTTTGAAGCCTTTATAGCCCAGGGGTAACAAGGGTCGGCTGTCGACGAGAAGACCAGCTGTGTTGTTCCTAAAAGTTGCCAAATTTTGTAGAAGATTGCCTAAAATTTGCTATTATATTGCTAGTTTTGTCCGTACATTAGGCAATAGGTGTTGAAAAACTGAGGCTGATTAGTCTGTGTGAGACATGGGAGTGGTGTTGGTAATAGATATCTCTCTGAAAAACTGAAGTTTGACGAAAATTGTGCAGATGGGAATATAAATCAAAGGAGAGTTGTGTCTGGGTAGATGGAAGATTTGTCTGAAAAGTGGATAGTATTGGCTGGAAATTGTGCAGATGGGAATATAAATCAAAGGAGAGTTGTGTCTGGGTAGATGGAAGATTTGTCTGAAAAGTGGGTAGTTTTGGCTGGAAATTGTGCAGATGGGAATATAAATCAAAGGAGAGTTGTGTCTGGGTAGATGGAAGATTTGTCTGAAAAGTGGGTAGTTTTGGCTGGAAATTGTGCAGATGGGAATATAAATCAAAGGAGAGTTGTGTCTGGGTAGATGGAAGATTTGTCTGAAATGTGGGTAGTTTTGGCTGGAAATTGTGCAGATGGGAATATAAATCAAAGGAGAGTTGTGTCTGGGTAGATGGAAGATTTGTCTGAAAAGTGGGTAGTTTTGGCTGGAAATTGTGCAGATGGGAATTTGAATCAAAGGAGAGTTGTGTCAGTGTAGATGGATGATTTGCCTGAAAAGTGGGTAGCTTTGGATGGATATACTGAGCAAATTGGTAAAACGCTGATGTGTCTAAGGAAAGTGAAAGCAATAAGAAGTGGTTTCGGTATAGTTAGATAGATATGTCTGAAAAGTAGAAGTTTGGGGATGAAAATTGTGGAAATGGGAATATCAATCAAAGGAGAGTTGTGTCAGTGTAGGTGGATGATTTGCCTGAAAACTGGGTAGTTTAGCCCTACGCTGAGCAAATTGGTAAATCGCTGTATTAATATTTGTTAATAAGGTGTTTTTGACAACATTTGCCCGTAGTCTCACCTCAGACTGTGATGACGCGGTCGGTTGAATAAGCTTGCCGAGAAGATACCTTTTCGCTTCGTTTTGTTTTCTTATCAATATCGGCTGTCTGAAATAGTACAATTCTTCAATCTGTCAAACTATCAGACTGTCTACTTGATGATATGACAAAGGATTATTAAAAATCAATACAACAAACGACAAAACTTGTTCGCGGAAATTAACAAAACCGACATGTAAATATGTGTCGATCACAGATCTTATATTGTCTGACATGTAAGAAAACAATTCGGTATGCTAAAAAAAATTAACCTATGCCAATTCCGAAACCATTTCGAGATTTTATGTTACAAACCCTTATTTTTCTACTCTGACCTTTTAAAACGATAAGATGCCATTTATTTTAACAAAAAACGATGAAATAATTCGACTTTCATTGACCTCTAAATGACGTCACTTTTTTGCATTTTATTATCTGTGTGACTATTGAAGTAAAACTTTATCTAACAACACGAGCGGACTTTTGTTTTGATTGAATAGAGACTTACGAATTAGTAGGTGTCACTGTCAAGTGTCAAAGTAAATTCTAGTTTCTTTTTTTTTACTCGCGTGCTTTTCTTGGCTCCTCAACGCAACTACATATTTGTGCAAAAAAGTGACGTCATAGGATTCAAATTTTCAAATAAATATTATAAAATAACTACTGAATATAAAACAAAAATATTGAAATTAGTTTCTTATAATGACCTAATCTACGAAATAAAAATATAAAAAAAATACCAAAAAAAAACTTTACATACCGAATTGCTGGACATTGTTTTCTTAAATGTCCAGCTACGAAGAAATAATATCAGGAAGAGTAACTGCCTTAAAAAAATGGCCCAATAAAAGTCGTGCTAAATCAATAACATCGTTCACACCGCTATGACTCAGCTGTCATAGTAGACGTTGCAGCACGCGCGTGGACCAATCCCTGCTTTCCTTCTGAATTTTAAACCAATCACGGAAAATGTCTATTTGTAACCTGTGAAGTAATTCGTATTTGGAATCATACGTCGTTTTGGTTTGAAGGACCACTTTTTGTGTGGAATTTGTTCTGAGTTATGCTTCCTGATATTATTTCTTCGTTGATGTCCAGTACCTGGATGACCAAGCTTTGCGCGTAAGTAAACAATTGATTTTCCTGGTCTAACTTCAAACCAAACTCCCATTGGCTTAGTGTTGCATAACAACTAACAACGCCATCTATCGTCAATTAGCTTTAGTGTTGCTGTGTCGATTTTTCACTGCCAGAAAACACGGATACAAAGACGTTTTCTAACAAGTACAATTGAAAAATGTATACCGACTTCCATTCCATTCAGTTATTGGAGTGAATCTCAAAAAACTACTGGATCGAATTTGATGATATGGGATCATACGGAAAGCATCAGCTTTCAATTTAAAAAAAACAATAATTTTGAGAATCGGTTCACCTAGTAAGTTGTAAGGTAACATACATAAAAAATGCAGTCGAATTGAGTACCTCCTCCTTTTTTGAAAGTCGTTAGAAAATGAAACCTAGCTACATAGATTTATCGCCCCTGAAACCCCCTGCATACTGAATTTCAATAACATCTTTGGAGCCGTTTCCGAGACTCTGATTATATTATATACTTATTTATTTATTTATTGCAATCAACAGCGTAATATATTAACTAATTACAATTCTTAACTATATAAATAAAAATAAGGCAAAAAGTGATTACAAATTTGAAAACGTAAATAATTATAATTTTACATATTGGAAAACTACGTACGTGTGGGCACACGGAAATCAATAATTATACGAATGATGTATTTATATGCGTGAGTGTATGTTGTGTGTGTGTGTGTGTGTGTGTGTGTGTGTGTGTGTGTGTGTGTGTGTGTGAATACACACAATTTTTAGAGCATTTCTAGGTCAGTGGAAGACGTCTAGTTTTGAGTAACGCTTATTATAAGTTTCAGCGGTGCGACAGAGGACAGAATTACGAGCGTAGTTAGTGTGTACATTAGGTACGTGCTACAGTGGTGTGGAATATCGACTTCGACGAGTTGGAACCCGTATTGCGATGTTAGTCAATAGTTCACTACAGTCAATTTTCCCAGAGAGTATGTCGTGTAGAACAACGTCATACTGTTCTCGCCTCTGTTCCAATGTACCCATGCCATAATATAATAATACAAGAATTGTTCGTTGTTGTACTTATGTACAAGAATTGTTCGTTTAATTAAAGGTATTAGATGTTACTACTATGTCTGAATTTATTCATTCGCTAAGATAATGTACGAGAGGGCTTGTGTAAAAACAGTGTGTGTCAGAATAGTAGATTAGTAGCCAAGGGCTGCAATTGATGCTTACACCCGAGCTAACTACTCTCCTTTACATCTCGATTGTGAGGTAAGTAGAAAAAAACCGGCATTACAAAAATAAAATTGATGACTATTATACTCATACGAACACAAGGCTGAATAGCGAAGCGACCTCTTTTGTCATTGGGCTGAATGCATGATGTCTATTGCCAGTATGATGGTTAGATGTACGCAAACTTTTTGAAAGAATGAAGTGTTTTTTTTAAATGACTTACCGCCCTATGGCTTTTCTATTTACATTATTACCCTGGAGCGCTAATTGGTCACCTAAAAGCCCCATTTTGGGGTAATAAGGACCTACTTACCGAATATGAGAGATGTAAACCGCCCTAGGGCTTTTCTAGCTACATTATTACCCTAGAGCGCTAATTGGTCACCTAAAAGCTCCATTTGGGGGTAATAAGGACCTACTTACCCATTATGAGAGATGTAAACCGCCCTAGGGATTTTCTAGCTACATTATTACCCTACAGCGCTAATTGGTCACCTTAAAGCTCCATTTGGGGGTAATAAGGACCTACTTACCCATTATGAGAGATGTAAACCGCCCTAGGGATTTTCTAGCTACATTATTACCCTACAGCGCTAATTGGTCACCTTAAAGCTCCATTTGGGGGTAATAAGGACCTACTTACCCATTATGAGAGATGTAAACCGCCCTAGGGATTTTCTAGCTACATTATTACCCTAGAGCGCTAATTGGTCACCTAAAAGCCCCATTTGGGGGTAATAAGGACCTACTTACCCATTATGAGAGATGTAAACCGCCCTAGGGCTTTTCTAGCTACATTATTACCCTAGAGCGCTAATTAGTCACCTAAAAGCTCCATTTGGCGGTAATAAGGACCTACTTACCGAATATGAGAGATGTTAACCGCCCTAGGGATTTTCTAGCTACATTATTACCCTAGAGCGCTAATTGGTCACCTTAAAGCTCCATTTGGGGGTAATAAAGACCTACTTACCGAATATGAGAGATGTAAACCGCCCTAGGGATTTTCTAGCTACATTATTACCCTAGAGCGCTAATTGGTCACCTAAAAGCTTCATTTGGGGGTAATAAGGACCTACTTACCGAATATGAGAGATGTAAAATATTATTATTAAGTTAGTTGTGGTTTTATTTTGTAGATGTTCCTTTGATTTCGGTAATTATAGATATTATTGGTTTGTAGTGCGCTCGTAAAGGATTTGCTTGGATACGCTATTTAGTCGCGTAAGTTTCGTTATTGGCTACTTTTACTTACTTGTTGGTTTTTTATCGTTTATATTTATTTTTTCCTTTTCATTTATAATTTGGCTTGTAGGTTTGTAAATTTCCCATTCATTATTCACGGAGTCAAGTCGCAGTCAAAAATGAGCCTGTTTAAGTCACTATCCGTTTATAGGGTGTGCTCCGGTAAGCGCCGTCAACGCTCACAACCGTCGCGCCCCGGTTTGCCGTTCCCTTTGGTTCCAATTCTTTACAATGCCCAATCCGAATGAAACGCCCACGCGGTTGCGAATGATCGCGTCGTCATTTTTATAACCAGACTTGAAATAAATGCTTTTATGCATTCCATCTGTCGCACCAACATGGATTATCGATATGATTAAAAGGTTTAATTTGACTGTAATAAACGATTTTTATCTATCGTACTTTGTCTCTAACATGGATCTAGTTGCGATAGCTATATCGCGAGCTGGCTTTATCGATAATCACTTTCAAATTTTGTAACAATCCATTCCCGCATTGCTGACGTTTATCTAAATGATATGCTGCGGCCGTAGCACAAACAATTTGCGTATAAGTATTCGTATCGAAAGCGTCAACGCGTCACGCTTCCCCGTACAAACTATGAGTTATCTGTGTCACAGTTGCCCTAGATAAATGACAGTTTGTACTGTTTCACGTGAACGACACGTTACGTTACACTTACGCAGTTATTCGTGCTGGACCCACTATCATTCATGGAACGTAGTCAACACTTTAATTTTTTGTAGCCAGAACTATATGTCTTAGTTTTTTTTTAAATCTGATATTGGTAGTAATTCGCTTGTTCAGAACACCAAACTAAACTAGCGAACTACAATATATTTTTAGTAAATATGTGGTAGTTCTTATTCTATTCATGCTTAAGTCCAAATTCGTATAATGCTTGCAAGTGACAATTCTTAAATTTGCCGTTTCTGTTTAATTGTGGGTATGTTTAGTGCAAATTTAATCGTCATCCAAGTTCGTGCTCTCTAAACTAGTCTAAACTGATGTAAAACTACCCACATTTCAATAGAATAATCATATGTTTAGAATTATCATTCTAAGTGTTACTCGAATGTAGATTTTAGTATTAACATAATAAGAACTACCATGTTTTAGAGAATTTTAGTTTAGTGTTCGCACAAGCTAATCAGTACCATTGTCTGTTGTATTATAAATTTGGTTACTTAATTTTTGCGTTCTGCTAAAGTAATTTTATTTCGAGTACGCTTTATATAGTTCGAGCAATACTTTATGAGCCCCCTCGCTGACACGCCACGTGGCCTGCGCAGTTTATCTTTATTTTTCTCTTTCTATTTTGAATGCCTGCAATTCATTATGTATCTTCGTCACGTGGCGCCTCAGTCTGAGTTCATGAAAAAAGCGCGAGCTATAGCCACTTCGCTTTCGTTAATTTATAAGCATTTTTCTAGATATTAAAGATTATGCCTTATGATGATTCATAAGGCATAATCTTTTATAATATGTGTGTGTTCTGTTTCTTTCTAACACCATGGTTATCTCTACCGCATCGTAATTAAACAGCAGGTCTAAGTATCTCAGTTGCCAACAAATGTTGATTGAAATCTAGAAAAATGGCGGCTCAAATCTTTAATATCTCTATGTCAGTTTTGAAAACTCTCCAGTAAGCAGACATGTTAGTAAGTTGATGACTGAAGCTGACAAAAATGACATAGAACCGCCCTTTTTTTCGTATCAGTCAACATTTGTTAGCAATTGAGTTACATAATTGCCTTACAGGACTCCTAATCAACTTCGGAATATGAGTGACCAGTAGGGCTATTATGTATCTCAGTTGCTAACAAATGTTGACTGAATTCTTGAAAAATGCCCGCTCTATGTCCGCTTTGACTACTCCAGTAAGCAAAAATGTTAGTAAGTTGATGACTAGAGCTGACAACAGTGACATAAAGCTGCCATTTTTCAAGATTTCAATCAACATTTGTTAGCAACTGAAATACATAATATCCCTACTGAGTCCACATTTAGATTCAGTCTCTTTTTGTGTACTAACTATATAATATATTATGTATAATATTTGTATGATACAAAACGATGATTGCACGTGAAGCCACGTGAAGCCGTCGATAGTGATTTCAGTCTTAGGACAACAGTCGTTAGTCCACGCTGGAGGCTGATGCCAGTAATCCATAAAGACGATCAGAGTGTAAATCTCTGCTTGATATTTGACAGTAAAATCCTTACAAAATTTACTTAGTTCTGTACTATAATGTTGGCTATACTGGAATACGATCCTTGTGCATTCATCACACTGTTATATCCGGACTGGACCTGCTGGATCCTTTTATTAATTACAGCTCTTAACTTCTGGAAGTTTTGTCAAAGTTTGATCAGCAAGAGACGGAATACTGACTTGTGATTGGTCACATATCGCGTCATATAATACCATTGACCAATGAGCGTTTAGTTGGTCAACTAATCACGGTTTGGTCAAACGTTCTAGAAACTGGAGCTGTAATTAATTGTTTTAGAAACTGGAGATTAATCAGAATTATTTTGTCATTGTAACGCTGTAAATTGTTGTTGTACAGGAGCCGCGCAGCTCTCATATGCCTATGGAGGAAGATGACTCGACGTCGGTGAGGTCGGGAGAGACGCCGGACGTCAAAAGTAAGTTCAAACATAAATATGTTTTCATTACATATACTGCATTATGTATATATTACCATGGGTTGGCCACTAGCGTATGCATCAAACCGCACTGGGCTCGCTTGGTGGATTATGGCCCAACTCCTCTCCCTGAGAGGAATGCCTGAGTTCCAGCAGTGGGAACCATGATGCTTTTAGATGCCCTGAAAGGCATGGTGGCGCGTTGTACACACCGACATATTGTCAAGCTGAGTAGTAAAAGACGAGCTTGTAGACACCCTGATTAAGCGTTTATCGGTAATGAGGAGCCAGGGGATGTGCCTCATTTTCCGTTTACTGGTAATAAAGAGCCAGGAGCCATTAGTTATTTATCGTTAACTGGCAATAATGAGATTGCAGAAGTCTTTCAAAAAGGAGGAGGTACTCAATTCGACTGTTTTTTTTATGTTTGTTACCTCATAACTATCGATAGGATGAACCGATTCCCAAAATTCTTTTGTTTGAAAGCTGGTGCTTCCCTTGTGGTCCCATTAAATTTTCATCAAGTTCGGTGCTGAAGTTTTTGAGTTTCACTCCAATAACTGAATAGAATGGAAGTCGGTAATAATTTTTTCAAATTGTGCTTTTAATTCATCATCATCATCGACCATAAACGCGGCTGAAACCGCGGGGGCGCAGTTAGTACTCAATAAAGTAATATGTAAAATGCGTACATGTAATATGTAAATATTGTGCAGTGTCGGATTCGGTGCCCCCGTGCAGTACGACGCCGGTGCCCCCGAGTGTCCCCCTCCCCGCCGCCGCTGCCCCCCTCCCTGTCCCCGCACCCGCACCCGCCAAGCGGCCTCACGACGACGAGCAAGCGCACGCGGATAGAAAAGCACCGGTAAGTTTTATTTTTACTTTTCTTTATTATTCTGAATTATGTATATACAGAATAGCCAATGGTGGTGATTCGCTTGCGTATATTACACTAAAAGTCTCTAACCTATAGTGGTTCTTATTCTGTTGAAACTAAAATCCATATTTGTGTAACACTTAGAATGACCATTCTCAAAATATAATTATTCAATTCAATTATGGGTAATCTTACGTCGATTTAGACTATAGTGCGCGCGGAACTAGTTGACCGCGCCTTAGGTATGAGAGCGGTGGGACGGAGAGGCGGGGGCGCTTGCTGTCATTACTCAGTGCGGCGCCGTACTTACGTACGCCGTACGTTGCGAGCAGTAGGCAACCCGCCCCTCACCCCTGTCGCCACCTAAGGCGCGGCCAACTAGTTTCGCGCGCACTATAGTTTAATCCTTCCTATACCGATATAATTAAAACAAAAGATTTATGAATGAACCTGACGTATGTTTACGTCTCTGGTACGCAAAGGGTTAAAGGGCACGAATTTACATGACTATTAAATATGCACTAAACACACCCAAAATTCAATAGAAAAAGCATATTTTGTTAAAAGTACAAGATTTAAACGAACTTAGACTTAAGGCTGAACAGAATAAGCGCTACCATAATTTACTAGAAAAAGATTTTAGTTCGCTAGTTTAGTTTGGTGTTCTGAACAAGCGAATTGCTACCATTGTCATTTAAAAGTATTTTAATATAATTTAAATATTTTGAATATATTATTATAAAACTTTATTATTTGTTCTTATGTGTTTTATGTATAAATTTTAAATCACAGTAACATTATAAAGTCGAAAGTTTGTGAGTTTGAATTTTTGTTATTTCTCGATCAAACGGCGAGACCAGTTTTGATGAAATATAGCATGGAGTTAGATGAGGCGCTGGATTAATATATAGGATACTTTTTATCATCATTGTCATATCATCCATCATCACGTGGATGCAACCGAGGGGCTAGTATTTTAATAAACTATGTAACTTAGGCCCACTTGCACGTTCCAGAGTTAGCTTCAATGACTGAGTCGACTGCTAAAACGGGGTTTTATAATTAATTTATCTTGCACCATTACAGGTTAGGAGTAAATTTAAGGTTATTTATTGAAATATTTAACCCAGCAATGTGGGAAGTCTTTAACTAGTGTTAGTGAAGTTTTGTGTGAAAAGAAATTGCGGTTACATTCTGCTGTATAATGTACTCTTTGGACGAAATGACACGAGACAATACGTATAGAATAAAAAGTCGTCAAATTTCATACAACAAAGTATAAACAAGAAAGTCTATATACATTGTACTCTAGTGCAAAAGAGATAGATGTAAGTTTTATTTTTATTTTTTTATTCATTCATTATTAGTCAGGTTACAATATAAACGCATAGACAATTCATTATTAGTCAGGTTACAATATAAACGCATAGACAATTCATTATTAGTCAGGTTACAATATAAACGCATAGACAATTCATTATTAGTCAGGTTACAATATAAACGCATAGACAATTCATTATTAGTCAGGTTACAATATAAACGCATAGACAATTCATTATTAGTCAGGTTACAATATAAACGCATAGACAATTCATTATTAGTCAGGTTACAATATAAACGCATAGACAATTCATTATTAGTCAGGTTACAATATAAACGCATAGAAAATTCATTATTAGTCAGGTAACAATATAAACGCATAGACAATTCATTATTAGTCAGGTTACGAGTACAATATAAGCGCATAGACAATTCAATGTTCCCATCTAAAGATTAGAAATGTCAGTTTAGCAAAACCGGTGATTTTTTATAGTCGTGCAAGGCAAAATGAGAGTTATAAGTTGATATGACTAACGCAAGTTTACAAACTCGTAGACTTATTTATTCAACCCGAGCAAACGTGCAAGTGGGCCTAAGAAATAGTATTTATTATAGTCTCTATAACAATTATTACATGCTTATATTCAGTTACATGAGAGAAGTTACGAATTTAGAGTTAAGAGTTAATTAAAAAAGTAAGAGTTAATTAAAACAAAAGATATATGAATGAAACTGACGTTTATTTAGGTCTCTGGGACGCAAAGGGTTAAGCTATTCGCATGGAAGATTAACCCTTTGCGTACCAGAGACGTACATTTACTTGAGTCTCATTCATAAATCTTTTGTTTTAATTAACACGGTATAGTAAGGGTTAAAACCCTTATGGGGCTGACTCTCAGCAGCGGAGACGTAACGAGTAAGTCTACCATGAGTTTACAACATTGACACCAATCGATGCTCGATATCGACTGCCGCGAAACAATGTATGAAAAAAAGGAACAGTGCCACCTCACGGTCAATTGTAGAACTAAAATTGACAGCGAGTACGCCAATCACAAGCTTAAGGCGCGGTCGTATCCTGATAATAGTAAAAAGCAGAATCTTTAAACAGCTAGTGTAACGAAACATATCTATAATAATCTAAGAAAAAAATACTTAGGTTAGAAAAGGAACAGGCAAAGAGTAATAACCGAACACAATTCATAAATATTACTCGCTCTCTGCAGAAAAAAATCCTAAATAGGTCCATAAAAATAAACTTTCACGTCCAAACTCTCAGAATTTTCAGCGATAACACTATATTATTTTTTAGGTAATACATAGCCAACATATAGTACTAAAGTAGTAACCAGCAGTTTTTTCAATTGTGTTAGTATATATCGAAAAATATAAAGAAAACGTACAAAATTAACACATTTTCGCATTACATCGTCCAATCTAACAAGCGATTTTCAACCTTACGTAAAGCATCGTAAATTATTTTAAAATTGGGGTTGGACCGCGCCTTAATAGGTAGGCGAGATCGAGTATCGACTATAGATGACATTTATGTTGCCAACTCATGGTAGAGGTACAGGTTTCAATAATATATCTTACAGTCCTCACCGACAGAACAGTCTTGCGATGCGAAACACTACTAGCGAAAAATCTGTGTCTGTGTAACGACGATTTCGCAGTTCCTTGCGAAACATACCGACAAGGACGCAACTATTTCATCTATCTTTGTGCTAGAGTGAGAAATAGCATATACGAAACGCTGCCATACAACTTACAGTTGTTTCGTTTTTCGCTGTCGCATGCGAATGTATTAGTGTACTAAAGACGTTAATATATGTATGTTTACCGCAGGCTCCAAAGAAAGAGAAAGGCCCGGCGCCGCCACCCCCCTCGGCGTTGTCCCCCGCCGCGCCCTTTACCCCTTCCCCCGCCTCTCCCCCTGCCGCTGCCACTGCCCCTGCTTCTCCCGCCGCTACTACCCCTCCCACCCCCGCGGCTAAGAAGCCCCCCGCGCCACCCCCTCCTGCCGCGCCTGTCACGCCGGCGAACACTGCCGCTAACATTGTTGATCAAGTAAGTACAACCTATGCATCGCAGGCTACGTTCCGGTAAGCGCCGAAATCACTCGCGGCGTTCGCACACCCGTTCTCTTACAAGCCCGCCATCATCGTGAGCGAGCTCGTACGTCATCGATGACGTCACCGAAAACGCTTACGTCGCAAACAACAATCGCGGTTCGAAGGTGGGTTTACGTGGTCTTTGCGAGCTGTCACTGTCAACCAAAGGGAACGGCAAACCGGGGCGCGACAGTTGTGAGCGTTGAGGGCGCTTGCCGGAACGCACCCATAGTCTCTATAAACAGTTCTTTTTCAGCTATCATGCATCTAGCCACTACAGCTATATACCGGGCTGTCTTTTATCGATAATTACTGTAAAATATTATCTTATCTTATCCTATCGACATTCCACAGCCGCAGGGCTGCCGTGCGAGCATGGTACTCAAGATAAATTTATCGAGTCGATAAAATAACTTTATCAGCTATCTTACCTTGTCGTAGTATGGATTTAGCTGCGACAATTACTGTAAAATTTTACATTATCGTATGCTATCGGTAATCCATGCTCCCAGGGCTGGTGTGATATGATATGATTGTCGTATTTTACGTGTTGTAGACGGTTAAATAGAAACGAGTAGAGGTGAGTCGTATATACTAGAACAGATCAAAGGAACAGGTATTTTACGAGACTAGGTGGCACCTATTCCATTCTTCGCGATACTAAGTCTAACTAGTCTTCCTTCACAATAAGCATTAATTCAGGACATCACCTGTACTATCTCTCTCTCTCTCTCATACGCTGAAGTTTGGTTGAAGTGAGACGATGCAATACATACATACATCGTCTTGTTACATGTAGAATTGAGTATCAGACTAGTATTCTTGTGAAAGTAAAAAGTAATTGTATATACTTATTTAAAGTGCAGTTTGTGCAGTGCTTGTTATATTTCCCTATGTAGGTAGTAGAACATACTTTTCTTTTATTTATATGATTACATTTTTATAAAAGTAGGTACATTTAGTATGAATTCAAATCTCATAAATATCGCTATCTTCCAAAGCCTACGCTATGAATAAATTGAAAGTATAAAATGTTGACAGTCCTAATCCTGTAAAAGTATGAAGGGAAGATATCAGTTGAACATATAGCAAATAATAGTAGTAATACATATAAGTAGTAGGTGCCTATACTCTACTTGTTCTAGTCTACTATTTTATAATTCAAAAATGTCTCATGAACCGAATCGATGTATCGAGTCATTCTTTAAAGTATTATGTCAATCAATCAATCAATCAATCAAATCATGTTTATTTCAGGATATAGGTGTACAATATGTAGCTTAAAATTACGTAGCTATACTAAGTTTTACTTAATTTATCTATACTTTTAAGCTAAGTTATGAGCACTAGCTCCCACACTAGGATTCCCTGTGTTGTGAGAGGCTAGTCTCTTCCCGAAGGTTCAGTAAGTTTCATTCGTGACAGTAAAATTAGGAACCACATTGGGTACATAAACCGGACGAACACAATATTTCAATAATAATGATATAAAGTTAACAGTTTTATCAATTACCTACCTACACATATAAATTTACTTAAGTACCTACCTGTTGTAATAACTTCGACAAAATTATTGGTAGATATCGGTATTTTATAAGCATTTTCTAAAGTCTAAACTAAACAAAAACTCTAAATTTAATCTTATTTAGGCTAAATTCCAAATTAGCACAAAATGTGAAGACTAAAGTACAATACGCTACGCAAATTGTAGGCGATACTAGGCAAGACTATGTGGAACAGGTATTTGGATCACGTATTTGTATGGACTAGGAACAGGTGCACCTGTTCAATTGGCTGCCAAAAAGCTGGGTGTTCTCGCAAAGGTGCGACAGTACTTTAAGCCGGAACAGTTGCTTACCTTGTATCAAGCACAAGTTCGGTCGTGCATGGAGTACTGTTCGCACCTTTGGGATGGATCGGCTAAATGTCAGCTTCAGGCGCTGGAATCGATTGAGAAGAGAGCCAGGAAGCTCATAGGCAGTGAATCCCTTTGCAAATCTAAGCTGCAAAGTTTAGAACATCGTCGCAAAGTTGCTTGCCTTTCGGTTTTTTATCGGTTGCACTTCGGAGAGTGTGCATCGGAATTACACGATCTTATTCCCCCATCCCCATTTTATCACCGGACGAGCAGAGACACCTCAAGGCGTCACCGCTACATGGTTGAAGTTCCAGGGACTCGCACTAAGCGGTTTTCTGGCTCTTACATTGTGCGAACTGCCAAACTGTGGAACTTACTGCCGATGTCTCTGTTTCCTGATAAATATAATCTACGAGTCTTTAAGTCGAGAGTGAATCGGTATCTTCTAGGTAAGCGCGCTCCATCGTAGATCACAACTACGCTTAACATCAGGCGAGTTGTGGTCAAGCGCTAACCTATTGTACATAAAAAAAAAAAAAAAAAAACCTAGTCTCGAATCTACCTAGTACAACCCATCTCTAGAAACGAGTTATTGTATGACAGAGAAAAAATATATTACCGTTTTACCATTGCTAATATTGTCTGGACACCGGAATCTAGCCGCGTCTTAAATATTTAAGACCTTAAGAAAACATGTTAAACAATAATATATGTATACTTTTATTTTATAAGTAGAATACGTCGTGTTAGGAGAATGTAAATATAATAGAATCGATTCCCATAAGGGATTATTAAGAGCCATTTCACAAAATCACTCTACTGAAGTTTAGGTAAATGCCAGCGCATCGCTTACACAGGCGAAAGAAGTGACGACGGAATAGCGTGACTGTGAGTAACATATTTTGATACTTGCACTCATTTTAAAAACTGTGGCTTTGGAATGAGTAAACAATCAATTTCTTGTCGATTCAATTTATAATTATTTAGACTTATGTTAAATATTTTTTCGTGTCTAACAAAGCAGAGTTAATATCATATTTTAACTGAGATCAGATTAATTGAAGAATGTACTTTCTTTTGATATAATATCAGTTTGGAATTACACTTTATTTAACGCAATAAATCGTGTTAAACTGCTGATATAATTCGTGGAAATTGGCGAAAGATCTTTATTTTTTTTTCTATAATGATGATCAATTATCGATATTCTAGTACACTGTGTGTCAACAAGATTATATTCCTGATGAATAGACTTTTTTGTTTAGTTAATTTGATGAGTTTTTATACAAGAGATAGAACTCTGAAGTTTGCTATATTCCATTTAATTCGTAAAACGAGGTGCGGGAGATGGGTCACTACAAAATAATTAAAGTTATGCTTGTAAATGTGGTACATTAACTGAAAAGAGGACAGATTATTTTATTTATTTCAATTATTCAACTATTTGTGAATCTTTCCTATGATAGTAAATTAAGCGCTTCAAATCTACGATTACGCGCATTAAAATGTGAAATGCCTCTTAATGCACTGAGAAATTTGCCACTCTAACAACACCTGCCTCCCACAGCGAGGGCTAGGCTATGAATCTTACCAAGTAACACAGCACCATACAATATCCTTTTTTTGGTAAATTTGAAGCAATTTTGTTATAATATGCGGTTATTCTTTACAACAAATTAATGCCACGATAAAATCTTAACAGGTATGCCGAGATGCCGAGAAAGCGGTACACGACAAAAAGACAGACACGTCGTCCGAAAAGTCGACACCAGAGAAACCAAAGCCAACCGAAACACCGGAAACGCCCAGAAGACCAGAACTAGTCAAAAAAGATTTCTCACGGTCAAGTTCCACGGAACCCAGCAAAGATTTCTCTCGATCAAACTCTGTCGAGGAGAGGAATATAGAAGCAAAGAATGTTGTAGTCAAAAAGAGTTCACGCTCCAGTTCCATCGATGATCACTCGGAAATAATAATCAACAGTGGGCGAAGCAGTCTCAATAGAAGTACACAAAGTATTAACCAAGATAGAAGCAGTTTAAACAGAAGTACACAAAGCATCAATCAAGACAGAGTTGAGATCAGCCGAGTGAGCGCTGAAGTCAGCAAGATTGAGAAGCGACACTCTCGGTCCAGTTCAGACGATGATAGACCAATCATTGAAATTAACAAGTCAATTACAGACGTGTATAAAATTAGTGCCGATGTGAATAAATCTAGTACAGATCTGAATAAGTCAAGTTCAGAAGTGAATAAGTCAAGTTCAGAAGTGAATAAAATTAGTTCGGAAGTGAATAAAGTTAGTTCAGAAGTGAATAGGATAGAGAGGAGGTATTCACGGTCGAATTCGGCTGATGAGAAAAGAGTGCAAGAGTTAGGAGTCAGGAAAGAAGAGAGACGGAAAGATGATAGAGATTCAAGGAGAATACAGCAGAATGCAGTGGAAATCAGGCCGATTACAGTGAGTATTGACATATATCATGTGCTTATCGAATGTGTTCGAAACGTAAGTCAAAGGCATTCATGACATTGTTAAATTTAAATAAAATATATGTAGGAGTATCTACTTATATATTGGCAGAGCCTGCATCAGAGAATGAAAGATATAAATTATGAAATGTTTCCTTGATAGCCAAGGGCTATTAAGGATATATCATATATACAGAAGACAAAGTCCCTGAATTAAATATAGTTTACAAGTGAACTTTTTAGCGCCCCGTGCTACTTACAGGATCGATTGTCATTCACCGTCAATTACGATATCATCAAGATAGGCGAAACACTTTTCGGTTAATAGAGTGTAACTCAAAAACCGCTTAACCGAATTTAACGGACTTGAAAAAGGCTGACATGTTAAACATGAAATTCAGACATTAAAATGTTTAGTTGGAACTTGAAAGTTCAGTAAATTTAGTATCTTGTACTCACCTTTTGTTATATTTAGCTTTTTTTCTCCCCTGTATTAGAAGAAGGGCAGAGGAAAAACATCGTGGATGCTTTGCAGAGTTTTATTTGCAAGTGACAGTCAATACACCGTTGCTATGTTACATACAGTATTCATAATTTGAACATGAGATTACTTGCTCTAATACCCTGTAGGCCTAGATTGTTATAACTTGTTGGATAGCTGATGAATTTAGTCGGTTCCAATTATCTGGTAATTTTTTTTTAAACACAATTCTCTTTTTATAGCCACAATCCAAAGACCCGGAAACGCCAACAAAACCGCCCGCCCCGTCACCGCCGACGCAACAAGTGGTTGTCGTCGCCTCACCGGTCGTTGTCGCGGTCAACGACAATGTTGTCGCGGTGAACGACAATATTGTCGCGGTGAACGACAATGTTGTCGTCGTGGAGCCGAACTCTTTGGCTGCATCGACACCTGCCGGGCTCGTCACTGTCACCACTACGCATCCGCCCGTTTTGAATACTGCTGCTCCGGTTAGTTATAGTTTAGTTTATTATAATAAAGTTGGTACTTTATTTCCATGCATTTTGTATGAAATTTGAATGGAATAGGATGCCGCCCGTGCCACGTCCGACCCACGCCCGATATGTGGGGTTTGCGAATAAGAACTGCCCTAATTTAGAGAATGCTTACAGAATCGACACCATTCGTTAGTTAATGTACCAAAGTTGGGAGTATATTTTTATAATTTATTTTGAAGGACTTTATGTCACCTAGTGACTGTTAGTTCCTGTAATGTAATGTTTGTTTGAGAACGGCTTGTAGGTGCCCTGATAGACTACATCGGGGTCTAAATCACATAATAACATAATCAGCTTGATGTAGGTCTACACCAAACTAACCTAGCGGAGTCAATATCTGGTGCAGCCAGGTTGCTCTAGCAGGGCACCTACAAGCTGTTCTCAAACAAACATTACAGGAACTAACGTCACTGTGTGACTTACGGCCAGTGCCAATAATCTATCTATCGACGGTTTACCTTACTAGAGTTAGATATTTGACATTATTTGTATGGACGTTATGTCAAACTTCTATCGGTAGTAAGCAAAACTATGGATAGATAGATTATTGGGATCCCCATTTAAAGACCTTCAAAATAAATTATAAGAAAATACTCCCAACTTTTGGTACATTAACGAATCAATGGTGTTGATTTTGTAAGCATTCTCTAAACTAAAAATCTCTAAATTTGGGCAGTTCTTATTATGTTAAAGCTACAATCCAAATTAAGTCGCAAACCCCACATAACGGGCGGCGGTGGCGTGGACATGGCACGGGTGGCTTCCTATTCCATTCTCATTCCCAATTGCGCTTTATTCCCATGCATTTTGTTTGAAATTTGAATGGTATAGGAAGCCGCCCGTGCCATGTCCACGCCCGACGCCCGTTAAGTGGGGTTTGCGACTAATCAGTTATTTAAACAGTTTGACAGAATTGAATAATTTTTTTTCGTGCGCTCTGATAGAGCTAGAGCAAGAGGGTGGATGTTCCATCCTCTTGTATACAAATAAAATCATCAACATCATATAACGCAGGTGAAACTGCGGGGCGCACCTAGTAACGATATATTCATCACATATAATAATGATTGATATCACTCGTCAGTTGTACATTTAAAGCTCTAATTTTCTAGTTGACAAGAAAATTTACAATAAGATTCCGGATAAACGTAAAAATATGAACACATTTAAATCAAAACATAAGAAAATTTTACTCATTAAATTTTATTACGTGACCGAATTTGACTGATAGAGAACTGAGTTATCTCTGCATCCTGTCTGCGCATAATAATATTAATTTTATTACTATTCTTATTTTTATTGACATTAAGTCCATTATTATACATATTATTATTATTTATTTTATTCAAAACAAAATCTCGGATTTCATCCGGTCCTTTACAAAGGCATAAGTGGGGCTGTAGCCAACACTTGGAGGCCTGTTTGGTATAAAAATACAAACGAGTATAAAAAACAGAAAAAAATGTTGGATGAAGGGTAACATGGTACTTATAACTATTACAAATATGTGTAAAATGGTCAGGCTATTGAGATGAACTTATTAGTGATAAGGAAGATAGTGGGCTATGGAAGAGACTACGGCACCTGCCAATTTTAGTCTCATGTTAAAATATTTAGGCAGGTGGTGACTTGCCATCCACTCAACGGGCCCCCCATAAAGGCCACCATGAGTGGTGACAAAAGGGACAACATTGGTGTGGATATCTGAAGGGTGTTGAGAGGTGTGCTGCGGTTTCACTAGAGCACTACTACCGGCGTTATGCACTTTAACACTTCCACCCTTGGAGCTTTTTGTTTCTTGCTCTTGCGTCTCCAACCCCAGACGACCAATTAAGGCAAGCCGGGGGTCAGGGGTCTCATTTAGCCCCAGGGAGAATCAGGGTACGCGGTGTCGCCACTCACCGACGCGGCGACGGCTCGCCACAAAGCCGCCCCTGCGGTATTATTATTATTATTATCAAATTAGTATTGACATTGTTTTTACATAATTTCACACGATTGCATTAATTACCCATTATGTGAATGTTTCCACAGTTACCACCGAACGCGGTCACGATATCTACCACACCGCCGATAGCGGACGAAGTCGTCATAGTAGGAGCGGGTTCATCTTCCGACGATGACTGCTTCGCTCCCAGTTCGCTCGACTCGCTCGACTGCACCAGTTCTTACACGGGTATGTGGCTGTTTTAAATGCTAAGAAATAAGGGGACCGACAAGTCTGTAAGCTTAGAGAGAAAATACACCAAAAGCTCGGACGGGATTCGAACCCGCGTACTCTGACAATCCGTGCCAGACGCCATACCTCTCTAGGCTACCGAGGCATACCGTCCAAGAATAGGATTTTAACTCTATATTTGATTTTAACCATCGCATGGGGACAGACATGGTATCTGACACGGGTTTTCGCAAGACGCGGGTTCGTATCCCGTCCGAGGATATGTATTAAGGTGCAAGTTGGTAGCCGGCTACACGTAGCAGCAGCAGACGACGTGTCGTCACTTCATGTCGCTGCAGTCGTGATTTCGAACCCGACTGCAGACGGCAAATGCAGATGGCATCGACCATTTAAAAAGCGATACGAAAGGTCTAGTTAAAAAGCTTTTCAGTTGTTTTACTAGGTAGATTGGTACCCGCGAGCGGCAATACTGATCTGCGGTCGGGCGACAGTGTCGTCTGCCGCTCGACGACGCGACGTGTCGCTAACTATGAATGCTATTTCATACAAATACATAGATAAATAGTAGTGTCGCTGCGACATGTCGTTTGTTGCGGCTTCATGAAGCCGGCTACCAACTTGTACCTTTATTCTCTCTAAAATTACAATATATAATTGAATATTCAATACATTCTGACAATATGTAATTGATATTTTGAAATAATTTATCTATAGAAAAAAGGCTGCAAATCTATGTAAACGATTTCAATGGCCCAATCAAAAGGGAGAATGAAAAACGTCCTTTGAAGCCAATTGGCGTTGTTCCAATAGGTGTGAGGAAAAATTAATATAGAACATTCGTCAAAGCTTGATCAGCTAACAAAGGGAATACTGACCGCTGATTGGTCACATATCGCGTCATAGAATACTATCGACCAATGAGCGTTTAGTATTTAGACGCTCTAGAATCTGGGGGGGTTAGTCTGGTATATCAAGACGTGTTTATATTCTACCAATAAAGTAATTCTCTAATTGATTGAGAAGCGTATATTATTCTTCTTATGCAAAACCAAATGAGCATACTGTAAGCAAGTTTGTTGGCCCCATTACAGAGAAGACCCGAGGCCGCCGGTTGGACAGCAGCGAAGTGCTGATACTGAGTCCGGGCGCCGCTGCCATTGACTCCGGAGTGTTCGACGATAGCGCCACTAATGGTCTCAACTTGGTGAGTACTCTTTCTAAGGAAATATATAAGTCCTATGCTTAAATTAGTGCACAATATTGAACGGGGTGCTTTAAAATCGATAAATGGTCATGAAAGTGAACAAAAAATAGTAGTTTATGCAACTGTCTTATAATAGAGGGTATTAAAACATGAGTGTAGTTTTTTGAAACGAGCCGCAGGCGTATACCTAATTATATGCAGTTTCATACACTACTTTATTTAATCTCATGAAATTTTTGTCCAACAAAATATTACTCAAATTCGTATGTACGAAATAGCGCCAAAATGGAAAAGTCTTCTTCTTCTCCTTGTTTGTATGGCTTGTGCGGCGTAACCACAATTTTGCCAATATCAGTGGAATAAGTCTGTTATTGGTCTATTGGCTCGTAACCAGCGCTCACCACAGATAATGTGTACTTAAATTGAATTGAAACCTCCTTGGTCGGGACACATTGTACTTTAATAATAAAAAAAATGTTTTAAAGCATTGTTTTGTTAGGAGAATAATGCAATAATTTAATTTTCTTTTAGTAGTATCTAAATAAAATATGCCAATAAAAGTCTGTATTTCATTTCATAATTAAAATATTACCGAATGAGATTATATAAAACATATTTTTTGATTATTGTATATTTATTTGTTGACATTGTTGTAAATTGAGTGAATTACCGCACGACGGCGCTGCTACATCACAGCATAGTATAGATAAGAGTAATAACGCGAGACATACTTTCCCACTTCGAACACGTACGACATACGAATAGGCATAGACATCAGCTGTGCAAACATTCGCAAGTAGGCAGGTTCGTACATTAGTAGTTTTATTTTATGTGGGTAGGTATGTCTCGCTCAGTTACTGCTATCTATTCTGTGATGTTGCGCCGTGCGTTCAGTCACAAAATGTTTCTTTGCCGCGGAGCAGTGAATATGGATTCATAATAAAAATAGTTGCTTATTATTTTCTTTTAGTTTCACGGCCAGTTATCCATTCTAAACCCACCCCGTTCAATATTTTGCTCTAATTAACAAAGGCCTTATATATTTATAATTACTGAACTATACAATGGACGCTTATATTCTTATTTAGTGTGGAGTTACTTCCTGCATTGCCATTACACATATATGCACACCCAACTACTAATTAGCAGCCTTTAAATAATGTGTATATTACTAATGCTAGTGATCGTGATAGATTAAAAACTTTGCGTTTTCTTTTGTTAATCTGTTATGTGTTTTGATGTTTAGGACACATCACACGTATCGGTGGTGACGGTGGGCAATGAAGAAGTGAGAGTGAAAGACTCGGCCGCCACTCACATAGCACTCGGCTCCGGGTCCACGCGCCTCAGTCCGGACAGCTTCGAGAGGTAAATCACTATTAGACCAATCACCTTATATACTGGAGAGCTACTCCCAAAAACGAATTACGAAGTTTCGTTGAAGAATATTACGTTTTCTACTGAGAAAGTCATCATCATCATCTCAGCCGTAGGACGTCCACTGCTGAACATAGGCCTCCCCCATGATTTTCCAAAAGGAACGGTTGGAAGCGGCCTGCATCCAACGTCGTCCTCCGACCTTCATCAGGTCGTCTGTCCACCGTGTCGGTGGACGACCTACGCTGCGCTTGCCGGTCCGTGGTCTCCACTCCAGAACCTTTTGGCCCATCGGCCATCTGTTCTGCGTGCTATGTGCCCTGCCCATTGCCACTTCAACTGGCTAATCTTGTGAGTTATGTCGGTGACTTTCGTTCTACTACGGATCTCCTCATTTCTGATTCGATCACGTAGAGAAACCCCGAGCATAGCCCTCTCCATAGCTCGTTGTGCGACTTTGAGCTTATCAATGAGGCCCATAGTAAGAGACCACGTTTCAGTGCCATAAGTCTGGTAACACACATTGGTCGAAGACTCTTGTCTTGAGGCACTGAGGTATTTTTGACGAGAAAACTTCGCGAACGGTTTTTTTTTTCCGGAACGCTGCCCAGCCGAGTTGGATTCGACGACTGAGAAAGTGAAAAAGCACAAATACTGTCAAGGGGGATGAAATGTAATGACGTGAATAGTGATTAGTGTTAAATGAGGGTGATAATATATGAAATCTAAACTAATCATAATGTGTAATTTGGTGAATAGGTCTTCGGTGTGTCTAGGAATAAAAAAATACTAAAACATGGAACCAACTTCAACACTTAAAAGTGTAAAATATATTGTCCAAGTGGTTCCAACCATGCGCACAATATTGTGACAATAGGCAGTTCTGTAGCCATGAGTTGGCAACATAAATGTCATCTATAGTCGATACTCGATATCGCCTACTTAAGAAGCTTGTGATTGGCGTACTCGCCGTCAATTTTAGTTCTACAATTGACCGCGAGGTGGCACTGTTCTTTCATACATTTTTAGCGGCAGTCGATATCGAGTTTCGATTGGTGTCAATGTTGTAAACTCATGGGAGACCTACTGAACTACTAGTGTACTGAATTCAACAAGTGATTTCACACTTTTTAGTATTGAAGTCGATCCCATTGTAAGCGATTTTTTAACATTCACGAGTGTTTTCTTCGAGTTGTTTCGAATTTCTTCTCGTGTATATAACATTTATTAATGTAATGTCCGCAGAAGGTCGCAGTCAGACAGCGGTAGCGTCGCGTCGTCGTCATCGCGAGCCGCTCACGACGCTGACTCCTTGGCTACGAGCGCCACCACAGCGTCACATGATGACCATCTGCATTTGGCGCACTTGAACGGAGGCGCTAGGTAAGAAAGTTATTATAAGTATATATTCATCATCATAATCATCATCATCATCATCATCTCAGCCGTAGGACGTCCACTGCTGAACATAAGCCTCCCCCACCAATTTCCAAAAGGACCGCTTGGAAGCGGCCTGCATCCAACGTCGTCCTGCGACCTTTATCAGGTCGTCTGTCCACCGTGTCGGCGGACGACCTACGCGCCGCTGCGCTTGCCGGTCCGTGGTCTCCACTCCAGAACCTTCCGGCCCCATCGGCCATATGTTCTGCGTGCTATGTGCCCTGCCCACTGCCACTTCAACTGGCTAATCTTCTGGGCTATGTCGGTGACTTTCGTTCTTCTACGGATCTCCTCATTTCTGATTCGATCACGTAGAGAAACCCCGAGCATATTCTTTTACATAGCTCGTTGTGCGACTTTGAGCTTGTTTATGATGCCCATAGTAAGATATGTTTCAGTGCCATAAGTCATCACTGGTAACACACATTGGCCGAAGACTCTTGTATTGAGGCACTGAGGTATTTTTGACGAGAAGACTTCGCGAAGTTTCCGGAACGCTGCCCAGCCGAGTTGGATTCGACGATTGACCTCCTTCTCGAAGTTGGACCTGCCTAGTTTGATAGTCTGTCCCAGGTAGATGTACTCGTCAACAACTTCGAGAACTGAGTTCCCAACTGATACATATAGTATAAGTATATAGTAAGTTGATAATATCAAGTCTATATCTTTATATATGGAAGTGATGGGACAAGCAAGTCGTTCCCCTGCTGGTAAAATCCACCACTCCGTATACATTTGCAGTCTGACACAGATAAATACAGCGGAGCTTGACTTGGCGATCTTAAGCGATCAACAAGTTAAGCAACGCTTGCCGCGGTCAGGACTTGGATGGGTGTGTGCTAGTGGCATTATTCAACTGCGCGCTTCCGTGCTTGAGGGCACGTTACGCCGTCGGTCCCGGTTGTTTGTTTTAGGACAACAGTCGTTAGGCTATGCCGAAGGCCTTCGGGCGGCATGAATACTTCGACATGGGTTGGCTACTAGCCTATCCACCAAGCCGCACCGGGCCCGCGTGCTGAATTTTACCCAAATTCTTTCACTGAGAGGAAGGCTCGGGTCCCAGCAGTGGGAACAAAATGGCTGATTATGTATGTGATCTTATATATTCAAGATGTATGTAAGTCAATTAAAATGTCAGCCACAAGGCATTTTAATTAATTTTGTCGTTTATTTTAACAGAATAAACACTGAAAACCACCAAGATGAAGAGCAAGTGGTGCTCAGAAGAAAGACCCAGGACCAACCGAACAGGATACAGCGGTCCAAGGAAGACATCCACATGGCCAACCTGAAGAAGAAGACCAGAAAGAGAACCAGGAAGTTTGAGATCGATGGTGTCGTTATCACAACAACTACTTCCAAGGTACATAGTTTTACTGCCAGATTCTATATCATGTCTATCAGTGGCTTTCCCTACTTAAGATAGAAATTTGACTTTAATTTTAATCATCCTTACACAGTGTTAGATCCGTGACCTTTTTTTTATGAGTGGGAAATCTTATTAGATACCCGGACACTATGGGGAGCGTCCGGGTTATGTGGGACTTTCCACTAAAACCTCCTCGGTGGTCTTCGAAGTCTTATTGATGACCCCAGGATCTCCATAGGAACACACTGGGACCATCAAGACATATTGCCCTTTGGCTCGACTCTGAGAGCTATTCGCATCTCCTAAAGATGGCACGTTGTCAATTGCCACATCACGACGCCGTCTTCCTCGAGCTCGTTGATGAGATAATTAAGGCCTCACTCCCAACTATACCCGAGCTCTTAGGGTCCCCTTTTAGTCGACTCTTACGACAGGCTTAAAATACCCGGGGTTACAGGGTCGTAGATCCGTGATCTGCCTCAGTGGGTATGTGGTAGCAGAGTTCTTCCGACTTCGGCAAGGTCTACAATATGGGTTCTAACTGGCTGCGCTCACACGGCGCTAACTAGGGGTACTTCTTATATTTCTTCTAGGCTTCAAGTTCACGACTAAGCTACAATATACCTAGTGCTAAGTGCACTGAGGAATAGAGTATTTCAAGTTCTTGTATTATCCAGAAGGGTCTTGCAGTCAGGTCCAAACCCCTTCTCAAGGTTTCCGATGTGGTCGTATACGGGCGCGGTTTCTGCAAGGCGCGAACTATTGCGGTCACTTCACTTCAGTTACAAATACTAACAATAGTCTAAAATTATATGATTATTAACGGGATATTTACCGTGGTAAGGTTGTGGAATGAGCTCCCGATATTTCGGCGCAGTTACATGCACCATGTTCACGGGAAGACTGAAGAATGCGGGTGGTTGGTCAAAAAGTTTAAAAGTTAGGTGCAGACATAACGATCTACCCTCTTTCTTAGTCTTTTGCTACGGTTATCACTGGAACTCGAACTCGATCCTAAGTCCCGACAAAACACACTCACTGTATCACTGCGTATAGTATTTTGAACACATTTTGAACGCGGACTTTTATTTTTAAAACAACCTAATACTGGATTCCACGCACTGGCGAGTTGAAAACCATCACCTCGATTGAAATTCTGGCATTTCGAGATCTCAATAGTTTCCTTTACTAGCCTTGGTATGTAATGGCGTTCGGTGGACAAGATTTTAGGGTTATGGAATTCAATCCAGTGGTTAGGACCCGCGTGCAGCAGATGCTCAGCTATGGCAGATTTGTGTCTTTCATTGTTTTTTACTGCCTTTATGTGTTCCTTGATGCGGCATGAAACAGTTCGCTTCGTCTGTCCTATGTACGAACTTCCGCAGCTGCAGTTAATTTTGTAACCCCCGGGATGCTGAAAAGGAATCTTGTCCTTAGGGGAACGCAGACATTGCGCAATCTTCTGATGAGGAGTAAATATGGTCTTGATAGCATATTTGTCAAGAATTCGACCTATTTTAACAATAGTCTGTCAGTACTATCTAAAGTAGTGTTTCAACAACAATTCATTAAGGCGAAATGAGTGCAGATTACGACCAAATTTCATGATTCGTCTTCGCGAAAACTTAGTTTTTCGACGCTTAAACCTAATAACCGAAGTTCGAAACAAAACGTACTGTAAATTGAATATACGTTCTTATGAAGTATGGGAGCCAAAACACGATTAAGCAAACTTGGCTCGATTGAAAAAAATCGGCAACATTCCCTAAATTTTGCAATTTTTCTTACGTGCTTCCTGGGAAAAAGCATTTTTATTCAATTATAGGCAATTATATTTCAATAAATGTATCACATTCAAATTCCCAATGAAATTTACTAGTGAACTATGGACTCCTTTATCATTAAAATTTAATTAGTTGCTTGTACGAAATAAATATAAAAAGTATTAGCACGTATTCAATTGATTTTTCGCATTACATCGTCCAATCTGGTAAGCAATTCTCAACCTTATGTAAAGCATCGTAAATCGTTTTAAAATTAGGATTGGTCTGCGCCTTAACTCCAAACAATACTAATTTTTAAACTTTTGCGATGTGTACACATATTTATGTGTATATTAACGGGGCTTAATCGCGTTAGTAATAGTATTTATTACCTCGACGTTTCGATCAAGTTGCATTGATCGTGGTCACGAGCGGACTGAAGAGACGAGTGTCATTGTCTCGAAGTATGGAGATATTTTTTGATATACCTCCAACAGTTGTTATAACTCCAAACAATTCAATTACAAAAGGTTACACAACATTCATTTTCTACCGACTTCCAAAAAGGAGGAGGTACTCAATTCGACTGTATTTTTGTTTTATTTTTTTTCCTATGTTTGTTACCTCATAACTTTCGATAGGGTAAACCGATCCTCAAAATTGTTTTATTTTTGTTTGAAAGCTGGTGCTTCCCGTGTGGTCCCATTTAAATTTCATCAAATTCGGTCTAGTAGTTTTTGAGATACACTCCAATAACTGAATAGAATGGAAGTCGGTATTAAATTATTCAAATTGTGCTTGTTTAAATATATTTTTATATATTTAATATATATTATATATGTTATCATATTTAAAAACTTTGAGAGAGCTGAAATAATAACTCGATGTTGGTTGTAGGTGATCTGGGGTGATGACGAGAGCGGCCGCACGTGGGACGACCACGCGTTACGCAAGCAGGAGTTACGAGAGATCAAGATGCTGCAGAAACAAGAACAGAAGCAATTCCAAGACCTCAACGCTAAGGAGGCACAATTCCGTGATCATCAGGACAAGAGGTTAGTTGTTCTAGCGAGCTCCGTAGTGTTGTGATGGAAGGTGTTGCCATAGTGAATAACTCAGATGTCACGTTTAACTATGTCGTACAGTATAGGGATGTTAAATGTTCAACTCTCATGCTTAGAAAGTAGGTTGTAGTAAGGTTGTACCATTTCAAGTTGAATAATTTCTACTTGAAAGTATGATTACTATGAAATGAATTGAAAATCTATACTAATTATATTATAAAGAGGAAAGATTTGTATGTATGTTTGTAACGAATTGGCTCAAAAAGTACTGGACCCATTTCAAAAATTCTTTCACCATTGAAAAACTACATTCACACTGAGTAACATAGGATATATAAGATTCATCATCATCATCCATCACCGCGCGGGTGAAACCTCGGAGAGCAGCTAGTGTATTTATAAGGATATGCAATCTTTTATTTACTTAAATATTTTATACACAATAAAGAACACAAATTGGGTTCATATTATAATTAACTTATATAATTAAAAAATGTACATGTAAGCATATACAATGTATTTTGAAGATTGCTGTTACTAGTATATGTCCTGGCTCAGTATTTAAGGCGCGCTCGTATCCTGATAATAGTAAAAAGCAGAATCTTTAAACATCTAGGCTTTTATGAATAAACGTTGCGTAAACCTATATTAGGCGTAACATGCTTTGTCTTGCTTTCACGCGTGACATTTACTGCAAGCGAAAAATTGACAGATAGATGTTTTAACTACTCCGGGTGTAAGCCAAGTTTATTAATAAGGCCGCTAGTGTAACGAAACTGATCAATAATATTGTATGAAAAAAATTACTTAGGTTAGAAAAGGAACAGGCAAAGTAATAACCGAACATAATTCCTAAATATTACTCGCTCACTGCACAAAAAAATCCTGAATAGGCCCATAATAATAAACTTTGACGTCCAAACTCTCAGAATTTTCAGCGATAACACTATATTTTTTATTAGGTAATACATAGCCAAGATATAATACTAAATTAGTAACCAGCAGTTTTTTCAATTGTGTTAGTAAATATCGAAATGTATTAAGAAAAAGTACAAAATTAATGCATTTTCGCATGACATCGTCCAATATAACATGCGATTTTCAACCTTACGTAAAGCATCGTAAATTATTTTAAAATTGGGGTTGGACCGCGTCTTAACTATGATCTAGTTTAGATCTTATTTACTGATTTTCAGTGGGATTAAAAGGAGTTTATTTTCAATATCATTTGCTACCTCTTCATGTTGAAACTTATCAATGGAATTTATGTGAAATAGAGATCCTTTATTCAGACCAAAAACCCATGCAACAGCGACCATACCTTTTTTAACTGTGAATCAGCAATGTATGTAGTTCTGCGTTCTGATTTGAAGGTATGGTTGCCGGAGATATTAGAAGCACATGAGTTTTAACAGCTTAATGTCTCAGCAGTGCAAGTACCGAACTTCTCCTCCCTCCTTAATCGTTCCCTCATTACTGAGGATCGTGACTCCTCTGTTGCAGTTTGTTTACTGTTTCTCTCTATCGAGTTCTGTTGCTGGCCTGATGTAGAGCTGTACTGAAAGGTATCTACAGCTGTTCCGATACCTGATCCGTCCGTCGTCCCTAAGGCTTCGTCCTCTTGGTCTTTTACCCTCAATTTTGCCAGTTACTATTAGACGCTCAAGGTTGTCAGTACCGAACTTACCGATCGATAAATTTGAATCTTGAATTCGTCATACTTTGAAAAAACTGGCTATATCGATCTTGTGTCGATCATTGCAAGTAAGTAACAAAATTAACCGATCGGTAGACAAATTCGATAAGCTTTTACGATTATAACGGTAACCCTAGCATGGAACTGTCGAATTACGTTGTGAGATTGTCTATTTAGTCCATTTTAACGATATTTATGTCAGCATTGAAAATGACCTTGATATAGCTTATCGACAGGCGACAGGAATGAGGATATTGTATAGTTGCGTTTGATCTTACTGATATTATAAACGCGAAAGTTTGTATTTATGGATGAATTGATATTTGTTATTCTCTTACGCTCTAACGGCTGGCCCAATTTTGATGTTATTTGGATGGGGCGCTGAATTAACACAGGATAATTTTCATCAACATCGTCATCATCCATCACCATGCGGTGTAACCGCGGGGCTCAGCTAGTATTCAATAAAAAAATAGACTTCCGCTTTCTTTTGATCGTAGAAGAGCGAAATGCGTAGAAATCTTCGAATGATGGAATGCAAACAATTTGTAATAATCGACATGCTGTCGACAATTTGACGATCGTATAAGTCGTCGATATGACTTCCATACTTGCTAGGGGCAATACGATTTTGTATCGATCTTAACGACTCGACAAATTTAACGACTATTACCGTACTTGCACTGCAGGGTTGGTGTGCACTTCGTTACTTGGGACGATATGTATCTGTTCTAGGCTGAGGTTACCATTTAAAACTGGGTGGTTACAGCTTAAGCTTATGCTCGTACTGTTTCCTAATAAAATTAAAAAAAAACAATAAAAAACCTACCTATATGGACCAAATTAATTACTACACTCTACGAAGAAATAATATCAGGAAGAGTAACTGCCTTAAAAAAAATACCCAAATAAAAGTCGTGCTAAATCAATAACATCGTTCACGCCGCTATGATTCAGCTGTCATAGTAGATAGACGTTGCAGCACGCGCGTGGACCAATCCCTGCTTGCCTTCTGAAATTTAAACTAATCACGGAAAATGTCTATTTGTAACCTCTGAAGTAATTCGTATTTGGAATCATACGTCGTTTTGGTTTGAAGGACCACTTTTTGTGTGGAATTTGTTCTGAGTTATGCTTCCTGACATTATTTCTTCGTAGACTACACTATCATTTATTATCGATAATAATAATGATAATGATAATATTTATTGATAATAACAAAATTACAGGTCAGATAAAATGTACAAGAAAAAAATATCGCGTAAATTACAATTAACATACTTGTAGTCTATTAATAAAAAATAAATAAATCAAAAATTGATAATGATTATACCAATTTTATATAAACATGTCAAAGAAAATAATATACGAGTATTAATGAAACATCTGATAACATAAAATATTAAAAAACTATTATTTATTGATAATTATACCAATTTTATAAAAAAACATGTCAATGAAAATAATTTATAAATAATTAAAAATCTATTTCCAATTTAAGACGAATTCCTCGACGCTGTAGGGTGCATGTCGAGCAAAAACGTTTTTAATTTATTTTTAACTATGGTTAATGCCTTGGTTGTACGTATGGGCTCAGGAAGAGCATTAAAGACTTTCACACCGAATACCCGCGTACATTTACTCGACTTAGTTAAACGATGTGGCGGCAAACGGAGTCTTAGTGCATTTCTTGTGGTTATCTGCCGGTCAAATGTTTCAATACAGGTAAAAACATATACACATGCATGATATATGCTTAATGCCGGCAACGTCAATATTTAATATGTGATAAAAAGTGATTTTGCTGGTGTGGGCGGTGCGACTCGTGCCACGACGCGCACTGCCTGTTTCTGCACTACAAAGGCTCTGTGCCAATCAGCGGAGAGAGCCCACAGATCGACACCGTAAGTCAGCAGAGACTGGACAGTGGCAAAGAAACAGTTGTGGCCCGCTTGTTGCTACAGGACTTGAGCAACTTGACCCAATGTTTGTCACGGAAATAGATATCTAATTCAAATGTATTGTTTGTAGGTTCGAAGCAGAGTTGGCATCTCTAGTGCGAGCTCACGACACAGACCTGGAGACGTTGGCGCGTGCGCAGCGTGCGGCCGCCGAGCGCGCCGAGCAACAGCTGGAGACGGAACTGCGGGCCGCGGCCAAGCGGCTGCGGGCTGAGCACGAGAACAAGCTGCGGCAGTTCCGGGACACGCTCAAGAAGGAACTCAGGCTTATGAAGCAGGTAAGGGGACCGGTTTCCAGTTTACGTTATAGTCATCTATCTTGTTTTGTCTAATTTGTGTTATTAGCGGGGATACTGTGGTACTTACAAAAAGGTCATCGACATAGCCCACCGGATCAGCAAGCTGAAGTGGCAGTGGGCTGGCCATATTAGCCGTAGAACCGACAACCGTTGGGGTAAACGAGTTCTAGAGTGGAGACCGCGTCTCGGCAAACGTAGTGTAGGACGTCCTGAGGCACGGTGGAGTGACGATCTGCGCAAGACGGCTGGCAAAAACTGGATGCGAGAAGCCCAAGATAGATCTAAGTGGCGTGCAATTGGAGAGGCCTATGTCCAGCAGTGGACTGCTACAGGCTGATGATGATGATGATACAAAAACGAGTTTCAGAACAACCAAAAAGAAGTAAAATTTTGCGAATTCCTTTCAATTTTGGTAATACATTTCTTCGCGAAGATTGATCCTTATCAGCAATAGAATCCATTGGTCCAATAATACAGGAAGTCTTTTTTTTAACCAATCGGATCGATTTCCATTACAAGTTATTGTTTTCTTATACATTCTCTAAACACTCTCTATGAAAAATACCACCGGATGTGTTTGAAACTATAGTAGGAAAATCTGACTTATGTGCATGAGGGATGCCCGGTTCTAGTACTAAATCAAACCATGCGAGGCAGTATTTGGGGACTGCCAATAGAAGTGAATATTTGTAAGATACACAATCAACAACAACAGGTAGTCATGGAAACCATTATCGCGCCTAAAGAAGTGTTCACTTCAATACTACATTATCTATGACAAAGTATTACGTGATGATGATGCGAGCTCCTTGATTTTTCTTCACCCAAAAAGCGTTACGTTCGCTATTTATTTTTAAGACACACAACAACGTTATGGAAACCATTATCGCGCCTAAAGAAATTTTCACTCTAAAACCACATTGCGACTATACCGCGAATTCCTTTATTTTCGTTCACCCAAAATGTGCTGAACGCGCCTAAAATAGTTTTCACTTCAATACCAATCTTATGTTATTTTCCCACCATCCAGCAATAAAACGCATATCCACATTTCTGTTTCCAGGAGGTGGAACTGTTACCCAAAGAGCGACGTAAAGAAGCGTACAGACAACACCGTATCCGATTGGACACTGAGCATGCGGAGAGAGAACGCGCTTACGTCGCCGCGCTAGCCGATGAGAACGACGCTATGTTACGCCGTATCCATGACAACCACAGGGAGCGGCAAGCGTTGGCTGACAGGCAATACTTACAACAGAGACATCAGGTATGCAGAGCCATCAAGAGCTGTAGGACTATTACGTATCTCAGTTGCTAATAAATGTTGATAGAAATTGAAAAAAATTGTGGCTCTATGTCACTTTTGTCAGCTCCTATCATCAATTTACTAACATTTCTGCTTACTGGATTTGTCAAAAGTGACATAGAGCCACCATTTTTCTAGATTTCAATTAACATTTGTTAGCAAGTAAGATACATAATAGCTCTGCTGTACTACACTTTGTTTTGTTTTATATAATGGTTCATCAAAGTGACTCCCTCTCGCCTGGTGGAAAGCGAAGATGGAATCAAGAAGCGATGACCATTAGTGCAGCCGCAAACTGCACTGGATGCAATGCTAGGCCGGAACGAGTAGTTCGAGATCGGAATGGTGAGGAAGGAATAAGAATAAAAAGCTCTTCTCAACATTCGCCATGAAACAGCCGGCAAAAAACGCTTAGAGAAGCTATAGTTCTACGCATTTGTAGGAGTTCTAGGTGTTGAGTGACTTCAGTGTCTCCAATAATACGGACAGCGCGACGTTGCAGTCTATCGAGAGCATCCATAAGGAACTTACCGGATCCATCCCAGAGGTGGTAATATTCAATACATGGGCGCACCTGAGTTTTATAAAAAGGCAACACTGATCAGCGAGGCTATTATTTATCTCAGTTGCTAACAAGTAATGATCACAATATTGTGTTTTGGTTTGAAGGCTATGGGTGCCGGTAAAATTACACAAATTGCAGCAAAGCCAGTGGGCTCTATATCGTATCGTTGACATTACAAACTATCATTTGTGTAGTACAATTGTGGCACAGAGTACTCAGTTTGTGCGCTTAACCACTGTAATAATAAAAAAATATTTTGTAAGTACATGTGAATGTATCATTGAAAAATATGGATGTGAGCGCTCCTATAAAGTGATATTCTCACCAAAATCTCTGGTAAATTATAAAAAAATAAAGTTCGGGCGCCTGGAGCGACCTCACACAAAGATTATATATATATATTCATTTAACTCACCTGGAATAACTTTTGATAGAGCCTTGGTTCTTTTGACCTTTAAGCGGGGGCAGATAAATAACTAAAAAATCATTCAGTTTCGTTTATCTTTATTGCCGGGAAGCACAAGCGTTACAATATTTTAAAGATTTATTTTAGGAAAAGTTTATTTGCGATAGAACAGAGTCTGAAGGACCCTGGCAGATATCGGTTTATTAAAACTAGCCTGCACACTACTAATTTTGGTATTTTCGTCGCTGAAGGCATACACCATTATTAGCTGTCGTTATTGTTAAACTATCGTTATTGCACCTTGATTTAAAAGAAGTTAATTATTTTTATGATTTTACACTGCACATGCTCAAGGCATGGGTCGTATAAGATTATGAATGCGTTACCTTTCTCCAAGGAATTGGAACCTGAGGAAATATCATTACGTCGATTGGATTTCCTTCCTTATGATGGACGATGTGACACGCGGAAGAGGAATTTCGCCTCCTGCGCAGATGAAACCTCAAGATGGCGGTCCTCTCCAAGTAAATAATTTCCACGGGAATCTCATGGGGGAAAATTACGTAGAAATATACTCGTAAGAAAAATGCTTGTAAGAAAAAATCTTGCAAAAAAAGTTATGAAGAAAAAAGTTATGAAGAAAAAATTATGAAGAAAAACGCCAGTGGCTGAAACAATAAAAAGCTAGCGTTAAAAATAATGTCCAAATTCCAAAGTAAATCACAGTTTGACCTCAAGCAAAGAGCACCAGACTTACCGTTTTTCTTCGGCGGGAATGCCGTACTCGAAATCCATGATTTAGAGGAAATCAATATAAAGATGCAAAGCATTGGGCTTGCGTTTTGTAATTGCGACTTCCCATATTGGGAATGTCCAAGAAAATATCGATCCAAACGGATTTAAAAATTACATGTTAACTTCACATCACGATGTTTGTAGAAAAGTGATTCGACTTTTTTCCATCGACCAAACGTCAGCCCCGACACAGATCACCACAGCCAATTATACAGATAATAAACTGATGTCTACAGAGACAATACCGTACAGTGGCTACAAAAACTGTTACTCTTGTAGTAAAAAAGTTAACATAGAATAAATTTCACCATAGATTAGCAATTTTAAAACCGAAATACGTGTCTAGAATCGACAACGTGTAACGGAGCGAAAAACGAACGTTACACCGTTACCACACACGTTACAGTTCCTGGAGAAGTAGGTTGATTTCTGCGAAATCTATTGTATTATTGGCCAAATATGGCGAATCGCGAGTCAACGGGTTTAAAGCGCGGCGCGTTTACGATATAACTTCTCCCAGCTATTCGTGCTACGGCCTCGGCTCATTCTGAGGCGGGCAGTCTGTACTTACACTTTGATAACTGTGCTGGTTTTATAAAGGCTGTGAAGCTGTGCAATAGAAGACGCTCCAACCCCATACATTAGTTAAAAGTCGATGCTCAGACCTCGTGTCACGGTGGCCTAATGGTCATGGCGTCTCGACACGGATGCCGGAACGCAGGAGTCGTACGAGGATGTAAATTTTTCTCTCTAAATTTCAATGTTTGGTCTCTGGTTAGTACTTTAAAAGTCATAATAAAAACCCAATTGTACCGTTTTGTTTTAGATAATGCGGAACCACGAAGCAGCGCTGTGGGAATTAGAAGAGAAGCAAATCCACGAGAGGCATCAGCTCGCGAAAAGACAGCTCAAGGATGAGTTCTTGCTGCGGCGGCACCAGATGCTAGTCCGCCATGATAAGGAGCTGGAGCAGATCAAACGGTAAGACGGAATCATTTGACAAACACATTTGAAACTAGTTCAGCAGGGCTGTTATGTATCTCAGTTGTAATCAAATGTTTGAAATCTTGAAAAATGGCAGCCCTATGTCAATTTCGACAGCTCCTGGGGCGCGTTCAGAACCTCGGTGAGAGCGCACTCGGAGTGCAATTTTTACACTAACGCTGTTCCGAACCTCAAGGTAAAGCACTCGGTTGTCCTAACTCCAGCTCCGAATCTCGGAGCGTCGCAACGTTTTAACCATCTAAATCGATCGGTAAACGGTTGCAACCCGCATCTGACATAACGTTGACCAATAAATTTCAATGTTTGAGATCGCTAAAGCAGGCATTAGTGCTTTAAAAAGTAATACTACAAAAATTACAAGGGCTGCGATGTCAATACGAAAGTTTAAGTATTTCTAAATAATGCTTCTTTCGGTTGGATGGTACTGTTAAACTGTCCAATAGATGTCGCTCCGTTCCCGCAAGACGGTTAGTCAAATAGAGAGTTAAAATTCGATGCTCGGACCAGAACCTCGGTAGCCTAGTTGGTCAATGGAGTCTGACACGGAGAATCATATATAAATACGTTGATAAAATTTTAAACATACTTGACAGTAGGAAACATGCTATAAGGCATGAGTAAGGCATACGATAAAGTTCGATTTAATTTACATACTATTAGATAAACTTTTTGACATTGGTATATGTGGTACCTACGAAGAAATTATATCAGGAAGAGTAACTGCCTTAAAAAAATGACCCAATAAAAGTTGTGCTAAACCAATAATATCGTTCACGACGCTATGACTCAGCTGTCATAGTAGACGTTGCAGCACGCGCGTGAGGTGAGGGTCAAATGCTGACCCTCACCTCCATCTACATCTTGGAAATGTGCATGTTTATTCGAAAATATTCTCTTTTAAAATCATGTGAACAGACGAGAAATTATCCCCTTAGGACGGATCCCAATAATCTATCTAACCACAGTTTTCCTTACTACCGATAGAAATTTGACATAACGTCCATACAAATAGTGTCAAATATCTATCTCTAGTAAGGTAAACCAGCGATAGATAGATTATTGGGACCGGCCATTAAGACACGGAAACATACACTTTTAATTTCTTTTTCTAAATTGAAAATGCACATTTCCGGTACCAAAGCAATGGCAGTTAAAATTTATAATACACTACCTAACAAAATAAAAGACTAAAATAAAATAAACGTATTCAAATTTACACTTGAAAAATTACTTTTGCAGAAGTGTTATTATATTATTGACGAATTTTTCAATGATAATACATTAAAATAGACTGGTCCTCTCTGCACAATGGCAACACCCCCAGGGGGTAATATGTAACATGTACTTATTATGAACCTTAGGCAACAACACCTGCATTGTATATTAACTTGGCACATTTATACCTATATCTCTCTCTTCTCTCTATACTAATATTATAAAGAGGAAAGATTTGTATGTAAGTATGTTTGTAACGAATTGACTCAAAAAGTATTGGACCGATTTCAAAAATTATTTCACCATTGGAAAGCTACATCCCTGAGTAACATAGGCTATATAAGATTCATTATCATAATCCATCACAGCGCGGATGAAACCGCGGAGAGCAGCTAGTAAGTAATAAATGATTTGAGTTTGAGAAAACTATACACTATAAGTGATCTAGCGCTGCAGTTTTTAATGTTTTAGTTAGACAACATAACACGTTTTAGCGCTACAGCAGACTTTAGTTCTAACTTACCAGTATTTGAAACAATACACAGTTTTAATGAACACCCTATTTATCCGTGGAATCCTACTAAAATTATAACCGCCTGCCTGTCTGCCTACATGAGGAAATAAACAAAAAACTAATGTTCATATGTTTGTTACTCTTTCACGCTCATATGGCTAGCATAATTTTGATGAAATTTGTTATGGAGGTTTATGAGGCACAAGATTAACACATCACTTTCCATCTACTATTTCATTTTTGTATGTTCGTAAAAAATTACATAAATATAAGTTAAATAGTGATCACCACACTTTTAATACTAGAAATACAAATTGGATAGCTGTACCTAGTTTTAGACTTGCGAAGACTAATAAGTCATTCCTAGGAATTTGTGTGCATTTTTACAATAAAATCCCAAAACTCATAACTGAGCTCACAGAGGGCAAATTCAAGTTGAATGCATTTTGATAATAAAAGCTTACATAAGTCCGACATTATATAGAAGATAAAGATGCTTGGAATACTCCACTTCTGGCAAGCTGTCACTCTGCCACCCATAAAATGTAATATTTGTAGTACTACCTAAGTAGAAACATTGTAAACATCTATATACCTAAAAAGAATGGCCCCGAGTTTCTTGCCGCTTCTTCTCGGTAGGCTCTATATATTTTGGAACGCGGCGGTAGAGTCTTTAAAGTACATTATAATGAAAATTGACGTTCATAAGTGCGTTTTTGATGCCTAAATTGAATAAATGATTTTAACTTTGACTTCGATCATTATCATGTATCACCATGCGGGTGTAACCGCGGGGCGCAGATAGTAAGTCAATGTACCGAAATGATCGGTTGATCAGTGCAATTATGTTTCAGGAAAAACACCCGCAAAGAGGAGGAGCTGGCCAAATGTCAAGCGCTCGAGAAGCGATCGTTGCCGAAGCGGATCCGAGCGGAGCAGAAAGCGAGAGAGATGATGTTCCGGGAATCGTTACGGATATCCACCTTGCCTGCCAGCCATGATGATGACAGGGATAAGCTGAAAAAGGTACAGTTTCCCTTTTAACCGACTTCATAAAATGAGGAGGTTCCATTTTTGATTATATGTATTTTTTAGGGTTCCGTACCCAAAGGGTAAAAATGGGACCCTATATACTAAGACAGGCTGTATCTCATGAACCGTGATAGTTAGACAGTTGAAATTTTCACAGGCGTAGTATTTCTGTTGCTGATATAACAACAAATACTAAAAAACCGGCCAAGTGCGAGTCGGACCTGTGCATGAAGGTTTATATACATCAGATAATTTATTGATTCAGGCATTACTTTGCGGAAATACATTATCAAAAACGATATTAGAAGAAATAGTTAGTGACACTTCCGCTAAAAACGATGCTTATGGCCGAGTTGCGATGTGCACCACCCTCCCTCACGCACAAACTGCAAACTGACTCGTCTAGCGCTTGACGAGTCAAAATCGTCCTGAGGATGGCTCGTGTAGAGGCGAAACACGTGTCGAATCGGTTTTGGTTTATTGGGTCGTTTTGTGTGTAGTTTATTCTGTATACTTCTTGTTTGCAGTTCATGCGGTAGAGAGGGTGGTGCGCACCGCAACTCGGCCATAAGCATTGTTTTTAGCGGAAGTGTCACTAACTATTTCTTCTAATATCGTTTTTTATAGACATCGTATACGAGTACATTTTCGTAAACTGTACGGCCCCAGCACAGTAGTAGTATGTCGTAATATAGTAGTATTAGTAGTATGTATAACTTTTTTTTATGTAATCAATTGACAAAACGAGAGCTTAGAATTGTATTTTTGCATTGAATTGCTGTGTTCTCGTCACCGTGAGACATTTGTTTTTGAGTCAATATCGCAGAATAGTTCCACTTGGTACCGTGCCCTTCACACCCTAACACAGTAAGGCTTCGCGGCAGAATGTCTGGCACTGCGGTCGTACCGACCAAGACGGCCCCCAGGCCTAGTATGTTGGGTTTCGTCTCCTCTTACGATTTTCATACTTACAGTGAACGGAATATTGTACTCCGTCCCTTTACATATCAAGCTCATTATGTTCCCACTACTGGGACTTGAGCCATCCTCGCAGAGAAAGGAGTTGGGCTTTAATCCACCACGCGGGGTGGATAGGGTAGTGGCCAACCCATGTCGAAGTGTTCAGGCCGCCTGAAGGCCTTCTACATAGCCTAACGACTGTTGTCCTAAGGACCGACGGCTTAACGTGCCCTCCGAAGCATGGAAGCGCTCAGTTGAATGATGCCACTAGCACACACCCATCCAAGTCCTGACCGCAACAAGCGTTGCTAACTTGTTGATCGGTTAAGATCGCCAAGTCAAGCTCTGCTGCGAGCGCTCTATCCCTTTACGGATTGATATTTATGTCCATACTGCAGTTTCAGCATAGTAGTTACATTGAGTTATATCCGTATTGCAGTTCCAAGAGAACGAGAAGAAGAGATACAGAGCGGAGCAACAACGCCTTGCCACAAAGCACGCCAAAGCGAGGGAGGAGCTCAAAGCGGCCGGAGAGGTAAGATTCACGATAAACTTTTGAAACTTGATTTTTAGATATACGGCTAGTCGAGTACCCAATTTTAATATACGGTACGTTCCGGCAAGCGCCGTCAACGCTCACAACTTTCGCACCCCGGTTTAGCGTTCCGCTATGTAACAGTATTTGCAATGTTCAACCCAAACCAAACGGTTACGCGGTCGCGAAATTCGCGCCAAATTTTCTGTCTGTAGTGAATAATTGCATTAGAATTCTACAATAAGGATTAATCTGTCCGCATCAGGCTTACGCTATAACAAAAGATTTATGAACGAACGCTTGCTGATTCGAACCGATTAACCACACACGTTGCATTTCCAATGTACATAGGTAGGTTTTTGCGAAATCTATTGTATTATTGGCCAAATATGGCGAATCGCGAATCAACGGTTTAATGATAATAATAATAGAAACAAAAAGCTCCAAGGGTGGAAAAGGGTGGAAGGTGGTGTTAAAGGGCATAACGCCGGTAGTAGCGCTCTAGTGAAACTGCAGCACACCTCTCAACACCCTTCAGACATCCACACCAATGTTGCCCCTTTTGTCACCATTGATGGCTGCTTTTATGGGGGGCCTGTTTAGTGGGTGACAAGTCACCACCTGCCTAAATATTTTAAGATGGGACTGAAATTGGCAGGTACCGTAGTCTCTTCCATAGCCCACTATCTCCCGTACCACTAATAAGTACATATCAATAGCCATGCCATTTTACCCATATATCATAATAGATATACCATGTAAAACCATCCATCCAAAATGTTTCTGTTTATACTACATTGTATTTTTATACCAAACGGGCCTCTAAGTGTTGGCTACCGCCCCACTAATGCCTCTGTAAAGGACCGGATGAAACCCGTGAAACTGTTTGAATAAAAATAATAATAATCAATTATTCAATAATAATCAATAATAGTTGGATTAGTTAATGAAGACTTTTTGGGTAAATAGAAGTTCTTTTAATGTCGAAAAGCTTTTAATCAAAATATTCGACTTTGGCTTTTATTGTCATAAATTAAATACGTGTCCTTTGTTTTTTTTTTGATGATCATTATGTATCTTCACGTTTCTTAGGCATTATTCAGCGACTTGGAACAATACTGGAATCTAAAACGCAACATTCTATCGAACTACGAGAGTGACAAGCTCGAAGCAGCCGAAGAAAGATTTCTACAACATTGACAGTTACTATAAAAAAATCAATTTATTTCTTTCATTATATAATTTGTAAAGCACTAATGCCTGCTTAGCGAGGCTAAAGTTTGCAAAAACACATTCTCGGACTATATTTGAACTCACGCCTTCCGACATGCCGTGTCAGACATCAATGCAAGTCTACTGATGTTAAGCATCACGCTTGTCCAAAACAGTGCCATACAGAATTTTAAATTAGAACAGTGCAAAACTGCATAGCAATGCACTGCGCTCATTATCCTGTGGTGTAATTCGTTATATCTCTTGCCGTATAATTGCGCTGGAAACCATTGTACTTTCAAACCGGAACACAGTAATGTGTTCACACTACTGCTTCACGGTTGAAGAACTGGAAAAGGTGTGGTGCTTCCCCAGGCCGACTCTGCTAAAGTCCTACCACTACAGAGTAAGAAATTACAGGCACATGAGATTTAACAACTTAATGTCTCCGGGTTGCGGGCGCAGTGCAGTTCGTCACATGTGACGGCATCTATTATAGGCAGTGGTTACCGTGTAACACCAAGTGAGCCTCGTGCTTGTACCGTAACCTAATCACATTTGCAAAGAGACAGTGTAATGTTGTCGTTCCACGCTTATATAATACTTTGGACGTTAAAAAATATATATATATATACGTAATCATGAAATAAAAAGAATTCCATCCTGGCTCAAAACATTACAACAGCTCACTACGAAAGCATAGAAAAAAATATTATCTGATTTTAGAAATCAAATTTAAAAACTTGTAAATAAACACAAACACACGCACACACACACACACACATTCACACACACACACACACACACACACACACTATACCCTATACCCTATAAACTACAAACACAAACCTTTAATGTTAACTTAATGCTCTTTTTTCTTCCTTTTTGGAACGTACTTTGGAGAAGCCACTGGCTCCTGAAACACAGATTAAACTAGTTCGGGAGCCTATGGATTCATAATATCTTGTGGAATCATTTTATGTCAATAAATTAGATTTGTATTGTATTGTATTTAAAAGTCAAGATCTGGTCATTATTGCCGCAGATAAGACTGCTCGCGAGGTCTGCTGTGTGTAGAACTACTAGTTTTAAATATTTGTGAGGACGAATTGTAAATTTTGAAGCATATTTCGTCTCAACCCAAAAGCTCGCCCTGAGTAGGGTTTTGATCCCAGGAGCGTTGTTTTGGCGGATGAACTTTACCCTTGAGCTAATATAACTTCAAAAAAATATCGTTAATAATACGTTCTTATCGCACAGGCGTTACTCCGCGAGTTGGAGCAGTATCAGAACGAGAAACGCAAAGCTCTGATGAACCACGAGAGCAATAAACTGAAGGCCGTCGAGGAGAAGTACTCCATCGAGCTGAAGGAATGGAGAGCCACTCATGGCGACAGGAAACTGGTAAGTTCTGTCTTTTTATCTTTTAGCCACATGGGAACGGGGGTTGTCTATTTAAACAAACTGAGAACCTGTGAAATCACGAGGTAGAAAAAAGTCTCTGAGATTGAGATAATGGTAGCAATTTTATCTAAACTGGAGAACTAAAATGTAATTATGGTAGTCCTTATTCTGTTAACACTAAAATCCAAATTCATGTAGCACTTAGGATTACATTTCTAAAAGTAGGATTATTAACATTTTAAATTGTGGGGTATTTTGACGTTAGTTTAGCGAGCACCAAGTCACGTGACGACTAAACTGTCTAAAATATGCCCACAATTGAAGAGAAATATCTAATTTTAGTGCTGTCATTCGGAAGTGTTGTACCAATTTGGATTTTAGCCTGAACAGAATAAGATCTGCCATAATTTAGATATTTTTAGTTTAGAGAATCCTTACAGAATCGACACCATTGGGTTAGGACTTAAACTATAATAAGACTTTATTTGAATCAACTAACCTCCAGTTTCTGGAACGTCTGTCAACGTTTGATCAGCTAACCTACGGAATACTGACCGCTGATTGGTCACATATCGCGTCATAGAATACTATCGACCAATGAGCGTTTAGTATTCAGTTGGTCAACCAATCAAGTCTGACAAACGCTCTAGAAACTAGGGGTAAGTAACGTGAAAGTCAAGTTGATTGCCTCGATGATAAGGCGTCACATCTGCCAATGACAGTTGCAGTGTAGTGTCAAATCTTGCATGTCACTGCAATCACCTCGTCGGATCGAGATGTTATGGAGCTTCGCCCGGTAAATTGACTTGCGACAAACATAAACGCAGTATTGCTTGGATATTATTATTCGCAGGTTTCTATGAGAATCGCTTTGAGTTTTGAGGCATACATATCTGGGTAGGTGTTAATCGAAAACTTCACAGGAAGTATTTGCGTAAAAGTATTCGTATTGTCATTGTTAATAATTACTTCTCTTCTTCTTCCTTCTGAGCCTTTATTCGTGCGTTTCTGCATATATGACAGATACGAGTGGATAGATAAACTGTTCATTGCAACACCATAGTACAAAATATAACAAACAAGGAAATATGATAATAAAGAAAGAAAAACATTACACATCAATAAAAAGCTTAACATTATGTGTCACAATGGGCGGTCCAATCGCTTATAGCGATCTCTTCCAGGTCACTTCGTTTACAGCTTTGTTCATCCAGTCATGGCATGCATAGACTCGGATGTAATCTATCTATCTCTTAGGTGTGCGGGCACGTGGTCTGGTGTTCGTCCACGGCCTCCATTCTAGGATTTTCCGTGCCCCCCTGTCCGTGTTCATTCAGGCTATGTGACCAGCCCATGTCCACTTCTGTCTAGCAATGGTTTCCATCCTCACGCGCATTTTCTGCCTTATCCATTCGTTTCTTTTTCGTTTTAATAGTGGGTGGCAAGTCGACACCTGCCTAAATATTTTAAAATGAGACTAAACTTTGGCAGGTGTCGTAGTCTCTACAATAGCCCACTAATAAGTTTATATCAAAAGCCTTGCCATTTTACCCACTTTTGTAATGATATTGATATACTATGTTACCCATTCTCCAAAATATTTCTGTTTTTACACTACATTGTATATTTTATACCAAACAGGCATCTAAGTGTTGGCTACAGCCCCACTTATGCCTTTGTAGAGGAACCGATGAAATCCGGAATATAAATGAAATACGATAGTAAAAATAATATGGGACAATATCCATATGCGGTGTTCAGTTCCCAAACTAGACAGAGCCTGTACTATGGTAACCTGATGACTGATATACATACTTATATACATATACACACCCAGTCACAGCTCAAACAGACATGTTCATGCACACGCGGTGTTCGGGTCCCAAACTAGGCAGAGCCTGTACTATGGTAACCTGATGACTGATATACATACTTATATACATATACACACCCAGACACAGCTCAAACAGACATGTTCATGCACACGCGGTGTTCGGGTCCCAAACTAGGCAGAGCCTGTACTATGGTAACCTGATGACTGATATACATACTTATATACATATACACACCCAGTCACAGCTCAAACAGACATGTTCATGCACACGCGGTGTTCAGGTCCCAAACTAGGCAGAGCCTGTACTATGGTAACCTGATGACTGATATACATACTTATATACATATACACACCCAGTCACAGCTCAAACAGACATGTTCATGCACACGCGGTGTTCGGGTCCCAAACTAGGCAGAGCCTGTACTATGGTAACCTGATGACTGATATACATACTTATATACATATACACACCCAGACACAGCTCAAACAGACATGTTCATGCACACGCGGTGTTCGGGTCCCAAACTAGGCAGAGCCTGTACTATGGTAACCTGATGACTGATATACATACTTATATACATATACACACCCAGTCACAGCTCAAACAGACATGTTCATGCACACGCGGTGTTCAGGTCCCAAACTAGGCAGAGCCTGTACTATGGTAACCTGATGACTGATATACATACTTATATACATATACACACCCAGTCACAGCTCAAACAGACATGTTCATGCACACAAATGTTTGACCTGTCCCGAGATCAAACCCGGCACCAGATCAGAAGACAGGGTGCTATGCCTGCGTTAACCGGCCAGTCAAGCCGGCTTTGGGGGCATTGAACAGAAATAAAATCATTCTCTTCAGTTTTCGTCAATCTAATCTATTTATTATTAACATGACAATACAAATATTTTTACGCGTATATCTGACAAGTCCCTCAGTGTTGCCACATCCTTATCTAAACTAAACTTGTACATTTCTCAAATCTAGAAATGACATTTTATTTTCCCATTCGACAACATCCCAACAGGGAAAGTTATCTTTGTTTGGTATCACTTTAAAATACTCAGCAATATTACCTGAGTCGATATTGGCACAGTAATATATGTTTTATTATTTATTTATTCGTTTATGTGATAGCGTGAATTCTTACTGCCAGTCAAAAATTAGTTTTGGTTCCTGGCAACGTATTTTTTCTTCTAGCATTGTAATTTGGTGTACATAAATATTTATGGTGTGAACAGAGGATTAGACCAAAATTTATATCTACAATTACTAGTTAATATATATAAATAGTTAAGAAACCAACTAGTTATCGATTTAACCTATTTTTTGTACTGGCTAATTGCCGTTTGCCTATACCGGCATTTACAGCGTCACCGATCGTTTTTACCTTTGAAATTGACAATAAAAAAGTAAAGTTCTCTTTCAATATGCTGTTTAACATATGTATGATATATATTTTTAATAAGTTTCGCCATTATTGTCAATGCTTTTTTGCAATTTTTATGGAAGTTCATTGATGTTTCTACTATAAAAGTTCTGGTAACCGTAACTACGGCCTCTTTAAAGGCGTACTCCCGTAGTGTATACCACGATTAAAAAAAACCTTATTAGTAACTAGAAGAAAACAATAGACACTTCTTACGGTGTTACCAAAGCTTAGTTGGCACAGGTCATTGTTTTTTTTTTTCAGGGAACATTAGTTGGCCTATGACTAGTTTAGATCCAGAAGGTGCCCGATTTTTTTTCTTTACAAAATTTCAATATTAATCTGAACATAACTTTTACAGATAACTGATGAAATCTTTAATAAATTTTGGTCTGATTTTTTGATTCATTTTCGCCTTGTGTATATTGGGAATGGGTTGTATGCATGTATGTGTGTGCATGCTTATAAATAGCTTTACTAATAAGCGAGGTGGTGGAATGGAACGAAATTTATATAGCAAAGTTCTGTATGTAATGTTGTATGTGTTGGGATGAGGGTTTTTACTTAGATATATATGTGTGGCAGGTGTTTTTGAAATGCGTCGACAATGAAACCAACGGTAAAAAAAACAATGATTTCTTAGGTTTTATTAGATTTAAATTAAACAGTCATATCTATGCGTGACCAGGATCACTGTAGTGTGATCGAAACTTCATTGGGATTAAAATTATGCACGATAGATGCTATTATATTAGTCATAAATTTCTTTACCATATTTTTGCAAAGTTGGTTTCTTTATATGAGAAGACTATTGAAAAAGCGGGATCTCACAGGTCTCGTGCTTGAAGTGACGTGAATGACAATGTTTTACGTCCCTATGAGCCCCTATAAGACAAGTTTTATTTAGCTGCAATATGACCAGTGCCCTATACCCTTAAAACCAGAACGCAGAAATGCGAGCATTACGGTTTGTCTGAAGAAGTGAGCATAGTTGCAGTACTTACCCGCCCTCCTCTGTATTTTGATCGTATAAAGTATAGTGTATTTAATGCGAGAACGAATAAAAGAGAAGCTTTTACCTTGAACTGTTTTATTATCCTAATACAAGCATGTGCCCTTTGAAAAGATATGAAACCCGCAGCCAGAGTTCTATTTAAAATAGTAAGGAATTAAAAATCACGATCCCAAGTTATTCTTAGATTGGCAACGCATTTCAAAAACAACGATATAGGTATGTATACGCAGCAGTGTCGTCATTCGTCAGCATAGCCCTGTGCCGTCCCCCAAAACTCCAACAACAGCTAACTACTACAATTATTCCACAACAGAAACTAATAAACAAGTTCGCAAAGCATCTCGACGATCACGAAAAGAAATTCGGCAAGAAAATACCGGACCGGGCCCTTTATCTCGAAGCGCCGTGGCCTACCAACGTCTTACAGCATATCCTAAGCGCTTATCACCAGAGGAATTCCTTTATGGGGTCGCTGTCTCGATCTCGAACTAGTTTGAACTTCCTTTCTGCTGCAAACACGCCAAATATGGACAGGAGACGGAGCATAAGCCCGAGTAGGGAGACCAAATCGGCCGCCACCAGTGCCTATAACACTGCCAAACGCGGGCAATTGAAAAAAGGATCGCGCTACGCATCCACGTCCAATCTAAAACTAGTTTCCGAGAAAATATCAGGATTCTCGGTCTTCAATAGTTCTGATGAATGGCGACGCGAACCAATCATGGCGTACAATGCTACAGAGATAGCCGAAGAGCCGAAACGGCCGTCCATTGAAAGATCCAAGCCCGTCGACAAGAAGAAACTCAACAGACAGAGCATGTCGGAACACCTGTTCAAAACGACTGAAATCACATCCCCTATGAAGAGAAGCATATCACAGCAGAGTTTGAAGCAAGATATAGCTTTAGAAGCGGTCATGATAGACATGCCATCCCTAGACGGATCAAAGTACGACACGATGAAGAGCGGTTCGACGTTCACAACAGATTCAATGAGCAGCGACGATCAACAGACGACGCATTTTAGTCGCTGGGGTCCCGTTAGAGGATCAAACAGCTATTCTAACTCTGGTGATATACCAATCAGTCAATTATCTACGTTGAATTTGAAGAGATCGATCCGGGCCGAAAAGAACGACGGGCCGCCTGATTCTGTTGTGTGATTGTTCGTTCACACAGTCGACTTTTTATGACTGATTGTTTTTAAGACAGAAATGTCTAGTCCTTTTTGCAATTGTACGGCTCGTACTTTGGGATAATGATTAAAGCATTAGAAAAGTTTCTACAAATATGTCAAACAGTTCCTACCTTTTGGTTTATATTTGCTCGTTACGATCGACAAACAGTACAATTGTCAATTATATAATTTTTATACATTCGTAGGCTGATCTTAATCAGAACTCCATAAGAAGTTTTTTGGCATTGAGTTGCTTTATTGATCGATGCACTTATAAATAAATTAGAAGGAAAGGAAACAGGAGGAGGGCTACATACGCCATTGAGGAAAATGAAACTTCACTGTACCCCCTTTTTATACCACAAATTCTTGCTCCGTTTTCTACAGACTTCCAAAAAAAGGAGTAGGACTCAATTCAGATTGTATATATTTTTTTGTTTGTGTTTGTTAGCTCATAACTTTCGACTGGGTGAACCGATTCTCAAAATTATTTATTTGTTTGAAAGCTGGTGCTTCCCGTGTGGTCCCATTTAAATTTCATCAAATGTCGATCCAGTAGTTTTTGAGTTACACTCCAATAACTGAATATAATGGAAGTAGGTATTATTTTTTTCAAATTGTACTTGTAATAAAGCCAATCGATTGACATTCGTCCGTGACTTCCGGAAGTCAAACCTTTGTTTTCTTATCTTTTTTAACTTCGTTGTTGTTATCTTCAATGATTTTAAATGTATGCTATCGTAACAAAGCTTGGCTTTTTCTGATTACACATTAGACCTTATTTAATTGCGCGTTGTTATGAGTTCCATAAAAAGTGTAATATCTTTTATAACTGAGAGGTAGAGATAGAGTCTGTGCAAAAAGGGAACCTTCGTCGTGGCGTTACTGTAAATGAACATTGAGCTGTTATAACAGGTTTTATAAGGCAACCCAATTCAGCTATTATCTGTCTTTAACGCCACTGTCAAGTGTGAACTTTTACTCGATGAAACTATAAAACGGTAAATTATGTGCAATTTTGTTCAGCTTTTTTATTTACTAGCATTAAAATAGTAAACTAACGCACACACGACCTCACCTATGACCCTTCTATTTTGCACGAACTCTAGCTGCCATAATCGTCTTTTTCGGCCTCCCAAAACCCCCCAATTATCTTAACAGTCCTGTAATAGTTTTACAGAATTTACGCGTGTATTTTTTATGATATGCATGTAATGACTAAGAAACGTTAATAGATCAACTATATATAATAAAGGAAATGTAGGAAGGTCGATTATGCGAACTCGCACAGGGCGCTCAAATCCAAATCGGTTGCATGTGCGAACTCGAACTGACTGCGTATCGGATCGCATTATTTCCATTGTCGGCAAAATTTGTTCATTCGTGGCAAAACTATACCCTCTGTTGTTAGCAAGATATATTCTACGCCTCTAGAGACAATTCGAACACAGTTGTTAGTAAAAAAAGAAATATCAAGTCATTCTCGTTTATTTGTTTCGTTCTGAGGTTTTCGACATTCACCTTTAAGGTGCAAGTTGGCAGCAGGCTACACGTCTCAGCTGCAGACGACGTGTCGTCGCTTCATGTCGCTGCAGTCATGATTTCGAACCCCACTGCAGACGGCACAGCAGATGGCATCGACCATTTGAAAAGCGATACAAAAGGTTTTGTTTAAAAGCTTTTCAGTTGTTTTACTATGTAGATTGGTACCCGCGAGCGGCACTACTGATCTGCCGCTCAACGACGTGACGCTAGCTTCGTGTCGCTAACTACGAATGGTGTTTCATAGAAATACATAGAAACCAGTAGTGTCGCTGCGACACGTCGTTTGCCGTGGCTTCATGAAGCCGGCTTCCAACTTGCACCTTTATACTTCAATTCTTAAACCGGAAACGTATTGACTATTTGTAGAAAACTTTTGCCATGCGCCACTCAAGTCAAAGTGAAACACTTTACAAATTAATCTGCGAGCGAAGGTCGTAACGATAAATTTACAAATAGTATTTGTCAAATAAAAACGCGCCGCTATTCCTCATACAAACTGTGAGATATCTGTGCCACATATGTACTAGATAAATGGTAGTTTGTACTGAATTCAAGTTGTTTTACCTCAATGAAAGTACAGTTATGCATATTCTCGGGCTATGACGTTTGGTTACTGATTAAATGTTAGTACTTTGGTGCCGTAGTGGCATACTCTGATGTCAGTATATAGTATCTAATGTGTGCTCGGTATGTGTAGGGTAGACCGGGGCAACACGGCACAATAGTAATATCGTTACTAAACTAAATTTTTCTAAACTATGTTAGTTCTTATTATGTTAACACTAAAATCCACATTCGTGTAACACTTAGAATTATAATTCTAAACCTATGAATATTCTATTCAAATGTGGGTAGTTTTACATCAGTTAAGACTGGTTTAGAGAGCACGAACTTGAGATGACATGACGATTAAATTTGCACTAAACATGCCCACTATTAAACAGAAACGGCATATTTAAGAATTGTCATTTGCAATTTGCAAAATTGTGTTTGAACGAGATGATAGAGTGACCGATTGCAATATTGTGATTGGGGGTGAAAAAGTGGAACAAGTGAAAGAGTTTGTATACTTGGGATCCATGTTTACAAAAGATGGTGTGTGTGAAAGTGATATAGAAAGGAGAGTGAACGCTGGAAACATGGTAAACGGAGCATTGCACGCTTTTATGAACAGTCAGAAGGTGTCTAAAAAGGCTCGTCTGGCTGTTCATGGGGGAGTGTTGGTTCCGACACTGATGTATGGTAGTGAAAGTTGGGTGTGGCAGAAAAAGCATGAAAGTAGAATAAATGCTGTGGAGATGAGAGCATTGAGGAGCATGATTGGAGTGAAACGGAGTGACAGGATAAGGAATAGTGTGATAAGGGAACGATGTAGTGTGAATGAGGGTGTAGTGACAAAAATCGAGAAAGGTATGTTAAGATGGTTTGGACATGTGGAGAGAATGAATGAAATGAGAATGACTAAACAGGTATACATGGGACAAGTAAACGGAAGTGTTGGAAGGGGAAGACCTAGGCGAACGTTCCGAAATCAGATTGAAGACGTTCTGAAAAAAGGCCAGGTCAAAAGTACCCTAAACCGACGCTTATGTATGAAAGGATTGATGAGTATAGATGAAGCGAAAGAGATATGTCAGAATCGTAGTAAGTGGAAATCCGTGGTCTCTGCCTACCCCTACGGGAAAGAGGCGTGATTTTATGTATGTATGTATGTATGTCATTTGCAAGCATTATACTAATTTGACTTGAGCATGAACATAATAAGAACTACCTATCACATATTGACTAAAAATAGATTTTAGTTCGCTAGTTTAGTTTGGTGTTCTGAACAAAGGAATTACTACCAATATCTACCTATATACGAAGGGTGCTTCACTTTGGACCTGAGTGCCGTTTAGCCCTATTTGCTATCGTCCGTGCTGTATTTCACAGACCCATCCATTAGGCATTTAACTAAAATTGACTGAGTATTTATCGTACATTGAAAAAAAATACTGCAATATTAAACAAAATCGTTCATATCTGAAACCTCTTATGTTATATTGTTTTAAAATTGTGATTTTTATAAGAAATTAATACACATTCCGTTAATAATACACATTATCGTTTAAGATATTTTATTAAATTATGTTTTATAAATTATGTCGTCAATGTTACCAGTAGTGTAGGAAGCATGTTTTATTTATTGTGCATGCATTTTTATTATAATTTCACAAGGGCTATTTTTACTTAATGGTTTTTTTTAAATGGAACTATATATTATCATTAAAAACTATTAAATTAAAAAGTAGTGTCTCTTATTATTCTAAATATAAAAGAAACTATATAATGTCTAAATTTCATTTTAGATACATTAATTTTTATCTTCTGATAACAGTTAGTACTGCTTTATAAACGTCCATGCGTTCAGGAGCATTCCAGAGCAAAAGACCTTTAGAATACGGTGCTGGGCGGCAGTAGGCTTCAGACAGCCAGTCGTCTCTCGAATAGAGCCGACAGCTTCGTGCCCTCTGGGCAAGGTCCTCTGCCGAAAATTCTCTTACCATTTTAAATCAATCAATCTTTTAATGGTTGCTTACTAAGAAATAATGTCAGGAAGCATAATTCAGAACAAATTCCACACAAAAAGTGGTCCTTCAAACCAAAACAACGTATGATTCCAAATACGAATTACTTCCGCGGTTACAAATAGATACGAGTATGTTCGGTGATTGGTTTAAATTTCAGAAGGAAAGTAGGGATTGGTCTACGCGCGTGCTGCTGAGTCATAGCGGCGTGAACGATGTTATTGATTTAGCACGACTTTTATTGGGTCATTTTTTTAAGCAGTTACTCTTCCTGATATTAGTTTTTCGTAGGGTTAATCGATTAGTGTACACCAACTTTCAAAACAAGTTGTGGCACGTCAGGACCAGGTGTATGTTTAGAAAATGTTGGATATTGTCATAATATTTTTTGTTTTGTTTCATTTCCTTGAAATAATGTGAATATAGCTTCTACACTTCAGGTTCTGCGCAACATTTGCTATGCGCCAAAGTCGTACCAAATTTCAACACAAAAATTTTAGCTACATAAATATAATCATTCGTTCATTACAAATTTCCAATAAACTAACGTGCGTTTGTAAAACCGGACCCTATTGATATTTTTTTTTCAAAATATAATTACATTTTATCATTATAGTTTGAAAATTTATGGTTCCATCTAAAAAAAATACCTATATATCGATATTTCTAATGTGCCACAGCGTTACATTTTACTTTAGCTGTAAGTTACAATTAAATAAATATGCTTCTAAACAAAACCTTTGGATAAGATTATTTGGATAATTAAGGGGGAGATAGGTTCGACTTGACGACTTCATATGGTCTATCATTATAAGGAACATATCCTAGTTTTGTTTGTTTTACTCTTAGTTACTGTGGTAACGTAAATTAATTGTTCGCAGGCTCAAGTACGAACTATACGGCCTTATTAATAAACTTGGCTTACACCCGGAGTAGTTAAAACATCTATCTGTCAATTTTTCGCTTGCAGTAAATGTCACGCGTGAAAGCAAGACAAATCATGCTACGCCTAATATAGGTTTACGCAACGTTTATTAATAAAGGCCATAGTGAATAAATCCATTTCTTATCAAATTCCAAGTTTTTAACTAAGTGCTTATAGCGATGACTAACGTAAGTTTTATCAGTCTGCTGTCAGTCTAAACTGTACGTGTAACCTTATTTTTCAACCATCATTCTGGCATCAGTCTTAGCCGGACCAAACTGATGGACTGAACTGACGCCAAACTGAGCGTGTAACCTTTGACTAAGACTTGATACCATCATACCGGAGTGAATGAGCACCTGATTCGGGCCTACCACCAAGGGTCATCATTGTGAGGCTCTTTGGTCGCTTTAAAATTGTCACAAACCTTGACATTAATAACAAAGTAATTTACCATGATTATAATTAATTAAATTTCAAAATTACAACCCTCAAGGGAACCGGCGATTCAAATACCACAATTTTGTTAAATGCTGAATAATATAATGAAAATACAATTTGAAAAATACCAGACTTGACTTTGAGTGTCGTGGAAGTTTTAAGAGCGATATTATCATATCCCTCTTCCGTCTCATAACTCGGTTTTAAATTATGGTAAAAATACCACCCTAAACAAAATGTAGAGTGGTATTTTTACCATAACCTACAATTCGGTTATTTTATAGTCTGAAAGATAATTTCAATTATTTTTATTAAACTTGAACAATTAATGCTTCCTCGATTGCCAAAACACTAGCTTCCTAAAATTAGATGAGCGGGGTTCAGAATTATTACTAAGATGTGCACAAGTTGATAGTTGAGCTATCAGAGACGTCACTTAGAATTTCATAAAGTATCTCCTCTGTTTGTTTAAAAATAGGGACCGGGCTTACACTGCATAGTTATGATGAAAGAGTTTCTTTACTACGTGAACCGCTATGTGTACCATCTACAATTCCAATATATAGTTACAGAACTATCTTTTAAAAATTGAACGATCACTGATGACGATTCGAAACGTTACTATAAAATTATATAAACATTTATGCCGTTTATTACTATAAAAGTTGTTTAAAAACTTGTTAAATATTTTATATGATGGCTCAACTGTCCACTTGGCTTAAGTTCAATGCCTTAGCATTAGTCAAATTTTTATAGTGGTTTTAAAATTGATATTTTGATATTTAAATTAGTTTGTACACACTAATGTTAAGCAATCATTGTTATGCTATTATTCGAAATGTTTTAATGATAAGCTCATATCTTAACATTCCAATAATTATTTTAATTTACGATCAACTGTTTCATAGTTTTATTAAAGGCGATTCAGCTATTGACTATTATATTCCAGACTCACGATTTTCACATCATTGTGTTCCATTTATAAGAAACTTTTCCAAGATTGTAATACTTATAGAAATTAATATTCATATCGTTTGCATTGTTTGTTATTTGGACAGTTTATTTCTGCGTTGCTGTTTACAAATCGTCGAGATCAATAGGAACCAATATTAATGAGAAAATTATAATTTAATATAGATAATGTTGCATATGAAAAAATACATTTATGGTGTTGAAAAGCATGCGAATTGTACTAAAGTATATTTTAGACTTCTTGAATGCCTTTAGCATATCACTCCTAAGCGAAGCGAGCGTTTTATATAACGAGCGGACCTTACTCAAAAGTAGCGATTTATCGGTAAGGTCGTAAGTTCTGAAGTTAATGTTTATTACTTACACAACGTCGATTAAAAATAAAACTATCTCTATACACTATCGGAATAACGTCTAATTCTAGATAGCACGAAATGATTGTGTCATGTAAGCCTACAAGCTTGTTCTTCGTAGTGGTGCTTTTCGTTATTTTTCGCTCGCTCACTTCGCTTTCGGCGTGTTTGCGTTAAATTTGATATTTTTATAAGTTATATCTAACACTATTACATTTATAACATTTTTATCAGATGCATGGTTATTTTTATAGATCGTACATTATGTTACTTTAATGCTGCATAATTATAAATAAAATCATAACTTGTTAAGCATTTTAAACATTCTGTAAATAAAGACGTTATGTTTCTAATTTAAGTTTGTTTTAATTTATGCTTGGTGAAGGTTTTAATGTAAGCTTGTATATATTAGCGCCGTTTTAATATTATTTTCGCAATTGAATTTACAAGGCACGTTCAAGTATCTATCACTTTTGTGATATCCACTTTTCCCCAGGGTCAGCGCTGACCCTGAGATTGTCCACTGGCTGTGCCCGTGTAAACCGGTTTTACCCCAGTTTCGCCGCGTACGCGACAAGCGGCCAGTGGTCACGCACACATGCACCGCGTAGTGCAAACGATTCGCGCGGTTGTATGAAGCTGTTTCTATTTTTCTTCTGTCTCGGACGCGTTAGTTGTGTGGAAAAGTGACTGCGGTCACGAAATCAGTCAAGATTCCGACTGCACCAATAAGCCGTGAACATAATATTAAAAAGTAATTCAATTAAATCATGTTTTATTTAATTAAAGCAGAAGGTACATTGCTATGATAGTATATGTAATCATAACAATATCGCTGTATATAATAACTCGCGCAAATGCTAGTTGTGTTTCATTAATAGTAAGTATACAAAAAACTTGATGTTATTAACCTAACAATACAAGAGGTTATCGCAACTTTGTATAAAGTATATGAAATAGACTCAGAATATTTTTCTTGACTAAGCTGCACTGGGCCCGCGTGGTGGGTTACTCTTCTCTATGGGAACGTTCCGGCAAGCGCCGTCAGTGCTCACAACTGTCGCACCCTGGTTTAGCGTTCCGCTATGGACCAATGCTTGCAATGTTCAACCCGAACGGAACGGTTACGCGGTCGCGAAATGGGCGCCAAATTTTCTGTCAAAAATCTAAAGAATCCTATACTTATTTGATGCTTTAACAGTAACAGCTCGCAACGACCGCGAAAACCCACCTTCGATCCGCGAGCGTTGTGGTCGCGACGTGAGCGTTTTCGGTGACGTCATCGATGACGTACGAGCTCGCTCACGATTATCGTGGGCTTGTAAGGGAATGGGTGTGCGAACGCCGTGAGTAATTTCGCCGCTTTCCGGGACGTAGCCTTTGAGGAAGGCTTATGTCACAGCCGATGGAAAATAATGGACCCAGTATGCTACGCTTAGTTTTTATTGCTTCACTGGCTTGCGCGTTGTTATACAGCTGTTTCATTCATTCTAAATTATCTATTAATTGGGCGTAAATAAAAATAACAAAGAGTTTCAACTTTTTATACGTTAAGTTCTTACGTTAAATAACGTTATGTTCAAGACATTTTACTAAATAAGTTCGGCGCTTAGCAGAATTAGTCCTATCTTGTAGCAGTGGCCCGAGCACGAACATTTGCTACAGTGTAACGTTATCGTATCGTTGACGTATTCAGTACAAACTATTATTTATCTAGTACAATAGTAGCACAGATAACTCATAGTTGTATTTAATACGTAAACGATACGATAACGTTACACTTAGCAAATGTTGCGTGCTCGGGCCACAGTTTGCAAATAAAAGACACATAATAAGACAATAAAATATATATAAAGATATTTTTGAATAGAGCTAAAATTACATATTAAGGAAACAAACGTCGTGCTAGTAAGACCAGTCTTGGTGTGTCGTAATTTTTAAAATACTGCTGTTTTCTTTTATTTGATACTAAGGCGCGCTCGTACCCTGATTAAAGATAAAGCAGAATTTTTAAACACCCAGTGTAACGAAACAGATCGATAGTTGAAAAAAATACAAAGGTCAGAAAAGGAATAGGAAAAGAGTAATAACCGAATAGAATTCATAAATATAACTCTCTTTCAGTAGAAAAAAATTCTGAATAGGTCCACAAAAATAAACTTTCACGTCCAAACTCTCAGAATTTTCAGCGATAACACTATATATTTTTTAGGTTATTCTTAGCCAACGTATAGTACTAAAGTTATAACCAGCAGTTTTTTCAATTGTGTTAGTATATATCGAAACATATAAAGAAAACGTACAAATATAACGCATTTTCGCATTACATCGTCCAATCTAACAAGCGATTTTCAACCTTACGTAAAGCATCGTAAATTATTTTAAAATTGGGGCTGGACCGCGTCTTAAGGTGAATTTTGAGCCTTAGTTTTTGACTGCAGCTATCTGTGTTCTGACTTATCATCTATAAGCTATCTACGCATGACTCCGCATGTGCTTGTAATATAACGCCGTGGTGAAAAGGTACCGCTGAGCTAACAAGGAATCTGGAATCACGGACGCATGGTATGTGGTAATTTTATTTATTTTTTGCACTGTATGTAGTTATTAGTCGTACCAAGAATATCTACACTCGCCTGCAGTCACATGTATACACACAATTTAACATCGTCTAAAAGTAACGTAAAAGTTTACTTTCTTTAAAAACTTACACATAATTCTTGTATTTATTAAGAAATAGTTTTTTTGGAAAATTATTGAATGTATTTATTATTTCAGTAATTTACGTCTTTAGTTTAGAAATATTGGGATTAGCAGTATTATAGACTTTTCAAATTGCCAATGATAAGTGCGAGTGAGAAATCCGTAATTAAACTGATGTTTCATAGTATACAAGCGCTAGATATACGTAAGTTTCACTCACAGGACTTACAGAGTTGTAAATCCGCTGATGCAGCAGGGCTATTATGTATCTGAGTTGCTATCTGTTGACTAAAATCTTAAAAATGGCGGCCCTATGGCCCTTTTGACAACTCCAGTAAGCAAAATGTTAGTTAGTTGATGACTGGAGCTGACAAAAGTGAAATAGAGCCACCATTTTTGTTATTTTAATCAAAATTTGTTATCAACTAAAATACAGAATAGACCTTCAGGTATCCCTACGCCCTGCCGGCATCGGAACAATGAGAAACATATTTAATAATAAATGTTCTACTTTCCACCGGTTCTGACCTTGAGTAGACAGTGTCTGGTTCGCAGCCATCCATTAGCAGGACCTTAGATAACCGATTGAAACTGTCTCTGTTATTGTCAATGTCGGTTAACTGTCTATCTGTCCCTGTTTTTAACAGCCTGATGAGAACTTTGCAGCGCTGTGAGCACGGTTGCTATTAGACGCAAAACTCGCAAAATCATAACAAATCAACAAATTGTTATCATAACAAATACGCCAATTGATTCAGTAACAACTCCGCCCATTGATTCTATTATAAATTGTCATCCTCTGTCAAAGCACTGCACGCTGTACAAATGTAGATTTAGCGTTGTGCAAAGCCTAATAATAATGGGTAATTATTTTTATGCTTCCTATGAAGATGTGGACGTTGCCGTTGAGAAAAAAGTGGGTAAACATTATACATAAGTATTAGTCTAATATAAATAATTCCAAATCTCTGACTTAAATCACGTTTTCTAAATTCATGTGCCAATAGATTACTAATGAATCTGATAAGCATACTTTCTGGTATTATCTCGTATCAAAAACGTGATTTAATTTCGAGTGTACTCAAACTAAGATATTGGGTATATAATTGGCATCGATCTGTTCGAAAACAATAATCCAATATGCTGTCTGTATTAAACTGGTTTTTGCAAAGTACAGTAAAGTAAGTAAAAAAAAATAGGTACACATATAAAAAAATTGTCAAGTGGACAAAATAATCTGTCCACTTGGTCAGCAATGCGCCTTGTGTATGCAGAATCGGAAGAGGTTATATATAATTTTTCTTAAAACTGTACATTCTTTACAATGGCCGCGGAAATAGCCAATAGTCCTTGTCCTAAGCAAGCTGATAAGATTAAATACATTTGGAATAATCCGATGTCATATGTTAACAATAATGTAAGGAAAATGTAGGATGTATGTACTGATGATATTGACAGCATCGTTATTGATCACTTATGGTGTACAATTTTCGACAATTACAGGCCTTAGATGAGGAGTTCGCAGCACAATTGGATGAGCAGGAGCGTCAGGCTGCTAACGCGAGGATTCCCCCACCTTCCTCCAGTCTTCCTCAGCACAGTTCCACGCTCCACTCCTCAAGAACAAGCCTGGCATCAAGCCACTACGACTGAAGATTCGTAGAAACTGTTAAAGGTTAAAATATACCACAGTGTGGATTTGTCACTTAATAATTCTATATAAAGTGTTAATAAGAACACATGATAATAGCTTAGTAGGTAAAACGGCAGAAATACATTAAGGAGTCGCAGATTCGAGTCCCGTTTTTTATAATTTTACGAGTTTATGGACCGTATTAATACATGAGGTTATTTTTATAAATTAGGGAGGTGCGTCGATTTGATGGATACCAATTGGAAATTCAATAAACTAATTAATATTTTGTAATCCATATATGGCGCTAATGTCCACGTAAGGTATTATAACTTAGCGATGAAGAAAAAAATCGGTGGTCCTAACAGGTGCTTTGAAGCTTAATAGCATGGACGATCAATTATATGACAGCCTTTATAAACATTTAGGAAGTTTTCGGGTCTGAGTTTACCTCAGGTATTCGTTTCTCTTAGAAACCATCACACAGAATAGTAACACATATGTCTCACTCGCTCGCACACTCTCACGTAGCTGTTGACTCGCCAAACGCTGGAACGAGCGCCACTCTTTCAGTCTTATTCTAGCGTTCGGCGCGTCAACAGCTCTTCAATATGCCTCGAGTAGACGGAACGTGTTTGATATTTGCATAAGCGATCGTATTGCTATTCTGTATATTTTATCAATGCATAGTTGGACGGGACGGCGGTGCACTGCATGGTCAGACTAATTTTATCAGCGGAATTTAAATTAAATATCTTCGTATTAGTATAAACATCACTTGTCAAATGACAAGATCCGGAGACGTCAAAGTCAAACTTACTGGATAGTAATCTGTGGATCTAGATATTTTCTCTATGTATCATATTGCACCGTTCTTATCCGGATCAAGTATTTGATGATGCGGGCCCAGAAACGTTTGGAATGACAAAAAATATGTTTAATCATTTCACGCGACCGGACTAGATCTGACTATAATATGAATCAGTAATGTAACATTAAAATAGCAGTAATTAATTGAATCTACAGTATATACAAAGAATCTCTGTTTAATAATAGTTTTTAATTATTCTAAATAATGTTAAGATGTCGAGTAATCGATATCATGAAGGTATTACACAAAGAGGGTAGTGGAAAAACTAAATAAATGTAGAATTGGTAGCAATTCGCTTTTGCAGAACATTTAACTAAAATTCACTAACTATGATAATTCTTATGCTGTTCATTCTAAAGTTCACATTCGTGTAACACTTAAAATGACAATTCTAAAAATTGTTTGTGTAAAAAAAAGATTGTTCCATTGAATTGTGGGTAGTTTTATATTAACTTAGAGATCACGAAGTTACAGTTCAATTTGTACTAAACATGCCCGCGATTCAACAGAAATGGCAAACTTTAGAACTGTCATTCACAAGCGTTATACGAATATGTACTTTAGCGCGAACAGAATAAGAACTACCATAACTGATTGAGAATAGAATTTAGTACGCTAGTTTAGTTTGGTGTTTTGAAAAAGCAAATTGCTACCGCTGTGTACTGGATTCGGAGTATCATTGCTTAATAAATCTAAATCTATTGTAGATTATTATTTGTAATGTCGTGTACGCATGCTGGAATGCCGGCCAAAATATTAATAACAAATTTCAACTCTGTAATTTTGTAAGACATTTTTTCAATCTGGATTTTTTTTTAATGTAAGATGTAGTAAGAGAAGAAGATTGCGGCATAACTAGTTTGTCTTCAGCTTAGTTTGCAAAGCAACACACCTGTATTCTGGAGTCATGGATCCAAAAACTGCGTTTTTTCTCCATATTTGATATGATATATTGAATTGGGCACTCTCAAAATACGTTTAGATCTGCAAAGCTCTGTCAGGTCTTGCCACTTACCATGTCTATCTATTTCTCATTCGGTTCGGATGAGATAAGCGTAGCAGAGAAAATGAAGTAGATTTTAAAAATATCGATAAAGTATAAAAATAATCTGAAATCGATTATTGTATGAGGTGAAATATTTTTTACAGTTTAAGAAAACTGCTCAATTGGGTATCTATCTTAAGTACGTATATAAATGTACGCTAGCTTTCTGGAGGCCTACGGAGAGCTCATGATGTACTTTTGCATCATTAACAAAAACAAAATTTAAAAAAACCTTCGCAATAATTTAGAATTGTTTATCGATATCAAATTTTTAAATCGATTTAACAATCGGTATGACACTCTAAAATCAGTTCAACTTTAAGCGCAGATAATCACGTAAAAAACTGCATTTTGTGTGCATTTTTTGTGCAAATAATAAAACAGATATTCTACGGCATGATCGGTATTCTCTCCTGCAAACCATCATGATGGGAAGCGCAAATCGGGTTGACGAAAGATGTCTTGGCTCCGTAATATCAGGGAGTGGACAGGGATTAAGACCGTGGAGCAATTGTTCAGATTGGCGATTGACAAGGAAAAATTTAAGAAGCTGACTGCCAACCTTCAGTAATGGAGAGGCACTTAAAGAAGAAGAAATAGTAAAATTTTAAATGCTGAAATAATGATAAACGGTTGGACAGGTACGTGAACTGCAAATATATAAATCTGGTCTAAAAATTGACACAAAAAAGTGCCAAAGTCCTTTTAGCTACTTAATATTACGAAATAAATTTAGGGGGATGAAAAGATTGCTTGCAATATTGTTATGAATAATGGCATAGGTATGATGGATGTGACTGGAATATCGAAATGAGTTTGAATAATATTTGGTATTGATTTGATTAGATGCTAGTATACTTGGGAGTTCGAACTATACCTCTTGGGTTTGAGCTTTTCTAAATGGCCCCACGTTGGGCGCCATTGTTCCGGATCGTCAATTCTTGGTCCTCAGCTAACTTGTACGGCGACTTCACGATACGACGACATTAAGATCATTTTCTACCGACTTCCAAAAAAAGGAGGAGGTACTCAATTCGACTGTTTTTTTTATGTTCGTTACCTCATAACTTTCGATTGGGTGGACCGATTCTCAAAATTATTTTTTTGTTTGTAAACTGGTGCTTCCCGTGTGGTCCCATTTGGCACATGGAATTTCATCAAATTAGGTCCAGTAGTTTTTGAGTTACACTCCAATAACTGATTTTTACCAATGTAATGGAATGGAAGTCGGTATTAAATTTTTCAAATTGCATTTGTAATTGTGTAAAATGTTTATGGAAGTTCAGATAAAGTAGCAGAAACATAGTAGATTGAGTAGGTAAAGACAAACAAAAAATATTTTTATTGTGTAGGTAGTTTCTACTACCTTAATTACAAGGCAAAAACCGGAGACGACCGTCTGAAGAGTCCAATAGAGGTGGAATAATTAAACTATTACAAAAATACATTGTCCGAGCGTCCCTGCCTTATCGTCTATCTTTACAGAGAATGGGAATGGGCTTCATTTTGACATTTGAATCCCGTTCTGGGCGAAACCCTGCAATTCTATTGGCTGGAACCATCAATGGGAATGAGAATGATGTGACATTTCATTCTCATGCAAGTTAGACAACATGGCGGCTGATTGTATGAAATTTGCTTATTATTTCAACGAATCTCGAATAGGACGTTGTCACAAGGTTACTTCTAACGATTCGATATGAATGATCGACTATTGTTATTATGTGGTTTTGATTGGTATTAATCAACGCCATATCATAAAACCCTTTGTGTGTGTCACAGATCATTGCCAAATGTTTTTCAAATTCAATTAAATGTATTCATGAGATTGATTTTATAGTTTTTAAATAGCATCGCTGTGTGATTTTTTGCTAATGTATTTAATAAGATGTGTAAGTCCAAAAACGTCTATTATTATAACTTTATCAAAAGGAATTGTATAAAGGTGCTTCAGCAAGCAACTAAGTTAACTGTAAGGCTGAAGAATGACCTTAGTATTTCGGCTGATAGATGGCGCTGTTACAAACGTCCTCTAGCTTTAAACGTGACCGCCAACGCAGGTAGTTAATACTACATACAATGGTAAACCTACAATTAAATAAAATGTAAAGTATTATGTGGACACAGCGCAGTATTTTAAACCAATTTAATCCACAAAGCAATACAGCGTGTAACAAAAAGGGTGTAGTAATACTAAAACCACACACGCAGAAGATTGCATACAATATTTGGAACCTAACTACTGCGTCCCAGGAAGTAGTCAATATTCCGAGTTATGAGTAACCAAAGTTATTCTAATAATCAAGCAGGTGCATCCCTGAAAAACTAGGCCAAAGATGGCAATGACCTCCAAAGCGTAGACAAGGGGCCTGGGGTGGGGTGCGACGCGGGGAAAGGGCGCATGGGGGACGGAGGTGATGAATAGTTAATGTGTGAATTGCAAAGCCTATTGTCCCCAACGAACTCAAAGAAATGGCATGACTAATAGGGCTGTGCAAAAAAATCATATAATGTTCATTTAACTTTGCATGAAAAAAAAAATGTTGATACTTTGACATGTGAGTCCTGACCAGGTACATATGCAGACCTTTCACTATTACTACACATATATTTGTAACACGCTGTATACAGTCAAAAAATCAACAAAATAATAAGAACTTGTGTTATTATTTTGACGGTTTAACTTACTCGGTACATTCGTGTGTTTCCACCTGTTTCGTGATCTGGGGCCTTACTATTAGCTTCGTAAAAACCATGCAAGTTCCGTGCAGTTCTTAAACCTGACATAAACAGTTTTGAATGAAATCATACCATGACGCTCATTTAGGTGAACTGTTTGAATGTGTTTTCTCAAAGCTGAACGAATAAAATTGTCCTTGATATTCTAACAATTTACTATAACCAACATCGCAGACGCCTAGATGTTTGTTAGCTAATAAACTGATTTAGAGCGTCATGTTAACGAGAGTCCGTACAAAACAACAGGTGAATGGGTTTTCTGCGGTAATTGAATAGAAGGCCTGGGCAGGCCTGCTTTACAGTTGTCATGGTACGAATAAACCGGGCAGTTGTCTAGAAGTCCTGCTTTAAGTGCTCATTGTAAGGCCCCTGAGTCAGTTTTTCACATAGCATTCGAGCGCCCCGCTGCGTCCACGCTTGTACTGATTACCGCGAAGATAATATTAAAAATATGTAATACTTACGAAAGTTTCTAACCAGTTATAAAATAACAATAATTGGAGAACAAATTATTTTAACCTTAAACAGCAGTTGTAAAGCATTTCGTAAAGTAAAATTAATGTTAGTGAATATTGGGAACCACCTTACGCCACCACAACTATATACATTCTACTTAAAATGCCAGTCGTCGATTTATACAATTTTAAATATAAACACCAGATGCCTAGGGGTGTATATTGCTTAAGCTAATGTTATTATAGTATTCTAAAATTTCGTGGAATATTTGAAACGGCCTAATGATAAGAATATTCGATTAAATTGTAATAATATATACGAAGAATTTTGAAAATCTACTTTACTAATAATTTGTACACCACACCGTGCACGCAAGGAATTATTTATACTTAGCTATTTTAATCAATTCAAAGAAAGTATTTTTATCGTGTATCCCTATTTTAGAGCCATCAGTTATAATTCTAAATAGTTACCTAAATAATTTGAGACATGGCAAATGTACAAACGTGCGAGTTTACTAACAAAGGAAACAGCGTACATCAAAAATGGTATCCATTTCATGCAGTTTTAGCTGATTGCTTACAAGTTGTCAAAACTGACATAAAAGATCGCCATTTCAAAATGTTAATCTTTTTTTAATACAAGTTACGCGCCCTCCTGTACTTACTGTTGCTAAAGAAAACCTGCGAACAAATTAAAAGAAATTGATTTATAATATACGCTACCATCTAAAGGAATTGTCAGTTCCCTTTTTGCATTTCTTCTTGTGGTGAGGGTCTCGACAATAGCGTCGTCCCTGAAATCTGTAGGAAGATATATGTGTAGGAGCTAAACATAAAAATCTAAATGTCATTGTTAATCGAGGAATATTTTTTTAAATATAATTTAATATACATTAAGATTAGTTATGTACATTTCGGCAAAAATGTTACCTTATTTGTATACGTTTTAAAGAAACGTGTTTTTATTGTGAAAAGTTTTAAACAAAAGCCTTACTTTGAAGATTACACAATTGTTTTTAACAGTTTTAATTTCGACGCCATGTTATTATATTAAAAAAAAATATTTTCAACCTGCATAGTGTGGAATTGATTGCACTTTGTCGAGAAATTAGTCAAAACGATGAATAACGAAAAACATGTATATTTTGTACAGTTAACGAAATTATCTGTTAGTCAGCTATAGAATTTGACTGACTGTAGATATATGTAGTTAGTTTAATCTGTGGTCGTCGTTAAGGTTTTTTTCACTGGCATCGCATGTTTTGTGAACTCTGCCACAGTGGTTATCAAATGTAAATCCTGATTTTAACAATTATTTTAGCTGATACAACTTAGTTTTTTTTTTAAACTGGTTTGTATAAAGCCTTGCGTCGACTACATTATAGTTTGTATGTATGTGTTTAAAAATACGTGCCTATATGATTTACATACGTATTGGCTTATTTTTCTTTTAGTAGTTTTTTAGGTCTTCCAATAAATATCCCCTACAAAAGGAGGTTTTTTCGCAAATTGTAGGTTTTTTTCTTCAATATGACTGTAAACGCCAAAACGTTAATGTCATCTTGGCTTGTAGGGACATACCTTGTATTTGCCTTCGATCAAAACAGTGACTGCACTGGAGGGGGGATGTATTGCATGCAAAGATACTTTTAATTAAGAGGCGGCCCTTAAGTCTATCCATAGACAAAGTTAGCGTTATACGCTTCCGCGCGCAGTGGAAGAGAGATGGAGGTAGCGAGCACTAATCAAAAATTTACATGATTAAATTACACTGAAATGATCCAATCAATTCTATTCATTCTAATGTATTGATTATATATTATGAACAACTATTGAAGCAATAATCTCATGCGAAAATGTATCAGAGATGTTAAGAAAAATGTGTGTAACGCGAGATTTTATCGGTGATTTTTTTTATTTGATGAGATGAGCTAGCTGCTCGTCTGATGTTAAACGTCACGCTTGCACTTAACATGGCTATGCACTGCGCTCGTCACCATGTAAGATGTTTAATCTCTTGCCCTGTAATTTCACTGGAAGCTTTTCTCTTACACTGGAACACAGCAATGTTTGCACACTACTGCTTCAAAGTTGAAGAACGGTCATAAGTGTGGTACTTTCCAGGCGGTCTGCATAAGTTCTAAACCTACCAACTACAAAAAATTTATAGTAGAATTAATTAACAATACTGTTGAGGACACTACATTGAGGGCCACAAGCGTACCTAACGACACTAAAACCACGTAAGAAAACTAGGAAAATTAATAAAAATCACCAGATGAACCATTCAGTATCACAAAACAAAATGTCATTTTTAAACAAATTACTTTCCTTATTTTAAATCAAGAACTGTTAAAACGGCCAGTATCAAGAGAAGAAATACTGTCGCCAACAAATACAATACTGATATATAAATGCCATATACTTAATGAGTAGGTACATGCAATATTTTCCCCCCATCCGACGTCGCTTTTATAGCGTAGTTTTACTACTCTATAATATTAAATATCGAATGCAATGCACGGTTCGCAACCCGCAGGGCTATTATGTATCTCAGTTGCTAACAAATGTTGTTTGAAATCTCGAAAAATGGCGGCCCTATGTCAGTTTTGGCAACTCCAGTAAGCAAACATGTTAGTAAGTTGATCACTGAAGCTGGCAAAAGTGACCTAGAGCGGCCAGTATTTAGATTTCAATCCACATTTGTTAGCAACTGAGATACAGCCCAGCAGGTTTCATGTTAACTTTTGTGTTAAGTCAATTTGCGTATGAATCGTCTCTTTCTATTCTATTTAGCTAAATATTTTAATCTTCTTTCAATTTGCCATAACAGACTTCGTATGGGAAACCAAAGACAGATTTTCTTTTTAGTGTCTATTTTTCTTTTCTACGTTATGCTTACAATGTGCTGGATTCATGTGGAGAATAATGCATTTTTTATATAAGATCATCGTCATTTATTGCGTAGAGGTGTATATAGCAGCACTACGTACTATGGTAGGGGTACGAGTTAATTTGGCCGTTCAGAAAAATACCCGGTTTTATCTGTTCGTTTTATTTTATTGAATTTTTGTTAATTAAAAAAAACTTAATGTAGTTTTATTTTATTTTGGTATTGTGCTAATTTGTGGCGACCAGTTTATTAGCGCAGTGAAACGCAACAATGGACACATTAATCTGTCCGAATCAGCAAGACTCATTCGAGTTAAGTTTCATTCATAAATCTATTGTTATTTTTTGCGCTGATGCGGACGGGTTAAAATGTTACTTTGTTTCGTTTAAGATTTCAAAATGTTTTGTCCAGAGTATGTTTTTTAATTGTAAAATAGAATGTATTTTAGCAATTTTAAGTATTTTCACATGCCTGCCTCATTTTTTTATAAATCAATAACAAAATAGAAAAAAATACTTTAAAAGAAATTTAACACCCACCACAGAATCAAGCACATTGTGAAGTGACATAGACTCTTAAATAAAAATAGGCTCTAGCTTTTGCTAAACCAACTTCGATAGAATTACTAGTCTCTAAATTGAGCTAAAAAGACGTAGATAGGTTATTATAAATTTACTATATGTTTTAATATTTTATACTTACTGTAATTTATAGCTTATATTAATCCATAAGTCAACAAAACTGCGTAGGAATGCCGGTATTTTTTTTTCTTTCCATCTACGTGTTTTATTTTATATTATAAACAAAGATTTAATATTAAAATCTTTGTAATATTACCTGATACTTACAAAATGTACATAGGTATACTTAATTTTAGCTGTAAGAGGAAGTGAAGTAAGTGCTTTTTAGTACGTAAATTTATTTTTTTATTTGAGATTACCGCAGTATTTTTAAAAGCGAATTGTCAGTGTAATTATACTTAATTACTTGTATTCTTTTAGTAATTACTGATAGCCATTTCTTATTAATTTTATTATGTTAATGTCTATATGGTTTTACAAGTAAATTATTGTTACATCTTTTCAAGATATAAAGAACTTAATATGTAATTGTTTGGTGTTTTATTTTGTGGTTATATCTCAACAAGTCAGTCTTCAGTAAATCAAAGCATCGTTTTCGATGAACACTGCAAACCAGTGGCCTTACCTTTGTAACAACCATGCACGTTCCGTGCAGTTCTTAATCCTGGCTTAAACAGATCTGAATGAAATCTTATCATGACACTAATTTGGGTGAACTGTTTGAATATTGTTTTCCCCGAACGTGAACGGATAATGTTGTCATTGACATTCCAACAATTTATTATAAACAATAAATAAGCTGATAACACTAGGTCTACCATGACTACAACGTTAACGCCAATCGATGCTTACTATCGACTGCCGCAATAAAAGTATGAAAAAACGAACAGTGCCACCTTGCGGTCAATTGTAGAACTAAAATTGACAGCGAGTACGCCAATCACAAGCTTCATAGGTAGGCCATATCGAGTACCTATCGACTATAGATGACATTTATGTTGCTCATGGTAGAGCTACTGAGCGGATTTAAAGCGTCATGGTAAAGTCAGTTATACAAAAAACAGGTGAAGAGTTTTTCTGTGGTTCTTGAATTGTAGGCCTGACAGGCCTGCTATAATGTTGTCATGGTACGATTAAGCCGGGCAGTTTTCTAGAAGGCGTGCTTTAAAAGGTCCCAGATGTTTTGAGCTTCCGGTGAAGGTAAGGTTTGGTGTCGTGAAGAAACCACACAAACCACAGTATGTTCTAAGATGTCACTAAGCACCAGTGTGTTACGAAAGCTGTCCTAGAGAGCCAGTCTAATGTGTTACTATGAAGGTAAACCGTCGATAGATAAGTTACAGAATCCGGCCGTAAGGGCATCTCTAGTGGGGTAAGCCGTCGATAGATTATAGAAACCGGCCGTAAGTGCATCTCTAGTGGGGTAAACCGTCGATAGATAGGTTATAGAATCCGGCCTTAAGTACATCTAGTGGGGTAAACCGTCGATAGATAGGTTATAGAAACCGGCCGTAAGTGCATCTCTAGTGGGGTAAGCCGTCGATAGATTATAGAAACCGGCCGTAAGTACATCTAGTGGGGTAAACCGTCGAAAGATAGGTTATAGAATCCGGCCGTAAGTACATCTAGTGGGGTAAACCGTCGATAGATAGGTTATAGAAACCGGCCGTAAGTGCATCTCTAGTGGGGTAAGCCGTCGATAGATTATAGAAACCGGCCGTAAGTACATCTAGTGGGGTAAACCGTCGATAGATAAGTTATAGAATCCGGCCGTAAGTACATCTCTAGTAGGGGAAAACCGTTGCTATTAGATAAGTTATAGAAACCGGCTGTAAGCGCATCTATAGTAGGGTAAAGCGTCGATAGATAAGTTATAGAAACCGGCCCTGAGTGCATCTTTAGTAGGGTAAACCGTCAATAGATAAGTTACTTATAGAAACGGGCCGTAAAAGGTGGGAGTAGGCCCCCAGGTATAAACATTTTGCCTAAACCTGTCCTTCATGCACGCTAAATTGAAAGTTATCGTGATACACGGCCAATTATATTCCATTGAGCACTACTGATACGTTACCATGCGAGACGAGATCCCAATCGCTGGCCGAACGTACCTAAACCACGGTAATAATATTAATATTACCGTGCCTAAACTCTGAAACCTGCCACTACCGGTCAATATAGTCTGATTAATCTATGCTACCGGTCTTACTTAAAAAACTGTTAAAATTTAAAGGTTGTCATTTATCATTGCGCATAACAGTATTGCTAAATAACGTAACAAAAGTTAAAGCAGCGTTTATATAGAAGACAAAGATGCTTGGAATACTCCACTTCTGGCAAGCTGTTATTCTACCACCCAGTCCTGGATTTGTCAATAGGCCGTATACGCGGCAGATTTCAGACGGCGCTCGTTCACTTGATTTCAGAGGATAAAAGTCAAACAAGTTTACTAATACGAGTATTATTGATTTAAGTAAGTACCTGTTATTGTCCTCTTTCTTAATGACTAATTCATTTAGACCAGTCTAATTAGGCCCGGCAATAATTATAAGTAGCAATTTTCCTTCGGAATTCGTTGGGTTCACTGGAAGTGTAAATTTTGTTTTGCGTGGTAATCGATCCGTTGCGTCCTCCGCTATTTTTATTTTAAGGGATTTTTTTTGTCCTACTCCTTTATTTTCAATGTCACACGAAAAACAGTTTTACAAAAGTTGTTTAGGATTGAATTTCCTACAATTTAGATTCTCATCAAGTTTTTCTTAAGATCTATATTTTCCGATTTGTAACGAAAAGAGGGGACGGTTTTTGTTTGATTAACAACTCGTTTATTTTCAATTTTACATAAAAAATCGTTGTAAACAAAGTTGTTTGGATTTCAGTTTTCTACAATTTTGGTGAAAATCGTATTTTAAACAACTTTGATGTAACCATGTTTTGCCTAAAGTTGACAATAAACTTGATAATAGAAATTTAAGATTTCACCCTCACCGCTGTTCAGGTATAAATCGAAAAATATCGATCTTACAAAAAAACTGATGCGCACCAAAATTGAAGGAAATGTATTTTCAAACAATTTTGGTAGTTAAATTTTCCATGTAAAATTAAAAATAAACGTAATAATGCAATGATAAGGTTTAACCCCCACCTCTTTTCGGGTATAAATCGAAAAATAACGATCTGACGAAAAAAATTAGAAGAATCAAAATTGTAGAAACCTGAATTCTGAACAACATGACAAAAGAGTTGTTAATCAAACAAAAATTCACCCCGCTTTTTGATTGTAAATCAAAAAATATCGATAATAATATGGGTATTTAAATTGTAGGAAATTAAATTCTAAACAACTTCTGGAAACTATTTTTTGTGTGAAATTGAAAATAAACGAGTTTTTCAGTAAACAATAATTGACCTTTAAAATCAAGATGACGCACCGGATCGATTACCACGCAAAACATAATTTAGACTCCCACTGACCTCCCCAACGTATTCCGAAGGAAAATTGCTACACATATTCCAGGTTTGTCCCTTTTTTGAGCTAATTCGATTGGGCTAACTAATTGTTTATTTAACTTCAGTGCCTGTTTCTTTTCAAAATAATAGCAATGTGCGTTGCATATTACTTGTAGTCTTGTAGTTCCCTCCAACTAAGCTAAATATGCTTGTGTCTGGAGTGGGTTCCTACGAAGAAATAGACTATTATTTCTTCGTAGGTGGGTTCACATCGATAGCGCAATGATTGAACTCATGACCTCTCGATCGCAATGGAAAATTATTATTTTAGAAAGGTACATAGGGCGGCGGAAATAAAGTGGCCTACACTTATAAAAAATATAAACCCGGCACTGCTACCACCCATAAAATGTAATATTTGTAGTACCTAAGTAGAAACATTGTAAATATCTATATATAAAAAGAATGGCCCCAAGTTTTTTGCCGCTTCTCAGTAGGCTCTTTAGCTATATTTTAGGCGGTAGAGTCTCTAATGTACATTATAATGACAAATTGACGTTCATAAGTGCGTCTTTGATGCCTAAATTGAATAAATAATTTTGACTTTGGGCGTAAATCTTTAGTTACTTATGCACTTCATAGAAAAGTTCACTACAAAATTAGTTCAAACTTCTTTACATACTGGCCTTAGTTGCTGGCTGATGCAACTTTTTTGTTATCTACATGTTGGAACGACAAACTTTTTCTATTGCATTAACATAAAACAGATAAATCAGATGTAAAATTTTAGTGTCTGAAAACTGCAAGATTATTTTCGGAGTAATCGTTTTGAAGCCCCATAGAAAAAGTATGTATTGATATTGTAAACTAAAATTAGGTAAAACTAAAAATGGTGCAAGTAGAAACTAGAGACTTCGGCACTTCAACCGATTTCCTCGTAGATAGTGTCAAAGACCGTTATAAAAAATGCGGTCTTCTGAATACCATCCAGCACATCGATATATACGGGAAACGCAGAGCGAGGTATGATATGCAGAGCAGAACGAGGTATGATCTACAGAGCAGAACAAAGTACAAGGATTCTTCTATGACCATGAGTTCTATTTCAACGTCTTCGAAGGGGTTCATGAGCCCAACGCCAAGGAGAAGATATGGAAGTCCTAATACAAAGTCATCTTCGCCTTCAGTAAAAAATGAGGAGTCAAAAATGAGTAGGTTCTCTATTACGACGAAGGTGTCGGCCTTATACCCCGGCAATGGACGATCTAAAAGCTCATTCAAGAAGTTCAGGAAGGACTACCGAAACAACACAGAGAACGTCGTATATGCAGCTTACGTGCCAAGATGAACTTTTTATAGCTATCGTGAAACTGTTCCTTTTATTTCGAGTAAAGTTATGTTTTGTAATTCTTTATGCTTCTTCTACATTTTTTCGTGCTGTTACTGTGCCGCAGGTGTTTGACTTCTAGTCTGGCTCTCAACGGCACTGACTTAAATTCTGGGGCTGACCCCCAGTATTTATATAGGCTATGTACTCCTACTTTTTTAAAGTCAAACATGTATATATAGGTAGGTAAAATAGTATGTTCAAATTAGATTAAAAAATAGGAGCGATGTTACAAAAATTCACACCCAGCTGAAAATTGGTAGGGTTTTGTAAAACATTATTATGCCCCGGTGACACGAGGCCAGTTTTTCAAGCCAGGATAGCAAGCTAGTTTTTACTAACTTTCCTGGCTTGGAACAGGCTAGTTCCGTTTACACGAGGCTTCATTATTTTAAGCTAGTAAGACTGCAGTGACTGAGGTGACCACGCGTCCAACATGAATTGCATGCGAAAAAAATACATTATTCGCCGTGAAGAAGTTACTTGCGTATTGGTACAGTTTTCGAAACTGTACCAATTCGCAAAAGAAGAATTACAAAACCGGTACGGGACAACAACCACTTTCTTTATTTCGCCAGACATTTTTTGTACCTGTATCACGTTAATAGTCGTCTTTATTACTTGGAAGGGTAGCGTTTCATAGACATTAATGGTTTGGGCATCATAAAATCAGAAAAACACGTTAGATAAATTAACAAAACACGTGGTTACTGCTTACTAGCCAACTGAAAACTAGCTTCACCGGCCACATGAAGCTAGTACACAAGCCAGGATAGTAAAATCAGTGGTTGGAGGGCGCTACTGGCCTAAAAATAGAACTCCATCCTTTTAAAAGCTGTCCTGGCTTGTGTACTGGCTTAAGCCAGTAAGGCTTAAAAATGAAGCTAGTTCTGTCTACACGAAGCCAGAAGTACTAGCTTGCTAGCTTACTGACACTATATTGCTATCCTGGCTTGAAAAACTGGCCTTGTATCACCCGGGCATTATAAATAAAATCTAAAAAGTCCTCATGTGTCCGATACCTGGAAAAACAATTTACTCAGGGTCAAAGGTCGCAAAAACGGGTTTATCGCGATTTTCAGCAAAACGGTAAATTTTGGCATAAAATTAGCCCAGTCAAAAATCAGATTTTTTTCCTAAGAGCTACCGTGTTTGAAATACACACATCAACATGGTCTAGGGATTTATAAAACCTTTTTAAATAAAAATTTGTATATAAAAGGTTTTGTTTTAAGATGAAATTCGCATTCATTGAATTTCTTCCAAAGAAGTAAATCTTCACGAACTTCTTACTTAATTAAAACTCCATAAATTTCTATAAATCTTTGTCAAACGTTCCTCCGGTGTTCATTTAATCATGCCACGTAGACACTTGAACAGGAACGAAATGTTAAGAGCAGTGGGTATGATTCAAGCTGGCGCTACCCAAATTGCGGTTTCTGAAGCCATGAGGACCAGTCAGAGCGTTATATCCAGGCTTTGGTCACGTTATCGTGTCACGGGGGAAGTGGTGGAACAGCACAGACACTCAACGCATTACAACACGTGTACAGGACCAATTCATAGTAAATGCTGCACGAAGTCAACCAAATGTAACGGCGACAACGTACAATTGGTTCAAAGGCTACAGAGAGAGTATGGTTTGCTGGTAAGCGGTCAAACTTTGAGAAGACGACTGCATGAAGTCAACCTACGTGCTCGTAGGCCATTTCGGGTACCAGCGCTAAGAAGAGGCAATCGAGGAAGAAGATTACAATGGGCTATTGCACACGAAAACTGGAACCATTCTCAATGGACACTGTACTTTTCACTGATGAATCCAGGTTTGGAGTTCATCCTGATTCACGAAGAGTAGGTACGCGTTTGGAGAGAACCTGGACGTTGGAATCGATTGCAGCACCCACAACAAGTTCATGCATATCAAGGTGGCACGATTATGGTTTGGGCAGGAATTCGTCTCGGCGGTAGAATGGACTTCGTTTGGATACAAGGCAATATGACTGCTCTAAAATACCGAGATGAGGTAGCCTGTAATCTTGCCCCACAGACAGCAAAGCAGGACAAAATTTCCAGCTAATGCACGACAATGCCCGTCCACATACGGCGCGTATCGTTACAAGTTGGTTACAACAGCATAATATCCAAGATTTACACTGGCCTGCACTATCCCCTGAATTAAATCCTATTGAGCATGCCTGGGATATGCTTCAGAGAAGAGCTCTTAGGAATTTCCCTGAAGATATTGTGCATGAAAACCAGCTTTTCTTGCATCTTAGCAGGACTAGGGACAGTATTCTACAACAGGATATTGACACCCTTGTTTTGAGTATGCAGAACCACTGCAGATGTGTCTGGAGAGTCTTAGGTGGATCCACGAATTATTAATTTTAAGTTTTCAACAATTTTTATACAAAAAATAGTTGTTTTGTTTAGGTTTTGATGTTTCAAAAATAAAGTTAAGATTGAAATTTTGTCGGAGTTTTTCCTCTTCTTCTAAGTTTTTTTTTATATTTAAATATCTAAAAGTTTATTATCAAATTAGATAGGCTATTAAACAAGGTTTATTTTAATGGGTAGGTGTCTTAACAAAAAGTTAATAGAATTTTTGTTATTTAGGTTTAAATGAAATATCTCTAGACCATGTTGATGGGTGTATTATGATTCAAACAGTTGAAAGAGTTTAACAACACATTCTGTTAATGCGTGCGATGACGGGGGCTGCTAATGGCAAACGTCCAACGCGGTGTTTAGGCCTATTCAGACCTGCTGGGCTATTATGTATCTCAGTTGCTAACAAATGTTGATTAAAATCTTAAAAAAATGGTCTGCTGGGCGTTATTCGCTACCGCGAGCGATAGAGAAATCCGAAAGGTAATGCGTTGAAATGTTCACACTAAAGCTGATATCGCTTCCGCGCGCGGTAGATATCCGTTGCCAACGGTTAGCGGGGCGAGGGCAGGAAGCATGTCACGCTCTCTGCTCCCGCGTCGCCCGGCGCAACTAGTTTCGACAAACAAGAGAAAATACCGCCTCACTAGGCGGTACAAGTTTCGCTGCAGTTATGGATTTTCATACTATATACCCATCGAGTTCCGCGTGGTATTTTTCGCTACCCATAGAGGTGCGAATAACTCTCAGCTCTGAATAGGACTTAAGACCCCACGCTACACGCGACACCTTGCGTCTTAGTAAATGAGGCTTTAGTATTATGGTACTAAGATAATATTATCCACATCTACACTAATATTATAAAGAGGAAAGATTTGTTTGTTTGAATTGAATAGACTCCGAAACTACTAAACCTATTATAACAATTATTTCACCATTAGGGCCCTATATTATCCCTGATGAACATAGGCTATAGGATATTTTCAAAAAATTTAGGTATCCGTATGAAAATTTAGATATTGTAATCCAAGGTGTGAAAGTAATATCAAAAAAGCTGCAGAAACTTTTGACCAGAGAATAATAAATACTCCAAGGAGCTATTGAAAATAGTGCAAAGTGACGTACTACAGTTTTATAGAAGACGTCAATGTCAAAAAAACTCTGCAATACCATATGTCTGACTTTTAGGCCGGCTCCACAGGGTGGACCCAACGCTGGTACCAACAATTGATTGTACATTTGGTGACGCGTACACACGTCGGCTATTATTATGAACTAGTTCTGTCCCGTCCGGTTCAATGTGAAGATGTCCGATAGAGAAATCGAAATTGTTCTATGCGCTTTCACAGTACTGAGTGCACATTTATAAATATCGCTGCATGGTGCGCCATGCATCAGTTAACAAATTTTTGCTTCAAGTTATTTAATTGTCACTTCTAGAGTGCCAGCCCCAAATATTGCCCTACATAAAAAAAATATAAATATTATAATATGTAGTAGTATGTTGGGAAAACGTGTGGAGCCGGCCTTACAGTATGTCACAATTACTACCTACTATTTCATGTTAAAATATGCAATAAAATTGTATCACCGAAAATCCTTATGTCACATGGGCTGCGGAAACTACCCTACTACTTAGATTAATCATTGGTCTCGCTCTCGCTTCGACTAGATACCGCGCTATTTTTTTTTTCATTTGACATTATTTGTATGGACGTTATGTCAAATTTCTATCGGTAGTAAGGTAAACTGTGGATAGATAGATTATTGGGATCCCCATTTACTGACTGACAACAAATTTGTGCAGATTCTGCGTTTGGAAGTGATAGCGAGTAAATCCTACGGAGGGATTTTTGTTTTTAAAACCCATAATTTGAATTTAAATATCCAAATTGATTAAACTAAGTGTTGTGTTGTTCTGTGTTGGTGTGGGTAAAGTATTATTTGTAGTTTAGTTATTGTATTGTATACATTTTAGTGCTTGAGGTTTTTATAACCTCAAACCTCCATCATGGAGGTCGATCCCCCTCGACCTCCTGACCCTCCCGATCCCACGTCTAATACCCCATCGTCATCCAAAAGACGTCTAGATGCGGATAATCAACCACCGGCTAAAAAAACAATTACTTCCGTAGACCAAGCTACGCCTTCAATCGAGACTGTTTACACAGACTCGATATTAGTTATTGGCGGGTTATCGTACACTACTCTGGATAAGGGACCCTACGTGGTTCACGTTTCTCGTACGGAAACCGATCCTGCTGCAGGCACTACAATTAAACCCATTAGATTTGGTCAGTTCCTGAAACACAATAAGATATCGAATGTATGTTATGATGGCGTTAAGAAAGTAGGCAGAAACAAAATCTCGGTCGAATTTACTTCAGCCGATGATGCGAACAAATTTGTAACCCTTCCAATCCTGGCCATGTGCAAATACACAGCATTTATCCCTACATACAATGTTACCCGCATAGGTATTGTGCGTCAAGTACCTACAGACATGTCCATGACAGAATTTGTAGAGTACCTTGAACTCCCCTCAGGATGTGGAAAGGTGTTAAAGGCAAGGCGCCTCAGTAGGAAAAATATATTGGATGACAAGACAACCTGGGTGCCAACTCAAACAGTAGTAGTTACCTTCCAAGGCCAAGTTCTTCCTTCCAGGGTATTCTCCTACTACACTTCCCTACCTGTAGAACTATACACCTACCCAACCATCCAATGCCACGCATGTTGCAAATTTGGCCATACCAAACTGCAATGTAGGTCTAAACCCAGATGTTTCCGTTGCTCTAAAGAACATTTTGGTGACAGTTGTGAGATCAAAGAAAATGAGTCAACATGCCTTCATTGCTCTGGTAGGCATTTTGCTACCGACAAAAACTGCCCTGAATTGGAAAGGCAAAAGTCAATTAAAGCTGTCATGGCCCAATCTAGCGTATCCTATGAGGAAGCGGCATCTCAGATACCTAAGGTAGTGCAATCATATGCTGAAGTAGCTCAAAAAGACCCTTCTCTTCCACTTGTTTCCCGTCGAACCTCTGAACCCTCAAATTCCCCCCAGTCTCAACCCAGGCAGACTTATGCGAAAACCGTGTATGCCACACAACGACAACGACCAAAAGCCCCCCTCGGGAAGTCTTATGATAAGGCTGCCCACAATGAAATCATTGCTGAACCAATTTCGCAGATGCAAAATGGTTGTGCATTAGCCAACAACCATATCTTAAAATCATCTCCACCTAGCGAAAACATGTTAGAAATACTGATCTCGTTGATCATAAACTTAATTACGACAAATCCCCTCCCCTTACCGTCCAACGTTGCTAATAAACTTACACAATTAGGCTCTCTATCCAGCTTACAACATGGATCCAGTGTCCATAATGCAGTGGAACACCCAGAGCATGCGACGAAAGAAGCATGAACTGGTTCACTTAATTGCAAGATTCCACCCGTCAGTCATTGCCATCTCTGAGATATGGTTAGTCCCTGGCTCTCACTTTAGAGTGTCAGGATACTCCTGTCTGCGGGATGACAGGGCTGACGGGTATGCAGGATGTGCTATATTAATAAAGCGCTCCCTGCCTTTTACTCAAATTCCTCTCCCCTCCCACCCCCCTGACATCAACATTGTCGGTGTCAGATCCTTGGATATCTCTTTCATCTCTATTTATATCCCACATCCCAATTCTTCATTAATCCCTGACTTACTATTATTACTTTCATCTATTCCTTCTCCCCTGCTGGTAATGGGTGACTTTAACGCCCATCACATACTTTGGGGTTCAAGTCATTGTGATTTGTTTGGTCTTTCTCTACTAGATATTTTTAATGATGTTAACCTATGTGTAGTCAATGATGGCTCTCCTACTCGTAGAGTACGCCCATCCCAAAATCCGAAAAGTGCTGTTGACATTTCATTATGCTCCCCATCACTTGCTTCATTACTTTCCTGGAAAGTTCTCTCTTCTACATATGGAAGTGATCACTTCCCTATCATCATATCCATCCCTAATAAGGTAACACCTCATAGCAATGCAATCCCTTCTCTAAAATACAAACTTTCATCTGCCGACTGGCCTTCTTATTCATCCACTCTTGACCTCAAACTAGATGCATCTCTTATACTTCCTTTAGATATTGACCCCCTTACTTCATATAACATATTTTTAGAATGTATCACTGCCTCTGCTGATCTACATATACCTCTTAAAAAGCCCGCTAAAGATTGTATAGTATCAACACCATGGTGGGACTCTGAATGTACAGCAGCAGCATTGGAAAGAAAGGCAACTGAACATATATATAATTCTGCTATGACTATGCAAAACTTTTATAACTATCAACAAGCCGCAGCTAGTCTTAAAAAGTTAACCTCAGAAAAGAAAAAGAATGGTTGGATTGGCTTTTGTGAACTCTTGTCTCCCAAAACCCCTTCATCTCTGGTCTGGAAACAAATAAAGAGATTCAGGGGTTCGTGTAACTCGGAAAATGTTTCAACCAATGACCCTTCTTCATGGTTAGAGGCCTTTTCGGATAAAATAGCCCCCCCGTACGTTCCCTCCGTGGACTCTTTGCCTACACTCCCTTCCTTTCTACCATCACATGACTGTTTTGACAATCCCTTCTCTGTCAACGAGTTGAACTTAGCACTAGACGGACTGACTGACACTTCCCCAGGTATTGACGGTATTCCTTACTCTTTTATTGTTAAATCTTCTCCTAAATGTAAACAGACCTATCTTTCCCTTATAAATAAATTCTTCGAGTATGGTATAATCCCAAAGCAATGGAAGTCTCAGATAATTATTCCTATTCTGAAACCTGGCAAAGACCCCTCTGATGTAAACAGTCGAAGGCCCATAGCACTGTCTTCCACTTTAGCCAAGATAGTGGAGCGCCTAATCAAGCAGAGACTTGAATGGTTAGTGGAAAGCAGGTCTTCTCTGGCCAAGTCTCAATTTGGTTTCAGAAAAGGATTTTCTACCATGGATAGCCTGAGTCTGCTCACTACTGACATCTACATAGCGTTAAAAGAGAAGAAATATCTTGTTGGAGTTTTCCTTGACATTGCTTCAGCATATGATAACGTCCTGCTTCCAGTGCTCAGGAGTAAACTCACCCAGCTGAGTATACCTGAGAAGCTTGTCCGCTTCATTTGCAACATGTTGATGGAACGTTATGTTACAGTAAAATCCTCCCATCAATTCCTTGCCCCAAAAACTACCTGGAGAGGCTTACCCCAAGGATCAGTCTTAAGCCCATTACTCTACAGCCTTTACACTTTTGACTTGGAGACTTCGGTAAATTCATTCTGCGAAGTACTGCAATATGCTGATGATTTGGCTCTTTATGTTGAATCCCACACCATAGAGGAAGCAGAATGCCGGTTAAACTCAGCCTTATCGTATCTCAATGATTGGTTGTTTGAACATGGCCTATCCTTATCCGCATCTAAAAGTAGTGTTGTAGTTTTTACCAAGAAGAGAATCATCCCTTCGATTGAATTACGTATAGACCAAGAAATAATTCCTCAGGCAAATCACGTAAAATTTTTAGGCATTAAGTTGGACTCAAGAATGACTGGTGCTCCTCATTTTGATTACATCTCACAAAAATGTGAAAAGCATGTTAATATTCTTCGTTCTCTTTCAGGAGTGTGGTGGGGTTCCCACCCATACTCTCAAAAGCTACTCTATAATGCAATAATTCGAAGTCACTTTGATTATGGTTCATTTCTTTTAAATTTGTGCAACAAGTCTGGACAAGACAAATTATTCAAAATTCAATCTAAATGCCTGCGTATAATCCTTGGAGCTATGAAGTCTTCACCTATCATATTTGAATTTGATAACATAATTTAATTGAAATTAAAAATATGGTTATTAGACAAGTGTTTTTATGATGTTAAGGAATATTTGACTTATAAAAATTAACTTTGCTGACATTTAATATTTGACAATTTTGATATTGACATTTAAATTTAAGCAGACTTCTATGTGACTAATATAATTTCTATGTAATCTAAATCTTTCAATCAAAGCTTTCAATTTGTTTGCATGATTACATTTAAGGTTTGACATTGTTATTTATAATTTTGGTAGGTTCATAAATTAAAATACTTAATTTTAAAATTGTACTTAAAACTATTTTTGCACGCCTTGATGAGGCAGAATGTAATGGATCCTTTCTATTTTAACTATAAGAACTACTGTACCTACATTTCTCGCAAATAAAAAATTATTATTATTATTATTATTATCAATGCCATGCAGGTCGAGTGTGGGGAGCCTCCATTGAATATTCGCAGACAATTTCTTGCTGATAGATTCATTTTCAAATTAATTCAGAATTCTAGCCACCCTATTATTCCTAAATTAAACCGTCTCTTGGACTTATGTAATCCAATCACTCCTGATTCTATTCTCTGCATTCTACAGAGTTTCATTAAATTTACCAAACTTCCTAATCCTCTCATCCAGTTTCCCCTAAATCCAAATAGCTTAATCCTTTTTCAAATAGCTTATGAAGCTCTCATCTTCCAACCCAACATACTGTTACACTTTGGAATTGATAAAGACTCTCCTAATGCTCGTGAACTATTTAATGAGAGAATAGGGAATCATTATGAGGGATGGCATTTTATATTTACTGACGCATCGAAACTATCATCCGATAGTGATGTTGGATCAGCAGTATGGATCCCTGCAGCTAGGATAAGCTTGACCTACAAAAGCCCACCATACTCTTCAGTATTTACAGGAGAATCAATTGCTCTTCTAGAGCCATACTTTTCATCAAATCACATAACCTTCATAATTCTATAATCTTTACTGATTCCAAAAGTTGTCTTCAAGCTCTTCTTTCTAACCCTTTTCATTCCATTGCCCGGTTCCCAGTAATTCTCAGTATTAAACAATCTCTCTTTGAATGAAATAACCTTGGTCTCAACATTGTCCTTGCCTGGATTCCAGGTCTCTCTGGAATACCCGGCAATGAAACTGTTGATTCTTGTGCAAAAATGGCCTCTCGTATTGGATCTCTTGAACACTACAACATATACTCTCATGACCTTTGCCTACTCCCAAAGTCCCAACTCCTCGATCATTGGTTAAAGTACTGGGAGTCATCTAAAAACACAAAGGCAAATACTATGGTGATATACAACCAGATATCCCTAAGATCCCATGGTTCTTTAAATATCGAACGGCGAATAAACGCACGACCTCCTCCATATGCCGCCTTCGCTTAGGCCATGCATGCACACCAGTTCATTTGGCGAAACTCAGGATCCGGGATAACTCAATATGCGAGTGTGGTTTGGACGAAGGAGACGTGAACCACATTTTCTTTGAGTGCCCAAAATTACAATACTCCCTATATGATATCCTCCCTCCTAGCATCCCTCGTCCCATTTCCTTCAAATGTATTTTATCACTTTCCTTTTTCCCACTAATTTTTAATATTTTATGTAAATTTATATGTACAAATAATATGAAATTCTAATTACCAACTAATATCACTGTAAATTAGTATATAGTTTTAAATTGAAATCTAACATAGTTTGATACTAACTTGTGTTGTCTCCCCCCCCCCCTTTTATGTTTTAGTATAATCATATTGGATGTTATGAAGTCTAGTGGACTCTCCCTTTGACTCACCGATCATACGCTTGGATAAACAACCTCCAAAAGTTTATGAAACTACCATGGAACAGACACTGGCAGAATTGCAATAAGCAGACACGCCATTAACAAAGAAGTCAAGTCAAGTCAAATTTGTGCATAGACTTGGTACATACAGTGTATCTTTTAGATGAGTGATTGCCATGTCTGTGCCATTTTTGGTAATGAAAGAGACGGTACCTTTTCCTTTAATCTCGGCAGTATGTTTATCTCATCAATTCCTCGTCTTCAATGTTTGTGTGTGGATGAGAGAAGTGTGGATCACTCCGTGGTTCGAAAAACAAATATCGTGCATAGTGTGAAGGTTAACTATGTAGTGTGTGGATTAAAAAGAAATAATGGAATGGATGGACCGACTTTTACAACTTTTACATCAAAAAGAAGGGACATCAGTAAATACATTGTAGAAATAAACAAACACCTGTCACTTTTGACAGAACGCTCACGACGATTATGGTGTAGAGCATGGTTCATGTAATCGTCAATATGGCGGCAGTTAAGACGTCATCGATGACGTAGCGTGGGCCATCGTAATCACGCTCACGGTGAAAGGGACCGACAAAATTGACTATCACGACATACACTGAAGATACTCCTTCACATCAGATTAGCAATAAAAGATCAGGAAAATGATGTAATTCGTATAACGTTCCCGAAGTGTAATGAAACTGATTATATATTAACGAGTCGCTTTAAGCAAACAAAATGTCTACCTAATGATTCTGAAGATGGCCCGTCAACATCACAAGCACAGGTATTGAAGATCTCCAAATACTATTTGATTTACCGGGATGATGATATGATCATCTAGGTATATAAGTATAAGATATATACTTAAAATAGCACTACACTTTTATTTACAATACCCATTTACGGGTATTTTCATTTTTAAATTATATAACCAAGACTTTTCAGTTGGCATTTTTTTAGCATATCAATAATATAGCATATTAACAATATAACATAGTGTTCTAACTATATTTAGCATTTTCGTCGCCAAAATTTAGCATTTTTCCATAAACAAATCGGCAGCACTGATTATTATGCAGCCAACTTGGGGTAAAATTTACCCTAGGCTTAGAGTAAATATAAGTCAGCAGGGTATTTTTCAGGGTACAACCTTGATCAGGGTAATATATATTATATAGTGTAAAAGGTAAAGTGGTTTAAATATTCATAAAAACATTTATGAGGAACTCTTTCTTGTTTTTAATTATAGCGTGTTAAATTAAATGATTTTATTAGCTATTGGTTTTCAAATTTTCGTAAAAGCATCTAATGTCTTCATTAATTCGACCATTTATAAACGCATTAATATTAATTGACTGCCCTCTCTGGCCTCGTTCCTGCCCTGCTAGGCGCGTACATGGCATTGACATCTTCAGCTGAGTCCGATAAGAAAAGACATAACAGAGATGGACAAAAAACATTTGAAAATATTTATTAAGATGTCCTGTCTCTTTTATCTGCGCCTATATCATGTGCCGCTAAAGAAAGAGCCTTTTTAGTGTGACATTGTAAAATCTAACCTGAGTAAGACTGTCGCTGAGTATGATCCAATATATAATGACCATTAATATTTAAAGATGTTTCACAAATCATGCGTCAGCTTTGTTAAATAAAACAAAAGAGGTATTTTTAACATGTAGGAAAAAAAGAAGCGAAGAAGAAGAGATAGATAATGCTTTAAAAGGGATATTATCGACATAAGTAGTTTAGTAAAAAACTTTAATGAAATGAATATTTATTGTATATACAAGTTTTTACTCTATATTCATGGAATAAAAACATGTTTCCAGCGATGAACTGACATAAAATATATCAAATATATAGTATAGATAGATAGTACCGTGAATGAATAAAGCAAGTAAAAATATTTAAATAGTATTTTAAAAACTGAAGTTAAAATCTAGGGTAAATTAAAATCGTAATTGGTGTAAAAAGAAAATTAGACTTGGCAACGTTGTATGCAGCATGGTAAAAGACAAAGTAAAAGAGGAAGAAGAAAGTGTGTTGACTTGACTGGCGTCTGGTGAAGGTATTTATTATGTAGTGTCTTGCGTGTCTTGGCTTAAATAAAATCTCAATCTGGTTGGTTTCAAAGAGCATATAATACTAGTTTATCAATGGGTTGAATGGGTGTTGTGTTGAGTATCTCGGAATCTTGTTTGAGTAAGTCTGAGGAGAAAAAAATTCCGTGCTCGGAATGCAGTAGATTTTGCTTTACCAGACCTGCGCTAAGACTAGAAGAACTAGAAGAATAAAAGACACAAAAATATCTAGTAGAAGCTAGAGCGCCAACTCCAATAAAATGGGAGGCAAAGCAGAAAAAGGAACGCCGAAATACTTAGCGAATAAGATCAAAGCTAAAGGCCTGCAGAAACTGCGCTGGTATTGCCAAATGTGCCAGAAACAGTGTCGTGATGAGAATGGTTTCAAATGCCACACGATGTCTGAGAGCCACCAAAGGCAGTTATTACTCTTCGCTGATAACGCCAACAAGTACATCGACGAGTTCTCCAAGGAGTTCATGGATGGATATATGGAGCTGCTGAGGCGACAATTTGGCACTAAGAGGGTCAACGCTAATAAAGTGTATCAGGATTATATTGCAAATAGGTAAGTTCAGAGTGTCAAACTGAAGTTTTACATTGCCCCAGGTACAAGGCCCCATTGGTAAGTATTTCAGTCTCATTCACCCGCAATTTTTGACCCACTTCTAGAGCTTTTTTCTGATAATTTTTTGAATACCATAATCATGCGATTTTAGGTCTTATGCTCGGTATGGCGTTCGAGTAGGGGCAAAAGTGCCAAAAATAATGTCTGAGCTTTACAAGCACTAACAAAAGAGCCAACAAAGGCAACACCATCAATTCCCTCATTACTAATCAAATGCACCTTAATTTGCTTTACTATTGCTTTGCAGCAGAATGTCTGGCACTGCTGTGGTAAAAAGTATGCACAGCATCATTTTTATCGAAAAGATGTGTCTGGTTACACTAAGATTAAAGTAGAGCACTTATACTTAGGGTTATTAGATGAAAAAATCAAATGTCATGAGAAAAAGCCTGATTTACTTTGAAAAGTCCTGAAATTTTGTTGCAGTTTGAGGATTTTCTCTCACATACTGAGGAATTTAAAAAAGTCATATCGTTTTTATACACTGGGGATCTCGCTCATGGGTTAGAATACATCACAATCAGTGGGGGTGGCAGTGTCACTACGCATCACCGCTCTCCACTTCCATTTACTTTATAAATGTACAGTATTTATTGATAATTCTATAAATCCTGACATTTCCTTCTGAGAAGAGTCCGTAAATCCTGAGTGCTCATCTGATTTTTAGATCTGGTAACCCTACCTACACTAGAATTAATGAGGGTATTGTTTGTGTGATTTTAACGGTTTTGTTTGGAAAGAGATTTAAATGTGTCGAAAAATATAGAGTGAAGCCTAACTGAGCTCTGTCCTTTTCAAGATCTGATAACAGCTGTATTAAACAAGGAAGCCAAGGTTGGATTTCTTGATTTTTAAGTAAAGCTATGAATACTAATGATGTCCGAACATGCTTTGTCTATGTTATAACTCTTTGCTGAGCAAACAGTGTATAAAAACAATCTAAGAAATCTGTATATTTAAAACAGTGTAAGTTTTAAACTATCACGGTTGTTCTCTAAAGTTATATGATTATTAACGGGATATTTACCGTGGTAAGGTTGTGGAATGAGCTCCCGATACTTCGGCGCAGTTACATGCACCATGTTCACGGGAAGACTCAGACGGGGAGCTCATTCCACAACCTTACCACGGTAAATATCCCGTTAATAATCATATAACTTTAGTGTAAGTTTTGTATGACTGAATTTGTACTTTGAAATATGTATTTTATTTAGATTCTTATTCATGACTTCTTTTGGGTCTTTTGTTCATCACAACGATGCCAGCCCCATTGGTGCATTCATAATTATGAAGAGTATTCCTATATAATTTTGAAGCTCATACCATAAAGCATGGAGTATCAGAAAGGGTGCAACATACCGATTTTACCACTTTAATTATTTTAACATTTTAAATATTTTATATAAATACTATTTCGACTTCTTATGTTCTTGCTATTCTTTCTGTCTTCTCTATCTGAATTAATTTGTTTCTCTGTCTGAATTAAAAAAACTGCGCTGAATGATATTTCACAATAAAATAGACACATCAACAAAATGCAGCTCATCTATATAAAAATAAATAGTATATATATGTACCTCCTTACATATTTTCAGAGAACACATACACATGAATGCTACTCAGTGGGAGACCCTAACGGAGTTTGTTAAGTGGCTGGGCCGTGAGGGCAAGTGTATAGTGGACGAGACAGAAAAGGGCTGGTTCGTAACATACATAGATAGGGATCCGGCAGCTGTTGCAGCGCTGGAAGCCAAGGCTAAGAAGGAGAAGATGGATAAAGATGATCAGGTAATTTTCTCTTTTTTCTCTCTCCTACCCTCGATTGATAAAGCAGTGTTGGAAGTCGTGTCGTATTTTAAATTAGAATTAAATAGTTAAAGAGCATTATTTTGGCAAAAAATTGTTTTTTTAAATAATCAATTACGTATTTATTGTGGTAAAAGCATTGTAAAAAGACTTGTGAAAGTGGTTGTGAAGAGACAAAAAGTGTAAAATTCGTAACGTATTTTCGTGGCCTGATTTAGTTTGATTCAAATCCTTGTTAACAATGTCTAATAAAATAAAGTGCTTTCAATGTGAAGATGATCATAATGATGAAAATGTGGTGCAGTGTGATGGTTGCAAACGACATATCTGTCTTCAATGCAGCAACTTGACGACTAGTGAGGTGCGTGTTATGGGATTAAAGGGCAAACGCACCCTCCTGTACTTGTGTTCTCCATGCCGAGAGGCCCTTTTTCAAGTACCAAAACTAATAAAATCCTACGATGGATTAAGAGAAGAACTCGATGACGTAAAAAAGCAGCTCGCCGAAGGACGCCTTACACCATCAAACACCGCGGGAACTGCGACGATTATGACCGAGATGCCCACGGACACTAACGCATTATTAGAAGAAATAATGGAACGGGAGCGCAGAGCCACTAACGTAATACTTGTTGGTGTTAAGGAAAGTGACTCAGACATCGGCAATGAAAGAAAGTCACATGATGAATTATGTGTGAAGAAAATCTTACACGACATAAACAACGGCACTGACTTCTCAGACAAAGTGGTAAAGGTACAACGTCTAGGCCGCCGTGAACCAGGTACAGTAAAGCCGCGCCCATTAAAGGTGATATTAAAGTACCGTCAGGATGCTATTTGGTTACTGAAAAACAAGACCAAGGCTCAAAAAGAGGTAAGAGTATACGATGATAAAACTCCTAAACAACGTGAAGAACTGAACAAACTCCGGGAAACCTTAAAGGACCGTACTGGAAAAGGGGAAACCAGCCTCACCATCAAATATATAAAAGGTAACCCAAAAATTGTCGCACAAAAAAACTAGCCAATGTCAATAGAAATCCATATGCTGACCTTACTTTCACCTATACCAATATACAATCGTTACCATCTAAGTTTGACCTTTTTTTGAACTACATAAACACAAATAGTCCATGTATTGCAATCATCACTGAAACTTGGCTAAACAGCAATGATCGTAATGGCACATACAATATCCCAGGCTATACGCTATTAAGACATGACCGGATGCATAAGATAAATAAGGCTGAAGGAAAGACTAGAGGAGGTGGTGTAGCCATTTATATTAAGGAACATTTAAACGGTATTCCTATCATAGCAAGGCGCAACAAAAATTATATGTGCGATGGAGTTGAGGCACTATATGTAGATATACAATTTAGTACCTATAATTTCTTGGTTATTGGTTTATATCGAACAGGTAGTCAGGATGAACTTGTATGGAAAACTTGTGACACTACATTACTAAATAATCTCATTACTGCTACTAAAAGAAATACAGTGATCATTGCAGGTGACTTCAACTATCCAACTATTAAATGGCCTATTCCACCAGGCCAAAGTTATTCTGGCCCCGAAGAACTCTTTGTTAATATGTTCCGAGACAGCAATCTCCATCAGTTGGTGAAATGCCATACACGCTTCAGACAAGGGCAAGAATCATCCTTACTAGATCTTGTTATGGTAAATGAGGATTCTCTAATTGATGAAGTAATGCACAAACCTCCAATTGGTAAAAGTGACCATGCTGTACTAGAATTCAGCCTTCAGTGCCTAGTAAGAAAATCTACTGATAAGCCTAAGTTTAAACGTTACTACCAATATATTAACTTTGACAGTTTCAATAATGATTTAAGGAACAATTTAGAGGAGGTAAATTGTTTCAATGATACAGAAAAATTGTGGATGGAGATCTTGTCTGCAATCAACACAACTGTTGATAAACATGCCCCAGAAAGAAAAGTCAAGAATAAACTTCGAAATAAACCATGGATTGATAAAAATGTTTTAAAACTAGTGGCTGAAAAAAAAACTCTGTGGGACAATTACAGGACCTCTGGGTCAGAAAATGACTACCAACTCTACAGAGAAACAAACAACAAATGTGTTGATATGTCAAGGAAACAAAGGAGCTGCTATGAAGCCGAAATACTTAAATATGGGGACAAATCATTTTACTCTTACATTCGGAGATGTTCGTCTTCAAAAGTGAGCATCCCAGCAGCCATCTGGAGCCAGAGTGGTGACCTGGTAACGCAGCCTTCTCAAATGGCTGATGTTTTTGCCGAAGAATTTCAAAAAACATACTCATTAGAGCCCTCTTTGTCACAACTGGTTAAAGTTGGTGTGGCTCGTGTGGAACATGATCTATGCGATATATCCTTTTCTGTAGAAGATGTGGAGAAAGCAATTGCAAGCCTGCGTATCAACTCATCTCCTGGCCCTGATCAAGTTCCAAGCCTTATACTTAAGAACAGTACTCACATCTTGGCTCCTGTACTTAGCACACTTTTTAATATGTCCTTCAAGAATGGTTACTTACCTCAAAACTGGAAGCATGCCCTGGTCACGCCGATTTATAAGAAGGGTGACAAGATGGTCACCGGAAACTATCGCCCTATTAGTCTTACCAGTACTGTTGTAAAATTAATGGAAAAAATTATAAGCATAAAATTGACCCAATTTTTAAACAGAGAATGTGTAATATCTATTAAACAGCATGGCTTCACAAAAAAGAGGTCCACCATTACAAATCTGCTGTCATGCATACACTCGTGGACAAAAAGCCTTGACAACAACAATCCTGTGGATATTGTGTACTTAGACTTTGAACGCGCCTTTGACAAGGTCCCTCACCAACGCCTACTGATTAAACTAGAGCATTTTGGAGTACGAGGTACACTACTCAAGTGGATAGAAAACTACTTAAAAGATAGAACTTTTCAAGTACGTGTTGGAACATACCTATCTCAACCAAAACAAGTATTTAGTGGTGTTCCCCAGGGGTCGGTGCTCTCAGCTCATCTATTTGGAATTTATATCACTGATCTGGTAGAGGTGATTCAATCCCAGACCGCCTTCTTTGCTGATGATGGTAAAATCTTTGCCAACCCACTAATTAAATCCGGACAGCTACAAGAGGACCTTAATTGCATCCAAGCCTGGGCCAGGGATTGGATTATCAAACTGAATGCAGCAAAATGCACTGTATTACACTTGGGCTCAGCAAACCCTAGAGCAAAGTATAGGTTAGACAACAGTGATATAGAATCTGTTGATCTGCAAAAAGACCTAGGAGTGTTAATAGCATCTAATCTTAAATGGGAAGATCAAATCATATCTATAGTGAAAAAGGCCAACTCATTTTTATATGTCATACGGAGATCATTCCAACTCTTCACTGTAGAAGTCTTTCTAAAAATATACAAAACATATATCAGACCCCTGCTAGAATATGGCTTTCAAGTTTGGAGCCCATACTTCCAAAAAGATAATAACCTTCTAGAAAGTGTCCAGAGGAAAGCAACCAAATTACCACAGGTCCTGCGTCACCAGTCCTATGAAGAGAGACTCCTAACACTACGCCTCACTAGTCTAGAAGAAAGACGCCTTAGGGGTGATCTTATTGAGACATTTAAGATAATTAATCAATATTATAACCTACCTAACATAGAAGACATTTATATAATCAGAGAAAGCTCAAGGGCAAACCGGGGACATAAAATCCAGCTGACTCGGGATTTGGCCAAAACAAAGCCTGCACACCATTTCCTGAGTAACAGAGTAGTGCATAACTGGAATAAACTACCAGAACATGTTGTGTCAGCCACATCAATAAACAATTTTAAAAATAAGCTGGACAAATGGCTATCTACAGAAAAGAAATCTCTTCTGAAACTATAAATCCAACACTGCAATGATATGGACATATCAGCATATTGCTGCTCGTCCATTAATAATAAATAAATAAAATAAATAAATAATAATTGTCACTAAAAAGAAAGAGTCCATTGCTGTGGGTGTCATTATAGGGGAAAATATTTTTTTTCTTTTATTCTGTCTAGGCCTACTGGGCACTTACAAATTGTCATATTACATGTGTTATTTCTTAAATCGATAACCGAATCGGAACGCGACCACAACTGAAAAGATCCGGCAAGAAACTCAGCGGGCTTGTCTATTTAATTTTTTTATCGTTAATTTCTTAATGTATATAACAAATTAGCTGCTTTCCGCGGTTTCACCCGCGCGGTGATGGGTGATGATGATGATGAATCTTATACAGTTTATGGTAATTAGGGTGAATGTAGCATGAAATAATTATTGAAATCGGCCCAGTTCCTTTTGAGCCAATTTTATAATACCAAGTGAGTTCAGCCGGTATCTTTATATTAGTATAATGTGTGATACTCACAATAGTTGTCAAGCTTTTATTGTGACATAACAATCCATACACTTTAATCTACACTAATATTATAAAGATGAAAGAGATGTATTTTATAGAGAGCGCAGCTAGTTGTATGTATATGTATATCTCAGCATAAATATTACAGGAAAGAATGCTAGAGTTCATACAGAAGCAAGTTGAGCGAGGTCGGAAGGAAGGCACATCTCAAAGTTCACAAGAACGCGAGTACACCGAGTTCAAGCGTGAAAGCAGCCAAGAGCGGGTCACGCTCAGTCTCAGCGTCAAGCGAAAAACTGAGGGTATGTCCATAACTTATATAAGGCCTCTGATAATTAGTGCACAATAATTAACAAGGTGGTTTGGAACCAATAACTGTGGCTATTATGTATCCCAGTTGCTAACAAATGTTGATTGAAATCGAAAAAAAATGTTAGCAGGTAATGTATCTCAGTACATGCGCGGACGAGGTCGGGAGCGCACGTACTCCGTGAAGAAGCGGCTCTGAACGTCGCGAAACCGGTCGAGTCCTAGATACTCAGCGTATTACGTAAGTTAAATCGCTTTAAAATGTGTTCAAATAACGAAAGTTTTAATCAAATATCTCAGACAACTCCAGTAAGCAAAAATGTTAGTAATATGATGACAGGAGCTAAAAAAAACAGAGCCGCCATTTTTCAAGCTTTCAATCAACATTTGTTAGCAACTGAGATACATAAAAGCCTTGCTGGTCATGAAAGTAAAATAAAATTTACTCAATTATTCTTGCAAGAAATTTATGGGCGAATAAAGTGGTAATTTGTAAGGTCTGGGAAGCATGGTGGGTGTTGGAGACATTCCAATCACAGCTCCTCTAGTTTAGCGACCGTCTGTCATGCAGTGTGAGGTCTAGATTGTCCTGAAGCAGCAGTGGGCTAAAGCAATTGATCAGTCTCGGTGATTGAATAGCGAGCTTTTCCGTCATCGTCTGGCCAGATCTTAAGCTGTAGTGTATGACACCAGAGCTGGATCAAACACTTTCCAGTTCCTTTTTTAAACTAACTTAAAAAAAGAGGAGGTTCTATAATCGACTGTATCGTCCACTGCTGAACATAAGCCTCCCCCATAGAACGCCACTTGGAACAGCTACTTGCTTCCTGCAGCTAGCGATTCCCCGCGGTTTTGACGAGGTCGTCGATCCACCTAACAGGGGCCGGCCTGCACTACGTCTTCCAGTGCGTGGTTGCTAATCGAGAACCTTCCTTCCCCATCAGTTATCGGTTCTGTGAGCGAAGTGGCAAGGCGATTAGCAAGTTGAAGTGGGGAATGGGATGGTTCCTATGGAGACTAGTTCTAGTTCTCCTACGGATCTCCTCATTTCGGATCTTATCACGCAGGGAAACTCCCAAGCATAGCCCTCTCCATTGCTCGTCAAGTGACTTTAAGCTTGTTAATGAAGCCCACAGTAAGGGACCACGTCTCAGTGCCATAAGTCATCACTGGCAACACACGCTGGTCAGAGCCGGTATTGGGGAAGAAAAGATAGATCGAAGCTTCCCGAAAGCTGAAATTTTTTATGTATGTTCACCGATTTCTCCCCCATTTGTGGACCGATTTCATAAAATTTTTATTTGAAAGAGAAGGTGGTCCCATTTAAATGTAATTGAAGTCGGTCAAGCGGTTTTTGAGTTACACTCCAATAAGTGAAAAGTGTTTCGCGTATCTTGATGATTTCCTTATTGACGGTGAATGACAATCCATCCTGTAACCAGAATATATAATCAGATAGGTTTGCGGTGGTTTTGCTACATCTCAGTTAGAAAGAACATTCACATTCAGATTTTATTTTGAACAGGCCACATTTAAATGCACCTTTTGTTTTAGGTTGTGTAGGTACCTATCTCGCTTAGTTTGTCACAAATAACCCTGGTGTCTCTCTGATTTATGAAATAATTACTCACCCACTGCTCCATAGTATGTTTCTAAGGAAGAGCACGTCTTGGTAGGTATATGTAGTGTAATGCATCAAAGTTCGCACGGCCAGACACAATATAAATTTCGTTGTTATAATGACATCGACCCTTGAAAAGTAAAATGTAGTATAAAAAGTAATAGGAAATCATCAAGATAATAGAACTGGCCCTCTCTCATAGTAGTTTATGGAACTGGCCCTCTCTCATAGTAGTTTATGGAACTGGCCCTCTCTCATAGTAGTTTATGGAACTGGCCCTCTCTCATAGTATTTTATGGAACTGGCCCTCTCTCATAGTATTTTATGGAACTGGCCCTCTCTCATAGTAGTTTATGGAACTGGCCCTCTCTCATAGTAGTTTATGGAACTGGCCCTCTCTCATAGTAGTTTATGGAACTGGCCCTCTCTCATAGTAGTTTATGGAACTGGCCCTCTCTCATAGTAGTTTATGGAACTGGCCCTCTCATAGTAGTTTATGGAACTGGCCCTCTCTCATAGTAGTTTATGGAACTGGCCCTCTCTCATAGTAGTTTATGGAACTGGCCCTCTCTCATAGTAGTTTATGGAACTGGCCCTCTCTCATAGTAGTTTATGGAACTGGCCCTCTCTCATAGTAGTTTATGGAACTGGCCCTCTCTCATAGTAGTTTATGGAACTGGTCCTCTCTCATAGTAGTTTATGGAACTGGCCCTCTCTCATAGTAGTTTATGGAACTGGCCCTCTCTCATAGTAGTTTATGGAACTGGCCCTCTCTCATAGTAGTTTATGGAACTGGCCCTCTCTCATAGTAGTTTATGGAACTGGCCCTCTCTCATAGTAGCTTATGGAACTGGCCCTCTCTCATAGTAGTTTATGGAACTGGCCCTCTCTCATAGTAGTTTATGGAACTGGCCCTCTCTCATAGTAGTTTATGGAACTGGCCCTCTCTCATAGTAGTTTATGGAACTGGCCCTCTCTCATAGTAGTTTATGGAACTGGCCATCTCTCATAGTAGTTTATGGAACTGGCCCTCTCTCGTAGTAGTTTATGGAACTGGCCCTCTCTCATAGTAGTTTATGGAACTGGCCCTCTGTCATAGTAGTTTATGGAACTGGCCCTCTCTCATAGTAGTTTATGGAACTGGCCCTCTCTCATAGTAGTTTATGGAACTGGCCCTCTCTCATAGTAGTTTATGGAACTGGCCCTCTCTCATAGTAGTTTATGCAACTGTCATATAATAGAGGGTATTAAAACATGAGTGCAGTTTTAGGTTAAGTTAAACTCGCCTGCGGCTCGTTTCAAAATAAGATTACACGAGTGTTTTAATACCTAATTATGTGCAGTTGCATACACTACTTTATTTGATCTCATGACATTTTTGCTACTAAAGTGTTATCCAACAAAATATTACTCAAATTCGTATGTACGAAATAGCGCCAAAATGGAAAAAGGCTACTTCTTCTTGTTTGTATGGCTTGTGCGGCGTAACCACAATTTTGCTAATATCAGTGGAAAAAGTCTGTTATTGGTCTATTGGCTCGGAACCAGTGCGTTGCGCGCGCGGCGCGCTCACCACAGATAATGTGTATCTAAATTGAATTGAAACCTCCTAGGTCGGGACACATTGTACTTTAATAATTAAAAACATGTTTTAAAGCATTGTTTTGTTAGGAGAATAATGCTTTAATTTAATTTTTTAATTTTCTTAAAGAAGTATATAAATAAAATATGCCAATAAAAGTCTGTATTTCATTTCATAATTAAAATATTACCGAATGAGATTATTTAAATTATATTATGAAACGTAATGTAACGTTATCGCTGCGTTGTAAATCTCTGAAACTAATATAACTTCAAAGAAAATGTATAGGACAACTTTTTAACGTGGCTTTATGTCAGATACCTATTTACACCATTTACTACAGGATAAACTAACACGATTTAACATATTTAATTAATTTAAAGTCGCGTTCCAGGTACGCTAAACCAAAGATATTTGAGATCAAAGTGGCCAGTTCGACAAAATGTCGATTAAGATTATAACGATACAAGGAGCTAATACGAGACTGGCCGGTTGGCGCACTTGCTAGACATCCTGTGTGTCCAACAGACAGTAGACATCTACTTCGTACACATATGTGTCTATCCTGCCTTCTGAGCCGCTGGGTTCGATCCCTGGACAGGTCAAACATTAGTGTGCATGAACACGTCTGTTTGATCTGTATCTGAGTGTGTATTTGAATATAAGTATTTAGATAGATAGATAGAAAACTCCTTATTTATACACTATAATAAAATAAAAAAGAGAAAAACATACTATAGAAAAAATATAATGTAGTTGTACAAAAGGCTGTCTTATCGCTTAAAGCGATTTTATTGAATATCTACATAATATGATATAGTATGCCTAATAAAAATAACACAAGTAAAAATACATACAATACACATTTATATATACTAATACATATAAACTACAAGCATAATATAATACAATATAAGAACATATATAATAATTATAATAAGTGTCGAAAAAAGATTTGAAATTTTAGCAAACACCAATCTGAGACAGATAATTTTTTAATTCGATTTTTAAAGATATTTAATGAGGGAGAATGACGTACTGAAACTGGCAAACTATTCCAAAGGTGAACTGCCTGCACGGTAAATGACGCATTGTAGAACGGTGAAGAGTGAGAATGTGTTTTTAGCGCCAGTGTTCCTGATGATCTCAAAGGCAGAGAATTTTCTAAGTAAAGAAACTGAAAACGTTCTTTAAGATGTATTTACACACAACAAAAAAGTTTGTGATCACTAGCATAAGCTAACTTTAAAAAAAAATGTATCTCAATCTAAAATTTATTAATAAAAGGTTTATATTCAATATAATATAACTCCTCCCCTGGATCGAACACATGCGGTGATCCTCCTGGGCATGCTGAGAATGAAGTTATCCAGCATTTCTTGGGGTAACTTTTCCCATTCATAGTACAGACTCTGCCTAGTTTGCGACCTGAACACCGCGTGTGGATGTTGTCCTATGTTATCAAACTTGACATTGCATTGAATTGTTACAGAAAAAAAATTAGAACCTCTACCTCCCTCGGCGCTCAAACTGACGAAGAGCAAAGAAGAATCGTCCAGCAAGAAACAGAAGGTGGAAGAAAAGAACAGAGCGTCGGCATTAGAAGATATTATGAAAATGCAGGAGCGAGCGAAAGAGAAGGCTAATAGGTAAGGCTAAAGTTGTTTTTAGTAGATTTACCCAAATAATGTTTACGTAGGTAATAGATAGATAGATAGATAGATAGATAGATAATTCTTTATTGTTACACCACTTAATATACAAAAATAACATAAAAGTAAAAGAAAGCTTAAAATAAAGTGTTACAATGGGCGGCCTTATCACTAATAGTGATCTCTTCCAGGCAACCTTAGGATGGATAGGAAATACAGGAATAACAAGACGGGGCGTAATATAAAGATAAAGGTACAATCAAATCAAGACAATAATACATTACTAAATCAAATTAATAATAAATTATAAACAAGAAAAGAAAAATATCTACTAATACATATTGAAATATATATAAACATATAATTAATTCATTGATATACTTACATACACATATATATATATATATATTGTATGTATAGCTGAGGCATTGCAATCAATATGCAATAGCAAAAAATCCAAGTTACAAAGCAAATCAAGTCCGAGATCACAGCACAAAATCGTTAGGTTCACAAAATTAAGACGTCCAAATCGCTTGGCAAAACAAATTCCGAAATCACTGCATAAAATCGACGAGTATCAATCCAAAACAGGATAACACGTTGTTGTACGGGAGTAGTATGATAGCACACTGACTCGAAAATCATAAAAACGCGAAACGATAGTTCTTTTTCACTCATAGCATGAAAGAGCAAGATAGACATAGTGTCGATTGCCGCTGGGCCGGGAACCAATCTGTTCCAAGAATTACTAGTAGTTCTGCGAACAGTAGACAATTATTGCTAATAATAGTTAAACATATTTATTTAAATAACGCCTTGATAAGTTTGGTAGGAATTAATTTTGAATCAAGTTGTGACAATGATATGTAATATACCATTTCGGAATCTCGATGAAATAGGCTAATTTTTTTAAAATTTGGCATTCAAGTGACCATACATTTTTTTTACACCACAGAAGGGTAAAGGTCAGGAAAACAAACGAATGCAAGTAAAATTTTAGTGAAATCTTATTTTAAAACATAACTGTGCTTGTGTTATAAAAATAATAGTTTCCATTCGATAGCACATCTATCCAAGAATACTATCCAAAAAATAGATAGAAAAAAAATTTCATTTGCAGTCTTGGCGCCAAAAATAGTGACGAAGGGTGAAATATTTCTTAAATTTCGAAAATGTCGAATATCTCGAAAACCGAGGCACTTTTACTGAGCATAACAAATATTTTTCTGAACCGCCACAATGGCCCCTACCCGCAGGTACCCTATTATCCACTCATTACGCCACACCCTGTATATATATATATATATATATATATATATATATACACTACAATACAATATACTTCCATACATATATTTATACATTAATTCTTTGATGTATTATAATCAAAACCCAAGTTCACACGGGTTAAACTAATTGGCGAGATAGAAACTTTTTACTTGGCTTTTGAAGGTCGACAAGGATTGTGCACGCCTGATAGTAACTGGTAATAAGTTCCATAAGCGAACAGCTTTCACTGAAAAAGAGTGATCATAAAATACTGTGCCATGCTGAGGCATACTGAGGGCAAGATTTTCTGATGACCTAAGATTGAGAACGTTGGCATTGTGAAGGAAATTAAAACGTTCCTTAAGATAATGCTAGGTAATAAAGTTTGTGATTAAGCATCTTGTATGATAGTATTTTTATTTTATTTGTGTCCTATTATATTGTCTTCTGATTTATACAACATGAAACAAAAACTTGTAGTAACACTGAAATATGAGCATCCCGTCTATCCGTGACCATGTGATACAATAAAAATACACTATCGACACCAAAACTAGAAATTACAGAAATATATGTCTCTAAAGATAAATATTTGCAAAAGACAGTCTTATCGCTAAGAGCGATGTCTTCCAGGCAATCTTTGGATGGATAAAAGCGTAACGATTTTGAAGGGAGGGCTGTATATCTGATATAGAAATAAGAGCTAATACTTACTTAATTAAATTCTAAAGTGTTCGAACCGTCTTGGCTTAGAAATTATATAAAATCACACGCGTAAAGTTGTTCGTTTCAATGAAATAGTTATAAACACTTTGAGTATGTTTATTGGAAAAGCAATCGAGGTCTTATTTTTTTTGTGCCAAATTTCGTCCGTTTAAGATTTTTCATTTCTATTAGTGTGATAATTCATTTCAACGAATGGGTGTTTTTTAGGGTTCCGTACCCAAAGGGTAGAACGGGATCCTATTACCACGACTCCGCTGTCCGTCTGTCACCAGGGTGTATCTCATGTACCGTGATAGTTAGACAGTTGAAATGTTCACAGATGATGTATTTCTGTTGCCGCTGTAACAACAAATACTAAAAAACAGAATAAAATGAATATTTAATAAAATATATAATTCCCATACAACAAACGTGATTATTTTTGCTCGTTTTTAGGGTTCCCTACCCAAAGGGTAAAACGGGATCCTATTACCACGACTCCGCTGTCCGTCTGTCACCAGGGTGTATCTCATGAACCGTGATAGATATGACAGTTTAAATTATCACAGATGATGTTTTTCTGTTGCCGCTGTAACAACAAATACTAAAAAAACAGAATAAAATGAATATTTAATGAAATATATAATTCCCATACAACAAACGTGATTATTTTTGCTCGTTTTTAGGGTTCCCTACCCAAAGGGTAAAACGGGATCCTATTACCACGACTCCGCTGTCCGTCTGTCACCAGGCTGTATCTCACGAACCGTGATAGTTAGACAGTTGAAATGTTCACAGATGATGTATTTCTGTTGCCGCTGTAACAACAAATACTAAACAACAGAACAAAATAAATATTTAAGGGGGCTCCCATACAACAACCGTGATTATTTTCCCTCGTTTTTAGGGTTCCCTACCTAAAGGGTAAAACAGGACCCTATTACTAAGACTCCGCTATCCGTCCGTCCGTCCGTCTGTCACCAGGCTGTATCTCATGAACCGTGATAGATATGACAGTTTAAATATTCACAGATGATGTATTTCTGTTGCCGCTGTAACAACAAATACTAAAAAACAGGCCAAGTGTGGGTTGGACTCGCGCACGAAGGGTTCTTGGTTCACGGCAAAAAAATCAAGTCTCTGTATGGGAGGTTTATAGATAATGGCCGTTTTTTATTGATATTTGTGTTAGTTTAGTTCAGAGCGAAACGCTAGAACTTATTCAGCTCTATCGTTCTAATTTAGTACAGAAGAGAACTTGCGGTGTTTCAGGAAGGACTATTGGCTGTGTGAAGGTGTTATAGTGAAAATAGTGACGAAATCGCTGGGGGAGAAGTTCTACAAGAAGAAGGGTGTGGTGGACACTGTGGTTGACAAATACGCGGCGCACGTCAAGCTGCTCGACGACAGGGTCACTCTTAAACTGGATCAGGTAATCTATCTAATATAATACCTTTATACCTAATGAGATTGACTAATAGAGGCGTTTTACTCCTTGAATATGAAGTATAGCTAAAGTACTGTTCACGCGAAAGCGTGACGTGACTTCACTCACCGTGCGCACCCCGCCGCCCGCCGGCAAGGGGTAAACGTCAAACGAGGCGGCTCTCGCCCGCCATCACTAAGCCAGACGCATTCAGCTCGCGCGCACGCTAAATCACGCAAAATCTGCTCTGCGCTACGACCCGGATACGCCCCCAAGTTTTACCGACGTAAAAATACGCGAACGCGAGTGCGGGAACCAGTGCATCTAAAGACAATACAAACATTTAACTACGAGTGAACAGTTCAACACCCCCTTCAGCACGTCGTCCAAAGCAGGACGCCTCCACCGAGGACTCACGGTCACCAGCTCCCACCAGTTCCAGATTCATCCGACATCCCAATTGGAGACCAGGTATTTATCCTCACACCCCCTTTCACCGAGCGTATGGTGGCATAATTGCCTCACCAAGTACCCATCTCGCACAACGACATTAACTACATTGCGAAGATTAAAAGAGCACGAAGATATATGAATCCTAGTTGTCAGAAAGGGATCAATATATTATTAACAACGTTCGCCTGTGACCGACCATTCGACCGCCAATGACAGACTCGTTCTCTCTGTCGCTCGCTACCTTGTCTCGTTCTCGTGGGTGGCGAAACAGCAACGTCGCAGGAGTTATTTTAAATGAAAATACAATTTTTGATAAATAACATAGAAAAACAATACTTACAAATGAAAATATACATCATTCTTGTTTTTTACACTTGTTCCAGTATATGTTCTGCAGTTTCTAACACATAAGAAGGCATTTTTTCCTAAATGTAGTACACGTGCTGCGTCGTTGCCAGACAGGCTGGAACTAAGTTGACTCAAGACAACTAGCTTGTGTTGATGTCGCCAATCCGAGCGCAGTAAGGCGTATCTACCTCAGTTTATATTAACATAATTGTTCATAGCTTATCAAATATAATTGCCGGTTCTTGGGGCGGGCAACAGGGCCATAAAGACCATTACAGACTACAATATAAAAATGACAATGAAGGAACGAAGAGGTCGCGACGGCTCTCGTGTGATCGATCTCGATGGCAGGAAGATAAAATGTTATTTTTAAGTCTTATAATAGCGTGTTATTTGTAACTTAGTAAGTCTTATTGTAAATTAATGTAATAGTCAAAGTAAGAAAAAAACTAGATACATATATACATATATATATATATATATAGGTATATGACTGGACTCACACTTAGTTATTTTGTTAGGGTACGGCCCTAGTGTCTGTAGTGTATAGGAAAGAGGGAAGATGTTTTAGTCCGTACACACTGGCTCTCCCATCTCCGTCGGTGGAGTCGGACATAACCTCAGATATACTGCTCTTCTGCGGTATCCATAAAGAATTTCCTCCTCCCAAAACTACAAAAAAAATTTAACACGAAACTCGTGTAAAGACACGAGCAGTTCTTGTATATATGTATACGGGGTTACAGGTTAAGTCGACCTATTCCCGTTAACCCTTCAAGGGTCGATGTCATTATAACAATGAAATTTCTATTGTGTCTGGCCGTGCGACCTTTAATGCATTATAGGCGTGTAGTTTACATCGTTTCTGACTGATTTGACTATGCAACAACTTATCCTAAACCTAACCGTTATCGAGATATTAGAATTTATATATGTTTATGATATTTTTTTATAAAAATACCCGATTTTCGGCTATCGGCTTAGATATTTTAAAATGTCTAAGTCTTATTATTACTATTATTTTTATATGTAAAATAAGATGCTTTATGACTTCAATAACTAACATTGTCCGTAAAATGAATAACTAAGTCGTAGAGGATTGGACTTATAAAAACTCACAGATCACAGAAACAAGGGAGATATGAAAAGGAGGCGGGGCCGGTGTCGCAGTAATATGCCCAAAAACAGAACACATTGCTAGCGGCGGTTCACAACTTTTGTATTATGTGACTGAACGCTGGCCGCGATATTGCATGTAAACAGTTTAGTTTGGGCACTGAACACATTGTTTGGATATTGTTATATATTTAGAAAATGATAAGTATAGGTTGGTTTTTGTTCACAGAATCATTTGGAAACGGTAATCCCGTCCCCAGGGCGCGCGGTGCGGTTCGTTAACGGCGCGTACAGGGGCAGTACTGGGGAGCTCAAAAGTGTCGACACGGAACGCTTCTGTTGCGATGTACAGGTGTGTACATAATATTTGGTCGCTCTATCCTTATACTACGGCCGTTCAGAGAATGCGTTCCTGACACGTCGCGATTGAACTGACGACGTAACTTTGTAATGGCGTTGCAGTTACGATAAAAATATTATTGCTGGATGTTTACCGTTTTAACAATAATTGATGAGCATTAAAACAACATTATTATATCAATTAATGTTATAATTTTGTGCCAAACTGAGTGTCAAATAACTTGGTAAACAATATTTTTCTAAATCTAAACTGCGCTATTACAAGGTTATGTCAGCGCTTTATATTTGTAGTGCTGTGCTAACAATAACAGGCAATAATAGTATCGTAATCTGTTCTTATACAGTTATACTTTATAAAATAATACGTTTTGTTTTTCTTTTTAATAATTTGACAATAATGGACTATAAGATAACTTTTATTAAATATAATAATAAAACTACGACCAAACCGAACGCGCAACCGAAAGTAGCATTTTTATATTTATGTGAAAATGGTAGGCCCAAATGGCGTTACTAGCATTTTTATACTTAGATTAAAAACGGTAACCCCAAATGGCGTTATGGACCGCCATTTTGTGACGCTAAAACAGTCGTCTGTTGTCGTTTCGTGCGCATAGACCACGTTCTTCAAGTGTTTTCGATCTGTTTTTATTTGATTACCCGGCTTTCGTTTAATGGACTGTTTCTGCTTTTCAAACTGACATCGGCGCTAAATCGGACTTCGATTGTGTTTTTGTGACTTTTGGTGCATAATAATGTCTAAACGTGGACAAACATTGAAAAGTGGAGCCCTTGAGTTAATCATCAAGCTGCAAGATTACTTTGAGCGGGAGCGGCAAAATGGCGGACCCCTGGTACCTGTCGAACAAGTACAAGAACGCGTCTCTCAGGCGCTTGGAGTTAGCAAACGAACGATAACAAATATTAATAAAGAAAAGTTCGGCTCTACTGGCATGGAAGATAATATTTTACGTACTCCGAAGAAGAAACGTAGAACTAAACCCGTGACAGATATTGACACCTTTGACGCCGATGCAATCAGAAATCATATATATATGGTTACTATTCCAGAAATGAATATCTCAACAGGAAGAAGCTTATGGCATCGTTAAGAGAAGCTGGACTGTTTAGCGGGGGTAAAACTGCTTTAACCAAAATCTTAAAAGATATTGGTTTTTCGTATAAAAAACAGACAAAAGAAAAATTTTATTAGAACGATACGACATAATTTTAAAACGGATAAGTTTTTTGAGAGAAGCAAAAAAAATTGATAACTGGGATAATGACGTTGAAAGTACCAATGGGTAAGGGGGCCCGTCTGATAATATGCCACGCAGGTTCTGCAAAATACGGCTTTGTGGAGAACGCGTTACTGGCATTTCAATCAAAAACCACAAATGACTACCACGAGGAAATGAATGCCACTACATTTAAAGAGTGGTTCCAGAACGTGCTTTTGCCCAGCCTACCAGAGCCTTCTGTAATATTCATGGATAATGCCTCCTATCACTCGGTTCAAATACAGAAACCACCTACCCAAGCTAATAAAAAAGAAGAAATGGTGGCTTGGTTACAAGCAAAAGGCATTGACGCAAATATGCAGATGCTAAAAGCAGAGCTAATTAAATTAGTTAAAGAAAATAAAGCGGCAAATGTGTGATACGAAATCGATGAACTGGCTCTGGAGTACGGTCATCGCGTTCTAAGAATTCCACCGTATCATTGCCAATATAACGCGATTGAGCTAATCTGGGCTCAAATAAAAGGTTACGCCGCCCGCCACAATACTTCCCCGCCATTCAGCACGAAAAAGATGATGACCCTATTAAAAGAAGCCTGCGGGAAAGTCACAAGAGATGACTGGGCAAAGGTTGTTGAGAAGACTAAAAATCTGATTGTGGAACATTTTGACCGAGATATCAGGATTGATTCTGTTATTGATAATAATATAATTATACATGTAGGCGAAGATGATGATGAAGACACCACCTCCTCAAGCGAATCGGAGTCTGATTAATATTCTGTACGCACATTCAATTCAATGTACTTTATTGCATAGAAATACAGATTGTAACTTTGTAACAAAGAATAAATAAAACAATTTTATTATATTAATATTACCCATTTTTGGTTTCCACTTAAATAACTAAAATATAAATTTTAAATGATTCCGCCAATTTAAAACGAAAATAAACTTAAAAATAACGCGGCGGTTCATTTTGGAGGAACGGTAACGAACTCAGTGTTATGTTGTGCCCATCACTAGTCGTGACTAACTGATAGGTGTCAGGAACGCATTCTCTGAACGGCCGAACTTTAACATAATTAATATTAAGACGCGGTCCAACCCCAATTTTAAAATAATTTACGATGCTTTACGTAAGGTTGCAAATCGCTTGTTAGATTGGACGATGTAATGCGAAAATGCGTTAATTTTGTACGTTTTCTTTATATTTTTCGATATATACTAACAGAATCGAAAAAACTGCTGGTTACTACTTTAGTACTATATGTTGGCTATGTATTACCCAAAAAAAATATAGGGTTATCGCTGAAAATTCTGAGAGTTTGGACGTGAAAGTTTAGTTTTGTGGACCTATTCAAGATTTTTTTCTGCTGAAAGAGAGTTATATTTATGAATTCTATTCGGTTATTACTCTTTTCCTATTCCTTTTCTAACCTTAGTATTTTTTTCATAATATATTATCGATCTGTTTCGTAACACTAGATTAAAAATTCTGCTTTTTACTATTATCAGGATACGAGCGCGTCTTAAGAAATTAATAAAACATACCTGTTTATTAGTTATTGTCATGCCATGTATATTGTGTTAATGACCTAGACCTCGCCTTAGTGGGTATACAAATAGCAGTCTTCCAAGCCAAGGCGCCGGCTAAAGTGTCCCAACTTGCCGACATTGCATCGGGCTCTAGATTTTATTATTGTATTCAAATGTTATTTATATTGAGATTCATAGTGAGGATTTAAGCTACCTTTATAAGGTTTGGTTTAGCGACACCATACGTCGTTTAGTAAGAGGGAAATATGGTGCGTACGGAAGTGTACGCCGTTAGGTATTAAAGGATAGGTACTCACAGGAATGCGGGTGATCCGTGTGGTTCTTCCTCTGGGTCGTGCCGGCTGATGACCGTCGGAAGGATTCGGGCTGATGTCTCACTTTGGATAAAGTTTGTGGATTCTTGAGTGGCTGGGGTGACGCGCACTCGCGAACACGTGTATTTGCGCCGGCGCAAGAAAAAGGGGGCGGATCCCGGCGTGTCGTGACGCGGCAGCGCGGAGCTGATAATATCGTTCGTTCTCGGCGACGGTAAAATGGTGACTTGTAGTTATTCGGGTTTATTTGCCCCGTGGGCACAGGGGCGACACGCACTCGCGAACACGTATGTCGACGCCGGCGAAAAAGGGGGCGGATCCCGGCGTGTCGTTACGCGGCAGCGCGGAGCTGATAAAAGGATGCCGATCGAGCCGTGCGCTCGCGGCGGCGCACAAAAGGTGACTGGCTCGAGGCGCTTGCCCGAGTAGACTCGAGGTGTGACGACGCGTCACAGAAAGGCGGGGGTCGCATTCCAATCTATTGACTCTCGCGGTCTCGCGCGAACAAGGTCATTGTTAATTACAGCACTAGATCGAATGGGGTGGAATCAATAACTGGTCATTGTAGCGAAGGGAAAAAAATGCATGCATTATTATGAACCCATATTCATTGCTCCGCAGCTAATAACCATTGCGCGATTGAACGCACGCCGCTACATCACAGAATAGATAACATTAACTACGCGAGACATACCTACCCACTTAGAATAGGTACAACGACGTACGACCTACCTACACGCGAATGTTTACGCAGCTGATGTCTATGCCTAAACGACGGCGGCCCGGGCGGGTCATCCGCCCCTTGTACCTATTCTGACCGGCTGCCTTATTGTCTAACTTGAATGAGAATGAAATGTCACTTCATTCTTCATTCAATAGGCTTGCAGGATTTTGCCCAGAATGGGATTCAAATGTCAAAATGAAGCCCATTCCTATTCTCCGTAAAGATAAGGCCGCGGGTAGGTATGTCTCGCGTATTTACTGCTATCTATTCTGTGATGTAGCGGTGCATCGGGGTCGTGCGTTCAGTCGCACTATGGCTCTTAGACTTGAAGCAGCGAATATGGTTTCATAATAATAAAAAAATATGTATTTATTTTCTTTCACTCTCATGACCAGTATCGGTTCCAAACCAACCCGTTCAATATTGTGCTTTAATTAACAAATACCTTATATAACTAACTAATGTATATTTTAATTTTACGCCATAAAACAATATAAGGCTTTTAGCTGACTTCCTAATTAAATAAAAACCTCTTTTCTTTTTAGATAACCGAGGGGTTGCTGACAGGGCGCGTGGTGAAAGGCGTGCAGTATGAAGACATTAGCAAACTTGCTACGTGATATTAGTATACATTAGTCGTAAATATTGTACGGAATTCACTGGTACATCTCCACTCAAGTCGAGATCCACAACCTCAGGGTCTAGCTAGCACGCATCATCGTATCGTTGCTGTATACAGCACAAACTATTATTTGTCTGGTACAACTGTGACACAGATAACTCATACCATGCTTTCCGATTGAAGTCAAAATTGATTTTGGCGCTGTGATCGTCATTCCAAATCAACGAAAGCGCGAGAACATAGACCCTTGTCACGTCAAGGATTACGTCACCAAGGACGCCATTTTGCGATTTTAACGACCACGCACAATTTGAAAAATTGAATACCGACTTCCATTCTATTGCTTTGGTAAAAATCAGTTTTTGGAGTGTAACTCAAAAACTACTGGACCGAATTTGATGAAATTTAAATGGGACCACATGGAGTCCCATGTGTTCAGTAGTTCTTGAGATACATTCCAATAACTGAATAGAATGGAAGTCGGTATAAAAAATTTCAAATTGCTCTTGTCATGGTTTTTTATATCGTTTCCATACAATCTCGTCAACTATCTTGTAAGAAGCGTATAGCCATACCGCCAGGGACGTGAGCGTCATTTGGACCCATTCCGAATGGCTGACAGACCTCACCTGTCGAAAGCGCGATATTGAATCGGAGTGAACAGTGATAATATCGCCAATATCGGTATTGACTCCATTCGGAAATCAGGACTAGTTTGTAGGCAATTATTACTGTGTTAGAGTCAAGGGCACTTTAGCAAGTGACCAGAGTAAAAGTGACTCAACAAACTGGTCAAGGGCACTTTAGCAAGTGAACAGGGTAAAAGTGACTCAAAAAACTGGTCAAGGTCACATTAGCAAGTGACCAGAGTAAAAGTGACTCAAAAAACTGGTAAAGGTCACATTAGCAAGTGACCAGAGTAAAAGTGACTCAAAAAACTGGTAACGGTCACATTAGCAAGTGACCTGGGTAAAATTGACTCAAAAAACTGGTCAAGGTCACAATAGCAAGTGACCAGAGTAGCAGTGACTCAAAAAACTGGTAAAGGTCACATTAGCAAGTGAGCTGGCTAAAAGTGACTCAAATATATTGAGATGACGAGCATGGTACAGTGCTGCGCACAACTACTGCAGTGTGCCTATCACAAATGCGTCAGTGTATCGTAATGTTGACAGAACAAACTATTTTTGACAGAACAAGTTATTTGTGCCACATTTGTACTAGATAAATAATAGTTTGTCTGTGTACGTCAACGGTACGTTACACTTACGCAAATTGTGTGTTGGGTTCTGTGAGCGTCTCTTTGGATAACTGACCAGTCACTGAGGTCATGCAAGTTTATAATTCTGTAACGATAAACTAGATCTAAGTAGGTTTTAATACAATAAATTATTTTTATAAATGATATTTGTGTTTTCAAGAAACATTTTAGAAATTAGAATGCGTCCTGCATAAATACGAAAATTTATTATAATGTACTTTAAAGAATACCACCGCGTTCCAAAAAAATATAGAGCCTATCGAGAAGAAGCGGCAAGAAACTCGGGGCAATTTTTCATCTAGATTTTTACAATGTTTTTACTTAGGTACTACAAATATTACATTTTATGGGTGGCAGAGAGACAGCTTGCCAGAAGTGGAGTATTCCAAGCATCTTTATCTTCTATATAATGTCGAACTTTATAGTAAGTTTTTTTTTATTAAAACGTTTTTTACAGTCAACTTGAATTTGCCCTCTGGGAGCTCAGTTATGTGTTTTGGGATTTTATTGTAAAAACGCACACAATTTCCTGGGAATTACTTATTAGTCTTCGCAAGTCTAAAACTAGGTACAGCTATCCTGTTTGTATTTCTGGTGTTAAAAGTGTGGTGATCACTATTTAACATATATTTATGTAAATTTTTACGAACATACATTATATTTTCAGTATATATAATGTATATATAAATATACATAACTATGTATATACGTAAATATGTATATATATAGTATTCCAAGCATCTTTGTCTTCTATACAATATCGGACTTTATAATATGCTTTTTTTATTAAAACGTTTTTACAGTCTACTTGAATTTTTCCTATGACACAATTTCTACAACAAAATATGATATGCATGCATAAAGTTTAGAAAGTGTAGGTGACTTACATCCTTTTACCTACATTACTTTAATTAACCTATTATATATAAATAATATATTTTATATAACATAAGACACAATATTATATTTCATATCTATTTATCTACATCACACCAACACACATTACACATACATATTTATTCAATCAATCATTCTCACACAAACAATATAAATATGTATTATTTAGAAGCATAGCCGCGCGGTACCCGTTGTATCCAGCGCGCATTGTTATTGACAAGCGAGCGATGCGACCGGCGCGCTCGCAGCCCGCTGTCCTGTCAGTCGAGATACCTCTGTCCCGCTCTCTGACAATCGCTTACTCTCGCGCACGCGAACGTTCTATGTTTTATTGGTGTTATCGCCAAAGAAAACAGTATTATTCTCAAATATACTTAGAAATTTGAGCTTTATTTTAACAACTTTCTTCGAGATAAATAGAAATAGCTGTACTGGCCACATGTATGCGAGCAGCGGCCGGTAAAAGTATGACAAGTACAATTTGAAAAATGTAATACCGACTTCTATTTTATTCAGTTATTGGAGTGTAACTCAAAAACTACTGGACCGAATTTGATGAATTTCAATGGGACCACACGGGAAGCACCAGCTTTCAAACAAAAAAGAATTTTGGGAAGCGGTTCACCCTATCGAAAGATATGAGGTAACAAACATAAAAAACAATCAATTGAGTATCTCCTCCTTTTTAGAAGTCGGTTGAAAATCAATACCTGTTTGTGGAAAGGCCAAAACAGACAGCAGAAGTGCAACATCACAAAATGGCAGTACTTGAAATCATAGGCAAAAACAAACTTCTGTGACAAAGGTTATTATTTTTGATTTAGCACGTTTGTAAAATGTCTTGTATTGCTAGCTTGAGCACAATTGTAGAACAATTAAAGTGGAAATTGCACAACAAATTAAGCACTTATTAATTTAAAATGCTAAAATCACATACATTTTCGTCTTTGTTTTTACTCAAACCAAAGTATGTACTTACTGCCCTGTGTAACTGTAATTACTTAAGCAATGATTTTAATTCCAAAGGCTAGAGTTTCCCGGAATTTGGAGCTATCAAAGGTTATAATTCTTAGCCGAGTAATAGACACCATTTCCATCGGGGATTCTATCAAGAGCGGGTGAAGTGATAGCTTGGAGGGAATTCCCCAGTTGCTTCCAGTTCACTATCGTCTACTATCGTTCTAGTGATGGAGTAAAGTCCGTCGGGTCGCAAGCGGTCGTGGTCGGTCGTGGCAGTGCGAAGTTCGTGCGGTAATGCACGCACTTCGTCCACGTCTATAACTATCGCGTAGTCCATGACTTGAGCTATGTCGGCCGCCAGGTCAGGCTGACCTCGGGCGTCCTTGAGCGCAGCCATGGGAGGCTTAGATAGCGGAGGTGTGGGCTTAGAAGCCGGCGCGCGGGCTGAGGTAAAAACATGTATATAAAAAGAATGGCCCCGAGGTTCTTATCGCTTCTTCTCGGTAGGCTCTATATATTTTGGAACGTGGCGCTACCGCCGCGTTCCAACATTAAGATAGAGTAAGAAAATTAAGACTACAGTCTTTAAAGTACATTATGATGAAAAATTTACGTTCATAAGTGCGTCTTTGATGCCTAAATTGATTTTGACTTTGACTTTGAGGCCTGCGGGCGGACGGGGGTGAGGGGGGCACTCGACTGGACTATGCTCAAAGGCTTGGACCAAGCGTTGCGTGCGGGAGCGGGTGTAGGTACGATAGGCGAAGCCTGTGTTGCGGGTGTAAGGATCAGCTTAGGGCCGATCGCTTGAGAGCGGGTAATGACCGGGCTAGGAGTGGAATTCGGCCCTCTATTGGGGGCCTTAGGTCAACCGCGATAGTTGGCGGTGTGCCCCTGTGTGCCGCAGAGGACACAGCTCGGCGGGTCTGCAGAGTCCCTTGTGTGGGAGCATTGGGCTGTCCCGTGCTCCCCTAGGCACTTTACGCACCTCGGTCGGGCGAAGCAATAGCGGGCGGCATGACCGTACAGTTGGCAGTTATGACACTGGCCAGGTGCACTGTTACGGTATGGGGGTTGAACGGTGATCCCCGAGAGGTTCACGACCGTTTTAATGTTGAAGATCGCCTTGCCTTCAGGCGCGCCTTGCTGTACATGCGGTGGCATTCGCAGACGGGGTTACAAGGGGGACAGTTGGGTCGAACGGGCGCTTGTGTATTGGATCTTACGATCCATCAACAGGCGTGAGACCATGTCCCATTTACCTTTGTCCTGAAGGAACAGAGGCGGCGGCTGTTTCTCGCGTCTAACTGACGCTCCTTGAGAGGAGACGACAGGTTGAGACGCGGCGATGCTTACTAATATAATGTTTTACCTGAAAATAAAACAATTATTATATGTAAAACCTTATTCTAGACCTATTAAAGTGAGATAGCATCATTTCCGGATATAATATCACGACCTCTTCTTTCCCCCTCTCGCTCGGCTCCGCCACTTTAAGTCGGGGAGCGGATAGAGCTTGCCCGAGCGGCGGACGTTCTCGTCACTTTGAATTCACTATACATAATCAATATACTGGTGGACAGATATGAGTCCACCAGGCAGGATTAAGAGTATAGGTCTAATAGCTTTCGCTAAAATAAGCTTTATTTAGACAGATACTTGAACTAGAAAATGCACATCAGTACAGTGTGCCAGAAACTTTGACGTTTTGTGTTTGCGTTGAAGAAACTGAGACGAACAGTTTCTTAAGAAGAAGCCTTAACTGCTTACCCTGTCATCTGTTCTCGGTTACGGGCTTTAAATATAATTATTAATAACTTTAATAATTAATTAATTAATTTACATTATTTTCAAGACAAGAGTCTTCAAACAATGTGTGTTACCAGTGATGATGACTATGGCACTGTAACGTGGTCTCTTACCTACTGTGGGCCTCATAAGTTAGCTCAAAGTTGCACAACAAGCTATGGAGAGGGTGTAATGAATTACTATGATAACTAACATTATTAGAGAATGCCTACACTAGCTAATAAGTCCAAGGAAACATTAGAAATATAAATATATAATAATAGATAACGTGACCTGACAAACTTTCACATATGGAGTCTTTTTATAATATGACTTGACCAGTTTCACTTTATGGCGTCCCTCCTTCTCACGAGGCAAGAAACTATATAAAAGACACAGCTTCTTTTATAATGGTTAGTATCTAATTCTTCTTTATTAATGGCTTACGGCCGTTTTCAATATTTATCTATCCACAGTTTTCCTTACTACCGATAGAAGTTTGACATAACTTCCATACAAATAGTGTCAAATATCTATCTCTAGTAAGGTAAACCGGCGATAGATAGGTTATTGAAAACGACCGTTAATGACATCGAGCCAGTTCTTCTCAGGCCCAACAGCTCAATGGTTGATGGGACCTTCGCCAAGTATATCGATTTCCAATTATCCTTTCTTCTATGGGTAATACGATATATTGTGATAAGAGTCTTTATTATTTTATAATATCAATCCAATCATCAAAATAAAAATTCGTTTTTCTTTTTAGGAATCCTCTCTCCTCAAAAAAATTTCAAATTCCCAAAAAAATCATGACGTCTCCATTGTCATACCATCATGGTTCTCCTTTTTTAAAGTTTGTCACGTTGCAGGTTAATAAAGAAATAGTTTTGAAATACACACAATAAGGATTTAATGCAATGAAATATGATCATGAAATTATATTATATTGGCTATGCTCGGGGTTTCTCTACGTGATCGAATCAGAAATGAGGAGATCCGTAGAAGAACGAAAGTCACCGACATAGCCCAGAAGATTAGCCAGTTGAAGTGGCAGTGGGCAGGGCACATAGCACGCAGAACATATGGCCGATGGGGCCGGAAGGTTCTGGAGTGGAGACCACGGACCGGCAAGCGCAGCGGCGCGTAGGTCGTCCGCCGACACGGCACAGTCAATCTGATAAAGGTCGCAGGACGACGTTGGATGCAGGCCACTTCCAAATGATCCTTTTGGAAAATTATGGGGGAGGCGTATGTTCAGCAGTGGATATCCTACAGCTGAGATTATGATGATATTGTAATTTATTTTTGAACTGTCATCTACCCTATTCGCCGCTCGATGCAGTTGCCATCTATGTTAACTTGATAGTACCAATAAAAAGCAAGTCACAGAAATTCAGAAAAAATACTTTATTTGACAAGACCTTGACCAATTTTGCCAAAGTTGTATTTTTTTTATAATGGTTCTTCAAAGTGACTCCCTCTTGCCTGATGGAAAGTGAAGATGGAATCAAGAAGCAATGACCATTAGTGCAGCCGTAAGCTGCACTAGTCGCCACCCCTATGATGACCTGACAGATGCTTTTTCACGCCCCGCTTGAAAGAACCAGGGTCATAGCTGCAAAGACATACGTACGCCGGCAAAGCAATCCACAATCTAGATACACGACAGAGGTAGGAACTGCCAAACTTTTGGTTCGTGGTTAGAAGTTTTGAACTATATGGATGCAATGCTAGGCCGGAACGAGTAGCCGAACTACTCGTTCCGGCCTAGCATTGCGTCCATATAGGTCGGAATGTTGAGGAAGGAATAAGATTAAAAAGCTCTTCAGAACATTCACCATGAAACAACCGGTAAAAACGCTTAGAGAAGCTATAGTTCTATGCATTTGTAGGGGTTCTAGGTGTTGAGTGACTTCAGTGACTCCAAACTGCAAAACTGTAAATATTAGTATTGGGTTAAGTATTTAGTTATATATAAGAACATTTGATGTTAACTTGTTTTTTTTGGTCAAATAAACATTTATTATTAATAATAATACGGACAGCGCGATGTTGCAGTTTATCGAAAGCATCTATAAGGTACTCCGTACTTAGTGGATCCGTCCCAGGAAGTGGCAACAATATTCAATACATGGGCGCACCTGATTTTTATAAAGAGGACACCGCTGATCCGGAGTAAAGAAACGCCTCGCTCTGTTCAGGACTCCGAGTTTGCGGGAAGTTAACTCGATAATACTCTCTATGTAGTCACGCTGGCTCTGCACCTCTACCATGAGTTGGCAACATAAATGCCATCTAAGTATCTATAGTCGATACTCGATCTCGCCTACAGTCCCACCATCTTATCTGTTCAGGTGACAGCGTCGCTAGTGGATAATTTGGTATTGCAGCCTAAGAAATTCACCAAGAAAAAGGAGAATCAAAACATAGGGCAGTCTTTCAAGCTACTCTTTAATTTGCAAATTCTGCAATTATAATCCTACTAACATTATAAACGCGAAAGTTTGTTGTATACATATTATGTATATTTTAGTTCCAATTTTGCCCACCTGAACAGATAAGTTGGTGGCACTATACCTATTACGCATGCCTATATACGCTTGTGATTGGCGTACTCGCTGTCAATTTTAGTTCTACGATTGACCGCGAGGTGGCACTGTTCTTTTTTTCATAAATTTTTTCACGGCAGTCTGTATCGAGTATCGATTGGTGTCAATGTTATAAACTCATGGTAGACCTAAAGGTCACTACGGATGTCCATGCCAAGGATGTCAAGATTACACTATACAGGTAAGGTGATATTCTGAAGAGAAGGAAGAAGAATAAATGGAGATGTTTTTGCCGAGAACGCGCCCACTTGAATCTTCCTGGCGTTGAACTCAACCAAATTGTCCGTACCCCAACTGGATATGCTGTCAAGCACCCCGGAAAGCTCAGCGACGACACACCGTCTATTCTCTACAACTCAGCGACGACACACCGTCTGTAGGCGATACAGCTACTATATACATACTTATAATTCATTTATTATAAATGCTTCGTAATGTTGTGTCGATCTCGCGCGTCGCCCGGACGATAGAGGGGTATGTGAGAGCTATCGCCCGCGCCACTACCCGATAAGGGAGGGGTGCGGGGGATGCACCGGCGGCGTGTGGCGTCCGGGGCGAAGGAATTCGTAGTTAGTGACAGAAACACCGCGATACAGTTTCACTAACATCAGGATCTGACACTTTTATTATACCTGTCTATACAGATGTCTTAAGAAAATATAAAGATCAAATTTACTATTTTAATAATACTTGGAAGGTTCAATTTAATAACATATCGCAAGAGAAAGGTATTTGGTATAGATCGATACAAAATCAACCTCCTCATGTGCCTTGGTTCATCAATACTAAATTAAGTAGGTTGATGACTGTAATGGCCTGTAGGCTTCGCTCCGGGCATGTTCCATTAAATACGTTTAAGCATATGATGCGTAAATCAGACTCACCTAATTGTGACATCTGTAACATAATTGAAGACATCCACCACTTTTTGATGGAATGTGCCCGTTGTGAACCCATTAAGGCAAAGATGCAAGACAAAGGGCTGAATTGTTGGGATGTTGGCATGTTTCAGAGTGTCTTGGCTGAACCAACTTCTGACACTGCTAAGACCCTTTACAGATTGTGTTATAAAATCATGTATTGTACAAATTGATTAATGTGTGCACCAATGGAGCTGGCATGGCTGCGAACGATGCAGCTAAAAGTTCCTAAAAAATTCAGAATAAAAAAAAAAAAGGTCGGACGCGGCCCGAGTACGTGCCGAACGACGCGAGAGACTTAATTATTGTGTACCTACTTGTGTCTAAAGTGATTATACATTTTCTCAACTATATAAAGTGTTTTTACTCACGCTGGCGCTCGGCACAACCCTAAACCAAAAAGTACACCGTCTACTCTACAAAAACCTCTATATGTTGTTGGTACTAAATGTTTTAGCCGAATATTACCAAAATTGACCAGATTTAAATTTCACAACCTATTTTTTTGGCAAACACTAACTAAACCAATTAAGCTCATATTCGAAATTCCTCTTCATGTCAGGTAAGTACCTAATGTGTATACCAATTTTTGGGAAATTTACCCCCCACTCAAAAATCTGGCAAAAAATATTTGGAATAGTAGAACATGCATACCAAGTATCGTCAAGATTTGTTGAAAAGCGCGATCTGTACAGGAAGACAAACATACGGACAGATGAAAGTCTATACTGGCCAGCAAATAAAGCACTTCGCTCGCTCGCTCAATGAGGGCTTTCCTTTCGACTTGTATCGGTTTGACGTTCGGTGTGATCAGCCGTGAGATTCTGTAAGGATTCGTCGACGAGCTCACCGATGTCAAATACTTTGAGATATCGCCCTTGTACACAAGGTTGTATTTCCAACGTTTCTTGTCATCTCTTCATTTGTTTTACGGATGTTGTCAAGGATGCAACGATGTTTGCTCAAGAATCGCACGGCAGTTATGCGCGGGTTACACGAGGCCAGGTTAGCAAGATAGTGTCAGTGCTAGCAACTAGTACTTCTGGCTTCGTGTAGACAGAACTAGCTTTATTTTTGAGCCAGTAAGCTAGTAAGCCAGTACACAAGCCAGGACAGTTTTTAATAGGGTGGAGTTCTATTTTTAGGCCAGTAGCGCCCTCCCACCACTGATTTTACTATCCTGGCTTGTGTACTAGCTTCATGTGGCCGGTGAAGCTAGTTTTCAGTTGGCTAATAAGCAGTAACCACGTGTTTTGTTAATTTATCTAACGTGTTTTTTTTTATTTTAAGATGCCCAAACTAGGTACGGAGATTAATTCAAAGTTTGTACAACTGTACCAAGACCATTAATGTCTGTGGAACCCACCCTTCCTAGTTATAAAGACGATTATAAACGTGATTTACAAAAAATCTGTTGCGAAATAAAGAAAGTGGTTATTGTCCCGTAGCATTGTTGTAATTCATCTTTTGCGAATTGGTACAGTTTTCAAAGTAACTCCTTCAAACGAACAATGTGTTTTTTTTTTGCATGCAATTCATGTTAGACGCGTGGTCACCTTAGTCACTGCAACATTACTAGCTTAAAATAATGAAGCCTCGTGTAAACGGAACTAGCTTGTTCCAAGCCAGGTCAGCAAGCCAAAACAGTTTAGTAGAAAACTATCTTGCTGTCCTGGCTTGAAAAACTGGCCTCGTGTCACCCGCGCATAAGTGATAAAAGTGTTTGATTCGTTCTATTGGTTTGTGTAAATCGTTATTAATCTAGTGTTTGTTAATTTTCTAATGCATCAAAGGTCACAAGGCCAGACACAACAGAAATTTCATTGTTATAATGACATCGACCCTTGAAGGGTTAGTGAATGTAACATTATACATGATATAAAAATTAAGTATTTTATCTCATATTATATTACTTAAGTATTTTATACAAAACAGGGTTGATTACAAATAAAACCGCAGAATAGGAAGCTCAATCAATTCATTTATACTATTTAAAAAACAATAAACATTCATATGATTAGAACGTACAATAGAACCATGACACTATTGTGATTCATTAAAAAATTCTTCAAAAATATAAACATTATATTTATATATTTAGTTATAAATTACGTAACTATTCATGCAAGCTTAAATCGCCATAAAATAGCATAGATTTGACAGTTGTATTTTGTTGATTTGCAGTGATCATATCGTGTGAACGATCTAGCGATTTGATCAGCTGACTATATTTGAAAGTTAATTTTACCAACAGTCGACCAGATTTGTTTGTCAACTAGTCATAACTCGCTTGTCCGCGCTACGGAACGGACGTCCGATCGGGCGCTCTACTGACAATCGCTCATACGTTACATAAATATGTTCTATCTGTCAAATCTCATTCTAATATGGACCGTAGGTTAGCACCTATTTGATTATTATTAAAACCGTGATTTGTTTTTCCAAAACAAAGAGGTAGCAATTTACCCATTACAATTTTATATAATTTAAGGCACATGATTACTGTAAACACTCAATAAGTTTCATCTTATTCTAATTTTTCAATTAAACTGAACATATTAACAAATAATAACCACTAAATTATAACGTGAAAGAAAAACTATTTAAATATTTAACGTTTGAACTCAATATAAATGCTCTAATGTGTACGTATTTATAATACTAAAAATCATGCATTTTTTTTGTATTACAACATTAAATTCTAGTAACTCATGTGCGGCTTTGTATGAGGTTTGTTTATATAGTAATAAAAATATTTTTATGGTGATGAAGTGTTGTAATCAACATTATCCGGTTCATTCATCATATAAATATAAAATACGGCGATTGGATGTAAGAAAAAATCACCCACCAAACTCCCTCTCACAATTATACCGTGTTGTGTAATTTGAAATAGTTTTTTTTCTTCTAGACTGATTTATTTTGTACATTTGCATTTTTTACAAAAAACAGCTTAAACAACTGCCCGGTAAGTAAAATGTTGCCATCGAAGAAAATAAGTACATACATTGCTATTATAAAATAATTTAACCGCTACATCTAAAATCTATTATGTTAACTCGCAACAAATGCATTGTTAAATAAAAATTAAAAATACTAAAATTATAACAATATGCAAAAATATCATGCACACATAACCCAATTCTTTAGTTTAATGTCACTGTGTGTTCAAAATAAATCTATGAGAATTTGAAAATAATTAAAAAGGTAGACACAACACAATGCTACGCCCCAGTGTAATACTTTGTAACGTCTCAATGCAAAACCGACGTCTACAATGCAAAGTCGTTGACGTCTACAATGATAAATCGTTGACGTCTACCATGCTAAGTCGTTGACGTCTACAATGCAAAAATCATACAACCGTCGAATGACGTACACAGCATACGACGCAACAATCAACGAAATCTACGACGTATGTATATAGAAATCTTTAACGTCTCATTGCAGAATTATTTGACGTAACATTTTTGAAGTCTAAACACTTCACAATGTAGAAATCCGCGTCGTAAACTATTAACAATGCATGCTTCTGCACTATATGAATGCAAAAGTCTGAGACGTTCCAGTGCAATATTCGAGGATGTCCCAAGGCAAAATATAGACGTCATAAATAGTTAAATATAGGCTAGTATTAGCCAGTAGATAGCTGACCACTTAAAGTTATTACTATGCTGTGGCTAGTGAATATGCATGCAACAATAGTTATGATTTATAATCTATTCGTCGGGTTAATTTCAATACCTTAAGGCCCACTTGCACGTTCCAGAGTTAGCTTCAATAACTCAGAGTCAACTGCTAAAACGGGGTTTTATAATTAATTTATCTTGCACCATTAAAGGTTAGGAGTAAATTTAAGGTTATTTATTGAAATATTTAACCCAGCAATGTGGGAGGTCTTTAACTAGTGTTAGTGAAGTTTTGTGTGAAAAAAAATTGCGGTTACATTCAGCTGTATATGTACTCTTTGGACGAAATGACACGAGACAATATGTATAGAATAAAAAGTCGTCAAATTTCATACAACAAAGGATAAACAAGAAAGTCTATATACACTGTACTGTAGTGCCAAAGAGATAGATATAAGTTTCATTATTTTTTCGATTAATTAATTATTGGTCAGGTTACAGCGCATAGACAATTCAATGTTCCCATCTAAAGATTAGAAATGTCAGTTTAGCAAAACCGTTGATCTTTTATAGTCGTGCAAGGCAAAATGAGAGTTAACAATTGATATGACTAACGCAAGTTTACAAACTCGTAGACTTATTTATTCAACCCGAGCAAACGTACAAGTGGGCCTAAGCTCGCTATTGCTACAACTGATACTTGTAAATAAATAAAATGTTCGGAGCTTAGACTCCCGGACGTAAAATATACTGGCTTGTTAATAAATAGGCCAAGTGCGTGTTGTACTTGTAATAGAAACTACACGAATGCTCCTACTCTCATGTTACCGTAGCTAAAACAAATATATTTTCAAAATTCTCATAACTTATTGTTGATATAACGATTAAATAAGCAATAACTAACGTTATTAATAACTAAGTTTGTCATTGAAGTAATGTAGTGTTGCCAGCCCAGTGTCATTTTTTGAGTAGTTTCTCTTCTTCTGGGTGTTTTGGTTCTTTTTCTGGCGCCCTGAATGTGGAGTTGGTGAAGGGGCTGGCAGATGCCGGGAGTATCTGAAAATACACAGAGCTCCGTGATACATAAATGAAAAGGGAAGTCTTAGCAACAATCTCACTTCTTACTTATATTATACATGCTGCGCATCGCGGTTTCACCCGCGTGGTTTTGATGTTAAATCAAAATATATAGCCTATGTTCATCAGGGATAATGTAGGATTTTAATGGTGAAATAATTGTTCAAATCGGTACAGTAGTTTCGGAGCCTATTCAATGCCAACAAACAAACAAATCTTTCCTCTTTATCATATTAGAAGTATAGGTTAATATAGCAGCGCTCCGCATTTGCACCCGCGTGGTGATTTTTGTCGTACTTTGTGCAATATTTCATCCTGCTAGACCCAGCGGTTACAGCTGTGCGTTGATCGATCAGTCGGTCAGTTTCTTCTTTTATGGATGGAAGTTTGTTATGGAAGACAGTATTGCGAACATTGCTGATTCAAGGTGGAAAATTCTATGGTGGCAGTGCTGCCCTGGACGAACTTATTCACGAAGAGTTCAACTGCTCCAGTTTTTGGTGGTTATACACGTGCCTTTTGTTATGTTTTATTGCTAAGTATTTTCATAGCATGGCCTCGCTCTGCATCGGTGGACAGGGAGCCTTAGCGAAATAATTATGTACATTTTTTAAAGTAAGTTTTGACCATACAAACCGTAGTTATTTAATATCTGGCCCTTTGTTCATCCATATACTAGCAGCGTGCAAAAATAACATACATATTTTTAATTTCATTTATGTATGCAGTCCTTATATGAACTTTTACCTCATTATTACCGTGGTGGAAAGATAGCTTCGAGTTTAATCCATGGTTTGAGCGAATTTCAAACATGAAATTTGCATCCGACAATCTTTGGTCCACGTTTTATTATAAAGAGGATAAAGTTTGGAAAAGTAAACAACCTACATATCAGTTCATTAAAACTTAACTAAAAATAGTCTGTAATCTACGAAGAAATAATGTCAGGAAGCATAACTCAGAACAAATTCCACACAAAAAGTGGTCCTTCAAACCAAAACGACGTATGATTCCAAATACGAATTACTTCAGAGGTTACAAATAGACATGTTCGGTGATTGGTTTCAATTTCAGAAGGGAAAGCAGGGATTGGTCCACGCGCGTGCTGCAACGTCTACTATGACAGCTGAGTCATAGCGGCGTGAACGATGTTGTTGATTTAGCACGACTTTTATTGGGTCATTTTTTTAAGGCAGTTACTCTTCCTGATATTATTTCTTCGAAGTCTGTAATAGACCGTTGAAAGTGTGGAACGCTCTCAAAATCAGTGTTGCCACGTACAATAACAATTTAGGGTTATAATATTTGAATAATATAAATTTACATAATTTTTTTTTCACAGATTTATAGTCTGGTCTTTTACAAAGGCATAAGTGAGGCTGGAGCCAACACTTAGAGGCCAGTTTCGTATAAAATATAACAAAACGTATAAAAACAGATATTGGGATGACAATGACATGGATTATCTATTACAAAATGGGTAAAATGACAATGCTATTGATTTGAACTTATTAGTGATAAGGGAGATATTTGTGGACAAGACTAAAGGGCTATTCAGTCCTGAGCGTTATTCGCTACTGCTGTAGGTAGCGAAAAACACCACGCGTAACTCGATGGGTAAATAGTAAGTTCCATAACTGCAGCGAAATTTGTACCGCCTAGTGAGGCGGTATTTTCTCTTGTTTGGCGAAACTAGTTCCGCCGCCCCGCTAACCGTTGCCAACGAATATCTCTCGCGCGCGGTAGCGATATCCGCTTTGGTGTGAACAGTGAAATTAACGCATACCCGTTCGGAATTCTCTATCGCTCGCGGTAGCGAATAACGCCGGCACCTGCCAATTTCAGTCTCGTCTTAAAATTTTTAGACAGTTGGTGACTTCATCCACTAAACGGCCCCCATAAGGGCCACCAATATTCGCGACGACAGGTACCGTAAACAATAATATACATTTTATTATATTACATCATATCGTATTGTATAAAAAGGGGTTAGCGGAATAACTAAAAATAAACGTTACCTGTTTCGGTAAATCTATTTCACGTACTTCTTCAATCCTCTCCCCCTCGCGTAACAGCTGAAAAATAAAAATAAATAAATTTAAATATTAGGGTACTATAGCTAAATACTGGCAACACTATATAGCTCTCAGAAGTAATTAAAGGGTACGTTCCGGTAAGCACCGTCAACGCTATTTAGTTATTCAGTTATATTATATATATATATTTACTATATTCAGTTATTGGACGTCCCACTAGTCAGCACTAATTATGCTCAGAATTCGGTGTTATGTCGCGCCGCTAGAACCTACAATAAACATTTTTCTAGCCTGGATTTATTTTTTTCCTCAAAATCATCATTAAAAAAACAAATAAGACTGCTTCATTGCGATTAATATTTTTACACACACCCTCTCTCACGCACACACACACACACACACACACACACACACACACACACACACACACATAACTCACAAACATACCTGCTATTCTTGCTATTCTCACTGTAATTGTAATAGGACCTGTGCCTGTATCTTATCTTTTTGTCCTTCATACATATTTTGTCGTATTATTATTACTTTTCTGTAAATTGTTTTTAATTTGAGTAATTCTGTTTTGGCCATATTATAAGTTTTTATATTAAGTGTACATATTAATTGTAAACGCTGTTGAATTACCGAAATAAATAAATAAAATAAACGCTCACGAACGGTCGCGCCCCGGTTTGCTGTTCCCTATAGTTCCAATGCATAGAATAACAATGACAAGTAATCTGAAAGTTTATGGTAGGCCTGCAGGTATGTGTAGGTATGTACAGGATCACGCGTAAGTTTATAAAGATTTTCTGTTAATTTCAGGCGTTTCTAAAATAATAATTAAGCGCGACCAATCCTTTGAAAACCAGAGAGACTGCCAATTGGAGTTCCAGTTAATGAAGCAAAGCTGCTTGATCGCAAATTACTGGAAACATACTTGGCCAAGACTGGATATCGCTGGTGCAATTAAGTTATTATAAAAAAGTGCTCAACAGTGAGAATGTGATAGGGCGACCAATACACGATGAAGAAATTGAAGAAGATGACTCAGAAGAAAAATTGAATTTTGTTTAAAATTATTTAATTAAGTTACTCTTTTTGTTAAACAAAACTAGATTTTCTTATTTGTTTGTATTATTTTTAGTTTTATTCACTTAGCTACTATAAATTTGACCGTCGATAGTCTATCTTAATTGTGCTACTACTACATCTCTAGTTATAAACGTATTTTTTCAAATCCAGATAAATCGAGATCTATTAAATCAAAATTCTATAAATCCATACTGAGTTTTTTCAAAGATAGATAAATTTCATTTCATTTTATCAAATGAAGGTAAATCGTATCTTGATATGTAGTTTTTGAAAGAATGAATGGTTATAATACTGAATTTGCAGAACAGGATCGTTTTCTTCAATACTGTTGGTTGCCATAATAAATAGAAAACTGCCTTTTATTTTAAATCATCGAATTAAGATTACCTACTATCACTTTTTTTTATATATCTCGCTATGAGGGTAGAGTGGAAAGTAGAATTATCCGAGTTTGAAGTTGAGCGACACAATTCGCGTATAGAGTACGCGACTTTCAAAAATAGATTGTGCTTCCGCAAATAACAACAATGCTAGTGTTTTTCGTAACGTTAAAATACTACGAACGAATGAAACAGTTGCGTGCGTTAACGCCACACACCGCCATCTTGTTCATTTATCCCAAACTATATTCATAACATGGCTCCATCACATAGTCTGTACTATCATCAATAGATGGCGTTAGCGTGCTTGTCGTGTTTCCTCGTTTCACGTCCCACCAAGGGCATAAAATAATCTTTGCCCGTCAGGAAGTAACACAAAGGTTTATTAGAAAAATAAATAAAATGTTTTACCTTATCAACTTCCGGTTCGATTTGTTCGTTGGTTCCGCCCTTGTTGAGTGCACCCTTCTCCATGAGGGTCGCGCGTTTCGCGTTCAAGTACATAGTTCTGTAAATAGTTAAATATGGTGTTATCGGGGGACTTTTATTACTTATATACCTTACTAGCGACCCAACCGGGCTTTGCACGGGTGAACTGTACTGGCTGGAACGGGTACTGGCCAAGTGAAAAACAATCAACTATAAAGTTATGAGAATAATAAAATCGTTAAAAAAACAAATAGTGCAGGTTTTGACATGGCACATAAAAGTATTGCGGATGGCATCTTCCCCACTAAATGAAAGACGTCCATAGTAATTCTAGTGTTTAAAAAACAGAACAATGAGGACATGAGTTCTTATAGACCGATTGCTTGTTATCAAACATTTTTGAGAAAGTTATTTAAGTATTCGAGTACTATGTTTTTTTTACAATTATTTCGAAAAAAACAACACACTGGTAAATGAGCAAGCCGGATTTCGTAAAAACAAACCAATAGACATCATCATCATCTCAGCCGTAGGACGTCCACTGCTGAACATATGCCTCCCCCATGATTTTCCACAAGGACCGGTTGGAAGCGACCTGCATCCAACGTCGTCCTGCGACCTTTATCACGTGTGACGACCTACGCTGCGCTCGCCGGTCCGTGGTCTCCACTCCAGAACCTTTCGGCCCCATCGGCCATCTGTTCTGCCGTGCCCACTGCCACTTCAACTGGCTAATTTTCTGGGCTATGTCGGTGACTCGTTCTTCTACGAATCTCCTCATTTCTGATTCGATCACGTAAAGAAACCCCGAGCATAGCCCTCTCGTTGTGCGACTTTGAGCTTATCTATGAGGCCCATAGTAAGAGACCACGTTTCAGTGCCATAAGTCATCACTGGTAACACACATTGGTCGAATACTCTTGTCTGAGGCACTGAGGTATTTTTGACGAGAAGACTTCGCGAAGTTTCCGGAACGCTGCCCAGCCGAGTTGGATTCGACGATTGACCTCTTTCTCGAAGTTGGACCTGCCTAGTTTGACTGTCTGTCCCAGGTAGATGTACTCGTCAACAACTTCGAGAACTGAGTTCCCAACTGATATTGGGGTAGGTACAACATGGGCATTAGACATAATTCGACATAGTACTTTTTAATTTACTCGATACTGTTGAACGGTTAGGATAAACGAGTCACAGCTCTCTATATGGATATTACTATGGAGGCGTTTACTGTTTAGAGTCGAGACATATATTAATACGAGCAGGTATTGTATCACTGCACTCTGTTCAATTTTATCCATTTTCAAAAATATCTCTGACTTGACTTACGGTATCACGTGTAAACGAACAATGAGTTACTGTGAATAAACTAAACTGTGCATACTTGTTGCTAAATAATGTAACTACAAAATGAGGGTAGTTATAAAAAAAAACCAATGACTTTAACCATGTTAGGCTAAGAACTTTTCAAATGAGCCTTACGAGGCTCATTTTTGCAGTTTGTTACTACGGTAACAAACTGCAAAACCTCCATGTTTAGCAAAAGTATATTGTGCATGCAGGTCAAAATATATAATAAAATACCAACAGCCATAAAATATATAAACACAGCTATAATATTCAAAAATTAAGAAACTTCTCCGTATTGACAAGGCATACTATTCAATAAATTAATTTACTAACGATAATTCAACTTTGAAATGTATTTGACCTGACATAATATTAATATTCAACAAATCTCTCTCTCTCTCGCCCCCTCTATCTATCGCTCCCTCTCTCTCTCTCTCTCGTGTTTAGTGTTTCATGTACCTCTTGATAGCCAAGTAGTAGAGCTCGGCGATGGCCTTGACGGAGTAGTCCGGCACGAAGGTGTGCCCCAGCATGGAGTCCATGTTCAGGTTCTGCAGCGAGCCGCGAGTACTAGGAGAAGGTGCTTCCGCTGAAACACGACAGAGACAGATATCTTATCATATTGTTTATAAGGGCGCACAAATCGTACGGTATACGCGTGCGTGCGGTCGGTCGAGCACTGTAACCACTTGTGAGTTTGAAACTGGCCTTAAACATTAGCGAGGCCCTGCTTCAGCGCAATGTGGGCTCACAATAACATGTAACTAGCGTTAAGTTCTCATAAAAACTGTAACTGACAAAGAGATGGTGTGGGCATTCAGAGCAGACATGCTCACGGAAATGTGTTGGCAAGCGGTGGCGTGTGTGGCGGGTCGCCATCTTCCCTCAGAAATGGTTGAGGAAGGCGATGGCTGGCACATGTGTCAACTCGTGAACGGCACCCTTATTGTCTATCTTTACGGAGAATGAGAATGGGCTTCATTTTGACATTTGAACCCAATTCTGGGCGAAACCCTGCAGTCCTATTGGCTGGAACCATCAATGGGAATGAGAATGAAGTGACATTTGATTCTCATTAAAGTTAGACAATAAGGCGGCGGGTGCTGTTTGCGGACACTGGTCTGCTGTGAATGCTTACACCAACTCAGAATAATCTTAATAGTAATAATAAAATTTAGTTATATGTATTAGTCAATAAAAGTAGTATATAATATAGTAAATAGTTAGTTAGTTTAATATGTTCCCCATGTATGTATATTTGTTGAATGTAAAAAATTTATCGTAAGTTTTTAAAATCCAAAAAGTTGATAAAAGGCACGGACCCTGGAGTCTGTGGAGTACGTAAAGTTTAAAAAAAAAAAAAACAAAAAAATCATTAGCGACTGCCCGCGCCTTCGTTCGGTTAGAAAGCTCGGCCTGCGGCCTCGCCGTAATCTCCCATCTTCTCTTAATTTTATTAATGTAAGAACCATCACGAAGCATTAGAAAACATTAAAAAAAAGATGTATAAAATCGGCAAAGCCGTTCTCAAGTTAAAACGTGACCATGAGAAACAGGATTATTATATTATATTAATTATTAAAAGGTACTGTATTTTATTATTAGGGTTTATTGGTTGGTTTATTATGTACTTAAATTTCCTCATATAACTATTTAAATTAAACATTATATGAAATTAATAAATATTAATATCATGTCATAAAAACACATTTAATTTGATTTTGTCAAAGTCCCTCACAATCAATGCCCTCTCGCCCAAACGTGCCTATCAGGCTAGCGGCATTCCCGCGTTGTATGTCGCGGGAAATGTTCTACACAAGATAATGGCCCGACTGAGGATCACGCGTTCTCTCCTTCAGGCGCCGCCCGAGTTCTTTAACAAATCTCTTGGCCTCCAGGCCCCACGGCCCAGCCGTCTCCACAGCAAACGGCACGAATTCGTAGGCTGACTCCAAGGCAGCGTAATTATTAAAATGTATATAACAATTATATATAATTTCATACATATTGAACTACCGTTTAATATTAGGCATCTTTACACAGTACTGGAACATTTTCCGTCCTTGGGCAATGTTATTAGTATGACGAAAACGCATCTATACCTTCTATCGTGAAGCAGTAATGTTTGCAATTCTGTGGTTTGAAGGTATGGTTGCCGGCGTAATTCTAGAGACATGAGACTTAACAACTTAATGTATCAGGGTTATGGACGCAGTGCAGTTCGTCACTTGTGAGGATATGCATCTGCTCTAGGTAGAGGTTACCGTTTAACATTAAGTGGGCGCGCTTGTACCGTCTACAAATAACGTAAAATAAAATAAATATGTATGTGTTTGAATTGCGCGAAGTTTACATCAGACAAAGTATTTTCCCGTGTTAAATAAATTACGGAGACGTTACTCCGACTTAATACTCACCGACGCCTACATTCTGCGTGAGCGCTTGCACGCCGAAGTAAGTGAACGGTCCCGCTTCGAACACGAGGTTCTCCCGGCCCACGGTCACCTCTACACGGCCCTCCAGGATTAACACGAAATAGTCCACCTGAGGAGAAAATATTACACAAATGTAAACGAGTTGTTTGTTAATCTTTCACTCTGAAATGTATTTACGAGTTAAATTTGAAATGGAGATGGCTCGGAAAACGACGATAGTATGTTGAAATTCCCTTCAGTATGAACCCTGCTAAAACGACGATAGTGTGTTGCAATTCCCTTCAGTATGAACCCTGCTAAAACGACGATAGTATGTTGAAATTCCCTTCAGTATGAACCCTGCTAAAACGACGATAGTGTGTTGCAATTCCCTTCAGTATGAACCCTGCTAAAACGACGATAGTATGTTGAAATTCCCTTCAGTATGAACCCTGCTAAAACGACGATAGTATGTTGAAATTCCCTTAAGTATGAACCCTGCTAAAACGACGATAGTATGTTGAAATTCCCTTCAGTACGAACCCTGTTAAAACGACGATAGTATGTTGAAATTCCCTTCAGTACGAACCCTGTTAAAACAACGATAGTATGTTGAAATTCCCTTCAGTATGAACCCTGCATAAACGACGATAGTATGTTGAAATTCCCTTCAGTATGAACCCTGCTAAAACGACGATAGTATGTTGAAATTCCCTTCAGTACGAACCCTGTTAAAACGACGATAGTATGTTGAAATTCCCTTCAGTATGAACCCTGTTAAAACGACGATAGTATGTTGAAATTCCCTTCAGTACGAACCCTGTTAAAACGACGATAGTATGTTGAAATTCCCTTCAGTATGAACCCTGTTAAAACGACGATAGTATGTTGAAATTCCCTTCAGTACGAACCCTGTTAAAACGACGATAGTATGTTGAAATTCCCTTCAGTACGAACCCTGTTAAAACAACGATAGTATGTTGAAATTCCCTTCAGTACGAACCCTGTTAAAACGACGATAGTATGTTGAAATTCCCTTCAGTACGAACCCTGTTAAAACGACGATAGTATGTCGAAATTCCCTTCAGTATGAACCCTGTTAAAACGACGATAGTACGTTGAAATTCCCTTCAGTACGAACCCTGTTAAAACGACGATAGTATGTTGAAATTCCCTTCAGTACGAACCCTGTTAAAACGACGATAGTATGTTGAAATTCCCTTCAGTATGAACCCTGTTAAAACGACGATAGTATGTTGAAATTCCCTTCAGTACGAACCCTGTTAAAACGACGATAGTATGTTGAAATTCCCTTCAGTACGAACCCTGTTAAAACGACGATAGTATGTTGAAATTCCCTTAAGTATGAACCCTGCTAAAACGACGATAGTATGTTGAAATTCCCTTCAGTACGAACCCTGTTAAAACGACGATAGTATGTTGAAATTCCCTTCAGTACGAACCCTGTTAAAACAACGATAGTATGTTGAAATTCCCTTCAGTATGAACCCTGCATAAACGACGATAGTATGTTGAAATTCCCTTCAGTATGAACCCTGCTAAAACGACGATAGTATGTTGAAATTCCCTTCAGTACGAACCCTGTTAAAACGACGATAGTATGTTGAAATTCCCTTCAGTATGAACCCTGTTAAAACGACGATAGTATGTTGAAATTCCCTTCAGTACGAACCCTGTTAAAACGACGATAGTATGTTGAAATTCCCTTCAGTATGAACCCTGTTAAAACGACGATAGTATGTTGAAATTCCCTTCAGTACGAACCCTGTTAAAACGACGATAGTATGTTGAAATTCCCTTCAGTACGAACCCTGTTAAAACGACGATAGTATGTTGAAATTCCCTTCAGTATGAACCCTGTTAAAACGACGATAGTATGTTGAAATTCCCTTCAGTACGAACCCTGTTAAAACGACGATAGTATGTCGAAATTCCCTTCAGTATGAACCCTGTTAAAACGACGATAGTACGTTGAAATTCCCTTCAGTACGAACCCTGTTAAAACGACGATAGTATGTTGAAATTCCCTTCAGTACGAACCCTGTTAAAACGACGATAGTATGTTGAAATTCCCTTCAGTATGAACCCTGTTAAAACGACGATAGTATGTTGAAATTCCCTTCAGTACGAACCCTGTTAAAACGACGATAGTATGTTGAAATTCCCTTCAGTACGAACCCTGTTAAAACGACGATAGTATGTTGAAATTCCCTTCAATATTAACCCTGCTGAATCGACGGTATATTGAAATTCCCTTGTCCAATACTCACAGCTTTCCCCTCCTGGAAGACGTATCTCTTGGGATCGTTCTTGTCCTCGTCGCCTCGCAGCTTGATGTGTTGTATCACGTCCTGCTTCAGGAGGCGGCGCAGCACGTTCTCAGATATGTACTCAGGACGGAACGGGTCCACACCTGAGGAAAGCATGGCATAACTTTATAACAGATAAGTATTTCATAAAAAGCTATTATTGAGTTATATTACAACAGGACATTTAATTTTTATAGTTATAGTAGAATTTATTCTATATATAATTATTGGCATACATATAGAGTTGCCATTATGAAACTGCATGATTAAAGGGGTGCAATGAAATCATAATATGTAACACAATATAAGAAGGTACATAGGTACACTGACATAAATACTCATTGAAACAAATGAAATGTTGTGGGCTTACTACCACCTCTTAAGAGGATTGCATAGCTAGTACTTTCCATACTAAAAAAACTACTCTTTTCTACCTAGTTATCATCACATTGTTTACTATGCCCGTGCGTTTTGATTTCTTTTAATTTCTAAAAAGGAAATTTATTGTACTTTAAAATACTGAAAAAAATCAAAACGTACGGGCATAGTAAACCATTTATGATTATATAAAAAAAAATCACTGAAATCGGACAATGTTTACAGGTAGAAAAGAGTTATTTCTTTTAGTATGGACAAGTACTAGCTATGCAATCCTCTTAAAGTAGGCATATTTCAACCTTACCTCTAAATTTTGTACCTCCACGTCTAAAATAGTAATGTATTAAATACGCTTGACGTTTTAATGACGTGAAATAGTTCACTCAGTTCGCGTACTCTGACGTGACTTTTGACAGTTTTGACACTAACTATTTCAATGTTAAATAGTATTAAAATAATATAGATCGACTCTATTGTGTGTTGGTTTTGTGATTGGCAGTATGATTATTCTAAGCTTATTACAAAACGCTCCTGTTTTATTATAGTTTTGTAAAAGGTGGGAGTAAAGCCTGGGCCTTTTTGGTTATCAGTCACAAATACTCACTGGTGTTGAGGAATTGGAAGGTGGCCATCACGAGTTGAGGAGAGACGTGGACCCGCTGGTGCTCATGATGACCAGCGAAGGCGGCAAAGTCTTGGAACTTGTTCAGGGGGCGCATCAGACGCTTCTTGGTGCGGTTATCGCCTGTGCAAGGAGAAAAGCTTCTTAATTATTTTTTATAAAACACTGAACTTATTTTAACACTAAAAAGTGTGAAATAACTTGCCGAAGTCGGTACCATGCGCACAATGTTGTGATAATAGGTTTTGGAATATCATGGTGCCGACTTTAACAAGTTATTTCACATTTTTTTGTATTGAAGTCGGTTTAGTTTTTTTGTTAAAAAAATATTTCACTCTTTTTAGTGACCCTTGCTAATTACGGGAACATGTTGTCATTCACCGTCAATGATGACATCATCAAATCATAAAAAATAGGCGAAACAGTTTTCAGTTATTGGATTGTAACTCAAAACTGCGGAAGTAGGTACACTCTACCAAACAAAAAAGTATCATCTAAATCGGAGCATAAACGACGAAATTATCCGCGAAAAAAAAATATACGGTTGAATACAGACCTTATCCTTTTTTTGAAGTCTGTTTACAAGTTAATTTACTAGTAGTTCTGCGAAAAGTAGACCTCCAGAACACAAACTTTAATTGAATGGGAATATATTTTCCATTCAATTAAAAAACTCGATCATCAAAGACTTCTAAGTTATTGAGTCTGTATACCAAATTATGTCTAGATTAGTTAATAAGTACAATTTGAAAAATTTTAAACCGACTTCCATTCTATACAGTTATTGGAGTGTAACTAAAAAACTACTTGACAGGCCGGTTGGCGGAGTTGGTAGTGCCCCTGCCTTCTGAGCCGCTGGTCCCGGGTTCGATCCCCGGACAGGTCAAACATTTGTGTGCATGAACATGTCTGTTTGATCTGTGTCTGGGTGTGTATATGTATATAAGTATGTATATCAGTCATCAGGTTACCATAGTACAGGCTCTGCCTAGTATGGGACCTAAAGACCTTTGTGTGGAAGTTGTCCCATATTATTATTATTACTTGACCGAATTTTATGAAATGGGACCACACGGGAAGCATCAGCTTTCAAACAAAAAATATAATTTTGAGAATCGGTTAAACCTATCGAAAGTTATGAGGTAACAAACATAGAAAAAAAAAACAGTCGAATTGAGTACCTCCTCCTTTTTGGAAGTCGGTAGAAAAATAAGACCTGTACGCGGCAACATTCGGACTTATGAAACCAAATGTTTCGTGTAAATCAAGTGTAATTCTATATAATAATTGTAATATTGTAACTGTCATTTATCTAGGGCAACTGTGACACAGATAACTCATGGTTAGTATGCTAAAGCGTGACGCGTTGACGCTTACCATACGAATACTTTTTCGCAAATTGTGCTGCGGTCTCTGTATTCAAAATAACGCCCTAACCACAAAACATCACTTGTCCGCTAGTAACACAAAATAACTAATTTTATTGAGACCAGACATTTCTGTCTTTAACACAGTTTCGGAGACAGAGAAGTTAGTGACTTTTGTAACACAAATATCAATTTATTTTGTTGGGCAAGACATTTCTGTCTTACACACCGTGTTATAGACAAAGACGTTAGTGATGTTTGTAACCCAAATTTAAATTTATTTTATTGCGCAAGAGATTTCTGTCTTACACACCGTGTTATAGACAGAGACGTTAGTGATGTTTGTAACACAAATATCAATTTGTTCTATAGAGACAAGACATTCTTGACTTACACACCGTATCAGAGACAAAGACGTTAGTGTTTTTTGTAAAACAAATTAAAATTTATTTTATTGGGCAAGACATTTCTGTCTTACACACCGTGTTATAGACAGAGACGTTAGTGATGTTTGTAACACAAATTAAAATGTATTTTATTGGACAAAACATTTCTCTCTTACACACCGTGTTATAGACAGAGACGTTAGTGATGTTTGTAACACAAATTAAAATGTATTTTATTGGACAAAACATTTCTGTCTTACACACCGTGTTATAGACAGAGACGTTAGTGATGTTTGTAACACAAATTAAAATGTATTTTATTGGACAAAACATTTCTGTCTTACACACCGTGTTATAGACAGAGACGTTAGTGATGTTTGTAACACAAATTAAAATGTATTTTATTGGACAAAACATTTCTGTCTTACACACCGTGTTATAGACAGAGACGTTAGTGATGTTTGTAACACAAATTAAAATTTATTTATTGGACAAAACATTTCTGTCTTACACACCGTGTTATAGACAGAGACGTTAGTGATGTTTGTAACACAAATTACAGTTTATTTTATTGAGACAAGACATTCTTGACTTACACACAGTGTCAGAGAGAGAGAGACGTTAGTGACTTTTGTAACACAAATATCAATTTATTTTATTGAAACTAGACATTCCTGTTTCTGTCTTACACACTATCAGAGACAGAGACATTAGTGACCGTTACTTACTGATGACGTCAGTTTCGTCCACGATCTCCGCTTGGATCATCTCTTCGATGACGTCCTCGAGAGTCACCAGCCCCACGGTCTCGTATACCGGGTCGCCGTCGCCCTCTTCGATCCGCTGGACAAAGGCCATGTGCCCTTTGTGACCTGGAAAAATATATGCAGGTATTGGTAACAATTCGTTTGTTCGCAACACCAAACTAAACTAGCAAACTAAAATCTGTTTATTGTAAATTCTGGTAGTTCTTATTATGTTCAGGCTGAAGTCCATATTGGTGTGCCGCTTGCTAATAACAGTTCTTAATTTTGTTTCCACTTCTGTTAAATTGTGAGTATGTTTAGTGAAAATTTAGTCGTCATGTACCTTCGTGCTTACTAAACTGATGTAAAACTGCCAAAACAGAACCTTACCGTACGTTGAGTTGTCATTGTATGTGTTACACGAATGTGGATATTAGTTTAGACAGAATAAGAACTACTTTAGTTTAGATAGTTTTAGTTTAGTGTTTTAGTAGTCGTTCTGGTCATTGTTGTCTTTGGTCTAGTTTTTCAGTGATTAACCTTAAATTTAAAAACTTTGGTTACTCATAACTCGGAGTGTTTACTACTTCCTGGGAGGCAGTAGTTGGGTCCCAATTGTATGCAAGCTGCTGCGTGTGTGGTTTTATTATGACTACAGTTTTTTTACACGCTGTATAAAAGGTACTTACTGTACTGACTAAGCGCTCGCAGCGGAGCTTGACTTGGCGATCTTAACCGATCAACAAGTTAAGCAACACTTGCTGCGGTCAGGACTTGGATGGGTGACCGATAGTGGCATTATTCAACTGAACGCTTCCGTGCTTCGGAGGGCACGTTAACCCGTCGGTGTCGGCTGTTTGTCGTAGGACAACAGTCGTTAGGCTATGTCGAAGGCCTTCGGGCGGCCTGAAAACTTCAACATGGGTTGGCCGCTAACCTATCCACCAAGGCGCATTAAGCCCGCGTGGTAGATTATGGCCCAACTTCTCACTCTGAGAGGAAGGCTCGAGTCCCAGCAGTGGGAACAAGAGGAGCTGATTATTATGATTTGACTGACTAAGGCGTTACTAACATCTATCAACGCACAGCTCAAACCACTGAACGGATTGCGGTGAAACTCGCCACGCAGATAGATATTATGACGTAGTTATCCACTAAGAAATTATTTTCTTAAATTCACCCCCTAAGGGGAGCAAATGGAGCGAGACCAAACATAGCTATTTTATAGAGAATAATACAAATCTTCGGATGGGATTCGAACCAGCATCTTCCGACAATCCGTGTCAGACGCCATGACCACTAGGCCACCACACGCTGCATATAGTAATTCCTAAGTAGATATACACAAGTACAATAATAAAAATAAACTAAATGTCATATATTGATCATTCAGAAGGGTCGTTAGTATCTGTGCTAGGATTCCCTGTGCGAGAAACTTCAAAATATCTAGTACTAAGGTGGTACCAACCAAGATGGCCTCTTGCACAAGAAGCCTACCACCTAGTATGTCGGGTTTCCTCCCCTCTTACGATTCGCGAAGGGAATATTCTACTCTGTCCTCTCACGGAGTAAACATACAAATTAGCATGAGAATAGCGCCTCATATTACGTGTCGTTACCGAACCATCGATACGAGAGTTCAACTCGCACTTGGCCGGTTTCATTCAGTTCTAATTTGAGGACGTTTACGATTTCATATACCACATCCCACTTCACCGGAAAGTAGGACTTCTAAAATAGTCTTTTTTCATATTACAGTGCCAAAATATGACCACCCTCCAGAAATAACGAACTACCTGAACTGCTGCCAAATAACAGTTAGACTGGAAAGAATTCGCAACAGGGCCGTATTAATGAACTCAATGGGGGAAACCAGTAGTGTATTAATTAGTACGTAAATATTCTATAGGCTATATTTAAAAATCGCGTGAATTTTACGTTAATTATAAGCATTCTGAACAATTACAAAAATTAATGATTTACATGACATAAAGTATTTATTTTTGTTCATAAAAGAATAGTGAGAAAATAATACATCAAAATGCCCTTCGTTTTGTAGTTGTATATAATATAACAAAGGAGATCCTAATAAAGGAACTATAGAATGCTCTTAGCACAATTATTCATAAATTCAAACTTTCAAACACCTATAGAAGACATATATAATAATCTGTTAGTTGAGACACCTTATTAAAAAATCACTGTAAATTTTGTCTGATTTGATGTGTCAGAATTAGGGGCACCATGGACCACGATGCTCTGGACACATAAAAACAACTTGGACCCATGAAAAAGAGCACCATCCGGTGACGCTGTAAATGAGGATTGCATAGCTAGTACTTTCCATGCTAAAAGAGAAAACTCTTTTCTACCTCTTAACATTGTCCGATTTCAGTGATTTTTTTTTCATGGAATCATTACATTGTTTACTATGCCCGTACGTTTTGATTTTTTCAGTATTTCAAAGTACTATAAATTTCCTTTTTTAGAAATAAGAAGCTTATTTCTAAAAAAGTCTAATTAAGCCTTATCCTTAAGCCCGTTCGAAAAAAAATGGTGAAGAGCGGGGCCTGCCCTGAACAGCCACAAAGAACTGGGCAAGACTCGATACAACAATAGCCCCTTTCCTTAATACGTCCGAATAGATTAGTTGGTTGTAAATGATTCATGGCCAGACGATTGGGCAGACATGGCATATGGTTAGAAAAACAGATTAAAATTTATTTATGGATCGATTGCGTTCGTTTTTTGGCAAGTAGGTTACAACACTCTTAATTATTCTGCGGTCAGACGCCGGATGTGAGAACACTTTAAGCATTAGTTTTGTTACGAAAATATATGGTTTTTCATTGTATTAATGAAGAAACTGGTAACGGTGCGGCCAATATTACGGTGAAGTGATCGCAGCGGAACTTGACTTGGCGATCTCAACCGATCAACAAGTTAAGCAACGCTTGCTGCGGTCAGGAGTTGGATGGGTGTGTGCTAGTGGCATTGTGCAACTGAGCGCTTCCGTGCTTCGGAGGGCACGTTAAACCGTCGGTCCCGGTTTTTTGTCTTAAGACAGTCGTTAGGCTATGTCGCTATGCTATTATAAAGATTTCAGGCCTTCGGGCGGTCTGAAAACGTTGACATGAAAGAAAGAAAGAAATCATTTATAAATAGATTATAAGGTTAAAAAAGTGTCAACGCCATATAAATAGTTTTATGTAAGTATTAAAAAAATTAACGAAATTAAGTAAAAATCGCTGATACATCAATTTTTGAAAAGTATTACACCGCATTGTAAATATAATAATAATAATAAGCATTTATTGATACCAAAAAACAACTTTGTAACTTACAATTAACACAAAACACAATATCAAATAAAACTAAAATTCAATTTTCAATAATTACTCACAACACTAGAGCATTATGGGATACAAATATATAAGCTTACAAAGTTAGACTTTGCTTAGAACCCTAGCTCTCACGGTAGGACACCCTGTGTTTGTGAGAGCTAGTTCTTCCTAAATTCATGTAATATTGCTGAACAAGTTGTATAGCTATGGAATCAGAGGAACTGAAACCGATTAGATCATATCTAGACAATAGAAAGCAAATAACCCAAATAAACAGAATCTGTACAGAAACATTTACAGAGACTAAATATGAATCCGACATGAGAAAAGTAACTCACGGTACACCGCAAGGCAGTGTTTTGGGTCCTCTTTTATTTATATGCTATATAAATAATTTCTCAAATATAACTACTAATGCTATGACATTATTTGCAGATGACAGTACAATTTTATTTATAGATAATGATAATGATAATTTCTACAGACTGACTGGTTGAACACTTTACATAAACAAGGACATGATAATTCATGGTCACATGAAACGTTTAAAAAAATAAAATTAAAAAAATACCGTTAAACTACAGAGGAAACCTTCATTCTATGAATGTGCTATAACTCGAAAATTATGGACACCGTCCGAACGGGGTTAATGACCCAAAGCGCCGCGCCGCGTTCAAAGGAATCAAGCTGCGTCCGAACGGGGTTAATGACCCAAAGGGCCGCGCCGCCCGCGCCGCCAAAGGATGCCGCGATCGCCGCGATCGTCGGCCGCCCGCCCGGCCGCGCCGCGCTTTTATTACTACACGCGCGCCGCGAGTGACCATGTTTATTGTTTTGAGTAGACAATTAAAGTTAAATTAGGTAAATATTAGGCACCTATTTTTTTTTCTTAATTAGAACGAGAATCGAGTACTGAGCACTATATATCAATATGTAAAGTGTTCAACCAGTCACCCTATAGTGACATTAATAAAACCTTGACATGTTTAGTGGAATGGCTTCATGCGCACAATTTAAATATTAATTTTAATAAAACATACCTCATGGACTTTAAACTGCAACATAAAGAACCATCAGGTTTTGACATTCATTATCTAGAGAACAAATTAAATAAAATAGACATCACTACATTTTTACGCTTTACAATAGACAATAAACTAACATGGAAACATTATACAAATAGATAGATCCACATATGGAGAATAATTTGAGTTAAAGTTTCTAAACGTGCGTGGACAGTAAGAGTTCTGCCTATAGTTGGTACACACAGATGAATATAGTCTCTTCGAGATGAAAGAGACGGTGACACAAAGTCAGCAGAGAAGAGCAGTCAATTTTACTGGGCACAATGTTAAGAAGAAAGGAGATTATTGGCTACCTCTCTATAATATTAAAAAGGGTAGGCCCGCGTAAGATAATTTGAAATAAAATCTTCATCACGGCCAGACATAAAACTATCCGTCTGGTGCTTGTTTGTTTATATTATAATAATTTACGAGCAGTAAAGTTTGAGTGATGAGCGCACGTGTTGTGTCGATCGCAGGCCAATTTGGAAACTTGTTATTGGTTTCGTTCATAACCAATGGGGCCCGGGTTTCGATACCACTAACTAAATGTGCATCCGTACAGCGTTCCGGAAACTTCGCAAAGTCTTCTCGTCAAAAATACCTCACTGCCTCAAGACAAGAGTCTTCGACCAATGTGTGTTACCAGTGATGACTTATGGCACTGAAACGTGGTCTCTTACTATGGGTCTCATAAGTTAACTTAAAGTAGCACAACGAGCTATGGAGAGGGATATGCTCGGGGTTTCTCTACCTGATCGAATCAGAAATGAAGAGATCCGTAGAAGAACGAAAGTCACTGACATAGCCCAGAAGATTAGCCAGTTAAAGTGGCAGTGGGCAGGCACATAGGACGCAGTACAGATGGCCAATGGGGCCGAAAGGTTCTGAAGTGGAGACCACGGACCGGCAAGCGCAGCGTAGATCGTCCACGTTTCTACTACGTACATTTCTATTAACGGCAGCGATCGAATAACTTTTTATTCTGCTCACTCGATAGACCATAAACATGACTCTAACTTATTGCCGTGTCAGTTTTTCATTGCCGGAAAACACGGGTATAACTAGGTTTTCTAACAATGAAACCTAGCTAGATCGATTTATCGCCCCCGAAACCCCCTGCATAATAAATTTCATGAAAATGGTTGGAGCCGTTTCCGAGAGATTTCCATGATGAAGATGATCCAGGCCCGTTATTCTAATTCACTCGGAAACGATTCGGAGACAGAAATGGCATATCCGTCTCTGTCATCCTGAATGTAGATGATAGAGACGGATAGGCCGATACTGTCTCCGAATCTTTTCCGTGTGAATTAGAATAACTCAGCAGATGATATAATATACATATACAGGATGTTTGGTAGAGGGACCGACAAACCCAATGAGCGTGTTCGGGGCCCACTTGGAGAATACAAGTTGGCCAAAAAAAATCCCTGACACCCCAATTTCTTTTTACTTTTTTTTGTGAATTTTCTCGTTTTCTCCAATATTGTACCAATTTTGCTTTGCGTGGCCTGAAGGTATATTAGAGACCAAATTCAACTAAAAACATCCGGTCTAGAACAGATTTTACAAATGTTATGGTGGTAAATAGGTACAATTTCGGAGAAAAATGGAAAAATCACAAAAAAAAGTTAAACATATTGGGGGGTCGGGGATTTTTTTTGGCCAACTTGTATTCTCCAAGTGGTCCCCCGAATACACTCATTTGGTTTGTCGGTCCCTCTACCAAACACCCTATAGGTATATAAATATATACAAGAATTGCTCGTTAAGAGGTATATAGAATACTTTGGACATAACATTTTCAGAAGAAAATATTTTCTTGTTTCATAATTTTTATAGCATAAGTTTACATGTTCGGGTTTTCATTTTTGAACTTATTATCTATAGATTATTGCTTAGTGTGGTTCTCTGAAATAAATATTTTCTATTTCTTTCTTCCTTCCTTTCTTTCTTATTGATTTTAAACTATGTTCATGGACTTACTAGAAACTGAACTAGAAAGTTTGTTTATTACTAGCGACTGCCCGCGACTTCGTTCGCGTAGAAGGCTCGGCCGTCGGCCTCGCTATAACCTAATAATATCCTATCTTTCCTTGGATTTTCTTTCATCAGAATTAACGCAAGTACATTTTGAAAATGTGATACCGACTTCCATTCTATTCAGTTATTAGGGTGTAGCTCAAAAACTACTGGACCGAATTTGATGAAAATTAAATACGGACTACACGGGAAGCACCTGCTTTTTTTTTGAGAATCGGTTTACTCAGTCGAAAGTTATGAGGTAACAAACATAGGTAAATTAAAAAAATACAGTAGAATTGAGTACCTCCTCCTTTTTTTGGAAGTCGGTAGACAAAAAAGAATTAGCGAGATTGAGATTGTTCCATCCGTTCTCAAGCTATAACGTGTAATTTTTATATATATTAGACTAGCGACTGCCCGCAAATTCGTTCGGGTAGTAGGCTCGGGCTTCGGCCTCGCCATAACCTCCCATATTAATTCTTAACCTAATATAACCTATCTTTATATTTTATATGTAAGAATCTTCTACGTAGTATTAGAAAACATTTAAAAAAAAGATGCATGAAATCGGTAAAGTTGTTTTCAAGGGTTCATTTTTATATGTATTAGCTTCTATCCTCATATTTATTTTAATTCTGTATTAATGTTGTATATAATATTATGTATATAATTTTTATGTACCTAAGGCTATGATGGAAATGTCATATACACGATGTTTACAAGTCCCTAAATTAACAAATAAATAAAAAATAACTAGTTCGTGATCTATATAATGGTTACTTACCTTTTTTTTTAATATGAAAAACGGGATTCACTCACGTAAAAAAGTCAGATCTTTCCGACTATAGTTTCAACCACATCCGGTGGTCTTTTTCAAGTTTTTCGAGTTTCGGTTTTCAAGTGCGAGGCGAGACGCGAGCGTTGTGCATTCTCCTTGAAAAAGACCACCGTATGTGGTTGAAACTATAGTCGGAAAGATCTGACTTATTTACGTGAGTGAATCCCGTTTTTCATATTTAAAACGTGTAAAAACATTAGTTTACTAACAACGTTAGTTTTCATAATATAGTTACTTACCTTCTTTGAACTGCTTGAGCATGACATCGAGGGTGACGTCTTCGAAGACGAAGTTGCACGGGTTCTGGTAGTACTGGCAGAGAGTGCGCAGCGGGGTGTTGTCGTCAGGGTCCACGAATGCCAGGTCCTTAATGAAGAGCACCGTTACGATGTTGCCGCGACCTCCCTCGAACACCGGGATACGGGAGTACCCTGGGAGAGAGGAGGGTCGTTACAATTTGCTTATTACCATTGTAGGAATGAGACCGGAAGCTTTCTCCTCTACCGAAGTCGTATTTTGTTATTAACAAATGAAGTCAGGGGAAAAACAGCTTTTGTCACTTTTTTGCTTTTTTTCTCAACAGAAACAATCAACTTCAGATGAAAGATTAACTTCCTCTAATACGTAGAAAGGACAAAGTTTTTCATATCCGAAAGTTTAATACAAAATCGGCAAAACGTCACCAATTGTTCGTACATTTTTATATATAAGGCGACTCAGTTTATACCCAATTTGTCGACATGTAAAACGAGACGAAGCTAAATTTTCAATTACCAGATGGCTGCAAAAACTTAATTATGAAGAAACTGAAAATGTGTTACGTGTGATTTCATAATAATATCTTTCACAACTCATTTCCCTAAACCCGTATATTTCCCTACACTCACATAACACATCACACACATGCACTAAAACCCACACACATACAGAATTACACACCCTAACGCATACACTCTCACACACATAGTGTGTTCGAATAGATCACTTGTGATCGTTTTAGCGAAAATAACGCTAAAACGCTCACAAGGGGCGTTCGAATTGGGAATCTGTGGGTGAAAATGTCGTTCATGCCTCTTTTTGTTCAGCGTTCGTAAAACTAAAAAAGAGGATTTTTTGCCACCAAAAGGTGCAATTTTTGACCCACGTCCGGAGCATGGTTGTTTGTGATCGTTATTTGACAGCTATGTATTTGACAGCATAATCATGCAATTTTAGGTCTTATGCTCAGTTGAGCGTTCGAATAAGGTGTGGGCAAAAGTGGCAAAAATAATGTTTTTAAGCTTTACGAACGCTTTAACAAAAGAGCCATGAATGAAAACGACACCAATGCCCTTATAAGCTAAACGAACGCACCTATAAATATTGGCTACACATGTTATCATTACATACACTTCCTCTTGCTTTACTTATAAGATATAAATTTATATTATAACTGTTAATATTGAGACCTTGAAGGAAGCAGACGCCCACGACACAAGATTTATTTTTAGTGTGAGCTTTGCGAGATTTATTTTCTTTTGTGTAAAAAATATAATAATGACCTAGTGCTAATTTTCTGTATTTACCTTTTTGTAATGTGTGTCAGTAATAAAATTCTAATTCTAATTCTAAATGTCAACTGGCAATGCTCTGTGAATGAATATACCCGTCGCTTCTGCCAAAAACAACAGGACAATATCATTCATAGTCACAGTACGGATACAGGGTACAGATAAACCACGTCCATTAGGTTCAGGAAAAAACAACCATTGTCCATGGTCGATTCTGACAGTGCATCTTTTAGGTTATAAACGTAAAATTACACTTTAAATTAACTATTGCCAACTCGTGTATTTGCTTGTATTGCATGTATGCTCTTTACGTAAAATGCCACACGAAGCCTGCTACGATTTAAGATGTGAAAAGTCTAGTAAATTGACAAAGACTTTAAGTAATTATTATTATAATTTTAAACTAATATGTAAAAAATATTATTAAAATACATTTCATCATATTTCAATAAGAAAGCGTTTTTTTATTTATTTGTTCCTAAATGACACAACAAAACAATCATTACTTTTAATCATCATTATCTCAGCTCATTAAGTGATAAATGCTGTTTTCCCCGACAAATGATATTAAAACTCATGCTCATTATAATTTTGTAATGATGTTATATTATAAAAAAGTATAATCATGAGGTTTAAAGGCCTATTCAGACCTGAGCGTTATTCGCTTCCGCTGGGGGTAGCAAAACTACCACGCGGAACTCTATGGGTAAATAGTACGAAGTTCCATAACTGCAGCGAAACTTGTACCGCCTAGTGAGGCGGTATTTTCTCTTGTTTGGCGAAACTAGTTCCGCCGCCCCGCTAACCGTTGCCAACGAATATCTCTAACGCGCGCGGTATGAATCCGCTTTGGTGTGAACAGTGAAATTAACGCATACCCTTTCGGATTTCTCTATCGCTCGCGGTAGCGAATAACGCCCAGGTTTGAATAGGCCTTAACGTGATGTTTATACGCGTTGTTGCTAACACGATCGATTATTGTTTGAGCTTCGTTCGGAAGCCTTTCTAGGGTATAACCAGAGTGCAGTGCCTACGCAAAAGTCCAGTTCTTAACATATCTCCACAGTTAGCACTGCTGTCATTGGCAAGCGTAATATACACGAGCAGCTTGAAACAGTCAGCATGGACTGCTTCAAGCTGTGACTGCACAGTGAATAGACAATAATAGAGGAGTACTTATATACGAAGAGGATAAATGAGGAAGTATAGACAATACTAAAGGAGGACTTATATACGAAGAGGATAAATGAAGGCGTATAGACAAGAATAGAGAAGAACTTATATACGAAGAGGATAAATGAAGGCGTATAGACAAGAATAGAGAAGAACTTATATACGAAGAGGATAAATGAAGAAGTATAGACAATAATAAAGGAGGACTTATATACGAAGAGGAAACATGAGGGAGTATAGACAAGAATAGAAGATTTATATACGAAGAGAAAAAATGAAGGATTTTAGACAAGAATCGAAGAATATTTATAAACGATGAGGATAAATGAAGGAGTATAGACAAGAATAGAGGATAATGCACGTAGAACAAGCAAAACTAACCAGTTGGCACTTACCAGACTTTACGATTTCAGACATGGTTTCAAAGTCCAGGACACTGTTGATGGGCAGCATGAAGCAATCCTTCAACTTCGTCATTACGTCGGACACCTTCTTTTTGCGAAGGTCGAGAGCCCCCGAGATGATGTTCACTTCTTCCCTGTCCAGGTCGTTCACGTGATCTGTCACCTATGCATTAAAATTATGTTGAAAAAAAAAGACATAAACAGACTTATAGACTATAACTATATGGACAGAATTAAATTTAAAGCTAGAAAATACTCTTGCGTATTATGTAGTACTAGTTGCCACCCGCAGTTTCACCCGCATGGTGATGGGTGATTATTATGATGAAAAGTTTCCTATGTGTTTTCCAGCGCACAAGGGATCATAATAAAATTTGGCAAGGAGATGAATTATATCCCGAGGAAAACATAGGACACTTTTCATCATCGTTATTGATGATGATGAAAGGTATCCTATGTCCTCCCCGAGATATGACAAATCGAAAAATACAAACATCATTATAATTGCACCCAGCCGTACTTGAGTTAGGAATGTTGTGAATTGGTTCAATACAAATAATCTTCTCCTCAATAAGAAGAAAACTAATTGTATAAAGTTCTCGACACCAAATGTGAGACAAGTAGAATCCAATATACAATTGAATGGAACAGAGTTGGACCTTGTGGAGTCAACGGTCTTTTTAGGAATTACTATAGACGCTAAATTGCAATGGGGTCCCCACATTCGCCTTATGCTGTTAAAAAAATTAGACTATTAACTGATGTAGACAAAGCTAGAATAGTTTATTTTAGTTATTTCCATAGCGTTATGACTTATGGTATACTGCTCTGGGGATGTTCTGCAGATATTAATTCTATTTTTATACTGCAAAAAAGGGCTATACGAGCGATCTACAGTTTAGCTCCCAGAGCTTCCCTTAGACAGAAGTTTAAAGACATAAACATTATAACTGTTGTCTCTCAGTTTATCTATGAAAATCTAATGTATGTAAAGAAAAACAGGAACAGTTTTGATAAAAGGAGTGATGCTCATTCCATCAACACGCGAAATAAGCACAAGCTATCCGTACATGTAACGCGTCTCCACAGAATAAGTCATTCTTTTATGGGACAATGTATACGATTCTATAATAAAGTTCCCAATGTTTTCCGAGATTTGTCTATTAATAAGTTTAAAATTACTATTAAAACTAAACTCTGTCAAAAAGGTTATTACAAAATTTCGGATTACTTGGAGGATGAAACAGCTTGGCACTGATCACTCCAGGATCAATCTACTCGTGTACTAAGATGTCAAAGTGTAGCGTGTCTTGCCCTACTGATACCATTATTATGTTCTCTTTTGTAAGGCAACACACTGGAGCTAATATTTGTAGTAGGTACCTAAGTAAAAACATCTATATAAAAAGAATGGCCCCGAGTTTCTTGCGGCTTCTTCTCGGTAGGCTCTATATATTTAGGAACGCGGCGGTATTCTTTAAAGTACATTATAATGAAAAATTGACGTTCATAAGTGCGTCTTTGATGCGTAAATTGAATAAATGATTTTGACTTTGACTTTGACTTTGAGGAAAAACATAGGACAATTTTCATCATCGTTATTAAAACGAGGCATGTAAAAACTACTACATATTATAAACTGTAGAGGTCAAATTTCTGTACAATGAAAACTATGCTTAAAACCGAGTCAGGGGATGTAAGGAGTAAAAATAAGTTCAATTCGTTATACGGGTTGTTGTACGGGCTAATCTCCGAAACGACTGGACCGATTTAAATGAAATTTCGCATGGTGGTAGCTTATATCCCTGATCAACATATAGGCTATTTATGATCCGGTTAATTAAAGAGTTCCCGTGGGATAATTAAAAATCTGCGAGCGTAGGCGCTGGAGGGTCAGCTATATAGATATAGTATAGTAGCGTTAATGATAACATTATAAACTAATTTGTGTATAGAAATAGTGTTGTAATTTTTTGGATAATGATCGAACGGCAACAGGAGTTGAACGAGTCGAGCTGCAGTTGCAGCGGGATAGATTGTTGCCACCGGGATGGGGTCCTTATGGGAGGACCAACGCCGCCGGGGCCGCAGACGAATACAAAAGCGTTCCTGTAGTCCCGACATTAAGGCGCCCGGAGAAACACCGTGTGTGGTTTAGTCGGTATGGTCTGCTTGCTGCTATGGGTACAGTTGGCGCGTAAAGGAAGAGTCCGACATACCCCGTCGAATCCCCCCGGGTTAGGCGGATTGGCTTTCATTGCGGCTGCAGAACATACACTGGTATGTTGTTGGTAGCCCATTTTTAAGGGGAAATACACGTGTGAAAGTTTTGGAACGAAGTTCCTTATCGCGCGTTGTGAAAGGGGGCTAGACGGAAAAAAATCTTACGAAAAGTTGTCACGACACTTTTTGCAAGTGCGGCGTCGCATGTTTCTCTGTCTGTCTCTCTCTCTCTCTAATGGAAAGCAAGCTAGATGTTGTAATCGTAGCAAGTGGCGCCATTTAGTTCCGTAAATTAATACTAGATGGCGACTCAGGTAAAGTTAGCTCGCGGAGGCACTTCATTCACTGGATGTAATATGTAATTTTGAGAAATATATATTTTTGAACACTTCCCATACGCAGAAAAGAGTTTTATTGAAGTAACCCTATACGCGCGATTATCGGTACCTATTATTGGAACATTTTCCATGGTTTTGTATTTTTAGCATTATTTTTTCTGATGAGGAACTTCGTTCCATCCGGGTGTCCCTTGACACCTCTCAAGTTTTTTTAATGAGTGTTTGAACGCTCAAAGTCAAAATCATTTATTCAATTTAGGCATCAACGACGCACTTATAAACGTCAAGTTTTCACTATAATGTAAAGGACTCTAACGCCGCGTTCCAAAATATATAGAGCCTACCGAGAAGTAGCGGCATGAAACTCGGGGCCATTCTTTTTATATAGATGTTTACAATGTTTCTACTTAGGTACTACAAATATTACATTTTATGGGTGGCAGAGTAACAGCTTGCCAGAAGTGGAGTATTCCAAGCATCTTTATCTTCTATATAATGTCGAACTTTATTATAGCTTTTTTATCAAAACATTTTTTACAGTCAACTTGTTTTTTACAGTCAGCTCATTTATGTGTTTTGGGATTTTATTGTAATAACGCACACAGTTTCCTAGGAATGACTTATTAGTCTTCGTAAGTCTAAAACTAGGTGCCGCTATCCTATTTGTATTTCTAGAATTAAAAGTGTGGTGATCACTATTTAACATTTATTTATGTAAATTTTTACGAAGATACGTTGGAATTGTTATCAGGCTAGGCCTGAAACCACCAGTCTGCCTCAGGATTAAACAAAATAATAATTTTACCAACAATATTGTTAGTGCAATTTATCTTATCAAGTGCTCGCGAAAAATGTTTGCATTATATCCGTTATATTCTTAAAACAATAAAAAGTTTATTTTATTGAGCAATGAACATATATAATATTATTAATCAGAAGCCGTAACCAAATATGATTATTTTATGTATGTTTGATAATATCTTAACATTAACTAGCGACTACCCGCTCTAGCGACGCCCGACTTCGTTCGCGTAGTAGCCTCGCCATAACCTCCCGTCTTTTCTTGGTTGTTTTTTTCATAAGAACCTTCTCTTGACAACAACAAAAAGAGAATTAGGGAGATTAATCCATCCGTTCTCAATGTATAGCGTGGCCATGAGAAATAGGGGCTCATTTTTATTTATTTATTTATTATCAGGAAGACCAACACAGCCATTTATATGTAATAGTTACAAAATAGAAACAAAGGGCCAATTACAGGTCCTCACGGATATAAACATAAATACAATGTGAACTTCGCCTGGAAACATAACGTGAACTATACAAACCAAAATAATATATATATATATAGATTAGTTGCGCTTCGCGGTTTCATCTGCGTGGTGATGGATGATGATGATGATGAATTAAATGTAGCATATGTTACTCAGGGATAGCAGTCTAACAGTGAAGTATTTTTTGGAATAACTCCTGTACTTTTCGTTAAAACAAAAATTATATATCTTTCACCTTTAAAATTCATGATTATTGACTTGTTGACATTGTAAATTAAAGCTTAAAACGCGCTCGTATCCTGATATTAGTAAAAAGCAGAATATTTAAACATCTAGTGTAATGAAACAGATTGATATTATTCTATGAAAAAAATACTAAGGTTCGAAAAGGAATAGGAAAAGGGTAATAACCGAATAGAATTCATAAATATAACTCTCTTTCTGCCGGAAAAAATCCTGAATAGGTCCACAAAAATAAACTTTCACGTCCAAACTCTCAGAATTTTCAGCGATAACACTATATTTTTTTTAGGTAATACATAGCTAACGTATAGTACTAAAGTTATAACCAGCAGTTTTTTCGATTATGTTAGTATATATCGTAAAATATAAAGAAAACGTACAAAATTAACGCATTTTCGCATTACATCGTCCAACCTAACAAGCGATTTTCAACCTTACGTAAAGCATCGTAAATTATTTTAAAATTGGGGTTGGACCGCGCCTTAACTATGTGCACCCCGCAGATCACCAAATTGCAATTTTATCAAATGGCATGAACGTTGCTAATGCCACAACATCTAAGTTTGATATTGTGAACCGCACAACCACAAAAGTATTCTACGTTCTTCTCCGGGATGTAATCTGTCCTCTTGCGAAATTTCATCACGATCCGTTTAGCCGTTTAGCCGTGATAAGGTAACAAACACAAAAACAAACATACACATAAAACAATATTAAGTTAAGATAAAAAATACACTGCCTCCCCCTATTCCTTTCTTGACATTAAGTTTGCCTACTATTAATATTTTTCATGAATGGAGTACAATCTTAAAACAGTAAAAACTACATACCCTGACCAGCTCCTTTAGTCTTTCCCTGTTGTAATGAGTACCGATCTCCTCGCCTAGGAAGTAGTCCAGCAGCTTGCTTGTGGGCCAAGCCAGGGGGGCGCAAATACCCATCACGATCTGGGGGAAAGTAAATTAATATTAAGTACTGGGGGCCTACTCCCACCTTTTACGAAACTATCATAAATCAGGAGCGTTTTGTAATAAGCTTAGAATAATCATACTTACTATCGTACTCCCATCGACACAAAACAGTCATTCAAATTTAATGGCAACGTTGCAATATGACTACTTTAAGATATGGGAGTAAGAATCCTCAAAAATTTGACATTGGAACAATGAAACTTAGTGTCTAAAGTCATGAAAAAGTATGCGAATTGCGTGAAATATTTGATACTACGTCATCAAAACGTCTATCGTAATCCAATATTATTTTAACCTTGCTCTAGTGACGTGGTGGTACCAGATTTAATGGTAAGGTTGAATCATGACTGCTTTAAGAGGTGGGAGTAGGGCCCCAGGTTGTTTTACACTTAAGGCGCGCTCGTATCCTGATAATAGTAAAAAGCAGAATCTTTAAACACTTAGTGTAACGAAACAGATCGAAAAAAATCTTTAGGTTAGACAAGGAACAGGCAAAGAGTAATAACCGAACATAATTCCTAAATATTACTCGCTCTCTGCAGAAAAAAATCCTAAATAGGTCCATAAAAATAAATTATCACGTCCAAACTCTCAGAATTTTCAGCGATAACACTATATTTTTTTAGGTAATACATAGCCAACATATAGTACTAAATTAGTAACCAGCAGTTTTGTCAATTGTGTAGTATATATCGAAATATATTAAGAAAACGTACAAAATTAATGCATTTTCGCATGACATTGTCCAATCTAACATGCGATTTTCAACTTAAGGATCTACTAACCTTTTCAACCTAAGCATCGTAAATTATTTTAAAATTGGGGTTGGCCCGCGTCTTAATAGGCTATTTGACCACTATCTTACTTGATGGTCAGTGAGTGGAGACGGTACAAGCATTAGGCACACCTGGTGATACGCGCTACCACTGCATATAACAGATACGTTCCGTCACACGTGACGAACCGTACTGCGTTCGTAACCCTGAGACATTAAGTTGTCAATTCTCATGTGCGCCTGCAATTTCGCGGGCACCTATACCCTTCAAACCAGAACAGAACATTACTGCTTCACGATAGAAAAAGGTATGGTGGGTGTACTTCCCCGGACTCATCCACAAAGAGCTCTACCGCTACTAAGCCATGTGGTCATAATGATATCACAGTTGAGCTCGTGGCTCTCAAGGACAGGAGCCGGAACCCAAAGACTACAATGAATACTGGCCGGAACCTACGAAGAACTAATATCAGGAAGAGTAACTGCCTTAAAAAAAAGACCCAATAAAAGTCGTGCTAAATCAATAACATCGTTCACGCCGCTACGACTCAGCTGTCATAGTAGACGTTGCAGCACGCGCGTGGACCAATCCCTGCTTTCATTCTGAAATTTAAACCAATCACCGAACATGTCTATTTGTAACCTCGGAAGTAATTCGTATTTGGAATCATACGTCGTTTTGGTTTGAAGGACCACTTTTTGTGTGGAATTTGTTATGAATTATGCTTCCTGACATTATTTCTTCGTAGACACACTGTTAGGTGAGCAGCGACAGATGTACGAACTTGACAAGGTAGCTAGTCAGGCGAACACCAGAAATGTCTTTCCACCATGCTGTGGGTTTCATCATGATGTTCACCTTCACTGAATGCTGGAGCCTAAAGGTTGGAATCGAACCTGTGGCCTTCTAATCGACGGCGGACCCTTGTCACCAGCGCTTCATTAAGATGAAGAAATTTCTATATCTCCCTGGGCATCGCCTCATTTTGATCCTTGAGATGGAGAAATTTCTCGTCCGTGTTGTAAAACAAAGGGACGCTTTATAAGGGTTTGAACGGTATTTTTTTATCAAGTGAAATTACTGAGGGAATGGCATTAACAGCAACAGTTTTTCTGGATGGCGAGTGCAGTGGGCTCAGCACGAATAACTGCGTAAGTGTAACGTAACGTGTCGTCCACGTGAAACAGCACAAACTGTCATGTATCTAGGACACACTGTGACACAGATAACTCATAGTTTGTGCCCCGAAGTGTGACGCGTTGATGTTTACGATAGCAATACTTTTTCGCAAATTGTTTGTGCTACGGCCGCTGTACAGTGGACAAGCAAAACTTTAGTTTATCGTTTCGGGTAGAACTGTATGTACTGTATAGAACTGCCACCTTATTGTCTAACTTGAATGAAATTAAAATTTCACTTCATTCTCATTCCCATTGATGGTTCCATTCTAAAAACTTTGTGCGTAAACCGAAAAGATAGGATAGTTATGATGGAATGGCATTTCGTCTTATTGTAGTCATTTAATGTATATAGAGTTTAGGTTATGATGTAGAGCAGGGTCTCCAAGCTCCGGCCCGCGAGCCAAGAGCACCACCAAACCGGCCCGCGAGCCAAGAGCACCACCAACCCGGCCCGCGAGCCAAGAGCACCACCAAACCGGCCCGCGAGTACCACCAATCGATGATGACCTCACTATATTTCGGCCCCTGGGGCTTTGAAAAGCTATCCGTGTGACCTCTAAGCTATAAAGTTTGGAGACCCCTGGCGTAGAGAGTGACACATGTTGTAGAGAATTCACGTAGCGAGAATACGATATAAAAATAAAACCAACTATAAAACCTGTTTTAAATCCATTTGAAACAGGGCCGTAACATACTGAACGGGGACATAAGGAAAAAGATTGTATATTATACCTAATTTCTAATCTTACCACTTGTAGGTAACGGAAATAGCCCTGGAGTGAACAGTAATTGTTTATTTCTAATAAGAAACACGGAAAACACGTACAAGAGTTGTGTAGTTCTTACTACAGTATTGAATAAAGTCTTCAAACGAATCGTTAAAATTTTTTTTTAATACAATTCCCGAGACAGGAAAGTAATGCGCCCTATGCGCATGCTTTTTTTTGCGTTGGTGCGTTGATCGTCGCCCCTATGATGACCTGAGAGATGATTTGTCACGACCCGAGACCCAGGGTCATAGCTGCAAAGGAACGTACGCCGGCAGAGTATTCCACAATTTACTTACACGACAAAGGTAGGACTGCTAAACTTTTTGGTTCGTGGTAAGAAGTTTTCAACATATGTATATGGATGCAATGCTAGGCCGGAACGAGTAGTTCGGGATCGGGATCTTGCTCATAGCAGTTGCAGTGCAACCCAGAATTTAAAACTGTAGTTTTGCGCAGCACTGCACTACGCTTCCCCCCCCCAAAATTTCGGTTTTTAAATTTCATTCAGTCAGTAATCTCACTTGCAACAGCGCCCTTCACAGTAACACAGCAATGCTTGTGCACTATTGCTTAGTGGTAGGATATCTGGCATTGCAGTGGTACCGACCAAGACGGCCTCTTGCAAAAGAGGCCTACCATCCAGTAAGTCCAGTTTCCTCGCCTCCTACGATTCGCATCTCGACAGTGAAGGGAAATAATGTTACTATGTAGTAAGTATAAAAAAAAAATTTGAAATATAAATATTGTATATCCGATGAAACGCTCGCTTCCGTGCTTCGGAGGGCACGTTAACCCGTCGGTCCCGGTTGTTTGCCTTAGCACAACAGTCGTTAGGCTATGTCGAAGGCCTTCGGGCGGCCTGAACACTTCGACATGGGTTGGCCACTAGCCTATCCACTCCGCGTAGTGGATTATGGCCTAACTCCACACTCTGAGAGGCAGGCTCGAGTCCCAGCAGTGGGAAAATAAAGGGCTGATTATGATGTCCGATAAGGATAGACTGTTGATTTTTAGGAACTATTTCAGAATCAGAGCCAGAATCAGAAAAATTTTCTACCGACTTCCAAAAAAATGAGGAGGTACTCAATTCGACTGTATTTTTTTTATGTTTGTTACCTCATAACTTTGGACTGGGTGTACCGATTCTCAAAATTCTTCTCTCTTCAAAATAGAATGGAAGTCGGTATTCAATTTTAATAAAAACAAGTACAATTTGAAAAATTTAATACCGACTTCCATTCTATTCAGTTATTGGAGTGTATCTCAAAAACTGCTGGACCGAATTTGATGAAAAATAAATGGGACCACACGGGAAGCACCAACTTTCAAACAAAAACTGAAAAATAATTTTCAGAATCGGTTCACGTAATCCAGAATTATGAGGATCGGTTCACCCTATCGAAAGTTATGAGGTAACAAACATTTAAAAAAAAATCATTCAGTCATTGAGCACCTCCTCCTTTTTGTAAGTCGGTAGAAAAAATTGTATACATATACATCAAATTGTACTTGTTATAACACCATTCTGTGCAGTTTATGCAATTAATGATTTCTGATTCTTAATCACGTCCCTTCATAGAAAAGTAATACAACTGGAACTATCTAAATTATTTGTCTGTCTGTCTGCGAGTCTGTCTTCCATTTCTCATATCAAGTATATGTTCAAACCATGTTGATTTTCATAATAAAAAGTCACAACTAACCTTCATGATCCAAATACTCTTTGCACCAACAAACAACCCATGCCTGGCGCAAATAGCTTGGGGCGTGATCTCAGCAATGAAGACAATAGCCAGCGTAGACCCGATCACGGCCACCAGACCCGACGTCAAGTCATCCAGGATCACAGTGAACGTGCTGTTCACAGCGACATTACTCAGCAGAATCGTGCAGAGAAGGTAGTTTCCATGTGCCCTCACCGGCATGATAGCCCTGGCATATTTCCTCTCCTTATCGGTTCCTGTATTCGCAATAATCTTCAACTCTGTCCGATCCAAGGCCATAAGACCAAGGTTCAAACCGGAGAACAGAGAAGCCAGCATCAGGAGGATGACGATCAGGATGAGAGAAGCCCAGAGAGGCAGGAGTTTGTTGTGGACGGCCAGTATTTTCCACTTCTCTTGGCCTTGATGAACGAACGGTCCTGAAGGTCCATTTCGAGCGCAGATGTAGAATAAGTAGTCGTCTAAGGGTGGAGGGGCGATCATGTCCAGTAGTGCAGATTCTGTATCGGCGTTCAATACCTTGAAGAGAAAAAAACAGGGTTTTAGAACCTGAAGTAACTATGCTTAGCAGTGCATCTAGCTTACAGATCTGAGTAAGTTGTGAATGGCAGTTACATCTAAATGTCCCATCAAAAATCACTGCTGAGCATCTTTCTACTATTGGACAACGTTCAACAATCTTGCTAGCTGTAACTGCAGTTCGACTCCAGTTGTCGTTCGAACATTGTGAGTAAATTGTAAAAAACAACATTCGAAATGGTGGGGCAGGGTTCTAAGAACCATTCTAATTCTTAACCCTAATGTTGAAGCAATGAAGCTATTGAAGAATAAGCAATTGTGAATACACGAGGTGTGGTGCGTCAGCGCCCCTATTTGAGGAATAACTCAGTGTCGCCCGGTTAGACCTACATGTGGGCTATACGAGCGATCTACAGTTTAGCTCCCAGAGTTTCAGACAGAAGTTTAAAGACATAAACATTCTAACTTTTGTCTCTCAGTTTATCTATGAAAATCTAATGTATGTAAAGAAAAACATTAGCAGTTTTGATAAAAGGAGTGATGCTCATTCCATCAACACGCGAAAGAAGCACAAGCTATCCGTACATGTAACGCGTCTCCACAGAATAAGTCATTCTTTTATGGGACAATGTATACGATTTTATAATAAAGTTCCCAACGTTATCCGAGATTTGCCTATTAATAAGTTTAAAATTACTATTAAAACTAAACTCTGTCAAAAAGGTTATTACAAAATTTCGGATTACTTGGAGGATAAAACAGCTTGGGACTGATCACTCCAGGATCTATCTACTCGTGAACTAAGATGTCAAAGTGTAGCGTGTCTTGCCCTACTGATACCATTATTATGTTCTCTTTTGTAAGGCAACACACTGGAGCTAATATTTGTAGTACCTAAGTAAAAACATTGTAAAAACATCTATATAAAAAGAATGGCCCCGAGTTTCTTGCCGCTTCTTCTCGGTAGGCTCTATATATTTTGGAACGCGGCGGTAGTCTTTAAAGTACATTATAATGAAAAATTGACGTTCATAAGTGTGTCTTTGATGCCTAAATTGAATAAATGATTTTGACTTTGACTTTGACTTTGTGGAAAAGTCCTTTAGAGGCAATTAATAATTTTAAAGTTCATTACACAACAAGCCATTCTACTACTTCTCTAAATAATTTGGAACGTAACATCACGTAAACGTGATTTTAATGCTTCATATTAGGGTTCCGTAGCCAAAGGGTAAAACGGGACTATTTAAAAATAATATGTTATAATTATCAGAGTAGCGTACGCACTCTCACACAACATGTGGATGATCTAAACATGTTGCGAGATTCAGGACCAACGACAGTGCGAACGCTAATCGTGACAAATATATCGACAAACGTGTTTAATGCTACGAAGAAATAATGTCAGGAAGCATAACTCAGAACAAATTCCACACAAAAAGTGGTCCTTCAAGCCCGAAACGACGTATGATTCCAAATACGAATTACTTCCGTGGTTACAAATAGACATGTTCGGTGATTGGTTTACATTTCAGAAGGAAAGCAGGGATTGGTCCACGCGCGTGCTGCAACGTCTACTATGACAGCTGAGTCATAGCGGCGTGAACGATGTTATTGATTTAGCACGACTTTTATTGGGTCATTTTCTCTTCCTGATATTATTTCTTCGTAGGTTTAATGTCATGTTCCTATTCAGGGCGAACATTGACAGCAACGTGATCGGATATCTTTTCGAAAACCTCTACAGTTTTCTACAGTGGGAGCGTAAACCTCAACAAAACAAGTTGTGAGATTCATTATATCAAACAAGTTTCAAACCATTACATTTCTGGCCATTCGTAGAGACAACATAGTATAATAGCACAGTATAAAATCGTACAGTGGGCTATCGCGTTTGATATCACGCGAAATGCCGCTTTTGTGTAGGCATTCGGCATTTCTTTAGGGTTGCCACTAGGGCTTGCATTCGAATATTCGAATATTCGAATACTGAAATTCACAATATTCGAATATTCGATTAAAATCAATAACACCACACTCAGCACTGCCAGCACTCTGATGTGTTTAGCCATGCCACTTATAAGTTCGCCGAGTGTTTATCCGTCCCTGTCGCTCACGTGAATGTACAGCGGTATGCGGTATCATGTTACCTAGTGTACCTACTTACTTAGTCTAGTATCTACTTACTACCGTGTTACCGTTACTTACCGTGTTTATTTACTTCTTGTTGTGAAATTTATTATTAAAGATAGGTGGGTATTGTTAAAATACCAACTCACCTAGATTTCAAAGACTGTTTTTTACTAAGAATTTGTGATTGTGTTTAATATATGTTACTCTAATTGCTAGTTTTATTAGATTTCGTGATTTATAAAACCTCTTAAGAAGTACTATGTATACCTACATACTTACTCTAGTAACTACTTAATACCGTGTGACCGTTACTTATAGTGTTTATTTTTTTGTTATTGTGTAAAATTTTATTATTGATATTGTTAAAATACCTACTCACCTAGATATTGTAGACCGTTTTTTATTAAAAGAATTTTTGGTTGATTATGACTGTAAATCGCCAATGCCAAATGCCTCGTTACGGCGACACAACCTTTTATTAATTTTATTTCATATTGATATTTTAATTTGTTTATGCAAATAACACATAAAAGAATAAAAACAGAGGTGATTTTAATAAAAACATAGTTTGGTCTGTTATTCGAATAATATTCGAATTATTCGAATAGTACCCGTAAAAAATATCGAATATTCGAATATCAAAATTTTCGAATATTTGCAAGCCCTAGTTGTCACTACACTACAATACTACATAAATACAAATCAAAATATCGACGAAATCAATACGAGATATGCAATCTCTCACAGCACAATTAGTATAATATATAAAACCATCTATATCTATACTTATATACTAATATTATAAAGAGGAAAGATTTTTTTTAATCGCTTTTCCCAACATGGTATGCCAGCCATCGTACCCTAAACTTAATTGAAGAGGAAAGATTTGTACCTATGTATATTTGTAACGAAATGGCTCAAAAAGTACTGGACCGATTTCAAAAATTATTTCACCATTGGATAGCTACATTCACCCTGAGTAACATACGCTACATCAGATTCATTATCATCGTCATCATCCATCGGACCGCGGAGAGCAGCTAGTTATAAATAATTTCAACTCAATGAAACACTTAAAACAATCAAATTAAAAAGCGTCAACCCCGACTGACATGTCCCATACGAGTGTATGGCAGTTTGGGCTCGCTACCATCCCTCTCGCACCCCGCAAACCCCGCACGATTGCTCTGTCTAGATGGCTCCGTTGGCCGACTGTAAGTTTACATAGACTGTGATAATTATAAAATGTACCGATATCGTGTGCAGAACCTGTGGCAGAATCCAATAGACGTTATTTTATAGACATTTCGATTTCCTAAGTGGAATACAAATCGGTGCTCAACCAATCATCGTTAATGGATATTGAATTAGTAGTTAGTAAACCGTCTGTACGGTCGCGTGTGGCCGGGCCGTTAACTTACACGAATATGCAAGCGGAGCTAAGTACCAGTGCTAGTATGGAACTGTAGACATCTTAGAAGATACAATTTATGATACCAAGTTAAACTTCGACTAAGCACTCAACTTTGAACTGTAGTACAATAGTATAGGTACCATAGTAAAACCAGTAAAGTATGTTATCGTCTTAAATCGGTACCAAACGCAATTTTAGATTGTAAATTTGATGGATGCCATAAAGATGTTATTTTATTTCAAACTTATATGCAAATTTTATTTTAATTGGCTTTATTCATTTAATTATTATATATATATATAATAATTCAAGATCAAATGGTTAAACGGTAGTGAATCAATTTAAATAAAAAAATATTGTAATTATATTTTATTATGTCCATTTGCACACCATTTTGTATGGTAGTGTCAAAGAAGCATAATATTTTTATTTATTTTATTTTATTTTTTTGGGGGGGCTTACAGCTATTATAACAATATAGGTACGGAGGCCTCCACAATTAGCGCATAAATAGCAAATAGCAAATAGCAAAATAGCGTAGCAATATATAACATATAACATCACACATTTGTCTGTAGATAAATTGTAAACTACAATCAGCAAATAAATTATTTGAATTTGAACACGGTGAGTAAGTGTGCGCCACCAGTACCACAATACAAATATAAAGATTTGTATTTGTATTTTATTGTGCACGCTATGATGGGATATATTTTCTCGACATTTTTTATTTTTTATAAGTAAATAGGCTTGCGTTTGACTACCAGCACGCCTGATGTTAAGCGATGATGCGGTCTTACGTTGGAGCACGCTTGCCTAGAAGGAACCGATTCACTCGTGATTTGAAGACACCCAGATTGTAACCTTCGGGGAACACCCATTCCGGCAGCGAATTCCACAGACTAGCAGTTCGCATAATAAATGTGGAATCAAAGCGCTTCGTACGGGTTTTCGGAATATCAACCATAAAGCGGTGACGATTTTTTGTGCCCGCTCTGGCAGTCCGATAGAAAAATGGGCAGGAGGGAATTAGATCGTGCAGATCCGATGCACACTCTCCGAAATGTATCCGATAAAAAACCGATAGACTAGCAACTTTACGATGCTCAAGACTAAGAAGCTTAGCCCGAACTAAGGATTCATTGCTGATGAACTTCTTGGCTCGTTTCTCTATAGATTCCAATGCTTCAAGCTGGTACTTAGCTGATCCATCCCAAAGGTGAGAGATTTTGTATTGTCGTAATATAATTAGGCATGACAAGTTACGCATATGTTTATTGTCATTTCATCATCAATATTTAGACATAATTGTTTTTTGGCACACTATTTCAATAAGCATAAATATAGTTTAGTTAGGCTAATAGTTTTTACCCTTATTTTGATTTGCATAAAAATACAAGGCATATTGTTTATTCCTCTAATAATTATTAGGCATAAAGATAATAATATGTACCTCTGAATTTCGACAAGTTTAATACGTTCAATAAGTCGCTTACTTCGAAATAACATAGTTCGATACACTTGTTGAACTATGTTATTTACTACAACAGAACATAATTATATTCGACAAGAATTACTCTGACAGAACGTAGGGGAGTATCTATACTCCACTACGTTCTGTCAGATTCAGTCACGATAGGTACAATACGGCCGACGGATCAATGCCGCTCGGAAGGTAGGCACGTAGACTGTTCGCGCATGTACAGTTGTATGAAAAAATTTGTTCCCCGAAACGAAATATCGAGCACTTATTTTATGTTTTAAGTGACAGGCTTTTTGTAATATAATATTATTCTTCAGTAAAATTGAGAATAAATAATTACCAACAGATAACTAAAATCAGCTTAAATTTCCCAGTCTAACTATTTTGCTCCATCAATATTTATCAAAATATTATGAAACAACATTTATATATAATGTGTAAACTATTTTAATTATAATTGGTTTAATTTATAAAGCCTAACTTCATATCTAACATTATATATATTTTTCAATTAAGTATTATATTACATTTTTTTCAAATATTATTGCTCTTTTCAATTAGAATTTGTTGAGTTCTGATTTTCCCTAATGAAAACTTAATTATTCTGTTATTGTGGCTAAACGACTACGATCTCCTTGAAACTTTTTCTACACTTTTTTTAATTTCGACCATTCATATGATGGAATTTCCTTTTCGGTTTTACCCTAAATACGCTTGTGCGCAGCCATCTTCACGCTACTTCAGACCGGCATTGATCCGTCGGCCGTACTGTACTTGTACGACGACGAGCGACGCGGAGGAGCGTTAGGTTGAATGGTGACCACACGACGCGCGAGCCGAGCGAGCGTGCCGCAGCAGCGGCCGGCCAAGCGCCAATATTAGATTAACCTACACCTCAATAAGGATATAACGTGGCAATTTTGGGCTAAAATTCTTGTCGAATATATGTCCTGTCGTAGAACTATGTTTTTTCGAAGTAAGCTACTTGTCGAAGTATTGAACTTGTCGAAATTTAGAGGTATACCCCACAAAATTACCAAAACTTACTTATAACTTGTTAAGCTTAAAAATATCATTATGCGTAAGTATTTTTAACAATTAATATGCTTAAAGTAGTTATGCTTTAAATCATTGTGGATATTGTAATGATTGTTTTATTATGTTTAATGTACTTCAAATAGCGCGATGTTGCTTCTAAACATCAGGTTCTACGCAGCAATTGTTATGGGACACGCCTTAAGTAAAATAACATGAAAATAATAGTGCTTATTTTAAAATGGTTTCGCGTTTAGAAACGGATATTTATTACGATAATAACAAGTACAATTTGAAACATTTGCAATTTGAAAAATTTCATACTTCCATTCTATTATACTTTGGTAAAAATCAGTTATTGGAGTGTAACTCAAAAACTACTAGACCGAATTTGATGAAATTTAAATGGGATCACTCGGGAAGCACCAGCTTTCAATAAAAAATACGTTTGGAAATCGGTTCACCCAGTCGAAAGCTGAGCTAAAAAACATTTCAAAAAAAACAGTCTAATTGAGTAAATTTTTTTGGAAGTCGGTAGAAAATGTAAACCGACTTCCATTCCGATTCCAACCGACTTCCAGTTATTGGAGTGTAACTCAAAAACTACTGGCGCGAATTAGATGAAATGTAAATGGGACCACACGAGAAGCACCAGCTTTCAAACAAAAAATAATTTTGAGAATCGGTTCACCCAGTCGAAAGTTATGAGGTAACAAACATAAAAAAACCTCCTTATTGAAAGTCTGTAGATAAAATTCCATAAATCATAAATAAAAGATGCGAAAACAAGCGATACAAGAGATTTAAAGCCAGTACTTATGTCTACGGATATCAGAATTTAACCTATCATAAAAGAATAACTGAAGAATGTTCTAAATGCAATATACAATTCTGATAAGTATGATATTTATCTTTATTATCTCCCCAAGGCAACATTTCTTAAGATGATTGCATAGCTAGTACTTTCCACACTAAAAGAAAAAACTCTTTTCTACCTCTTAACATTGTCCGATTTCAGTGATTTTTGAGTTTTTTTTTCATGGAATCATCACATTGTTTACTATGCTTGTACGTTTTGATTTTTTCAGTTTTGTTAAGTTCTAAAAAAGGTAAAGTCCTAAATTTATGGTACTTTAAAATATATGATTCCATTAAAAAATATCACTGAAATCGGACAATGTTAAGAGGCAGAAAAGAGTTTTTTCTTTTAGTGTGGAAAGTACTAGCTATGCAATCCTCTTGAGCCACGTTAAGATCGTGTATTGTTTTAAATATGGATCTTTTTACAGTCCCGTACCCAAAGACAGCATAGGGTCCTCTATTAAGACCCTACTAAGACTCCGTTTTCCGTCTGTCACCAGGCTGTATCTCACGAACCGTGATAATGAATGAAGGCAGATGAAATTTTCACAGATGATGTATTTCTGTTGCCCCTATAACAACAAATACTACAAAACCGGTCAAGTGCAAATCGGACTCACTACCATCGGACTCGTACCATTATCTTTAAAAACGGCAAAAAATCATTTCTGTTGTATGGGAGATTTAAAGATAAGGAACCCTCCGTGCTCGATTCCAACTCGCACTTGACCGCCTGCTTAGCGTCATTTTTTTTTGCAATTCAATAGACAAAAATTACACATATTACGACTATATTCGAACCGGTTCCGGGAAATTATGATGAATTGCAACCACAATACGAATGTTCTGTGTAATCTGAAAAAAATGTGTCTTTGTAAAACTCTTCTTGCGGTTTGATAATGTTGTCAAACTGTTCAATAGATGTCGCTTCGTCGCCATACGACGCCATACGATGCAGCGAGGGGCTTGGCAGTTAGCGCGTCACACGGACCGTCCGAGAATTACTAACTTTTCCCTCTGAAATTGCAAAATGTGGATCATGTTTCAAAATACATACACACTTCCAATGTACGCCAATTCACCACCTCTAATCGTACAACGATCTTAGACTTGGATCCAAGTTGCCTGATACGTGAAGGTGGCAAAAGAGCCGACGGAATGACCCTAATTCCCGATATTAGTAGGCTGAAGATGCGGTCAGTCAGGTCCCGCATCTTCAGTCTTCCCGTAAACATGGTGCATGTAACTGCGCCAAAACATTTCTAATCGTGGTGTCCCACGAGTACTAATTATAATTTAGTTAACAACCGAAGTCAGGAACAGTGTGTAACTTAGTAAAATTATTGTTTTTGTGTGTGATTGTTATTTTAAATAAATAATAGTTATTGCAGTGAATATTTGAATAAAGACTCACCTTATATTCTCCTTTGATTAAATGATCACAATCCCCCCCATAATCCGCAGCGGTGTGGGTAAAAGCAATCATAGTTTCATTCGTGAGGTTTTCACCAAACAACCTCATAAAGAACTTAGTTTCTCTAAGCACACTCGGAATCATCTCATCCACTATCTTCGGCTCTTTAGCTGACTCCTCCACTCTCAACCCCATAACTTTGATGCGTCCAACCGCGACCTTAACTTTGGGACCTAGATTTGTCTCTGACGCGTTATTGACGTTAGTATCCTCTTCAGCTGCTTGGGTTGTATCATCAACGACCTCAGTATCATTGCCAACCTGACGCTTTCTTCTGCTTAATGTTTCTATGACTTCCTGTTGGGAAATCTCTTCGAATTGAGGTAGCGTTTCGAGCTGAGAAGTTTCTTTCTGCGGAACTATATCTTCTTGAGGGAGCACGTATTTTAAACTATGTGGGGGTCTATAACTAAATATTTCAATAAGTACATCGCCGATATTTTGACCGTCCCTGTTGACTTCCACATCGTTTAGGAGATCATTGGTGTCTAATTCGTTCTCAATACTGTTGGCGTCTAAGTTTTCTAGGTTTTCACTTTGGCCGGCGTTCTCTTCGGACCTGAAACAAACAGGGATAACATATTAGTTGTAGAATTTGGAAGGAACATAAAGTTGGATTCCATCGAACTGTTGGCATCAAAGAGCTCCCCAGGTGAAAGCGACATGAGCTGGCGCTGGCTCCGTCAACAAATAAGATTAGCCTTACGACGAGATGCCGCGTTTCAGAGGGCCCATTAAGCCGTCTCGGTCATGGTTTTTCTATTAGGACAACTGCCACTAACCCAGTTCAAAGACTTTAGTACGGTGAAAAGTCCGACAGTATAGCTGGGCCTATCAATCAGCCTAGCCAAACCGACTGGACCTGCATGGTGGATAATAAACTACTGTCCAAAAAATTTTCAATCAATTTTATTTCACTTTCTTAGATTTGTATTTTTCCTAGTTTTAAGTTTAAATATTATTTTTTTAATGATTTTAGAGACAAACTATATTTATCTAAAACCACTGTGTAATAGTGCAATATCGCGGTCCAACCCCAATTTTAAACTAATTTACGATGCTTTACGTAAGGTTGAAAATCGCTTGTTAGATTGGACGATGTAATGCGAAAATGCGTTAATTTTGAACGTTTTCTTTATATTTTTCGATATATACTAACACAATTAAAAAAACTGCTGGTTATTACGTTAGTACTATACGTTGGCTATGTATTACCTAAAAAACATAGTGTTATCGCTGAAAATTCTGAGAGTTTGGACGTGAAAGTTTATTTTTGTGGACCTATTCAGGATTTTTTCTGCTGAAAGAGAGTTATATTTATGAATTCTATTCGGTTATTACTCTTCTCCTATTCCTTTTCTAACCTTTGTATTTTTTTCATAATATACTATCGATCTGTTTCGTTACACTAGTTGTTTAAAAATTCTGCTTTTTCTTTAATCAGGGTACGAGCGCGCCTTAAGACAAGCGTACAAAATCTAAACCGTTGTTTTAGAGTTTTCCATGTGAATCGTCTTAAACAGTTTTAGTAACGCATGCACCGTATTACTGGACTTCACTTTAATTATTTAACAAAATCCACAGCTATTATTAAATTAAACAATTTGTTAAGACTTACATATATAATATAGGTACATCCAATAACTGATTTACATTCTTTAAATAATATTTGTTACTAGACAGGCAGATAATGAAAAAACTAAATATTTAAATATGATGATTTCATATTGGGGGGCGTGTGTATGTGTGTGTGTGTGTGTGTGTGTGTGTGTGTGTGTGTATGTGTGTGTGCATGAGTGTGTGCGTGTGTTTGTCAGTGAGATTCTACTTGTTTAGGTAGTAGTAGTCCTAAGTAGGTCCCATTCATCACTATGTCAAATAATTAGTATTTCTCTTTCATTTATTCATTAGTAACTGACACAGGATATTGACTTGATGACAGACTAAGTGACTGTCTTGAATAAAAATCTAACTTGATGCCACTTTATGTATTAACCCTTCTTTCGGGGATCAGAGGTTCTACTCCCACCTCTTAAAGTAGTCATATTTAAACCTTACCTTTAAATTTGGTGCCACCACGTCAGTATAGCAAGCTTAAAATAATAATGGATTGCGATAGACGTTTTGATTTCGGCTAAAAGAGGAATAGGTACGCCGTAAATAGTATGAAGTAATATGTTCGACTGTTTTGTATCGGTGGGAGTACGATAGTAAGTATGATTATTCTAAGCTTGTGACAAAACGCTCCTGATTTATGATAGTTTCATGGCAAATGTACAAACAAGTTCACTTATAAAGGAAAAAGAATCGGAAAATATTTATGAATTTCGAGATGACCATCCCGATTCTAAGAATCCAAAGTATTCTTTTCCCACGGGTAAAATATGTCTCTTACTAAACATACCTAACGAAATAAATAAAACGAAGGAATTAGGATATAAATACCGGCGGCTGACCTCATTCGTCGACTGGCCGATATTACGCGGTCGCCGCCCGGGCGCCCCACCCGGAGTAAACATCGCATACTGTTTATTTAATATTCGATTGATATGTTTGCTATTGTCATCGGCCTTCGCAATGCTCATAAGCTTTTTTATGGCGTAACTGACGAGCAATTAATAATAACAATAATTATAATACTTCAAGGCCTTTATTAATAAACGTTGCGTAAACCTATATTAGGCGTAACATGCTTTGTCTTGCTTTCACGCGTGACATTTACTGCAAGCGAAAAATTGACAGATAGATGTTTTAACTACTCCGGGTGTAAGCCAAGTTTATTAATAAGGCCGTACTTGTACGACGGATAACGTCTAATAATGGGGAGATTGTACAAGTACAAAAATAATGGACATTATTATCCATTATATATTAATAAAGAATTCTTTGGTTGAGAAGGGAAATGTTGTGCACTTCCTTTTCGTCACCCTCGGGGTGTGTGGGGCTCAAATCCACTAAAACTCCCCCTGAGCCGCCCCCGCCAAGGTGGAGCGAGATGGGGTCGCGCTAGCATTCACCATCTCGCCCAAGTGGGTAGGATCGCTAGAACCTGGCCTCAGCGGCTGTGAACGGGAGACCTTGCCCACCAAGGCCCCCCTTACAGGCGCGCATCTAGCCCACAAAAAAACGTTGATGACACAGCCACCCGAAAATCAGCACCTACGAGTTGGAGCATGAACTCTCTAATGATCTAAATACTATCAAGTCGCTCGCTTGATGTTAATCGTCACGCTTGCCCTTAACAGTCCAGTGCCATTCAGAATTTTGAACTCTAATGGGTGGTCCCATTTACGGGACCACCCATTTAAACCACGGGAAGCACCAGATTTCAAACAAAACAAGAATTTTGAGAATCGGTTCACCCAATTGAAAGTTATGAGGTAACAAACATTAAAAAAAACAGTCAAATTGAGTACCTCGTCTTTTTTTTGGAAGTCGATAGAAAAATATTTTTTTTCTCCATCTTTTTATCTGTTTGTCTGTGCGTTTGTGTACGCTAATCTCAGAAATGGCTTATCCGATTTAGATGAGGTTTTCACTAATATATTGTGGTAAGTTTCACCTAAAGTGTTTGTTTCATGTCAATCAGTTCATAAATAAAAAGCTATTGAAGTTTAACTCTCTCGCCACTACACCTTGACCAAGCGAGCGAAGCCGCTGGCGGGTCAACTAGTTATGTAATAAAATGAGGAGACGACCAAGTCGTGCGTCTGATGGTAAGCATGACATTGCACAGTCGCAGTGTCATCCAGAACTTAGAACTGTACGTTTGCGTAGGGCTGCACTATTCTCATCAGCCTGAGAGTTTTAGAGTTTCTTTCGCCAATTAATTTCACTTGCTGCATCGCCCTTCATAACCTAACACAGTAATGCTAAACACTGTTGCTTTTCGGCCTCTTGCACAAAGGCTCTACAGCACCTAGTAAAATTTTAGATAGGTTAGTGTATGTATAGGAAGCGGTCGCAGCGGAGCTTGACCTGGGGCCTTAGTATGAGCTCACATCTATAACATAGCTTAACCCACACAACATTGTGGTTGTTTAACATAGCTCACAAACATCTAGGCGTCTGCGATGTTTGTGAAATGTCTGAGACAATATTATCCGTTCACCTTTGAGAAAACAATATTCAAACAGTTCACCTAAATGAGCGTCATGGTATGATTTCATTCTGAAACTGTTTATGTCAGGTTTAAGAACTGCACGGAACTTGCATGGTTTTTTACGAAGAGTAATGCTCCTGGCGATCATAACCGATCAACAAGTTAAGCAACTCTTGCTGCGGTCAGGAGTTGGATGGGTGTGTGCTAGTGGCATTGTTCAACTGAGCTTTTCTTCGCGAGATTAAGCCGTCGGTCCCGGTTCTTTGTCTTAGGACAACAGTCGTTAGGCATGTCGATGGTCTTAGGGGAGCCTGAAAACTTTGACATGGGTTTCCTACGAGTATATTAGCCTATCCACATTGAGAACAGATTTTGCATAAATATGTTTATTTACGCCATTTATATAGGTCAATAACTAGATATTCTTGACACAGTTGCCTCATGCAGCAAACTCTCTCAAGAAGTGAAGAGGTCCTCTTCAAACAATCGCCATTCCGATAATACTTGGAGTATTTTAAAGCAAATATTTAATCTGATAACATAGCTTCCATTCCGCTATCTTATCCATGTTAGATAGACCACCGTTTGACAACTACCTATGTCACTTGATGATCGGCGAGAAGGCAATTACAGTGCCACCAACCAGGCGCGGATCCAGCCCTCAAAAAAGGTTGTGGTCACAGCCATCCGAAAACCTTTTTTGAGGAACTTGATTTTCGGATGGATCCGAAAATCAGCCAATTGGGCGATGGAGCATGAACTCTCTCATGATCAATATATATAGTATATCAAGACGCTCGCCTGATGTTAAGCATCACACTTGCCCATAATGGTCCAGCCATTCAGAATCTTGAACTGGGTACAACACTCCAAACCGTCCATGCCAAAGCACTGCGCTTTTTACTCAGAGGCATAAGATGTTCTTACTCTGTAATTCCGCTGAAAACAACTAAGTCATTTAAATGAAGATTTCTAATTCGCGAAAACGTTAATCATTTCTCCAATGGATATCCAGCTTTGCATTGGATGTAAAACGTCATATCATATAACGTCATACCTGTCGAATATGAAAGTGTGGCGTCTGTCACAAGTCTTTTAGGGTTGTGGGCATGCCCATCGTGCCCACAACGGTGGATCTGCGCTTGCCACCAACTCAGGCCGGTTTCAGTGCTCGACCGACCGTCGGACATCGGTCGAGCACTAAGCCGCAAACCCCACATATCGGGCGTCAGGCGCGGACATGGCACGGGCGGCTTCCTATTTCCTTCAAATTTCAAACATAAGACATGGAAATAAAGGGCAATTTAGAAGCTGCTTATCAGGCACGGCGCAGAAATGGTACGTCCGAGCAACGACATACCGTGTTCTAAATTGCGCTTTATTCCATGCATTTTGTATGAAATTTGAATGGAATAGGAAACCGTGCCCGTTCCCCGATATGTGGGGTTTGCGCCTAAAACCTAAGGCCTTATCTATTCAGAATTGGAACTGCAGTATACATCCATCCATATATATACGTACAAACTTCCGCGTTTATAATATTAGTCGGATTTACAAATTTGCATATTAAAGAGTGAGAAAGACTGCGTATGTTGTTTCTCATTTTTCTTGGTGAATTTCTTAGATTGCCATACCTAATTCTCCACTAACGAAGCTGATCAACAGACAGGATGGTGAGCTATGAAGAATAATGTAGAATAAAAAATTTGACATTTGGTTAAAATTAAACATTAGGTTCATATCTTAGCATTTAAACCCCTGTCTGCGCTGCGGGTTAGAGTGCCCAAAAAGCAGGCAACGTTTCATCATTAATTTCAAAGTAATCTCTCCTAATCCATTATCCTACAAAGTTTAATACCAATATCGATATGGTTGACTAGTGACAAGCGCCGCTGGCTGACCAAACAGGAGTTGCTGCTATCAGGCCAAGGTCGCCGAGTGGTCACGCAAGGGCTTGGTCATAATGGAATTGCTACAGCGTCAGGGGCGGTTCATTCGAAGAAAACACACCAATCATATTGTCTTATCATATTATATATTCACATTATTATAACACTTAACCCTTCAAGGGTCGAAGTCATTACAACAATGAAATTTCTATTGTGTCTGGCCGTGCGACCTTTGATGCATTATAAAATTTTTGCTTACTGGAGTTGTCAAAACTGACATTAAGCCACCATTTTCAAAATTTCGATCAACATTTCATTGTAACAGATACGTAATAGCCTTGTGTGACTAGCACGAATAACTGCGTAAGTGTAACGTGTCGTTCACGTGAAACTGTACAAACTGTCATGTATCTAGGGCGACTGTGACACAGATAAATTGATTTATTATTATTATTATTATTCACATTATTTATTTATTTTTCTTAAAATTACATTTTTTACAATATTTCTATATAAAATAAAAACATTATAAAAAACCTAATCCTAGATTGCCATCGGCAGTGGAGCATGACCCAAACTACCGGTGGTTAGGGCTGCAGACTGAGGAACCTCCTGACAATACGTGCCGTGTCAAGGAGTACTGCCTTCTGTATCTGGCTCTTGATCCAACCGTCTAGCGAGAGCCTCTTAAGATGTTGGTCGAGGCTTTTTGCTATAAGGCCGTTTGCTGAAACCACTATCGGAACAATGATCGTCTCGTCAACATCCCACATGGCGGTCACCTCGTGAGCTAAGTCAAGGTACTTCCTGAGCTTGTCCTTCTCGGCCTTCACGAGATTCTCATCATGAGGAATGGTGACGTCAACAAGCATTACCCGGCGCTGAGATCGATCGATCACCACGATGTCAGGCTTATTAGCAACAACAGTCCTGTCCGTGATTATAGATCGATCCCAATAGAGCGTAGCACGACCGTTTTCAAGAACAGGCGTAGGTGCGTACTTATAGTACGGCACCTCAGACTCAATAAGGCCGTATTGAAGTGCAAGTTGCTGGTGAATAATCCTGGCTACTTGGTTATGTCTGTGCAAGTACTCTCCATTAGCAAGATGTGAACAACCGGAAATAATATGTCTGAGTGACTCTCCAGGACGGCGGCATGCCCGACAAATGTCGACCGTACCGTCTTTCAGAATATATTTCCGGTAGTTATTCGTCTTGATAACTTCGTCAGCAATTGCACAGACAAAACCCTCGGTTTCACCAAACAGATCACCGAAACGTAGCCAGTTCACTGACGCGAGCTGGTCTACATCAGGTCCTGTTAGGGCCTTGTAGAATCGTCCGTGCAGCTCTTTGCCCTTCCATACGTCTCTTCGGTCTTCGATGCTTAGCACAACTGGTTTACGCCAGTTCTCGTTTGCCAAGGAGAGAGGCGTGAGGCTCCTATCAACTGCTATGACATCGCGATGTATCCCACACTCGGTGTTACGGAAATACTCTCTGAGACTGGACACCTCACAGTTATGGAGGTTCTTGGCATTGAGGAAGCCACGACCTCCCCCTTTCCGTGGGATGTACAGCCTCATAACAGACGAGCGTGGATGTAGCATGCGATGTTTTGTAAGCATTTGACGGACCCTCCTATCCAGGGCGTCAAGTTCGGTCTGAGTCCATCTTAGTATGCCAAAGGAGTATATGAGTAGGGGCATCACCCAACCATTGAAGGCGCGCGTCTTGTTTCCGCCCGACAAAAGACTATTAAGAACTTTTGTTAAGCGGTAGAAGAAACGCTCCTTCACTGTCTGCTTAATGTCTCTATCCATGATACCCAATGACTGTGACATACCAAGATACTTATAGGTTTCAACTTCAGATAGACATCTGAGAGTAATTGTCTCAGAAAGTTGTAAATTTGAAGAATTTACAACCTTCCCCCGTTGCACATGCATGACCGCACACTTATCTACTCCGAACTCCATCCTGATGGCACTACTGAAAGTTTCAGTAATTTTCAGAAGGTTCATCAGGTCTTGGTGCTTCGGTGCAAACAGCTTGAGATCATCCATATACAGCAGATGAGAAATTATCTCACCATCTTTACGAAGTCGGTAGCCCAGTCTTGAATCCACCAACAAAGTGCTGAGAGGATTCAACGCTAGGCAAAACCACAAAGGACTGAGACTGTCGCCCTGGAATATGCCTCGTTCAATCCTTATGTAGTCCTGTGAACTAGGGACGCTCCCTCGACCTACCGGTTGACAAAGGACTGTGGTCCAATGTCTCATGCATGTGCTTAAGAATGATCTCAGAGTTGCATTGATTTTATACAACTCTAATACCCTCTCTAGCCATGAATGAGGCACTGAATCATAGGCCTTCTTATAGTCAATCCAGGCAGTCGATAGAACCCCCCTTTTTCGCCGGACTTGTTGACATATGGTCATGTCTGTGAGGAGGAGCTCTTTAGTACCACGGGACCCAACCCGACATCCATTCTGAGCAGGAGCCAAAATGTTGTTCGCAACAATGTGCGAATTAATTTTTGTTCGCAGAATAGATGTAAGGAGCTTGTATAGCGTTGGCAAGCACGTGATGGGTCTGTAGTTCTTCGCTTCCGCGGTACTACCGGACTTATAGAGCAAAAAGGTGACACCAGTTGTCAAGAAACTGGGGAGGGAACCATGTTGAAGGGCTTCTTGGTACTGTATTGCCAAGCACTCATGTGAGCATCGAATCCATTTTATCCAAAAGTTGTGCAATCCGTCTGGTCCAGGGCTTTTCCAGTTCGGGGCCTTACGAATAGCACAACTTACGTCTATGGGGCTGATGTTCACAGCCTCCATGGGTTCGATGGATTCACATGAGCGTTCGACAACCGTCATCCAATTGTCCTCCGTGTGTTCAATGGGTAGTGACCAGATGCCACGCCAGAAGCTTGTCATGGTGTCAGCATCCGGCAGCCGCCCATCACTCACACATTGGTCTTTTCCTTCCCATTTTCTGTATACCTTTCTTTGGTCGCTTTGGAAAAGGCGATTTTGTAGGTATCTATCCACACGTTCTCTGTAGCGGCGAATGCGGTTTGCCCACGCATAGATTTTCTGTTTCAAAAAATCTATGCGCTCCGTGACACAAGACATATATTCCTGGGGTCTAATGCTAGTCCCAGCAAAAGCTTGGTTCACAAAGCGCATGATTCGAGGGCGATTGTTGCCCCTGCTGAAGCAGATTAGCTTTGCAATGAGAGTCCTAAATGTAGTGATACGTCTCTCGATCCGTATTTGCCACGCAGGAACACTTGAAGCAGTTCGCGGTGTTCGGTCAGTGTCCGGAAATTTGACACGAGCAACGCGACATGCCGCAATTGCCCCACAATACAGGATCGAGTGAGTATCAGTTAAATCTTTGCTATCGCGTAAATACGGCGCTAGCAAAGCATTTAAGGCTCCCATTAACGCTAGGTTACGTCTATTCGTGGGTAGACGAGGTAAGCGCGGCCTAGAGCTAAGTGTGAATCTATATGTAAAAATCGCGTCATCCAAAGCCCTCCTCAGTTGCTCATTCGCCTGGGTACTTACGGTCATATTCAGGCAATCTTCCTCGTCGACTACAGTATCCGGTCGTATAGTCGTCGATACCGGAACCGATATCGACCCTATGACAGACGGGTCCCGTGTCGAGGACGAGCTTGCATGAATAGGTAGTGTCTCCAGGCGCAGCCGATCAAGTACAGGCTGGTCCAACATTTTACATCGATGAATAGCCCGTACCTGATCCGATAGTCGTTGTGCAGATACAGCCAAAGTCGGTTCAAGGGTCTGAAACAGAGACAACATACGATCACGATACGCAGTCAGGTTGCTTCCTCCATTTGTAGCCCCATAGTAGGCGCGCATGCAGTTCTCATTTATTGACGGAGTCCATCGCATGCGGCGCACTACACCACCGGTAGCGGGGGCCGGGCGCAGAACAGGTTGTCCCGCAGGCCCCAAGCATGCCGGCAGCGGTGGTCGCCCTCGTCGCGCAGTTGGTGGTGGCGGCGATGGTGACTGAGGCCCGCTCTCGTCGCTCGATGCACTCGTGTCACGGGGGGTTCGATACTCCTCATCTGACGACGAGCACGATGTTGACGGGGCAGGCGGTGATGGTGGTCGTGCGCAATTCGTTCCCGCTTTACTTCTTGTGATCATTAGTTATTGTAAATTGTTGTAAATATTGAATGTGATCTTGAGCTAATTTTGACATTGTCATTTGGTTGAAAAAAATTTGTTGTTCATGGATTTTTGTCTATATCTGATGAATTTTTTATGCTTATTGTAACGGAGGCGGTCTTTTTGTAAAATCCAGAGATAAAACTGTACAAAATAGTAAAATTGAGAAAAAAACTGTATTTATAAAATATAGAAAATCACAAGACGTCTATGTTGTCAGCGGTTTTTTTTTTTTTTTTTTTTTTTTTATTATTATTATTAGATAACTCATAGTTTATACGTCGAGGCGTGACGTATTGACGTTTACGATAAGAATACTTATTCGCAAACTGTTTGTGCTAGAGCGCGTTCAGAACCTCGGTGAGAGTGCACTCGGAGTGCAACTTTTCCCACTAACGCCCCGTTCCGAACCTCAGGGTAAAGCACTCGGTTGTTCTGACTCTAGCGTTCCGAACCTCGGAGCGTCGCAACTTTTTAACCATCAAAATCGATCGGTAAACGGTTGCAACCCGCATCTGACATAACTTTGACCAATCAGACTATACCAAACTTCTTATTCTTCTCTCTTCTCAAAGAAAATTAGGTAAGGATCAAGTGATCTGTCAATGTCGAATTTGTCAAAGTCTGTTTGAGGTTAGAAAACAACCGCGACCGTTCCGTACCTCAGAGCGAGTTAGAAAACAACTAAACAAACAACCGCACTCTGAGGTACTGAACGCCCCCCGTCTCGCAGATGTAATCGAAACTATACGCGGATCTATGTATAACACTTATTAAAACAACTGTGACAAATCCCGTATATTTCAGTACCAAACACATGTTGTATGGCACAATTGGTTGATTTTGTTTGTACAGGCACATGATGTCCATCTGTGAAAGAACGAGACAAAACAGGCACATGATGTCCAGCTGTGAAAGAACGAGACAAACAATACAATTGGCAACATCACTTCTATTTAGCCCCAAGTCCAGTTTATTCAATAAAATCCAGACAAAACCGGTTAACGCGTACGTTAATTTGTAGTTAAATGGAATGTAAGCTTGGTAACGATTGCGTAATTGAATGTACTCGGTATGAAAATGAAAATGAAAATGAAAAATGTTTATTAAGTCCGCAAACACTACATAATAAAAGTATCAAAAATATGCATTTACGAGTAATTATAAGTTACAGTGTAGCGCTTAAGGACAACATTATTTAACTTACAAAATTATTTACCGCGATCTCCGAACTAGGCAAAGCCTGTATCTCGGGATCTGGAACGATTGTTCAACAAGACTTTGACCTCGGATTACAAAAATAAACTGTATCTCATATACATAAAAGAAAATATTTTAAAGTAGGCACCGTTACATAGGAAAGTACCTTTAATAACAAAAAAGAACTTATAATAATAATAATACTACAAATAAAATAGCTTCGGGGCAGGGAACCCCCCCTACCATTTCCCCCTGCCGGAACCGCGTAGTTTTTTTTTAAATTTAATATCAAAGATAATTTTGTCTACTCTACTAACACTTTTACACCTAAATTTAGGAGGGGGGAGAGGGGGGGGGGGGGGTCAGAGTTGGATTTGTCACTAATTTCGACCTAACCGGTCTGACTTGGACTCCGGGTGGGCTCCCGCCAGAAGCTCTAGCGGTCGCCCCTGAACGTTGCTTCGCCACACTTAGCGTTCGTTTCGCTACGGACTCAACTCGACTTCATGCGGCGAAGCAACGTTCAGGACCTCCCTTGAGCTTCTGGCTTCGGGGTGCTCTGTGTCGGTTTTCTGACTACTTTCAACCTAACCGGTCTGAGTTGGTCTCTGGGTGGGTAAGGGAGGAAAATAATTTTCACAAAACTATGTAGGAGTATTTATTTAATTTTGTAAACATAGTTAATTACATTGATCAACTCGACAAAGGGATCTTTTTTCTGCTTGAATAGATCTCGCCTCCACAAATATTCAACTATAGCATCACTAAAATCACACGGATTATTATAATTGTCTTTTTTAAAAAACCTTTTCACTGCTCTCCATTGAGATTCGATTCTCTGGGTATGGACCCCATCTGGGGCCGTTTCGTTTCACGAACATAAACATAGCAGACGTTCAAATTTATGCAATATTTCCTGATATTGCGTTCCGTTTCACGCATCCGCATGTTTTTCGTGTGAAATTACAGAAACTTTAAATATTAATTTAAAATACTTTCGCGTAACTCCGGCAGCCAAAATCGAATTGGGAGGGTCAAGACAAAGCCCCTTGACCATTCCACAGTAGCAGAATCCTCAAATTCAGGCGACTCGATTCAAGACCCGACCCATACCAACTCATGGTAGAGGTAATGATCGTTTATTTTTTAACTGACTTCAAGGAAGAAGGAGGTATCACATTTCGATTTGGTGGAGTATACTTCCGAGTTGGTCCCGTGTAAATTTCATTTAATTCGGTCCAGCAATTTTAGTTACACTCCAATAACTGAAAAGTGGTTTTGCCTATTTTGGTGATTTGATGACATCATTGACGGTGAATGACAATCAATCCCGTAGCATAGCAAGGGTCTCTAAAAATGGTGAAAAAAATTCTTTACTAAAACATGGAACCAACTTCAACACTAAAAAATGTGATATAACTAGTCGAAGTGACTCGTGATCGTTTATTTTTGTTAACCGCTTCTATCTATATATATAAAAGCGAAAGGTCACTCACTCATCACGAAATCTCAGAAACTACAAGTGCTAGGAGTTTCAAATTTTGCATTCGGGTTCTTTTTAGGACATAGGTGCTCACTAAGACGGGATTTTATGAAATTCAACCCCTAAGGGGTTTTTTTGGGGTTGATAGTTTGTATGAAACTTTCTTACTGCAAGTTCTAAAAGTTTTAAATTTTGCATGGGGGTTCTTTCTTGGACCTATTTATGTACTTACTTAAACGGGATTTTGTGAAATTCAAACCCTAATTGAAATCTGACCCATTAAAATCTGTAATTACCGTATCCGCGAGACCACGCGAGCAAAGCCGCTGGCGGGTCAGCTAGTCCTTACTAAACCCTGTAGCTAAATAAGCTAACCTATTTCATTTAATTAAATTAAACAAATTAAATTTCGTATATTTGATAGTAATTTTCTGAATTCTTTTCAGTGAACTCACGGGAACACTTACAGTTCCGAACACGAGAATCTGTTTAAGTGTAACGTAATTGCATCGTTAACGTATTTAGTACAAACTGCCAATTATCTAGTACAACAGTGGCACAGATAACTCATAGTTTGTACTGAATACGTTAACGATACGATAACGTAACACTTAAGCGATTTTCGTGCTCGGCCCACAGTTACAGAGCTATGGATATTATTGTTATGTACCGCCTGTCATATTGTAATCAAAACGTTCCCGATGCACGCAGTAGTCACTCACAGTGTCCAGAGGTTTTGCAGTATTGTCCGGATAAATCCGGATAATACGGATATTACGGATAGTGTAATTTGGTAGTAGTACGAGTTACTTGTATTATTGGAAATTCTACTTTATACATTTATTTATATGAAGGTTATTAAAATATTCATAGACTACTGGTCAGAGCGATGACATCCGGATATTATTATCGACGGATATCCGGATAGCATGCCTTAAGAGGATTGCATAAGAATACACTTTCCATGCTAAAAGAAAAAATTCATTCCGATTTCAAAAATTCTTTCACCATTGGAAAGCTACATTCACCCTGAGCAACATAGGCTATATAAGATTCATCATCATCCATCACCGCTCGGGTGAAACCGCGGAGAGCAGCTAGTCTATGTCTATACTAATATTATAAAGAAGAAAGATTTGATGTATGTTTGTGACGAATTGGCTCGAAAAGTACTGGACCGATTTCAAAAATTCTTCCACCATTGGAAAGCTGCATTCATCCTGAGTAACATAGGCTATATAAGATTCATCATCATCCATCACCACGCGGGTGAAAGGTCGCAACTAGTATGTTATAAATTGCTCAAACATACCAAAGAGACTAATAACTCAAACAAAATCCTAACATGTCCTATGTTATCATGTGACGAAGCAAATTAGTTAAAAAAGTCAATAAAACAGTCAAGATCACCGACGAATGATTAGCGCCTCTGTTTTAGTTCAGCCAAGGTCGGTACTTACTATTTTTAGCGTAACACTGTTTGTGTCACTACACTTTCTGTATTGGTGTCGAGTTTTTGAAGTCACGTGCTATACGCGTGGGAGCACAAGTTGAGTTAAGGTCTTAGCCCACTTACACTGGAATTCATAGTCAAGATAATGATATGAAATAAAATCGTTTACTCTGTATAGGACTACGGGGGCACTTACAAATTGTCATATTACATTTATTATTTCTTAAATCGACAACCGGATCGGAACGCGACCACGACTGAGAAGATCCGGCAAGAAACTCAGCGGGCTTGTCTTTTTAATTTTTTTTTGTATCGCCAATTTATTTATGTATACAACAAATGTTGTATATTTTTAGCTCCAGTGTGTTGCCTTACAAAAGAGACCATAATAATGGTATCAGTAGGGCAAGACACGTTACACTTTGACATCTTAGTACACGAGTAGATAGATCCTGGAGTGATCAGTCCCAAGCTGTTTTATCCTCCAAGTAATCTGAAATTTTGTAATAACCTTTTTGACAGAGTTTAGTTTTAATAGTAATTTTACAAATACAAATACAAATAATTTATTGATAACACCATTGTTACACGTCTTAATAGCAATTGGAATAACAACTACTAATATTTGTATACCTACATAAGTATACATGAGCACAGTAGTACATTAATATGTATTATTATTAATTATTATTATAATCTATTCAATTAATTATTATAATATTAATTATTACACAGTGTTATATACAGTTAAAATAATTGTAAATGTTTAATTTCGTTTCTCTGTCGATATTAAAAACCACTATCTACATACACTCTGGTAGTTTTAAGAGGTCGTCAGAGGTTTAAACTTATTAATAGGCAAATCTCGGATAACATTGGGAACTTTATTATAGAATCGTATACATTGTCCCATAAAGGAATGACTTATTCTGTGGAGACGCTTTACATGTACGGATAGCTTGTGCTTATTCCGCGTGTTGATGGAATGAGCATACCTCGTTTTTTCAAAACTGTTCCGGTTTTTCTTGACGTACATTAGATTTTCATAGATAGCCCCTTGGGGAACAATTCAGGCGCTGTGTGACAGATTCAACCATGAATGCATTTTATAGATTAAACACACGCCCACTTTGATAGAGGTCAGGGGCTGGATGCTAGATGACCGAATTTCGTTCTCTAAACAATCCCCTAGACCAAAGTTTTGTATAACGTGTAGTAAAAATCTGTTAATTAGTGAGTTTTTTGGATGTGGAAAAATATTTGAAACTTCAAGGCGTTCTAATAATATAAGTAATTACTTATATTATTAGAACGCCTTGAAGTTTCAAATATTTTTCCACAGATAAGAACATTTCTTACACGACTAGCACCTGCCCAAAAATATGTAAATTAATTGTGTCGTTGCCCGTTGAACAATTTAAGTACAATTCACCTATGCTACTTGTTGGAAGTTACTCATGATACACACATTCATACATTCATACGTATAAAATAACAAGCACGGTTCCCTATTTTATTGCATAAAATTTTATGTCATAATATAAGATGGCATAGGTACCTACTTATAAAAAAAATATGCTTAACTTGTTATGCCAAATTAAATCAGGTCAAAACATTTGTCGAAAAAAAGGGATCCCAGGTAACAAAACCATTCATGTTGTATTGTCTTTGGGGTGTGCCTTTACAATAGACTACACGTGTGAAACTCTGTTCAGCTGGGGGCCCTTCCAATAATTGTTTATGAATGACTATGAATTCCAGTGTTACACGACTCTGCTCCAACACCGCTCCCACCCAACACCGCGCTAAACTAAGGCGACCCAACAATCCCCGCGCTGGCAGCAAAGCAACACAACCGCTTTCGCTTTTCACGATAGACAGAATTTGTGATCAGTATCCATTGAAGCAATACGGCGACCGCTAGCAGTCAGCGCACGGACACCTCGCAGATCGCTTCCTTGCAACGTAAGCGAGGTGTCAACTACCCGAGCAGTCTGACGGCAGCAAGCTTGCTGACAGCGAGCTGTTGACTTATTTTCGTTGCCAATGTAAAGAATATCTAAAGAGCAATACTTAAAGCCCATATTTTAATTAAATTCTTTTGACCGGGTGGGAGCGGAGTCGTGTAAATGGGCTAAGGCCTTTACTACGCATTAAATATTATACTGTACATTTTGGTAAAGTAGCATCCCGCATTATTATTGATTCATTTATTTCACCCGGTCCTTTACAAAGGCAAGAGTGGGGGGCCAACACTTAGAGGCCTGTTTGGTATTAAATAGGCATACAATGTACTCATTATATAAAACAGAAACATTTTGTATGAAGGGTAACGTGGTATATCTCTTAAAAATATGGGTAAAATGGCAAAGCAATTTGACATGAACTTAGACGCGATAAGAGAGATAGACGGCTATGGACCAGACTAACTAGGGCACCTACCACTTTCTGTCTCATCTTAAAACATCTACATTTTAAAACTAAACCATTAATAAATAACAATTCCAAATTTAAAACCTAAACGCATCGATCAATAAACAGATCGATGCCTAACGCCTAACCGTCACTTATATTCTCGCGCGAGTTGGCTTCGCGCCCGATTTTCCACCAGACAGTGTTTTACTTTACGGCCAGCTGTAATAATGACGGCGCCATTTCGCGCCATTTTTTTATTGGCGCGAAATGACGCCATTGAGCGTGCAGTCGTAAAACTTCATCTCTTGTAGTGTTTCTAAGTGGCTATCAGACATAATACGATCGTTTGGTGAGCTTATGGTAAGATGAATTTTATGGTTTTACTCTTAGTTATTATTTGAAGTGATTTGATCTTTTGAATCGTGAAGAGAGAATGCATTTAACCATGGACCACAGTAGGAGTGATCTTTGGTTGTACCTGACCATTGATAATTGAGAATACTGCCTCTCAGTATATAATTGACAGAGCGAGCGAAACGTCTCTGCTTTAACTGGCCAAATTGACTTTCTATCCGTATGTTTATTAGGTTGTTGGTTTTCTTCTTTTGGTTTTTGAGAGAGGGCTGTACTTTTCATTACAAGTATAATTTGAAAAATTTAATACCGACTTCCATTCTATTCATTCAGGATCGTGCGGTCAGGAGAGCGTCTGTGAGTCGTCCAAGTTGCTAAAGATCTATTGGGCGCCCGAGGTACCGCTGGAACGACGAAGTTCAAAGAGATCTTTCGCGAACTTCAGGCGTTTAACTGGACTGAAACGGCATTAAACAGAGGGGAGGCAGTAATGCACGACCACTGGAATGCAGAGCTAAATATTGCACAACCCGTATACCGTACATGGCCTCGGAATATCAGGCTGTGCAATACACCAACCTGAGAAAAACGGTACGGGGTGACAATGCACAGTCAGGAATGTACAGCCCGGAATCGGTGGCATCGAAATTATGGTCTGTGCAAAACGGGTCGTACATTGTTTGGTTGCGCAATATTGGCTGTACAATATAGTGACTCAAACAGAGAAGCCTGCCGGTCTCTAGTGTCAGATGCTTCCACTTTGGAGCGTAGCGCCACTGCAGTAAGTGAGACCCAAAACTATTTCGTGAGCAGTCAAAACTAATCTCTAAATTCACGTCACGGACCAGCGCGGCACATTCTATGGCGCGGTTTGTGTCGGCAGTTCATGACATCATATATTATCTATATATATAAAAGCGAAAGGTCACTCACTCATCACGAAATCTCAGAAACTACAAGTGCTAGGAGTTTAAAATTTTGCATGGGGATTCTTTTTAGGACGTAGGTGCTCACTAAGACGGGATTTTATGAAATTCAACCCCTAAGGGTTTTTTTGGGGTTGATAGTTTGTATGAAACTTCGTTACTGCGAGTGCTAAAAGTTTAAAATTTTGCATGTGGGTTCTTTTTAGGACGTAGGTGCTCACTAAGACGGGATTTTATGAAATTCAACCCCTAAGGGTTTTTTTGGGGTTGATAGTTTGTATGAAACTTCGTTGCTGCGAGTGCTAAAAGTTTAAAATTTTGCATGGGGGTTCTTTTTTGGACCTAAGAGGCGAGTCGTTTGCAAACTACGGGACACTCCTTCAAAATTAGGGCAGAAAAAGCCAGTAACTGTCCAACCCGGGGATCCAACCATAAAATATTGACCATATAATATTGAATTTACTGTTATATTATGTGTTGTTTTTTTAGCGTTTGTTGTCTTATGATTGTTCTTAATGATAAATAATAATAATAATTCTTAATCATTTAATGTTTTCACTACATTGACATTGAATTATGTAATTAATAATATTATGTAAATTGAATAATGCTAATATATATATGTTACGATATTTTTTTTTCACCACCATTGTATTTAGTTCTAAGAATAATTATATTTTATTATTGTAAACTACCTAATTTATTTACTGACATGATTATATTAATTTTTGCACACCCAATGAGGTAGAATATAGTCCACTATATTATATATATACAGATACTAGAAATTTATATAATATATATAAATAAAATAAAAAATAATAATATATATAAACAGATAATAGAAACAATATAAACAGAGATCTTAAGATTGTTATACAGTCCACTGTATAACAATTTTAAGATCTCTGTTTGTAAACCTATATTCATGCAAATAAATGAATTTGAGTTTGACGTGAAAACTTCTTTAGACGCGATAATGGTCTCTATGACTACCTATTGTTGCTGATTGTCTGTCTTAAAAATAATTCGAATCGTTATCACATCCCGTTAGGAGACATTATTTCTATCATCACATCTATCGGCAGTCCCCAAAGACCGCAAGTTTTTTTTAATCTCGTCATTCTCGCCATCCACAGGAGATTTCAAGCACGTACACAAAGAGAATATAACGCTACGCTAGACACGAACATAAAGTATTTCAGGTACGTAGTAATTATAACCTCTTTGGACTGTGCTGGAACAGTCAAACATAGGGTTGCCATAAGGGACAATTAATAGACAATATTTTCATTTATCAATAACTTATATTCTTTAGTTCACTTCACTGTGCAGCTACTAAAGAAAATATCCTTTCGGCATTGACAGTTACTAAACTATTTACGATTACCAGATTGTTTTTCTTTTAAATGTACTGTAAGACATTGCTTTTGTTAAAATTCATGATCTCGAATCAGAATACCTATAGAGAATAATTGTCCAATGCCATTCAGAATTTGCAACTAAAATAACTAAAGAAAAGTTAAAGTTAAAAACACCGCATGGCACTGCTCTGCGCTAATCATTCTGAGATATAAGAAGTTACATCTCTTACCCTGTAATGTCGCTGGAAACATTGTCCTTCAACGGAACACAGTAATGTTTGCACACTACTGCTTCACAGTTGAGTAACTGGCAAAGGTGTGATACTTGCCCAGGAAGAATCTGCGAAAGTCCTACCACTACAAAAAAGTATTTTTATTATTAAACATAGTTCTTGAAGTTCTATCATAATTATAGGAAGGCTTCGTCCTATCAGATTATCCTACTATGTATATAATATCACAGCATAAAAATAAGGTTTACATAGACTGTGATAATCTGGTGGTAATATTATAAACGCGAAAGTTTTTGGATAGATTGATGTTTGTTACTCTGCGGAGCCAATTATTATGAAATTTGATATGGAGGTAGATGAGCTAGATTAACACATTGATACTTTTCATCATCATCGTCATCACCATTTCTCGTGGGTGAAAAAGCGTAATTTTCTTGGGCACAGCATAGACAAAATAACAAACCTCCGCCTACGTCAAAATCGTAATGATGACAGTTCTGTCAAAGTTCGTATCAGTTTCTGATAGATTAGTCAAAAGCACGCTATCATTTTGACAGCTCAACGACCGTTAAGGGTGGTGAAATGTAACACAGTGTTTACCAAGATGATTAATTTTATATTTGTACGTAAGTACTGTATTTTATTATTAATGTTTACTGATTGATTTACTAAGTACCTACCTATCTAAATTTACTCATATAATACTATTATATTTCGTTTGACCATGTATAAAAAAATATTATATGACAATTTGGTATAAAGATAGATATGGCCTCGGAGAAGATAATAAGCTACTCGAAGTACTAATCCTGCGCAGACGAAGTCGCGGGCACCAGAGTCTTGGAATATATGGTATTAAATACAAACTCATAGTTTTCTCTTATGGCCGCAAGTAGGATTCGTTTTTTGTTTTTGCCACGCTCAAACGTTCATTGGTCTCAATTAGGCTGAATGCGAGAGTGCCATTTGCATCAATTGGGAGCATTGATGTTGATGAATCGACGAGCTTTTTTCTAATGGTGTGATCAAACAAGTTTCTCGAAACCTTTTTTTGTGGACTCTTACGGTTTATATATTTGCTATTCAAGTGAAAATTGTTGCATTGAGTCAGATTTCGAAATAGTCTAAAGAAAGTAGTAACTGTAGTTAGGTACATAAAAGCGTTCGATATATTGTTAATAATAGGGGTTTAAATATGAAACTGCCGATTTATCGCACTAGTCACATAGAATATTTTTTTAAATCAAAAAGTGGAACCGACTTCGATAAGTTATTTCACATTTTTTGGTGAACTGTTCCATTATAACTAAATAATTTTTTTCTTAATTTTTAGTTATTTTTAGTTTCAATGATGATATAATCGAGATAAATCACAATCAACTTTTCAGTTTTTGGAGTGTAACTCAAAAACTGCTTGACCTTTTGATGAAATTTAAATGGGAGCATCGCGGAAGTATATTCTACCAAATAAAAAAATAATTTTGAGTTTCGGTCCATAGAGGGGAGAGAAATCGGCTAACATACACATACAAAATACTACACACGAAAATATAACCTTCTCCTTTTTTTAGTCGGTTAAAATTGAACCTTCATAGTGTTAGATTTCAGACTGAAACTGTTTTCAAACGAAAACTTTAATATTCTATGCATTTGACTGTTTGACTTTCAATTGTTTTCATTCCGTTTTTAATGTGAAGATGGAAACCGCGAAAATCAGAGCAATTGTGAATACGAATTCCGACGTGGGACTAACTCAACAGAAACTCCGAACAATGATGGCGAAACTCGCAATAAATCAGCCCCTCAATCGGTCTTCACCATTATTGCTTCATGATAACGCAAGACCTCACACTGCTCATCAATTACTTTTCTACCGACTTCCAAAAAGGAGGAGATACTCAGTTCGAGTGTTTTTTATATGTTTGTTACCTCATAACTTTCGATAGGGTGAACCGATTCTTAAAATTCTTTTTTTGTTTGAAAGCTGGTGCTTCCCGTGTGGTCCCATTTATTATATATAATATAATTTCATCAAATTCGGTCCAGTAGTTTTTGAGTTACACTCCAATAACTGAATAGAATGGAAGTCGGTATTAAATTTTTCATATTGTACTTGTTGTAGAGATTTATGTACTGTATAAAACTGCAGTACATCGCTTTACACTATTGTCCATAGTTACCGCAGCGTACGCGATATAGTGATTTTTTTTAACGCATTGGGTTACATTATCGAAGTTTTTTAGATCCCTAATTATTTTGAAAATATTCTATAGCCTCTGTTCATCAGATCAGGGATAGTGTAGGTGGTCTAATGGTGAAAGAATTTTTCAAATAGGTTCATTAGTTTCGGAGCCTATTCAAACATAATAAACAAACAAATCTTTCCTCTTTATAATATTAATGTAGAAAAACAAACAATCAAATCTTCCCTATTTATTATTGGTGTAAATAAATCAGTTTGCATTTGACCATGGACATGGGTGGTTTCATTTATGCCGCTTGAGAACTTATCATCAACTTCCGCAGTATATTATTATCCACTCCAGTGTAGGGCCTTGCACCTTACCATACACCCCCTAAACTTACTAATATGTGGTGTTTCTTAAGGCGCATCCCATAGAAAATGCTGTTTATACCCTCTATGCTGTTTGAACCCTCACGTTTAGAAGCTATCACCGCATTATTTCAAGGACATTACAATAATAAAAAATACCAAGTCATTATTTCTACATTCTAGTAGGTATTACACATTTAAAATAATATTTACAGTTATTAATAACTAAGAATTCAACGACTAAAAAACTACAGAAATAGGAAAAAATGAACGCTGATTCCTTGCATCTCCACATTAACTAAAACTCGCTTTTCACCCGTAGACTCGTCAGCCGCTAGACCAATCTGGCCAATAACACAATAGATTTCTCGGAAATCATATTTTTTTTTAGGAATTGCGACAAAATTAAACCATAGGTACATGTTCAATTTTGTTTACACTAATGGATTGCCGGTAAAAAAATTGTTACAAAAATTGACGCTATTCTTCGAAATGACATGTTTAACAGCTTCAAATTACCTATTTCTATATTTGTTTAACCAGCTATTTAAAAATTGAAGATAATTTTCTGTAGAGGCCCCTCTACAGCCCTCGTGCGCAGAGGTCACGTGGCAGTCGGCAGTCCCCTCCCGATCCAGGATACACAATTTGAAGGTCATTTTATCAAGGATGCGCGCCTTAATAGAACAATGAAGATGAAGATAAGAACGCTCTAAATGATCTCTAAATATTCTAATCATTTAAGTATACAACTCGACTCGAATATGAGTCAGCGAACGAATTCCAAAGTACCTACTACGATTTACTAACCGATGGGCGCCGTCGCGTCGATGCGAAATAAGAACGAATCTACATTGAAATAATGTCCATAATTACGTGCGCTACACAGTGGCTGTTTAAGCCAAGAGGGGGCGAAAATGCATATTTAGGCAGATCTGTAAATTTATGCAAAAAATAATAATTTGAATATGAAAGTACCTATATAGCTATACATTGCAATTTTAGAGATATATAAACATCCTCGGACGGGATTTCAACCTGCGTCTTCCGAATATCAGACGCCATGACCACTAGGCCACCGAGACTCGAGGTCCGAGCATCGAATTTTAACTCGAGGACGGAGCGACATCTACAAGATTTCGTTTATACAAACATTAGCCTTGGCATTACTTAATTTAATTAAATGGAATATAATATCTTCCATAATCACTTCAATAAAACTCCCTTGAATTTTAAATTAAAATTACGACGAAACGACTGACACAATCAATACTTTAATTAACATATTTCATAATAAGACCACATTCCGAAGTCTTTAAAATATATCATATTTATTATATGTTTAAACCTTCATATTTTTAACTTGATAATATAATAATACTATTGTTGCAGATAAACTCTGTGTACAATTATGTGCTAAGTACATTTAGTTCGCTAATAGTAACTAGATAGCAGCACCATATTGATTTAGTTTGTAAAAGTTAACTAGATGGCGCCACCGGAAAGATTAGCTCGCGGTGGCAAGATTCTCCGGCATGTCCTACTATACCAAAATTGTTTCTCTCATTTTTGACCTGGGTTACACGAGTGTACACTCAGTGAAATCCTATTTTTGTAATATTAAATTAAGAGCATTGTATCTAGTAGATGTTATGGAGGAGGGCGTTGTTATCTGTGACACGGTCTTTGTACTATAGCGGTTAGCATCGTTCAAATTTAAAAATGTTTTGTTTCTTAAGTTTTTCTGTTCCACAAATAAAGATTATTATTATTAAAAAAATACACGTAGAAGACAAAACGCATCGAACTGATTTTGATATTACTATAAATAAAGGGTGACGAATTAGAAAGACCTACAACTTGTGAGCATACCATTGACTTATCACGCATTACATTTTGAATTATATTCATATTACCTTACCATATTTTAATGTAGCACTGCGGTCCGTATCGCGATATTTTTGCTCACAGTGCTATCGTCTACCAAAGCCGGTCGGAGACAAATATCGCGATTTTGACAGCTCATGGCACTGTAAGCGTGTTGATCAATCGGACCAGAGTTGTAGCAATAACAAACAACATTTCGCGCGCGAAATAAATAACACTTGTATAAAAATAAAGTGCATAGTGTGAAGGTTAACTATGTGGTGTGTGGATTAAAAAGAAATAATGGAATGGATGGACCGACTTTTACAACTTTTACATCAAAAACAAGGGACACCAGTAAAGACATTGTAGAAATAAACAATTACCTTTCACAGTCAACAAACAGTCACTTTTGACAGAATGCTCACGACGGTTATGGTGTAGAGCATGGTTCATGTAATCGTCAATATGGCGACAGTTAAGACGTCGTCGATGACGTAGCGTGGGCCATCGTAATCACGCTAACGGTGAAAGGGACCGACTGTTATCGCGCTAATATCGATTATGGCTTAATTGGGACCGCACTGTAGCTCGGGTAAATGTAAATGGTACAAGATACGCTACCTACCATTTTTTTCAAAGTAGTATTATACCAATCATTCATTTACGACTCATTCGTTCAAAAAAGCTCGATTAGTTAAACGCTCGCTATAAAAAGATGGTGAACACCAAAACAACACGACACGTTTAAACAACTGTTCAAATTTGACGGAGCGATTAGGTAATCAATGGTTTAGCCGTGGTTGGTGAACTCCAGCCTTAATGTCCCAGGCTTACGGGCGCAGTGCAGTTCGCCACTTGTGAGGAAATGCGTCTGTTCTATGCAGTAGTTACCACATATTAGGTGGGCTTCGGGATTGTACCGTCTCTTAATAAAACTCCTTGCTAAATTTAATTGGGGTCCGTTTAGGCACGAAAGAGAACAAACAAAAAAACTAGCGCGAACGCAGCCACTGCGCAAGTAGGTACTCCATGAGTGGCCCGGACGGTCACAAAACCGGTCGATATAATCGACTATACCTACCGCGTAAGTTAAACCGTCAAAACACTGAAAAACAAACAAAACCATTGCCCGCCTTGAGCTCGCAGACGCCACTGCGCACTCGCCCTGAAGATGAGCATCGGACATGCTCGAAACACGGGTCGACGTATGCGATCCCTAACTTGAGTATTTTGCCGGTTAATAGAAATAGTTTAAGGCGCGCTCGTACCCTGATTAAAGAAAAAGCAGAATTTTTAAACACCTAGTGTAACGAAACAGATCGATAGTATATTATGAAAAAAATACTTAGGGTAGAAAAGGAATAGGAAAAGAGTAATAACCGAATAGAATTCATAAATATAACTCTCTTTCAGCAGAAAAAAATCCTGAATAGGTCCGCAAAAATAAACATTCACGTCCAAACTCTCAGAATATTCAGCGATAACACTATATTTTTTTTCAAGTAATACTTAGACAACGTATAGTACTAAAGTAATAACCAGCAGTTTTTTCAATTATGTTAGTATATATCGAAGAATATAAAGAAAACGTACAAAATTTACGTATTTTCGCATTACATCGTCCAATCTAACAAGCGATTTTCAACCCTACGTAAAGCATCGTAAATTATTTTAAAATTGGGGTTGGACCGCGCCTTAACTATGTGTCAAACTCACGAGAATTTCAATACGAAAAAAACTTCCTTCGCATTTATAATAATTAGTTACGATCTACATGAACACGTGTAGTGAATAAAATTGGAATTATTTTTGGTAAAAGCCAATCAGCCATACGCTTGGTAATTTCAATAATGTCCGATCGAAACCGAACTTTCGGCCTTGCTCTCTGTTTCGGCCAAAACCGAACTTTACTAAAAATTATATAAAATTATGATTATTTACTATAATTTACTGTTTTTTTACCGTCTTTGCATCTATGTATAGGTATATAGAAAGTTAAATAAAATAACAAGTACAATTTGAAAAATGTAATACCGACTTCCATTCTATTCAGTTATTGGAGTGTAACTCAAAAACTAGTGGATCGCATTTTATGAAATTTAAATGGGAGGTAATTCTCAAAATAAGAAATTTGAGAATCGGTTCACCCTATGCCTAAATTGAATAAATGATTTTGACTTTGACTTTGACACCAGCTTTCAAACAAAAAAGAATTTTGAGAATTGGTTCACCCAGTCAAAAGTTATGAGGTAACAAACATTAAAAAAATACAGTCAAATTGAGTACCTCCTCCTTTTTTGAAGTCGGTATAAAAACAATCATAAAAGTCATAACACATATTTTTTTGTCATGAATATCCAAGACTTACTCTTGGAATTAATAAAAAGAAACGAAAATTTACGAACACTAGTTTCGGCGGGTCAGAAAGTTTCGCCTATATTGTGGCCGAAACCGACCTTAAAGCCGAAACTAATTTTGTAGCCGAAACCGAATTTCGGTCGGTCACTAAATTTCAAACATAGCTGCAAATTACCTAAATTCTCCAGAATTTATTGACCGATAATGCATGATTCATGTACGTAAATACCCCGGCGCGATTGTAGCAGTGACTAAGCAGTTATGCCTGAATTACATTACGAAATTAGTGTCATGCATGTTGAAATCAGTTTCACGAAAGTAGTTTCGATATATGCGAAAGTAATTTCGTAAAATAAAAAGTGTCGTGAAATCCACAGTATCGCAGTAACCATGGCCCCATCAGCATCAAAGCTATATTTTTCTATATTCAATGTAGTTAGAGAGATGCTTCTATATAAACTTAAAAAAAGACTATCAAGAAAAAAAAGACGTTGGTGGATTCGAGCTTGGTTAACATGAAAGCCATTTTCAACGCTTGAAGCGCGCGCAATGATAAAAATACACACGTCCGCACAGAACAGGCGCTTTCGCGACACTGGTTTCTTTCACGTCGCATCTACACTATGAAATTAGTTCCATGACACTAATTTCACCTAAAAATCGCGGCACGAAACTCATTTGCATTCATGAAATTAATGCATGCATTACGAAAATATTAAATAACATGTGAAACTGTTGTTAAAACGAATGCCACGAAATTAATTTCATGCCACTAATTTCGTATAGGCGGTATCAGACGGTTCACTTTTCGTTCATTTTTGTCTTTCATTCGGCATCTTTCACTCGAAATGATTCGTCTGAGCCCCAAATGAAACAAGAGTGCCGAATGAATTCATTAATGAACCGATCCGACGATGTTGGATATTTTCATTCGCATCTTTCACTCCCATTCCGAATGAACGACAAATGAACTGTCTGAACACAGAGAGAACGTTCACTCGGATTTGGTCTCGAGTCCTGAAGAAGACGAATGTCGCTACGCTACATCGCTAGTTTAAATATTTTCTCTGAGTTCGCGGTAAAATGGTGTTCAAGTGGAATGATAGTTAAACGCTGCTGATTTTGGACAACTTTAAAAGCTACCAATACCTCTGAAACCACAAACTTGCTGAATACCATATCCAAGACGCACGACTTCATTAGACGACATATTGGATGAGAAGAGAAGTGAATGTTCATTTCTATTTCATTCCACTTAAGCCGTCTGAACTTGGAATGAAAGAAGGATGAATCATTAACTCGAGTGAACATTCATTCGAGTGAAACGTCTGATATCACCTTAATGTAATTCTGGCTTAACTGATGAGACTTGTTGCGTGTTTATCTTGAGCCGTGAGTTCATTCCAATGTGTGAAGGTGTCTACCCAAAATGAACGTTAAACCAGTCGTGTGCATATCGGGCTTAGCATAAGACAGGGTTCCGTAGAAATTCTCAATTTCTCGATTGCAAAAAGTGACAATCACATTATTATGAATCTATCTATAATACACATCATTTTCTTTTCTTAAGAGGATTGCATAGCTAGTACTTGTCCATACTAAAAGAAAAAACTCTTTTCTACCTCTTAACATTGTCCGATATCAGTGATTTTTTTTCATGCAATCAACACATTGAATCGGACAATGTTAAGAGGTAGAAAGCAGTTTTTTCTTTTAGTATGGACAAGTACTACGTAGCTATGCAATCCTCTTAAAGGTGCGAGTTGGAAGCCGGCTACATGAAGCCGCATCAAACGACGTGTCGCAGCGACGCTACTGGTTTCTATGTATTTCTATGAAATACCATTCGTAGTTAGCGACACGAAGCTAGAGTCGCGTCGTCGTGCGGCAGATCATACTGTCATTCGACCGCAGATCAGTATTGCCGCTCGCGGGTACCAATCTACCTAGTAAAACAACTGAAAAGCTTTTAAACAAAATCTTTCGTATCGCTTTTCAAATGGTTGACGCCATCTGCAGTTGGGTTCAAAATCATGACTGCAGCGACATGAAGCGACGACGTGTCGCGGCGACATGAAGCGACGACACGTCGTCTGCTGCTACGTGTAGCCGGCTACAAACTTGCACCTTAAAATTAAATGAAACCTAATCCTAGATTGTCACCGGTAGTAGGGCGACCCATACTTTTCTTTACTTAGGATAGTTTTATTATATAAAAAAAAAAAAAATTTTTGTCTTTTTATCTGTGCGATTGTTCACGCTAACCTCAAAAACGGCTTATCTGATTTAGATGTGATTTTCACTAATATAAGTAAACTTTACTTACATTTCGTGTTCGTTTCATGTCAATCGGTTCATAAATCAAAAAGTTATTTAAATTACTACACAAAGACCTAGCGAACGAAGCCGCTGGCGGGTCAACTAGTGTACAGTAGAATCCGTTTATTATGACTCCGCCTATATTGACCAACCGCTTATTATGAAGTAATTACACAACGATGTTTGGTTTTCATTTAAAATTATTTATAACTACGTCGGATACAATGACTTGGCTTATAGTGACATGTCGCTTATTGTGACCCATTTTAACAAACTCTGCCCTGTTATAGTGACCGACCTGACTCCTAACACCTTCGGCTGTGATCGGGAGAGTCACCCGACGTCGTTCAGCGCGTGCGTGGCTTTTTTGTTTTGAGTCTCAGTGGTATATGTACTTAATAACTTAGAATTTTATTTTGGTCTATCTCTATTTTGTTTCTTTCTATTTACTTTACATACTATAATAAAATACTTACTAACAAAACAGGTGATTGTTTATTTTCTACAAATGCTTTGTATGACGTCCGCTTAGTATGTCGTGTTTGTCATATCCTTGCGATGTCATTATAAACAGATTCCACTGTATTGTATATAAGTCTGTATATAAATTAGTCATCCTTTTACCATAGTACAGGCTCTCAGCTTGGAACCTGACGACCTTGAGTAAGTGCAAAAAAAACTTAAGGTAAATGCATGAATCTAACATTCATTTACCTTAAGTTTTTTTTTGCACTTACTCACTCACACACACACACTTTTGAGGTGAATACATTCGCTATCAAAAGTCTTCAAGCGGGCCGATGCAAATATAGAAGGTGGCATCACTGAAATAACGTTAATAATCGCGCTACAGTTTGTGCACAACAAGCAAAATCCGATTTCATTGATGACGTCATTTCAAAATGAGATCATAGAAAGTGCCAGTGAACAAACGTCAAAGATGAATAGGCGGCGACGTGAAGATGACGTCATTCCGCCGTTATATTGGCCACAGTGTGATTCTATAATGACCTGCAACACAATGGCGGAGAAAATATCCAACAATGACCATCGTCATAGACATAATAATATATTACTGTGACTCTACCATGAGTTGGCAACAGAAATGTCATCTACAGTCGATACTCGATCTCGCCTACCTACGCCGTGGTCCGTTTTGCGATAATTTTGCTCACAGTGCTATCGTCTACCAAAGCGGGTACAAATATCGCGATTTTGACAGCTCGTGGCACTGTAAGCGTGTTGTTAATTCGGACCAAAGTTGTAGCAATAACGAACCATTTGCGCGCGAAAAACAAAAATCATAAAAATATCGTGCATAGTGTGAAGGTTAACTATGTAGTGTGTGGATTAAAAAGAAATAATGGAATGGATGGACCGACTTTTACAACTTTTACATAAAAAAGAAGGGACACCAGTAAATACATTGTAGAAATAAACAAACACCTGTCACTTTTGACAGAACGCTCACGACGATTATGGTGTAGAGCATGGTTCATGTAATCGTCAATATGGCGGCAGTTAAGACGTCATCGATGACGTAGCGTGGGCCATCGTAATCACGGTGAAAGGGACCGACTTTTATCGCGCTAATATCGATTATAGCCAATTGGGACCGCAGTGCTATTGAGCTTGTGATTGGCGTACTCGCTGTCAATTTTAGTTCTACACTTGACCGCAAGGTGGCACTGTTCTTTCTTTCATACATTTGTTAACGGCAGTCGATAGCGAGCATCGATTGGTTTCAATGTTGTAAACTCATGGTAGGCCTACTGGATATCGTTGATTTTGTTTATTTTACCTAGAATTGTTCTTTTCAAGTGTTTGACGTGTAATAGTGGAGGATTATGTTCGTAATTGTGCACGACCAAGTATACATGATAGTTCATAAGTACCTATTATCACAATATTGTGTGCATGGTACCGACTTCGACGTTATTTCACACTTTTTGGTGTTGAAGTCGGTTCCGTTTTTTTGGTAAACATTTACACCCTTTTTAGTGACCATTGCTAATAACGGGATCGTGTCATTCACCGTAAATGATGATATTATCAAATCGTCAAAATATGCGAGACACTTAATAGTTATTGAAGTGCAACTCAAAAACCACACGCTGTTCACTTAGAACAAATGACAGAACTGTAGGTTTACCGGGAATTGTAATAGTTATTTCACTTTCAGTTAGATGTCACTAAATAAAAGTTCATACATTTTAATATTTTTTACAATTAAAATATGTTATCAATTATGTTACATTTATTTAATTATTATTATCTATTATTTATTTAATGTATTTAGGAAAAATAATATTATTAGATGCAATGCACTAATTATAAATATTTACGTTAAATTAATCTTGTAGTTTTAATAAGTCAATCCCTTATTTACCATAGGCTGGTAATATAAATAAACTTGGAATTGAAATATTTCTTTATTTTGAACAGTATACCTAATGCTGTTCAAAATAAAGAAATATTTCATTATATTAATAATTGTATGATATTGATATCAGGCCACGTGATATGACGTCACGTAAATTAGTTGATTCACTTTGCGTTAGATGACGCTTTGAGCGTTTCTTAAGCTGATGTCTCTATCTACATATATATAATTTACTCTATGTCAAAAACTGCAGGAGCGAGTTTGATGATATTTTAATGGGACCACACGGAACGCACCAGCTTTCAAATGAAAAATCATCGGTTCACCCAGTCCAAAGTCATTCGGTAACAAACATTAAAAAGAATATAGTCGAATTGAGAACATCCTTCTTTGTTTGACATTCGGTTGAAAAATATACGCGTCGACTGTGAACTTAAGAATCTTTTGTCAAGTAGGAGATAAACTTTTCATGTTTAAGGCGCTGTCAGCTCAGCGCTTCGCTACGTTAAATTTCCTTAACTTGAAATCAAGCAAATGCATGGCGTGAAAACGCACAACATTCATAAAAAAATAAGGTACACGCTTAAATAGAAAAATATCCGTCAATGTGTGTATTAAAAATTACTATTTTATGATTAATTAAAAATACGGGGTTAGTCACGTAATATTTATCGGATAGGTCCGACTATAGTTTCGACCACATTCGGTGGCCTTTTTCAAGGAGTGTTCGGGACGTCTCACTTAGCACGACCTTTAGTCGGACCTATCCGATAAATATTACGTGAGTAATCACGTATTTTTAATTAAAAATGATTGAAAACCACGTTAGTTTTTATAACAAAACTATTTTATGATATGTGTTTCATAACAAATACTATAGTAAATAAAGAGAAAACTGCTTTAAAGGTCAAATTAAGTGGTTTGTTTGAATTTTTTTTATGTACTTACTCTAGTATGTTAAAATAAGTTTTAATTCCGTCAATGTGTACGTAGAAGTTTAAAACATGTCATATGATTATTGTAGTTTTAATTAAATCGCTGCTTAAAAGATAAACTACTTTAAAAATCTTCATTTTTATCGACATCATGATATGACAGCACCTTAAATGCCTAAACAAATTTTCATAAATTATATTATAGTAATAAATCATCTCGATCAGCAAATTGCTACACGTAAATACTTACGTACAATTTGTTGCACGTGCACGAATAACTTTCTTCTTTAGAAAAAAAAAAAATTTTTTTGTGCGCCCTCAATAAGCATTTTTTCACCAAGGACGTAAATAATCACAAGGCGATCGGTTATTACTACATATTATTTTAAACGACTGTGAAGACACCCAAAGTAGCATGATATATTTGACCTGTATGTATATAATGTAGGTATGTATGTTTCGAGAGTATCTTCAATGATTAATAGTGCGTTCGAATAGACCCCTTGTGAGCGTTTTTAGCGAAAATAACGCTAAAAACGCTCACAAGGGGCGTTCGAATTGGGAATCTGTGGGTGAAAATGTCACTCATGTCTCTTTTATTCAGCGTTCGGAAAGCTAAAAAGAGTTATTTTTGCCACAAAAAGTGTAATTTTTGACCCACATCCGGAGCATGGTTGTTTGTGATCGTTTTTTGACAGCCATGTATTTGACAGCATAATCATGCGATTTTAGGTCTTATGCTCAGTTGAACGTTAGAATAGTGTGTATCAAAAGTGGCAAAAGTGGTAAAAATAACGTTATTGAGCTTTACGAACGCTTTATCACAAAGAGCCATCAATGACAACGCCACCAATGCCCTAAAAGCTAAACGAACACACCTATAATTGAAGTCGGATTCAGATGTTTCAAATTAAATAGGTATTATTTCTATATACATGTTTTCACTTCACTATTGCAAAACCGTCGTATTCCATACATAATCGCTTCATTGTACAACCCGGCAGTGAAACGTACCCAGAACCACAGACAAAAGGTCGTTCAGATGAATGGATCTTTTGTCACGCAAGGAAATGATCATACTTTATGTTAATGGATAAATAGTTATTTGTAGGCAACGAGAGAGTAAAGTTGTTTCTAGCTCAGGTAGTGACCCAGTCTTCGAAGTGCGGAGTCCTAGATTCCATTCTTGGCCAGGGCAACTTGTATTTTCTGCTCATTCACCTCTCATTCACCAACTTGTGTTACCAGTGATGACTTATGGCACTGAAACGTGGTCTCTTACTAAGGGTCTCATAAGTAAGCTCTAAGTCGCACAACAAGCTATGGAGAGGGATATGCTACGGGTTTCTCTACGTGGTTAAATCAGAAATGAGGAGATCCGTAGACGAACAAAATCACCGACATAGCCCAGAAGATAAGCCAGTTCAAGTGGCAGTGGGCAGCGCACATAGCACGCAGAACAGATAGCCGGTGAGGCCGGAAGAGTCCTGGAGTGGAGACCACGAACCGGCAAGCGTAGCGTAGGTCGTCCACCGACATGGTGGACAGATGACTTGATAAAGGTCGCAGGACGACGACGGGTGCAGGCCGCTTCCTCTAACGGTCCTTTTGGACAATTATGGGGGGAGGCACGTTCAGCAGTGGACGTCCTACGGCTGAGATGATGATGACGAGTAGAAAAGTTTATAGCCTTTTAAATAAAGCAAATTGTTTTACACCATTACACCAGATAATGTTTGTCCAGTCAGAGGAGCCTCCTGTCAGATATCCTGGTAAATAGTGCGCATTTACAACGGCGTCTTGAAGGCCTGCTTACCAGATTATTTAAACGCATAAATACATTCACCCCCTTTAGTAAACTACTACCGAATCCTAACAGCCCAATAGCGTGCTATTACCACCTAAAGATACTTTTACCAGGAGTATCTGTCAGAACACAGGTGCGACGACGAGCAAAGCGAGCAGAAATACAACAACACGCGAGCGAGGATAACTAAATTGGTGTTTTACTTTTGGTGATCATTTAATTTTTATTAGGGTTCCGTGCCCAATGGGTAAAACGGGACCCTATTACTGAGACTCCGCTGTCTTTCTGTCACTAGGCTGTATCACATGAACCGTGATAGTTACACGGTTTCATACATTTCATTCGGACGGTTCAATAGCGACAACAGAAACACATTATCAGTATAAATTTAAATTTTTACAGATAAAGTGTTTCGGTTGTCGCTATAACAATACAAATACTAAAAACCGGCCAAGTGCGAGTCAAACTCGCGCACGAAGGGTTCCGTACCATTATCTATAATAACGGCAATAAAATCATGTCAGTTGTATGGGAGATATAGATTATCGAGTAATATAGATATAAATAATTTTATTTATGCATCAGTATCAGTATACAACACGTTTCTAAGTACATACGTGTATCTAAACGCATTCCATAGATATACTTATTACAAATAACATAACAGCATGTAATGTGAGCGACTTGGCAATCGACCAGACGTGATGCCAGACGATAGCCGGGACAGTGTAGAAATAGCATATTATTAACGTCAAAGACAAGGCGTAGTCGCGATAACTGCGGCCAAAGTAAATAGCAAATATTGATAATTGTCACTTTCGTTTGTAAACATTGTTTGTGTTATGTAACCGGATTTATCGGTCGTGTTATGGCTGAAGCTCGAGCTATAAAGAATATGGACTCGTTAGAGGCGATAGGTCAGATCTAAACATTTAAATGCCGTATTTATAAACAAGTGATAGTACATTACTGCAGAATCCAGTAAATGCCAAGTATGAGTTAACCGGTTATATACGAGGCCGGGATGGCTTTCTTACTGGTTGAGGCTTGTATAATGCTTTTCTCAAAAATGGTATTTTCAGACCAACTGCTGGCTTGTTTCTCTGTCTTCCACTTCATAAATTTTTCATAAGTTTTTATATATCGCTCCTTGGATTTTGGAGAAAGTAAGTAAATTGTTTTTTGCTATTTCGGCCTCAGCTTTTAAATCAGGAGGAGTGCCATCTATTTTTCTGAATCAGATTCGCTTGAACTCAGTTTTTGGGATTATCTATGTTCACACGGTAAATTAAAACACAATTGTCGCAATTGAATATGAAATCCCGCCAGTCTATTTTTTTTCTTAAAAAGTCTGCGTTTAGTTTTGAACATTGTTCTATTTTTACATTACATGAATGTTATAGTAAATAAATGTAAATTTTGTTTTTGAATCTCCATGTTTATTTTAGAATGGAAGTTTTAATCCAACATGATTTATAAACTGAAATTACAAAATACAAACATAAAATCCCACACTATACTTCTACAACATTACCAAGTACAAAACGCATCGTGCATACTTTTTCTGCATCACGTTAAGTGTCACAGACTGTTTAAGGCTCCAAAAATATATCTCTCGAGAGATAGATACATATTTGGAGCCTCCTTCCTATTAACTTCCTATTAATGGCTAAACTCTAATCTGCGTCTGTTACCTACTATGTTCTTTTCTAAGCAGAACTAAAGAGTATGTACTACTGTCCAGTAAGTAAGTAAATTACATACTTATTTACTGGACAGTAGAAGATTCCAAATTTAAAATATCGCTTCTTACTGGACAGTTGTGAATAAGTCTCCGGAGATGTTATGGCAACATTACAAACTATTTTTGAGAAAAAGTAAGCAATGATTTTCATTCTATAGATTCGTAAGTATTTGCCTGGAGTTAGAACTGTCAAAGGAGAGAATTATTAGGCGAGTAATAGTCACCATTTCCTTTACTTAAGCAATGAGAACACGTCTTTTTTTCGTTGATGTAAATGTGAAGTTGTTAAAATGACATTCGCAGACAAGTTTGAACTGTGAAGAGTCTATTAAGCTGTAAAAATTAAGGCGCCATCAGCTCAGCGCTTGTCTACGTTCAATTTCCTTTACTTGAAATCAAGCAAGCGCATCTCGTAAACACGTACAAAATTAATAAAAAAAATAATGAGCACTCTTAAATAAAATATAATCCGTCAATATACGGGTATTAAACATTGCTATTTTATGATATGTTTTATGACAAATACAATAGTGAAGAAAGAGAAAAACTGTTTTAAAGGTGAAATTAAGAGGTATGTTTTTTTAAGTACTCTGGTATGTTATAATATGTTTTTGATTCCGTCAATGTAAACTTAGAAGTCTTAGAAATGTCATATTATTTTTTGTAGTTTTAATTAAATCGCTTCTTATGAGATAAACTGCTTTAAAACCCCTCATTTTTATCGACATCATGATATGACAGAACCTTAAAACCCCATAACAACCACCTAATAACTACAAGTGTAAAAAATACATCCAATTATGATACGGTTATGTCATTACTTACGTTTAAGCATTTACATAAGTAACGTTCATTACTCGACTACAGAAAAGATTTTATGTCGAAGTATTCTATCCTAAAGTAATAACTTCATTGAGAAATTACTTAACAAGTAATTATATGTTGCTAGCAATTAAAATGCACTATATCCAGGTTGGTTTTTTGAGAATTGGTCATGGTTAAGTCCGAAACCACGAGAGTTAGAGAAAAATCGTGAAAGGAGACATGCCCTAGATTTATAGTCATTTACGCCGGATTTACAATAAATAAAAATTAGAAAAAACAGTATGTATTTAAGTCAAACAGGTTCACACAATCATAATATTAAAATTTCATTTGTAAAAGTCTTTAATAGAATAAAATGCATTGTCGACTAAAAAATAAAAAAAATACGTTTAAAACATGTCAATTCAATTGTTTTTTTTATTGGTTTGGGGATATTATTATAAATTTTAGGTGCCATAGCGAACACACTATTTCCATAAAGACTCGTTTTATAATTGATGACATTTAAGTTTCTCAAAACAGTTCGGTTTCGCTGGAAACAATTTCAAATAGTTTAGGATTGAGTCGAATATAGAGACATATTTCGTATATATATAGTAAAGGCATAGTTAAAATTTTTAGTTCCTTGTGTCCCGTTATTAAATCTATCCTAAGGCGTAGGTCTTGTCTTGGTAGTTTTAGCATACCTATTATTTAGTGTTTTGCTCAGGTGGTCATGAGAACATAACTTTTTCCTACTTACGTTTTTTATTGATTAATAAAGAAAATGAAGAAGCGTGTTAATAAAAAGTGCGCGTGGTCATCGCGACAAGCTTTTCTCATCCTTGACGTCATTTTAAAATGGGATCATTGAAAGCACAAGTGGTCGGGACGTCACGAAGACGTCACTAAACTGTTTTTGTTGGCAACAGTACGTGTCTATAATTATAATTAATATATAAACGATAAAATGATAACGTCGCTTTTTGGGAACGGTTTAGTGGTTACTAATTATTTTTTGATTAGATTGTAGATATATATTAATATGGTTGCCGTATCCACTATCTGCAAAAATATGAAAAAAATATCTATAAATATATAATTGGAATTATTTTTCACACGATATATTTATACTTAAATATTTTTTGGGCTATTTATTTATGATAGGTTATTGCTCGTTTTTATGGATAATGGTACGGAACCCTGCGTACGCGTGTCTGAATTGGTTTTTTAATATCTGTATGGATATAAACCTTCCGAAGAAATCAGAGGCCGTAAAACAAATAATTTCAAAAAAGTATTCGTATCGCAAACGTCAACGCATCACGCTTCACGTGCTTCACGTCACAGTTGACCTAGATAATGACAGTTTGTACTGTTTAACGTGAACGACACGTTACATTACACTTACGCAGTTGTTCGTGCTAGGCACACAGAATGTCTATCATGACATGATAGAGCAGCCGTGCGATTCTCTAAGAGCAAACATCGTTGCATCTTTGACAACATCCGTGAAACAAATGACGAGATGACAAGAAACGTTGGAAAAAGAACCTTATGTACAGATCGCGCGGCGAGAGTTTGGCTTTGACCGTTATTGCGCAGAAGTCAAAAATTGGGTATCACAGGGTGACTAGAGGGACGAAGGACTCTTGTCTCTCTCTGTCACATGGCGCGACAGTACCCATGCGCAGTAATCCCCTCCACCCGAAGGTCAAAGCCAAACTCTCGCCGCGCGATCTGTACAAGGGCGATATCTCAAAGTATTTGACATCGGTGAGCTCGTCGACGAGCGCAAACGAAATAAAGACACCTATGGATTTCATTAATGTATGGAATCCGAAAGGTAATTACTAATTAAGAAATATTATTTAGCATAAGTAAATCTCTATCTACTAATCTGTTTATTGATAGATTTCGATATTTTTTAATTGTTTATATTTTTTATATTATAACTAGGCTCCGCAGACTCCAGGGTTTATGCCATTTTTTTAGTTATTTGCAAATTTATTACATCTAAATATAATTAAAAAAGAGTCAACAATACAAACTTAATTAATCTGTCCGTATCAGGACAAAAAATAACAATAGATTTATGAATGAACCTTGCCTCTAATGAGGCTTGCTGATTCGGACAGATTAAGGGACATAGGATTTTATGTTAAATTACATAAGGGCTATATTATTTGTGAGTTTACATCAGCGTTCAGAGCAGACCGGTCTCCACTTTAGAGATATAAAAAAATATTAAAATGCGCGTAATCTCATCATGTACCTATTCTAATCGTTGACGTCTTTTTAAGATTTGATCATTGAAGTGATTATGACGTCCCAATGACGTCAGGACGCCGTAATGTTGGCAACGGTGAGTGTATATAATTAAATGCAATATTTATTATTGAATAGGAGATAAAATGATTAAGTTTGTTGGCAACGGTTTCGTAGGTATTATTTTTTACCCTCGAAAGACGTCATGATTTTCAATATATTGATTTATATGTATAGTGAGTGATATATATAGAGAGCTTTTTAACCGACTTAAATAGGCTTTAAGTATACAACGCAGCACTTTTGGGATAAAATACTTGTCGAATACAATTGTCCTGTCGAATGTCGATATATTATTATAAGGGGGATTATTACCCACCATTTCTTTTTAGATTCCTTTGATAAGACGTTTTCAGTCGGTAAAAGTGACTAATTGGTACTGAAACTTACGACTAGCATACATTTCTTAATAAATAGAGGTAAGGCATCTTGACCCCTCCTTAAACACATAATGTTGAGTGCTCCCCACGGTTTCACCCGCGTGATAATGATGCTAAAAAGTATCCTATGTCCCTCCCCGGGGTACAATCTATCCCCTAGCAAATTTCATTACGATCCGTTTAGCCGTTTAGGCGCGATAAGGCAACAAACAAACCTTACTATAAACTCATAAAGCAGGACTAATATAAAACTGTCGGGCTTTTTCGTAATATTAATAGTAAGGCCCCAAAGACAGAGTTACACACGTGTTTATGATATTATATCACGGCACACAGAACCACGCAGCGACACACGGTAAGCATGCCAACCGTCCACTATCTACACATCCATCATTCTGATTACATCCATAATATTTATCTGATCCGAGATAGTGTGGGTCGGTGTACAATATAATACGAGATATAAGATTATTTGTGCCTTCACAAATAGTACGTGAATAATATTCAAAGTCAAAGTCAAACATCATTTATTCAAGTTAGGCATCAAAGACGCACTTATGAACGTCAACTTTTCATTATAATGTACTTTAAAGACTCTACCGCCGCGTTCCAAAATATAAAGAACCCATTGCTTGTATAAGTAATCATCATCTCAACCGTAGGACGTCCACTGCTAAACATTGGCCTCCCCGAAAAAAATTCCAAGAGGACCGGTAGGAAGCGGGCTGCATCCAACATCGTGCGACCTTTGTCAGGTCGTCTGTCCACCGTGTCGGTGGACGACCTACGCTGCACTTGCCGGTCCGTGGTCTCCACTCCAGAACCTTCCGGCCCCATTGGCCATCTGTTCTGCGTGCTATGTGCCCTGCCCACTGCCACTTCAACTGGCTAATCTTCTGGGCTATGTCGGTGACTTTCGTTCTTCTACGTATCTCCTCATTTCTGATTCCATCACGTATTAAATAAGACATCTATAATTTGCTTGTATAAAGGGTGGAACTTTGAGACGGGACTGTATGGGTAGGTTAGTTAACCGTTGTTACAGAAAAAAAACCTTCCTAGAAGAGTTTCTAAACGTGCATTATTTTATTCATTACTAGCGACTGCCCGCGAATTCGTTCGTGTAGGCTCGGCCTTCTGTCTCGCTATAATAAACCTCCAATCTTTTCTTGGTTTTTCCTTTATAAGAACCTTCTACTGACAGTAATTAACACAACAAAAAAAATTTGCAAGATTGTTCCACCCGTTCTCAAGTTATAACATGATCAGGAGAAGTACATATATATATATATATATATATATAAATAACCCCTATTTCTATATATATTGTTGGTTATATATATTGTGGTAGGTTGCGCTATAACCTCCCGACTTTTCTACCGACTTCCAAAGAAAGGAGGAGGTACTCAATTCGAATGTTTTTTTTTATGTTTGTCACCTCATAACTTTTGATTAGGTGGACCGATTCTTAAAATTATTTTTTTGTTTGAAAGCTGGTGCTTCCCGTGTTGTCCCATTTCCAGTAGTTTTAGGGTTACACTCCAATAACTACACACACACACACACACACACACACACGCGTGCGCGCAAATACACATACACTCATCCTTTATTTTGGCTAAAACAAGGCATGCATTTTTATTTTTATTATTATTATTCTTAATTTCTCACTTATTCTTTTTTTACAATTCTTCTCGCTATCAGTACAAAATTACTTACATTATACCAGACCATTCAAACATACTTAAGCTAGGCCTTTTACTTTGTAATATTGTTTATACCTGTACAAGAACGGAGGGCGTTGTGGTCTGTAACACAGTTTTATACTACCACAGGCACCAACGATCTCATTCAAAAGATATGATTTATGTATTACCTATATGCAAACACAGCATATTACCTAAGTCTATTGTTATTGTAAGTACCTATTACCTAAGAAATATGTCAATAAAGATTTTTATTATATTTTTTTTATTATTAACTGACTTTTACCAAAGTAATGGAATGAGAGTCGGTATTCAATTGTACAAATTGGACTTGTCTTATTTTTTTTTATTGTAAGAACCTTCTACGAAGTATTAGAAAACATTAAATAAAAGATGAATGAAATCGGTAAAGCCGTACTCGAGTTATAGCGTGACCAGGATAAGCAGGGGTTTCTTTTATATACATAATATTTTATATTTTATACACATATATAAATATTCGTACATATAGATGATCATTTAACCATTCAAGAGTCGTTATATTATAACAATGAAGTTTCTATTGTGTCTGGCCCTATGATGACCAACGACCTTTGATGGAATAGTTTAGTACCTATAACTTATTGGCTCAACAGACAACTCGCTCAGTCTTTTTAGTGACCGTTGCTAATTACGAAAACATGTTGTCATTCACGTCAATGATGATATCATCAAATCATAAAAAATAGGCGAAACAGTTTTCAGTTATTGGATTGTAACTCAAAACTGCGGAAGTAGGTACACTCTACCAAACATAAAAGTATCATCAAAATCGGAGCATAAACGACGAAGATAACCGCGAACACAGATAAAAAAATACGATTAAATTGAAAAACTCCTTTTTGAAGTCGGTTAAAAATAACAACATGATCGTTTGAGTGGTTCCAATCAAGAGTTGGTGCTACTGGAAGTGTGGACCTGTCGAAGAATTTCCGTTTTAGAAATTATGAAATAGATTTGGTAATAATAACCTATACAATTAAAAATATTTATTAGTAATTAAAAATTGAATAAAATAATAATAATAATAACTATCTAATCTATAGGCCCCATGGTGGGGGGAAAAGTGGCCAAAACGCCTATACAATTAAATCAAAGAGTTGTCTAGATTTCTAGAATGGAGTCTAGAAACTCCAAACTTAACGCGAAACGGACCGCAGTGTCGCATTGCGGTCCGTTTCGGATGTTTGTTCACAGTGCTGCCGTCTACCGGTCCGAGACAAATGTCGCGATTTTGACAGCTCGTGGCACTGTAAGCGCGTTGATCAATCGGACCGAGTTCGAGCATCGAGTTGTAGCAATAATTGTGGTAGGGATGTCATAATAGTAGATTAGTAGCCAAGGGCTGTAAGGCATTGCAATTGATGCTCACACCCGAGCTAACTACTCTGCTTTACATCTCGATTGTGCGGTAAGTAGAAAAACCGGCATTACAAAAATAAAATTGATGACTATTATACTCATACGAACACAAGGCTGAATAGCGAAGTGACCTCTTTTGTCATTGGGCTGAATGCATGATGTCTATTGCCAGTATGATGGTTAGATGTACGCGAACTTTTTGAAAGAGTGAAATGTTTTTTTATTACATAACTTACCGCCCTAGGGCTTTTCTAGCTACATTATTACCCTAGAGCGCTAATTGGTCACCTACAAGCCCCATTTGGGGGTAACAAGGACCTACTTACCGAATATGAGAGATGTAAACCGCCCTAGGGCTTTTCTAGCTACATTATTACCCTAGAGGGCCTAGAGCGCTAATTGGTCACCTACAAGCCCCATTTGGGGGTAACAAGGACCTACTTACCGAATATGAGAGATGTAAACCGCCCTAGGGCTTTTCTAGCTACATTATTACCCTAGAGGGCCTAGAGCGCTAATTGGTCACCTACAAGCCCCATTTGGGGGTAATAAAGACCTATTTACCGAATATGAGAGATGTAAATTATTGTTATTGTCACATCACTAGTTGTGTGTCGTTTAGTAGTCGTCTATTATATACCGAAAGTTCAAAGTGTTGTAGGGGTGGATCCCGTGGCTATCTAACTGATTGCCAACCCTTATTCCTCTGGGCTATTATACCTTCATGTAGCAAATGTTCGAATCAGGTGTGCGGACCGTATCGCGATATTTTTGCTCACAGTGCTATCGTCTACCAAAGCCGGTCCGAGACAAATATCGCGATTATGACAGCTCGTGGCACTGTAAGCGTGTTGATCAATCGGACCAGAGTTGTAGCAATAACGAACCATTTGCGCGCGAAAAATAATTGTATAGAAAATAAAGTGCATAGTGTGAAGGTTAACTGTGTGGTGTGTGGATTAAAAAGAAACATTAGATGGACCGACATTTACAACTTTTACATCAAATACAAGGAACAAAACAGTAAAGACCTTGTAAAAACAAACATCTGTCACTTTTGACAGAACGCTCACGACGATTTTGGTGTAGAGCATGGTTCAAGCACAGTCTATGTAAACCTTACGATTTTTATGCTGTAGTTCAAGTAATCGTCAATATGGCGGCAGTTAAGACGTCATCCATGACGTAGTGTGGGCCATCGTTATCACGCTGGCGATGAAAGGGACCGACTGTTATCGCGCTGAAATCGATTATGGCTTGATTGGGACCGCTCTGTCGGAATCGCATCGCACCGCCAAAAATTTTGAACGAACTTTTATTTTTTCTTGTATGAATATGACGCGACCAACCTATTGAACCAGTTCTAAGGCTACGTTCCGGGAAGCGCCGAAATCACTCGCGCGTTCGCACACCCATTCCATTAGAAGCCCGCGATCATCGTGAGCGAGCTCGATACGTCATCGATGACGTCACTGAAAACGCTCACAACGCTCGCGGATCGTAGGTGGGTTTTCGTGGTCGTTTGCGAGCTGTCACTCAAACATCAAATGTATAGGATTCTATCAATTTTTGACAAAAAAGTTGGCGCGCTTTTCGCGACCGCGTAACTGTTCCACTTGGGTTGAACATTGCAAGCATTAATTCCAACCGGAATTCTAAACCGGGACGCGACAGTTGTGAGCGTTGACGGTGCTTCCCGGAACGTAGCCTTAGTGTTTCATTTTCATTGGATTTATAAAGCGTGGTGTAAACTTGTCTGCATATTTTCTACCGACTTCCAAAAGAATGGAGGATGTAGTTAGGTACTCAATTCGACTGTATTTTTTTTTCATGTTTGTTACCTCATAACTTTCGACTGGGTGAACCGACTCCCAAAATTATTTTTTTGTTTGAAAGCTGGCGCTTTCCGTGTGGTCTGAAATTCCGATCCCAACAAAATTTAGGCACTGTTGCAAGCGCCATGATCACGGATGAACTGAGGAATTGCGGGTGAGTGAATGTTTACGCCAGTTAACAGTGGCGAAATATCGGAAACTCATAGAAAAATATATACATGGTAACTATCCCGTTGATAATTTGAATATTATTTCTAATAGGGGAGAAATCGGTGAACATACACACAAAAAAATACAGGCCCACTTAAAACCTCGTTTTTTGAAGTCCGTTAAAAACTTATTAGAACACTGGTGGCATACATTTGCATAGATAATGTAAGAGTTGGTCATCAACCCATGCTTCTTGTCGACGGTGCAGTCACAACTCACAATGTACACAAATGGTAGGTAATGAGTCACTGGTACATAAATACGGGTGCCGATATGAATATGCTCATTGAGTTCGTTTTCCGATTGTTATCAAAAATACTAAATTTGACGTGTCATTTTCCTGTTTTATTAACCTAGTTTTAAACTAAGTACCTAGTACCTACATTTTAGACTTTACAATTGTAAGATGTAAGTAACACATTATTTTTAAAAAGTAGGCAGTAGGTACCTACACTCTAGTACAGAGTCTGTAACACAATTTGCGAAAAAGCATTCGTTTGGTACGGACGCGTCACACTTCGACGTACAAACTATGTGTTATCTGTGTCACAGGTACCCTATATGACAGTTTGTACTGTTTCACGTGAACGACACGTTACGTTACACTTACGCATTTATCCGTGCTAGGCCCACTGTACTCTGAAGTACGCTCAGGCGGCCCAAATAGCAAACCGAGCAGAAAACAACTTTTAGAAAGTGCGTTCGAAACTTCACGCAATAATTCAAATAAATACTTACCGCTTAGAGTTTTGCGCGGTGACGTCATCAGCGTCCAAATATAAACGCTCTCCTTGGTGAAACCAAACACCTTCCACACTCTTAGCACAGAAAAACAATCTGTTCTCATTGCTCGGAACTTTAACCACGTCCTTATTTCTCACGAAATCCGGTAAACACTGTTCGCCAGCCGCCGCCGGGTTATAAGTCAGTGCCCAGTCGGCATAGTCACCTTTCACGTCTAATTTGAAAGCACACACGGTACCACACTGGACATCTTGAACTGTCACGGATAATATCCATGGTGGAGAGACGGCACTGGTGTTTATTATTAAAAATAATAGTAGAAACAAATTGCTAGTCCGTAATGTCGAACGCGCTTCCATGATGGCGGCTGGCACGCGAGTGGAGTGTGGCAATGAATGAGCGTCTAAATTATTCTGCCTGACGTTCGTTCAAAAACCTGTACCGACAGGCGTGAAGTGGTCGCAGCAACGCTTACGGCTTGGCCACATCAACGTTCAACCTGAATGCCCCCCATCGCCATCAGCAACGCGCTAATTATTTCTATAATTATCGCTATAAATTGAGTGGCCACACTTGAACGGTCAACGTCACGCCCACTTCATTGCCGATAAAATAGGCGATACAATACAAATACACCTTATTGACACCATAAATAGAAATTAGACAAAAAAATATCTAAAAGTATATACAAAAGGCGGTCTTATCACTGAGAGCGATCTCTTTCAGACAACTTATAGTACTAAAACTAACGATAATGCCATAGAATAAAGTATAGTACTAAGTTCCCATAATTAATTAATATACATTTTTATTATAGGAATGTACTGCGTCCTTCGGTTTCAACCGCGTGGTGATGGATGATAATGAAAATGTTCCATGCGTAAATCAGCGCCTCATATCAAATTTTATCCATATCTGCTCAGCCGTTTTGCGTAATTGAGTAACTAACACCTATACATCCTAACTGTATACAATATGTGTAGCTGTTTTGTATTTAATTAGAAACTCAACGTAGTCTTCCTCCTTCGCTTCACCTATCTCGGCAAACACCAGCCGAGTATAGGGGTACACTGAAAAACAGCGTCGCGAAAGCATGAAAATGTCATGCGAATTATGCTGAGTGTACCCCTTACCCTAACCCTTTTGCCTGCCAGAAATAACCACCTTACTTACCATTGTCTGCATAAGTACTGAATTTTTGTGTGGCAATAAATAAATATTTCATTTTCATTTATTTTTTTAACTGTCAGATTTAGGAACGAAGAAAATATAAATACATGACTCTGTTCACAAGATTTCCTGGAACTCAATAACTTTTTAATCATCCACTCCATAATTGGCTCCGTACAAACACGTGCGATCCATTCGCGACTACGGTGCACAATGACAAACTTTGTGGCCGCTTTAACTCAATTATTATCGTATTAAATCTTTTTGTGCCAAAAAATGCCGCCATCTGATTTATCGCCCAACGTCAAAGGCAATGTTAACGCCGTTGTCAAACGCGATAAGTAGTGGCTACATCTACGGTCATCGCGATAATCAACGGTGTTGCGCGTTGATGTGGGTGAGCCATTATATAAACCAGCTGGCGGTTTGGCGGCAAGTATCGGTACTCGGCGCACACAGACACAATTTCGTACATGAAGGACGTTTTACGATGGATATGAGTATAAGTACTCGACAGATAACACCTTATCGCCACGTTTAAAGAACGGCTAATAAGGGGCTTACGACAGATAATGTTTACATTTACAGCTGTGGATGTGTATAGAATATAAGAATATCTGATACTAGCTGCGCTCCGCGGTTTCATCCACTTGTTGTTTTTTTTTTAATTATTGCAAATGACTTTTTGAAATATCACGCTTGTCTCTTTAGTTCAGCAACTCGCCTCTAGATGGCATTGGTTAAATAATTATAATTGCATAAGTTGATTTGGCATCTATCGATGAATAGCAGAACTTTTAATGAATTTGAAATATCACGCTTGTCTCTTTAGTTCAGCAACTCGCCTCTAGATGGCATTGGTTAAATAATTATAATTGCATAAGTTGTTAAAAACAGCTATGCAATAGCTTTACCGCGGCAGTCTCCGAGTGCCACACGTCTTCTTTTTTTTAAGCTATTGCATAGTTTTTTTTAAATTGAGATAGATAGATAGATAGATAGATAGATAGATAGATAGATAGATAGATAATACTTTATATTGTTCACAAAAACATAACAATATGAAAACTTAAATGTAATGATTACAAAAATTGTGTCACAATGGGCGGCCTTATTGCTAAAAGCAATCTCTTCCAGGCAATTAATTTATTTAAGAATCAACAAACAGTACACAGCAGAAGTACAGTATTAAAGCAGTATATATAAAACAGTTAATAGCTGGTGTACCAGCATCGTTGACCACAGATTGGATATAAATAATGATTGTACAAAGATATAAATTATACAGTTATACATTATTCCATTTACATATTAAATTTCTTCGTTAACTAATTGTGTTAAATGTAAGTAGTTGTAAATATATTTGTTGGTCTGCCTAAACCAAATGAGGAACTAAATAGTTTTTCATCAAGTTTAAGCAGACTACTACCAAAAATACATAGAGAAATATGTCTCATCCTCGTGACTGTGGCCCCAGGGGGGGCAGCGCCAGGGGTTCCTCGTAGTAGTCGTGTAGCAAACAAAAGACAAAGACGCTCAGATATTTTTGATGCTTTGCTTTGATTTTGATGCACGTGTTGATGGATGATGCTGAGGATGAATCAAATACAGCGTATGTTATTCTGGCATAATGTAGCTCTAAACTCTTGAATTGTTTAAATCGGTTAAGTAGTTTTACTTGTATCCATTACAAACAAACAAACAAACAATCATATATCATTCCTCTTTATTATTACTTAGAGTAGAAAGGATTATACCAAGGTACGAATATGTGGCCTGGTTTGTACAGACGCGACGTTACTATTGCATATTTTAATATGAAAAAGTATTTATTGTGACATAACTGTAATAGTTAGACATTATGGTAATGTGGACTTCTTTGTGGATTGCCGTCTTCTGTAAAACTGTAGTACGTCACGTTGCTCTATTGTCAATAGCACTAAATGATCAATAGTTGCGAGTTGTATGCGATATTTGGACTTTTTTTGGTATTTTTTCCACACTTTGGGTTACATAACGAAGTTTTCATACAGATCCCTAATGTTTTTTGATAATATTATATAGCCTGTGTTCACCAGGGAAAATTTAGGATTCAAATGGTGAAAGAATTTTCATAATCGGTCCAGTAGTTTCGGAGCCTATTCAACACAAACAAATTTTTCCTCTTTATAATATTAGTGTAGATAGATTTATATAATTGGGCCTATTAATTACCTACTTTTATTAAGCTTTTAAACCGTTTTACATCAACGCTTTCAAGGCATTTAATCGATAGGTACAGATAAATAAAAGGTCTCAAAAATTCCAAATTAACAGCTTTTCACTAAATACATATGAAAGTATATATATGGTAGTCGGTACCTACTTAATATGACTGAAACTTTCGTAAGTATTACACATTTTAATGTTAGTTTGACGGTTTAAATTACGCGGTAGGTATAGTCTACGAAGAAATAATATATAATAATAAAAGTCGTGCTAAATCTATAACATCGTTCACGCCGCTATGACTCAGCTGTCATAGTAGACGTTGCAGCACGCGCGTGGACCAATCCCTGCTTTCCTTCTGAAATTTAAACCAATCACCGCACATGTAAAGGATGTCCCAACTAGAACGCAATTTTTAAATTTTAAATAAAACAGATATTTAAAAAGAAAAACGTGATACTTTATTATATCGTAAAGTAGACAGAATGAGGTTATGTATGGAACAAGATATCGTGCAGATGGCCGCCGCGGCTTTGCTGGCACACACGCGATCTTTTAATGAAATTTTCATTGGCCGTTTTGCATAAATGCTGCGGTATTTCATTAATGCAGCGTCCAATTTCCTCTTTTAAGGTCGTCGTCGGCTTATTCGCGTAAACCATCGACTTCAAAAAACCCCAAAGAAAATAATCTAAAGGTGTTAAATCGCACGATCTAGGCGGCCAATTCTGGTCTCCAAAACGCGAAATAACACGACCGGGAAATGACTGATGCAGCAATTGAATTGTTTCTCTGGCTGTATGACATGTGGCGCCGTCTTGTTGAAACCACATGCCCTCCACATTCATTTCTTCGATTCTAGGCAAGAAAAAACTGGTTATCATTTCACGATACCGAACACCATTGACTGTTTGCGCTTGACCTGCCTCGTTTTCATAAAAAAAAGGTCCAATGATTCCTCCAGCCCAAAAACCACACCACACAGTGACACGTTGAGGATGCATTTGCTTCTCATGAATCACTCGAGAATTTTCCTCACCCCAAATGCGACAATTCTGCCTATTGATGAAGCCATCAAGATGGAAATGGGCCTCGTCACTGAAGATGATTTTATAGGCAAAATCAGTATTTTCATGTTATCTCTCCAATACCCAATTAACGAACTCCCTTCGCTGTCCATGGTCAGCTGGCTTCAGTCCCTGAGTCAATTGAACTTTGTATGCATGAAGATGCAAATCTTTCGTCAAAATTTGCTGCATAGTGGATTTGGAGACACCGATTTGCTGAGCTCGGTGTCGAATTGAGGTGGATGGAGTTTGAGCGACATCATTACGTACAGCTGCGACATTTTCGGTCGATCGACCTGGTCGAAGGCGCGTTGTTGTCTTTACATCACTAACAGACCCAGTTTCGGCAAATTTATCCATTAATCTCTTTACAGTTGACTCTTTTGGAGCATTACTGTGACCCCAAATTGATCGCAATTTGCGAACTGTAGCCGCAAAACTTTCACCATTTTGGTAAAACAATTTTACAATGAGAATGCGTTGTTCATTCGTGTAGCGCTCCATTTTTACTAACCTCGTACCTTCTACTAGCAAACAATAACAATTGTTCAAATGTCAAACAATGACACTTCGAATGGCGCCAAATTTAAAAATTGCGTTCTAGTTGGGACACCCGTTATATTTGTAACTTCGGAAGTAATTCGAGTTTGGAATCATACGTCGTTTGGGTTTGAAGGACCACTTTTTGTGTGGAATCTGTTCTGAGTTTGCATCCTGACATTATTTCTTCGTATGGCATAGTCGAATATCTCGACCGGTTTCGTGACCGTACTAGCGCTAGTACAAGCGCGAACGCAGTCGGGTGCGCAAGTAAGTACATGGAGTACTGAAGAAGTAGCCCGGACGGTCACGAAACCGTCGAGATATTCGACTATACCACGTAAGTTAAACCGTCAAAATAACCTTAAAACCTAACCTACTGTAGGAGTAAAAATGCGTGGGTAAATGTTGCTATCTCTCACATATTTGAAACAAGAAGAAGGACGTGTTGCCATAGCACATAACATATATACTAGAAATAAGTGTTGCTATTAAAATAATGCTATTTTTCTACATTAACATGCTAATGCTTAAATTCTATAACTAATTATTATAAATTCTGTATGTTCAGTTATTTGTAGGTACTGAACACCTACTTAATACATAAAAAAAACGATTAATATTGTTTTTATCTGTTTCGGCTAATCTCTGAAACGGCTGGACCGATTTTAACGTGACTTTCACTGGCAGATAGCTGACGTTATAAGGAGTTATTTAAACTTTTACATAAAAAAAATATTTAAGACTCTGGCTGTCTTTTAAGGCAACAAAACTTATCCCGCCTAAAGTGATCGTAATAAAATTTGGCAACGAGGTAGATTACATCCGGGAAAATGACATAGGGTACTTTTCATCATCATCATCCATCACCACGCGGGGAAACCGAGGAGCTTAGCTAGCTTATTATATAAAACTCTGTCTCTCTGTCTGTTGTTACTTTCAGTTCAAAGAATCTTTATTAGGTACTCATTAATGGAGGATCCCAATAATCTATCTATCCACAGTTTTCCTTACTACCGATAGAAATGTTGACATAACGTCCATACAAATAGTGTCAAATATCTATCTCTAGTAAAGTAAACCGGCGATAGATAGATTATTGGCACCGGCAGTTAGACAATAATTGTCACTTACATATTTATATATATTTATCGTCGTTTGTACCGTCCGTTAATTACAAAATAAAGACTCATTGTAGGTAGGTAGGTACATAGGTAGATTATTTTAGAAGCGAATGATCACTGATTATGTGTTCAGCTAGCTTAGATTTAAAGACACCAAAAGCGTCTACATTCTTTAACATTTACTTACCGGTAGCTTGTTATATATTTGTGCTCCCTCATACGCAATTGTTTTCTTCCCATAATTATTGGTCCGCACTTTTGGTAATGCTAAGTAGAAGATTTTACGAATTGGTATGCAGGTGGTATATATGTATAGTTGTTTTATATTCATAAGTTTAGTTTCCTTGTAATTTTTTTCTGTTTGTACTTTATCACGTCTAACCTGCTTAACTGGTCGTATGGTATATAATAATTGATTATTCGCCTCATTTAATAATTTAATAATTCTACATTGTACCTACTTAATTTTTGTTTGACCTTGTGATCTACCTCTGATTATTCTATTATTTATGACCAATTTAGTAAGTAATTATTTCGTTAAGGTTATAAATAGTATTTATGTAATATTGCATGCCTCATGTAAAGGCCGGACACAGTGTATCATAAAACGTTTAATGTAAGATCTCTGTATCACGTCTATTCGCAATAAATGACTTAAATATGAATTTGAAATTTTGGCAAGGTTATAGGTAGATAGAAGTAGAAGCACATAATATGATACTTTTCATCATGATTCATCACCACACGGGTAAAAGCGCGTGGCGAAGCTAGCATGCTTATATGTAACCGGCACTAAGGTTTTGTTCGTAAACATTTGGTTACCACTGTATATACACGTAGATACCGTATTCTAGGAGATAATCATAAATGAAAAAGAAAATCTGAAAATGTTTAAAGTTAAATTTAAATACAAAACAGTCTTAAATATTTGATAAAACATGAAAAGACCTAAAACATTAATAATTATGTAGCCTGTAGGTAACTTATTTGAAACCTACAAATTGAGATATGGCAGCGTTTCCTTATGACTCATCGTCGGTTAAAGTTTTGAGTTGCAAATTATTACGAACGACTTCGACGTTTTAAGCACCCAACTTGTCGCAACGAAAAACAAATGCCAACTGAAGAATCGTTCGAGCCCATGCGCTCGACATCAACTGCACAGTGGCGCCATCCGGAAGTTGCTCAACTAGGTAGGAGAGTCAATTTAGCACCCAATTCAAAGCGGAAACGCTGCCATCTCGATTTGTAGGTTTTAAATAAGTAAACATAATAAGCACTTTTTATTTCAGGAAAATATCATATATACACGGACTACGACGGTGGTACGAATAATAGCCCTATAAAACTGTCCTCCTTTTTGGTCTTTGTCGCAGTCGGGTAGTTAAGTACCCAGTGCGCCATCAAGACGAATCTAGTGACATGTCATTTATCAAAATCGGTTGAGCCATTCAGTAGATATGAGCGGACATACGGACATAATTATAACATGTAAAACACATCCGTACTATCGAGTATCGAATAAACATCTTTGGCTGTAGTACCACGCTGCAACCCCACAGCCGAATGGGCTGGCACGACCGGGGGGAAGTACCACACTCCCACATAACACCGAGACGAAGTAATATAGCTTTTTTTATAGTATTGCTTTTTTAAAGCACATAACGCCTACTTAGCGATATCAAACATTGAAATTTATAGCGAAAATTATCACATCCTCGGAAGGGATTCGACCCGCCTCTTCTGACTATCCGTGTCAGACATCATGACCATCTAGGCCACCGAGGCTCGAGGTCCGTAGTGCTGTCAAAGCTGTTCAATAGATGTCGCTTCGTCCCCGTGAGACGGTTTTAAATCAGATAGAGTTAAAATCCGTCCGAGGATGTGAGTTTTTCTCTCTATAAGTTTCAATATAGCTATTGCTTGCATTTTAGTCGGTCTGTGGGCGGTTCCGGAGGCCCGATTGCCCCCTCCCGGCGTTCCCCCCAAATCTTTCCACTCCCCCTCCACTTATTCCTTTCTCAAAGGTCGGCAACGCATCTTCGAGACCTCTGGTATTGCGAATGTCCGTGGGCGACGGTATTACTTACCATCAGGTGAGCCGCCTGCTCGTTTGTCAACCTATCCCTCAAAAAAATAATTAAAATAACCTTTTGGGGTTTGCTCCAGTTAGGTTAGAACGTCCACCGCTGAACATAGGTCTTCCCCACACAAATTTCCGAAAGGATCGGTTGGAAGCGGCTTGCTTTCAACGTCTTCCTGCAGCGTCCTGCAGTTAGGTAAAAGAGTAAATTGAAGGAGTAAAACGCTTTTATCTAAGACTTTAGAGGCTATGTGTTTTTTAACAAATTAACAAAAATATACGAACATGAAATGCCATTTGATGCCTTTTGTTCTAAGTTTACTACTACTAACTATATTTATCCACTACTATAAGTATTTTTGGCGATTTTACCCCTCGGAAAAAATGAGCGAATGATGGTGTGTCAGTAGAAGTAAAAATTGCATATTTGAAACTAATTGCATATTTTATAACCGACCCGCTTTATTTGCATTCCTTGCAGGCGCGGATCCGGTCCACAAAAAGGTTGTGGTTACAGTTACCCGACAATCGACCAAGTGAGAGTCGGAGTATGATTTCGCTCATGATCAATATAGTATCAAGTCGCTCGCCTGATGTTAAGCGTGACGCCTGCCCATAACAGTTCAGTGCCGTTCAGAAATTTGAACTACGTACAACACCTCAAAACTCCGCATGACAATGCACTGCGCTCTTCATTCTTAGATATAAGATGTTAAATCTCTGTAATTTATCTCTAAACAACTACAAAGGATATGAAATGATTACTTAAATATATACTGCCCCCCCCGCCAAGGAAAAACTGCGGAGCCCACCTTTTTTCGATATTTTTAAATTATTAATTCTGTGGAAGTTGATACATCCTTATCGAGGTGTAGGTTGACCTATAACGTCCCTCGAGGGGGAAGGCAGGACCACCCCCTTCCCCCTCAAAGGAAAAACTAAGAATCACCCCCTTTTCGAGGTTTTTAAATTTATAATTCTGAGAAAGTTATATATCCTTATTGAGGTGTAAGTTAGCCTAATGGCGTTCGCCGGCTGCTGCCGCGGCACGCTCGCTCGGCTCGCGCGTCGTGTGGTCTTTCCTTTCAACCTAAAGCTCGTCCTCGCTTCGCTCGTCGTCGCACGTATTGTGACTTTGCTCTGACTAGATACTCCGTTACTGTGAAATATACTCGTATGTGTGCATGAAAACTATTGAAATTACTACAAAATATAATTATTTACGTAAATTTATGTAAAATAAAATGTTAAACTTGTTCACGAAACGTTCAATGGCGAGAATTCTATATGATTTGTATTGGTAGGAATTGACGTAAATATTGCAAAAATAATTGATGTTTTACTTAAAAAACTTCGCGTCTCTGCATGTTGAATGAAACTTGGCGTGTGTGCTTATAATAATGTAACCTATCTGGGAAAAAAATATCAACTCGCAACTCGACGGACGTGGTAGGTGTTGACGTATATATTTCAAAAATAATTGATTTTCAATAAATTTTGTTCTCAAAAACTACGAGTCTCCGCAGGTTGGAACTTGGCATGCTTATAATAATGTAACCTTTCTGTAAAAAAAATATCAACCCTCAACTGGACGGACGTTAAAGGAAAGTTAAGCCCTTATTATATTTACGTGTCATTTTCGTGAAAACGTTGATAATTATTTCATCGACATCCAGGTTTTTTTTATATTTTAATAAGGCTGATATAAATAATACCTATATCATCAGCCTGTCGTCCTGAATAGATCGACAGTGTAACGTCTGACGTAACATGTCTAGTAAGAGGATTGCATAGCTAGTACTTGTCCACACTAAAAGAAAAAACTCTTTTCCACCTCTTAACATTGTCCGATTTCAGTGATTTTTTCAGTATTGCAAAGTAATATAAATTTATTTTACTAAAAATTAGAAATACTGAAAGAATCAAAACGTACGGGCATAGCAAAGAATGTGTCCATTGCATGAAAAAAAAATCGTAGGTAGAAAAGAGTTTTTTCTTTTTGTGTTGACAAGTACTAGCTATGCAATCCTCTTAAGATTGTGGGCATGCCTACCGTGCCCACAACGGTGGATCCGCGCTTGATCCCTTGCGATGTCTGATATCCTTCCCCCTAATATCCCCTGTCCTTCAAATGCCTGCTATCTCCTAACTGTTCCCCTGATACTAATTATTGTACCTGGAATATTTTTAATTCATTTAACTAACTTAATTTTTAATAAATTTTTACTCGATCTTAATAAAGGCCACATGGCCGGGTTTTTTTGTACACCGTACTTGAGCGCCAAAATGACGTCACATGGTCAAGCGTCTAGTTAATGTGACCGCGTTGTAAATGTGTTGATATTTTTTATTTTACTAATGGGTGGCGGCAGATTATAAACGGATAAAACGACGTTTAATTATTTACTTATGCCCGAATTGTTTTTTACAAATACCTACTTATTTCGGTTCTGACCTTAATTACAATTTAATTATTAGATAATATTACAGATAGCAATCACCATGATTATATTTAATCCTAATTAGGTATATACGCTTTACAATTATCTAATTAGACAATACCACGAATATTTATCTACATAAACAAATAAATACAATGGAAGTGTCTGTTTGTAATCTCAAAATAACACCTTTTCTACCGACTTCCAAAAAAGGAGGAGGTAATCAATCCGACTGTATGTTTTTTTTATGTTTGTTATCCTCATAACTTTCGACTGGGTGAACAGATTCTCAAAATTCTTTTTTTGTTTGAAAGCTGGTGCTTCCCGTGTGGTCTGATTTATTCCAATCCAATTTCATCAAATTCGGTCCAGTAGTTTTCGAGATACACTCCAATAACTGAATATAATTATATGTTTATATATATTTCAATATGTATTAGTGTATTTTTATGTATTAGTAGATATTTTTCTTTTCTTGTTTATAATTTATTATTAATTTGATTTAGTAATGTATTATTGTCTTGATTTGATTGTACCTTTATCTTTATATTACGCCCCGTCTTGTTATTCCTGTATTTCCTCTCCATCCTAAGGTTGCCTGGAAGAGATCACTATTAGTGATAAGGCCGCCCATTGTAACACTTTATTTTAAGCTTTCTTTTACTTTTATGTTATTTTTGTATATTAAGTGGTGTAACAATAAAGAATTATCTATCTATCTATGTATCTATAATGGAAGTCGGTATTGCATTTTTCAAATTGTACTTGTTATTATATATAATCAGCCCATTTTGTTCCCACTGATGGGACTCGAGCCTTCCTCTCAGAGAGAGGAGTTGGGCCATAATCCACTACGCGGGATGGATAGGCTACTGACCAACCCATGTCGAAGTGTTCAGGCCGCCTGAAGGAATTCGATATAGCCTAACGACTGTTGTCCTAAGACAAACAACCGGGACCGACGGGTTAACGTGCCCTCCGAACCACGGAAGCGCTCAGTTGAACAATGCCACACACCCATCCAACTCCTGACCGCAGCGTTGCTTAACTTGTTGATCGGTTAAGATCGCGAAGTCAAGCAACGAGCGCTCCCTGATTTGCATATGAAATAAAGTAAATACTAGTAGTACTTATAAAGTCAGTATACATTTGTTCCAGTTATCTTCATAACGACTGGATAGATTTTGACGAGACTTTCACTGGCAAATAGCTTACGCTATAAAGAGAAACAATCTACTTATATCTACCGACTTCCAAAAAAGGACGAGGCACTCAATTCAACTGTGTTTTTTATATTTGTTACCTTGTTTGTTACTAGTTTAAAACAAGTACAATTTGAAAAATTTTATACCGACTTCCATTCTATTCAGTTATTGGAGAGTCACTCAAAAACTACTGCCGTGAGATTCTCTAATACCTCGTTTACACTCAGCCGCTTCTCCTGCTACTCGCGCTGCCGGAAATATTGCCGCGGCAGCGTCGACGCGAGTGCGTGTTGTTTACACTCAACCCTCACTTCTTTACTGGGCAACTGGCAATCATGGCTGACGTTGAGGTTGTTGCGGCGACAGCTGTATGTCTGCTTAGTGTAATGAATTACATAAACGTTTTAAAAAGAAATCTAATAAAAAAAAGGCGCTATCGCAAAAGAAGATGGTGGATGAAAAAAATTCATCAGAATCGAACGACGTAAGTACTCACTATAACTTCTTATAAGTGCATACCATGCGAATCAAATAAGAACAGATTTCTCGGCCATATTGAATATGTTCCATTCGCCTGAATATACCTGTTCCATTTTTAAATTTGCGTTCAAAATAGCGCGAATGGAACACATTCAATATGGCCGAGAAATCTGTTCCTATTTGATTCGCATAGTATACTTCGACGATATGAATGATGAATAATCTTACCTACCTATATTTTTGTTACAGAAACAGCATAAATACTTTTTTTATGGAGTTGACTTCCGAAGATGGTGGCGAGTTTTCTAACTTTTGCAGAATGTCATCTTCTGATTTTAATATCTTGTTATATAAAATTGGACCTATGATTGAAAAACAGCAAACCAGACTGCGAATGCCCATACCAGCAAAGATACGTTTGGCATTAACATTACGATATTTAGCAACGGGCGATAGTTATAAAAGTCTCCACTACTTATTCAAGGTTTCTACATCAGCCATTTCGCAAATTATTCCTGAAGTATGTCAAGCTATCAACTCTGTTCTCAAGGACCAAATTAAGGTGAGTAATACAAGTATTTTAAAATTATGTTTTATTATATTAAATTATACAAATGATAAGTAGGTATAATCAAAACTACACTGCGCAGGAAATCACTAATAAAATGAAATAATCTAAACAAATAAAATAATAGAATTCAATTCTGGCTAGCATCCCAGTAGGCTCTTTCAATCACATTCATTTGGTTTTGAGGTGTAACACTTCTTTCCGGGGCATCTGGACAGTACTCTTGGTGGCAAGACATATTGTGTTGATGAAGTTTGTAGCATCACATGGCGTGGTGAAGCTGAAATGTCATTAATTTCTTGGCTCATTTCTGGGATACTGATCTCTACTGGTGTGTCAGACTGTCCCGTTGGTTGGATATAAAAACGTTGAGATTGTTGAATCGGTGGGTTTGATGTGATTTGGTAATCTGAATACTGTGATTGCGATGACGTTACCGATGAACGATTTGAGAAGACACTTGATGGTCGTTCAACTTGATGGTCGATGATTGGATAAGGATTTTGCAAAAGTAACCCATCTATTTGGTACATAATTCTTCCCCGCATTGACTCGGGATATTTTCGTAATCTATTAGCTAAGAGGTTCGCATAAAGATCACACTCGTCTTCATTCTTTTCATTTGTATGAGTACTTTTATTTTTTAACACTTGGTTCAAAGTGTCTAAAGTCTGAGATATTTTATTTTGAGCCTCATCTATGTCAAGGCTTGGTCTTTTTTTCCCTTTTTTTGGCTTATTATATACTGGTGTCCATGATGGGTCTGCCTGTGATGGCGAAGGAACTGACTGTGACGGCGAACTGATTTGCTGGTATGATGGTGGTGATTGAAGTGGCGGTTCGACATCTGGAGATTGTGCCTCGTGTTCAGTTTGATAATTCTGAAAATTTAAATAAATATATTTTTTCTGTTTCAGTTACCACAATCACCAGCGGAATGGTTATCTATAGAAGCGGGATTTAGGAGGAAATTTCCTCGATGTGTCGGAGCTATAGATGGGAAGCATATTGTAATTAAATGTCCACCACACAGTGGCTCACAATATAACAACTATAAGCATACATATAGCATCGTACTAATGGCTCTCGTTGACAGTGAATACCGTTTTATTTTTGCTGATATTGGTGGCCAGGGGCGCATTAGTGATGGAGGAATTTTTCAAAACTGTTTACTCTTGCAAAAAATTAACACAGGCACTATTAATTTGCCACCAGACGCGCCCTTACCCGGAAGAGAAATTGATGTACCCTATGTATTTCTTTGTGATGGAGCTTTTGCAATACATAAACATATAATGAAACCCTTTCCTGGTGATCATCATTGTAACACAATGGAACGCACTTTTAATTACAAACTTTCAAGTTCTCGTATCATTGTAGAAAATGTCTTCGGTATTTTAACTACGGTTTTTCGAATATTTAAAAAACCAATCGAAATCGATATAGAGAATGTACCAACAGTAACAATGACCTGTATTTTATTACATAATTTTTTAATAAACAGTAGAACCTCTAGTAACATTTACGCTCCCCCGGGTACTTTTGATTCCGTAGTTGACGGAGTAAATATTGATGGCTCTTGGAGACAAAATCAACCCAACCCAGACAATTCAGCTCTTAGGCCAATAGTGCGTGTACCAAGACGCTCATCTAGAGACATTTATGAAATTCGATCTGAATTTGCACATTATTTTCATAATTTGAATACAGTAAATAACTAAATAGTAGTATTAAGTAAGCTGTAATAATCATAATGTAACAATCATTTTAATAAAAAATGTTTAATTTATTATAAAAAGTGTTTTAATAATTGAATGTAGGTAGTTACCCTTTGTTCCGTGTTAATTGTTTCTTCCACGTCATACAGTGTGCCTAAAAATCTTTCCATAGTTTCAAAAGGAAACCATATTGGCTGAAACACATCATCAGCACCTGCTCCAGAACGTATAGACGCTTTCTTTTTCTTTAAGAGTGGTCGAAATGTAGCCATAAGTGATTTCTTCTTCGATTTTAGCTCTTCTATTGGAGTATTGTTCATTTGAGTACTGATTCGATTCCACGCATCGTGTACTTTATGCTTCATTTTATGATTTTTATCGCGTGGATCCCATATTATTCGTTCACTTTCATACAACTCCAAAAACTGTATTACTTTTTCATTACTCCACTCTAGCGACATAGTATATGCTGACGTAATGCTGATAGAATTAAACAGAAAAAAACAACACGTCCTTCCGCTCAGAACGCCGGGCGACAAGTGAGCGAGAAGGCTGAATGTAAACACACGCTGCCACTCGCGCTGCCAGTCCTTTGACTCGCGCACGAAAAACCGACAACCAAGGGAGCGCCGGGCAGCGCGAGTGGCTGCGGCAATGGCATGGGAAGTATCGTGTTTACACACTCGCGCCGCTCACTTCCCTGCTCACTTCCCTGCTAACTCAGGCTGAGTGTAAACGAGGTATTACATATACTATCGAGACGTGGGCAGTGCTTGAGTCTCTACAGCGGTGCCGTATTGACTATCGGTATATTGAAGTGCTGAAGTGTTTGTACAAAAACGCCTACATGTCAGTCCGAGTACAGGAGCAGAGTTCGAAGGCAATTCCATTGCAAAGAGGCGTGAAATAGGGAGACGTTATATCTCCGAAACTGTTCACCGCTACATTGGAAGACGCCTTCAAGCTTCTGGAATGGCAAGGACTTGGCATCAATATTAACGGCGAATACATCACTCACCTTCGATTTGCCGACGATATTGTAGTCATGGCAGAATCCATGGAAGACCTCAGTACAATGCTCGAAGGCCTCCATCGAGTTTCCCAACGGGTAGGTCTTAAGATGAACATGGACAAGACGAAAATTATGTCTAATGCCCATGTTGTACCTACCCCAATATCAGTTGGGAACTCAGTTCTTGAAGTTGTTGACGAGTACATCTACCTGGGACAGACAGTCAAACTAGGCAGGTCCAACTTCGCGAAAGAGGTCAATCGTCGAATCCAACTCGGCTGGGCAGCGTTCCGGAAACTTCGCGAAGTCTTCTCGTCAAAAATACCTCAGTGCCTCAAGACAAAAGTCTTCGACCAATGTGTGTTACCAGTGATGACTTATGGCACTGAAACGTGGTCTCTTACTATGGGCCTCATAGAAAAGCTCAAAGTCGCACAACGAGCTATGGAGAGGGCTATGCTCGGGGTTTCTCTACGTGATCGAATCAGAAATGAGGAGATCCGTAGAAGAACGAAAGTCACCGACATAGCCCAGAAGATTAGCCAGTTGAAGTGGCAGTGGGCAGGGCACATAGCACGCAGAACAGATGGCCGATGGGGCCGAAAGGTTCTGGAGTGGAGACCACGGACCGGCAAGCGCAGCGTAGGTCGTCCACCGACACGGTGGACAGACGACCTGAGGAAGGTCGCAGGACGACGTTGGATGCAGGCCGCTTCCAACCGGTCCTTTTGGAAAATCATGGGGGAGACCTATGTTCAGCAGTGGACGTCCTAAGGCTGAGATGATGATGATGATGATGATATACTAAATGGTCAATAGTTGCGAGTTGTATGCGATATTTGGACTTTTTTGGTATTTTTTCCACACTTTGGGTTACATAACGAAGTTTTCATACAGATCCCTAATGTTTTTGATAATATTATATAGCCTGTGTTCACCAGGGAAAATGTAGGATTCAAATGGTGAAAGAATTTTCATAATCGGTCCAGTAGTTCCGGAGCCTATTCAACACAAACAAATTTTTCCTCTTTATAATATTAGTGTAGATAGATTTAGATAATTGGGCCTATTAATTACCTACTTTTATTAAGCTTTTAAACCGTTTTACATCAACGCTGTCAAGGCATTTAATCGATAGGTACAGATAAATAAAAGGTCTCAAAAATTCCAAATTAACAGCTTTTCACTAAATGCATATGAAAGTATATATATGGTAGTCGGTACCTACTTAATATGACTGAAACTTTCGTAAGTATTACACATTTTAATGTTAGTTTGACGGTTTAAATTACGCGGTAGGTATAGTCTACGAAGAAATAATATCAGAAAGAGTAACTGCCTTAAAAAATGGCCCATTAAAAGTCGTGCTAAATCAATAACATTGTTCACGCCGCTATGACTCAGCTGTCATAGTAGACGTTGCAGCACGCGCGTGGACCAATCCCTGCTTTCCTTCTGAAATTTAAACCAATCACCGAACATGTAAAGGGTGTCCCAACTAGAACGCAATTTTTAAATTTTAAATAAAACAGATATTTAATAAACAAAAACGTGATACTTTATTATATCGTAAAGTAGACAGAATGAGGTTATGTATGGAACAAGATATCGTGCAGATGGCCGCCGCAGCTTTGCTGGCACACACGCGATCTTTTAATGAAATTTTCAATGGCCGTTTTGCATAAATGCTGCGGTATTTCATTAATGCAGCGTCCAATTTCCTCTTTTAAGGCTTGAGTCGTCGTCGGCTTATTCGCGTAAACCATCGACTTCAAAAAACCCCAAAGAAAATAATCTAAAGGTGTTAAATCGCACGATCTAGGCGGCCAATTCTGGTCTCCAAAACGCGAAATAACACGACCGGGAAATGACTGATGCAGAAATTGAATTGTTTCTCTGGCTGTATGACATGTGGCGCCGTCTTGTTGAAACCACATGCCCTCCACATTCATTTCTTCGATTCTAGGCAAGAAAAAACTGGTTATCATTTCACGATACCGAACACCATTGACTGTTTGCGCTTGACCTGCTTCATTTTCATAAAAAAAAGGTCCAATGATTCCTCCAGCCCAAAAACCACACCACACAGTGACACGTTGACGATGCATTTGCTTCTCATGAATCACTCGAGAATTTTCCTCACCCCAAATGCGACAATTCTGCCTATTGATGAAGCCATCAAGATGGAAATGGGCCTCGTCACTGAAGATGATTTTATAGGCAAAATCAGTATTTTCATGTTATCTCTCCAATACCCAATTAACGAACTCCCTTCGCTGTCCATGGTCAGCTGGCTTCAGTCCCTGAGTCAATTGAACTTTGTATGCATGAAGATGCAAATCTTTCGTCAAAATTAGCTGCATGGTGGATTTGAAGACACCAACTTGCTGAGCTCGGTGTCGAATTGAGGTGGAAGGAGTTTGAGCGACATCATTACGTACAGCTGCGACATTTTCGGTCGATCGACCTGGTCGAAGGCGCGTTGTTGTCTTTACATCACTAACAGACCCAGTTTCGGCAAATTTATCCATTAATCTCTTTACAGTTGACTCTTTTGGAGCATTACTGTGACCCCAAATTGATCGCAATTTGCGAACTGTAGCCGCAAAACTTTCACCATTTTGGTAAAACAATTTTACAATGAGAATGCGTTGTTCATTCGTGTAGCGCTCCATTTTTACTAACCTCGTACTTAACAATAAAAATTGTTCAAAATGTCAAACAATGACACTTCGAATGGCGCCAAATTTAAAAATTGCGTTCTAGTTGGGACACCCGTTATATTTGTAACTTCGGAAGTAATTCGAATTTGGAATCATACGTCGTTTGGGTTTGAAGGACCACTTTTTGTGTGGAATTTGTTCTGAGTTATGCATCCTGACATTATTTCTTCGTATGGTATAGTCGAATATCTCGACCGGTTTCGTGACCGTACTAGCGCTAGTACAAGCGCGAACGCAGTCGGGTGCGCAAGTACATGGAGTACTGAAGAAGTGGCCCGGACAGTCACGAAACCGGCCGAGATATTCGACTATAACCACCGCGTAAATTAAACCGTCAAAATAACCTTAAATTAATAGTAAAAATGCGTGGTAAAATGTTGCTATCTCTTACAGTTGAAACAAGAAGAAGGACGTGTTGCCATAGCACATAACATATCTACTAGAAATAAGTGTTGCTATTAAAATAATGTTTTTTTTCTACATTAACATGCTAATGCTTAAATTCTATAACTAATTATTAAATTCTGTATGTTCAGTTATTTGTACTGAACACCTTCTTAATACATAAAAAAACAATTTATATTGTTTTTATCTGTTCCGGCTAATCTCTGAAACGGCTGGACCGATTTTAACGTGACTTTCACTGACAGATAGCTGACGTTATAAGGAGTTAATTAAACTTATACATAAAAAAAATTAAGACTCTGGCCCTCTTTTAAGGCAACAAAACTTATCACGCCCGGGAAAATGACATAGGGTACTTATCATCATCCATCACCACGCGGGGAAACCGCGGAGCTTAGCTAGCTTATTATATAAAACTCTGTCTCTCTGTCTGTTTGTTACTTTCAGTTCAAAGAATCTTTATTACTCATTAATGGGGAATCCCAATAATCTATCTTTCTTCTTTTTAGGACGTAGGTGCTCACTAAGACGGGATTTTGTGAAATTCGACTCCTAATTGAAATCTGTAATTACCGTATCCCGCGAGGCCACGCAAGCAAAGCCGCTGGCGGGTCAGCTAGTAATACATACAGACAGGTGCAGGACAGGTTCAATTTAATTTAATTTTACCTTAGAAAGACGAATTTCAGAAGTAAGAATAACAGCGCATTCGACATTACCAGAGGTACTCTATATACATGAAAAATCTATAATAATGTTGACTCCGTACGCTGATCAGAATTTTTTTTAAGTTGAGCCTAAATGTGTTGATATTTTTTATTTACCTAATGGGTGGCGGCAGGTTATAAACGGATAAAACGACGTTTTTTTCTTCTTATGCCTGAATTGTTTTTTACAAACACCTACTTATTTCGGTTCTGACCTTAATTACAATTTAATTATTAGATAATATTACAGATAACAATCATGATGATTATATTTAATCTTAATTAGGCACCTACGCTTAACAATTATCTAATTAGACAATACCACGAATATTTATCTACATAAACAAATAAATACAATGGAAGTGTCTGTTTGTAATCTCAAAATAACACCTTTTCTACCGACAAACAGTGTTTCTTTTCTACCGACTTCCAAAAAAGGAGGAGGTAATCAATCCACCTCTTCCTTTTTTGGAAGTCGGTTCCATTCCATAGATAAATATTCGTGGTATTGTCTAATTAGATAATTGTTGAGCGTAGGTGCCTAATTAAGATTAAATATAATCAATCCGACTGTATGTTTTTTTTTATGTTTGTTACCTCATAACTTTCGACTGGGTGAACAGATTCTCAAAATTCTTTTTTTGTTTGAAAGCTGCTGCTTCCCGTGTGGTCTGATTTATTCCAATCCAATTTCATCAAATTCGGTCCAGTAGTTTTCGAGATACACTCCAATAACTGAATATAATTATATGTTTATATATATTTCAATATGTTTTAGTGTATTTTTATGTATTAGTAGATATTTTTCTTTTCTTGTTTATAATTTATTATTAATTTGATTTAGTAATGTATTATTGTCTTGATTTGATTGTACCTTTATCTTTATATTACGCCCCGTCTTGTTATTCCTGTATTTCCTCTCCATCCTAAGGTTGCCTGGAAGAGATCACTATTAGTGATAAGGCCGCCCATTGTAACGCTTTATTTTAAGCTTTCTTTTACTTTTATGTTATTTTTGTATATTAAGTGGTGTAACAATAAAGAATTATCTATCTATCTATCTATAATGGAAGTCGGTATTACATTTTTCAAATTTTACTTGTTATTATATTATAATCAGTCCATTATGTTCCCACTGCTGGGACTTGAGCCTTCCTCGCAGAGAAAGGAGTTGGGCTTTAATCCACCACGCGGGGTGGATAGGCTAGTGGCCAACCCATGTCGAAGTCTTCATGCCGCCCGAAGAACTTCGACATAGCCTAACGACTGTTGTCCTAAGGACCGACGGCTTAACGTGCCCTCCAAATAACGGAAGCGCTCAGTTGAATAATGCCACTAGCACACACCCATCCAACTCCTGACCGCAGCGTTGCTTAACTTGTTGATCGGTTAAGATCGCGAAGTCAAGCAACGAGCGCTCCCTGATTTGCATATGAAATAAAGTAAATACTAGTAGTACTTATAAAGTCAGTATACATTTGTTCCAGTTATCTTCATAACGACTGGATAGATTTTGACGAGACTTTCACTGGCAAATAGCTTACGCTATAAAGAGAAACAATCTACTTATATCTACCGACTTCCAAAAAAGGACGAGGCACTCAATTCAACTGTGTTTTTTATATTTGTTACCTTGTTTGTTACTAGTTTAAAACAAGTACAATTTGAAAAATTTTATACCGACTTCCATTCTATTCAGTTATTGGAGAGTCACTCAAAAACTACTGCCGTGAGATTCTCTAATACCTCGTTTACACTCAGCCGCTTCTCCTGCTACTCGCGCTGCCGGAAATATTGCCGCGGCAGCGTCGACGCGAGTGCGTGTTGTTTACACTCAACCCTCACTTCTTTACTGGGCAACTGGCAATCATGGCTGACGTTGAGGTTGTTGCGGCGACAGCTGTATGTCTGCTTAGTGTAATGAATTACATAAACGTTTTAAAAAGAAATCTAATAAAAAAAAGGCGCTATCGCAAAAGAAGATGGTGGATGAAAAAAATTCATCAGAATCGAACGACGTAAGTACTCACTATAACTTCTTATAAGTGCATACCATGCGAATCAAATAAGAACAGATTTCTCGGCCATATTGAATATGTTCCATTCGCCTGAATATACCTGTTCCATTTTTAAATTTGCGTTCAAAATAGCGCGAATGGAACACATTCAATATGGCCGAGAAATCTGTTCCTATTTGATTCGCATAGTATACTTCGACGATATGAATGATGAATAATCTTACCTACCTATATTTTTGTTACAGAAACAGCATAAATACTTTTTTTATGGAGTTGACTTCCGAAGATGGTGGCGAGTTTTCTAACTTTTGCAGAATGTCATCTTCTGATTTTAATATCTTGTTATATAAAATTGGACCTATGATTGAAAAACAGCAAACCAGACTGCGAATGCCCATACCAGCAAAGATACGTTTGGCATTAACATTACGATATTTAGCAACGGGCGATAGTTATAAAAGTCTCCACTACTTATTCAAGGTTTCTACATCAGCCATTTCGCAAATTATTCCTGAAGTATGTCAAGCTATCAACTCTGTTCTCAAGGACCAAATTAAGGTGAGTAATACAAGTATTTTAAAATTATGTTTTATTATATTAAATTATACAAATGATAAGTAGGTATAATCAAAACTACACTGCGCAGGAAATCACTAATAAAATGAAATAATCTAAACAAATAAAATAATAGAATTCAATTCTGGCTAGCATCCCAGTAGGCTCTTTCAATCACATTCATTTGGTTTTGAGGTGTAACACTTCTTTCCGGGGCATCTGGACAGTACTCTTGGTGGCAAGACATATTGTGTTGATGAAGTTTGTAGCATCACATGGCGTGGTGAAGCTGAAATGTCATTAATTTCTTGGCTCATTTCTGGGATACTGATCTCTACTGGTGTGTCAGACTGTCCCGTTGGTTGGATATAAAAACGTTGAGATTGTTGAATCGGTGGGTTTGATGTGATTTGGTAATCTGAATACTGTGATTGCGATGACGTTACCGATGAACGATTTGAGAAGACACTTGATGGTCGTTCAACTTGATGGTCGATGATTGGATAAGGATTTTGCAAAAGTAACCCATCTATTTGGTACATAATTCTTCCCCGCATTGACTCGGGATATTTTCGTAATCTATTAGCTAAGAGGTTCGCATAAAGATCACACTCGTCTTCATTCTTTTCATTTGTATGAGTACTTTTATTTTTTAACACTTGGTTCAAAGTGTCTAAAGTCTGAGATATTTTATTTTGAGCCTCATCTATGTCAAGGCTTGGTCTTTTTTTCCCTTTTTTTGGCTTATTATATACTGGTGTCCATGATGGGTCTGCCTGTGATGGCGAAGGAACTGACTGTGACGGCGAACTGATTTGCTGGTATGATGGTGGTGATTGAAGTGGCGGTTCGACATCTGGAGATTGTGCCTCGTGTTCAGTTTGATAATTCTGAAAATTTAAATAAATATATTTTTTCTGTTTCAGTTACCACAATCACCAGCGGAATGGTTATCTATAGAAGCGGGATTTAGGAGGAAATTTCCTCGATGTGTCGGAGCTATAGATGGGAAGCATATTGTAATTAAATGTCCACCACACAGTGGCTCACAATATAACAACTATAAGCATACATATAGCATCGTACTAATGGCTCTCGTTGACAGTGAATACCGTTTTATTTTTGCTGATATTGGTGGCCAGGGGCGCATTAGTGATGGAGGAATTTTTCAAAACTGTTTACTCTTGCAAAAAATTAACACAGGCACTATTAATTTGCCACCAGACGCGCCCTTACCCGGAAGAGAAATTGATGTACCCTATGTATTTCTTTGTGATGGAGCTTTTGCAATACATAAACATATAATGAAACCCTTTCCTGGTGATCATCATTGTAACACAATGGAACGCACTTTTAATTACAAACTTTCAAGTTCTCGTATCATTGTAGAAAATGTCTTCGGTATTTTAACTACGGTTTTTCGAATATTTAAAAAACCAATCGAAATCGATATAGAGAATGTACCAACAGTAACAATGACCTGTATTTTATTACATAATTTTTTAATAAACAGTAGAACCTCTAGTAACATTTACGCTCCCCCGGGTACTTTTGATTCCGTAGTTGACGGAGTAAATATTGATGGCTCTTGGAGACAAAATCAACCCAACCCAGACAATTCAGCTCTTAGGCCAATAGTGCGTGTACCAAGACGCTCATCTAGAGACATTTATGAAATTCGATCTGAATTTGCACATTATTTTCATAATTTGAATACAGTAAATAACTAAATAGTAGTATTAAGTAAGCTGTAATAATCATAATGTAACAATCATTTTAATAAAAAATGTTTAATTTATTATAAAAAGTGTTTTAATAATTGAATGTAGGTAGTTACCCTTTGTTCCGTGTTAATTGTTTCTTCCACGTCATACAGTGTGCCTAAAAATCTTTCCATAGTTTCAAAAGGAAACCATATTGGCTGAAACACATCATCAGCACCTGCTCCAGAACGTATAGACGCTTTCTTTTTCTTTAAGAGTGGTCGAAATGTAGCCATAAGTGATTTCTTCTTCGATTTTAGCTCTTCTATTGGAGTATTGTTCATTTGAGTACTGATTCGATTCCACGCATCGTGTACTTTATGCTTCATTTTATGATTTTTATCGCGTGGATCCCATATTATTCGTTCACTTTCATACAACTCCAAAAACTGTATTACTTTTTCATTACTCCTTTCTAGCGACATAGTAAATGCTGACGTAATGCTGATAGAATTAAACAGAAAAAAACAACACGTCCTTCCGCTCAGAACGCCGGGCGACAAGTGAGCGAGAAGGCTGAATGTAAACACACGCTGCCAGTCCTTTGACTCGCGCACGAAAAACCGACAACCAAGGGAGCGCCGGGCAGCGCGAGTGGCTGCGGCAATGGCATGGGAAGTATCGTGTTTACACACTCGCGCCGCTCACTTCCCTGCTCACTTCCCTGCTAACTCAGGCTGAGTGTAAACGAGGTATAATGATTCATCGTTGCGTTCGTCGACGAGCTCACCGATGTCAAATATATTATGAGATATCGACCTTTTACATAAGGTTGTTTTTCCAACGTTCCTTGTCATCTCGTCATTTGTTTCACGGATGTTGTCAAAGATGCAACAATTTTTGGTCTTAGAGAATTGCACGGCTGGACCGAATCTGATGACATTTAAATGGGACCACAATAAATAAAGGGAAATTAAATGGGAAGCACCCACTTTCAAACAAAAAAAATTGAGAATCGGTTCCCATCGGGTACCTACCCAGTCGAAAGTTATGAGGTATCAAACATTAAAAAAAATACAGTCAAATTGAGTAGCTCCTCCTTTTTGGAAGTCGATAGAAACACCTGAGGTTACGCGTGCAAACCCGCAGATAGGTCAGTCAGTATATATTATATTACGAAAAATAGCACAGGGTTAAAGAAGGTCGACCACCAATCCATTGGACACGGGTTCGATCCCTTACCTCTGCCTTGGGCTTTCAGTGAAGGTAATGTGGTGATGAAACCCACAGCATGGTGGTAGAGCACTTCTGGTGTCCGCCTGACTAGCTACCACCACTCAAGTTACATCTGTTGCTGCACACTTAACATTGTGTTCCGGCAGCTGTCCTTGAGAGCCGCGAGCTATTCTAGCTCTAGTGTTGTACCACCTCCGACCGCATCATCACTGCCCATCAAGTGTGATAGTGAGCTAACACTAGTCTAACAAATATAAAGTTTATCATCGAATATTAATAGACGATAGCTACTTTGATTTCAATATATTTTGTTTTATCAAAGATGATTATATAACGATACTATATCTACAACCCGGTCAGAATATCTGTGCACCTCGCTGGAATGCGGCGCCTCTCCCGCTTCCCCTGTCACCTCTCCGCGCACTCCCCGGTGCGACAGTACGGTTAGCATCTTCGTTGCCGATACACGTCCCGATAATTTTGATATTTTCGCTTTGTTGTTATTTTGTTTTTTAATATTTATTGTTAAGTTTAGACTGTTTACTGTTAAGTTTGGACTGGTTTGGTTGTTATTAAAATTGTTGTAGCTGTTAAACTGAAGTCATGGGAAAAACAATACACAGCGAATCATGAAATTTAATCTTGAAAGTGCTCAAGTTTTTTGAATCGGAGAAAACAAATAAACAGTACACCATACCTGTAGACCAAGTGGTGAAACGAACCTGTGCTGCAACTGGGATATCAAAGAGGACTCTAATGAAAATTAAAAATGAAGCCAAAGTACAACCACCTACTTCGCCGGGCGCTAGTCCGACTCCAAGTACTAGTAATAATTTAGAAACCCACCCAGAACCAAAATTATCGACACCGGGTAAGAAGCGTAAACAGTACAAAAAACGCATCGAAGTAGATGATTTTGACATTTGCGCAATACGAAATATCATCAACAGTTTTTATGCTGTAATTTATAGTGACTGAGTTTAATAATAATGTTTTTGTAATAAAAAATATTGTTTTTTTAATAACAAACCAAAAAAAAGGGTAAAAATAAAACCAGTCGGTTTTATTTTTACCCTTTAATCGTTTTCGACATACCTTACTACCCGGTCACAATATCTGTGCACCTGACCTCGTGACGTCATATCGGCGGTCTGGGTACGGTGTGAAAAAAAGTTTTTTCGAGAAATTAGATTTTTAGAAATTAGGAGGTAAAAAAAATTTACTAACCTTTTCAAATCAATTTATTAAACAACTGTACCGTAATTCGAAACCTAATTATACATGAGAGAGTAGCGTACTCGACTTCCGTTCCGAACAAGTCATGCTGTGATTGGTCCGCCCGATCTCCTCGCCCAATCAGCGTCGACTCCGCCCCTTCCGCTCAAATGTCAACCATCACCCCAGGTAGTGCGCCTAGCGCAACTTGGCTTCATTGGCGTTTGGATTTTCATCCGGAGCAGTTGTAAGTACGAAATATTTACTTTACTGACTGCGTCATGCTGGTGAAAGTTCAGGTAAAGTCCTGAACCAATTAGTAAGTTCATGTGCAATTATATATACTTACTAAAAATATTTTAACGGTGTTACCGTTCGCTTCAATACTAATTATGTTTTATTTATAGCCAGTGCTATCGCTGGTTCTAGATATAAATGAAATATTTTAACTGTTTCACACTGTTTCAGTTGAATTTTAGATTCTTTAAATTGATAGTTATACTGGTCCAGCCCCAACGATGGAAGAAGCGGAATAAAAACAGGAAAAAGAAGATGATAACCTACCAACGGTATCGGATTCAAGTGTTGGTTCGTAGTTTAGCTCCAGCTCATCACCAAACCGTGAGTAACACTTACTATTTTTCATCAACTATAATATAATCGTGGTAAATTACAATCCAAGTTACAGTCATTCTGACTTGTACTGCAATTTGAGCAGACCCAAACATGTGTGGGTAATCAAACGAGGATAAGCCCTACTGAGCACCTCAAATTAAAACCACTGAACTTTCAAATGGTTAAAGCGTGTAATAATCTTAGTTTACGCTTCAGAAAAATAAAGGTTATGTAGAACAGCTCATAGAACCACAACCTTTTGAACAATATTGTAATAATGTCCAATACTATAAAACTCAAACACTTCTATCTCCAATGTTATGAGTTCATTAGCTATGGTGTGATCCCCATAATGAAATCAAACGCTACGCTTACTTTACGCTTTGCTTAACCAGTCGAAGTCGTTCACTCGTTAGTGAAAGAGTCGCACAAAACCAGACTTAAAACAGTTTAAATGGTTTCTTAGATGACATGCAATCGACTGATTAATGTTCCAGATTGGCTAAAATCTGTTAAAGCACATTCTAATGCGAAAATGTACAAAGAAAACTTCTACATTCATGCACTTTCACACCAGGTAAAGTAGCAAAACTGAAAAATTCGATGTTATTTAGGCAGGGCTGGTAGAATAACATATATTCTCAGGTCGCGTTTTGGCTTATCTTCGAATATATCTTAGTCTTTTTAGTCCCTGGACTATATGTAATTGTTAAACAACCTACATACGAAATATTGGCCTGGACCTCTGATGAAACAAAACGCAATGAAACACATCTAAAAACTGCATCACAAGATAAGTTTCTGAACAACACGGGCTAACTGCCACTACCCTACCACATTGCTACGTCAAAGTAGGTCAGTCTAGAAAGTGACACAGCACACGCCAATGTCTGCAGTGGCCAACTGTAGTTCGCAGTCGCTGCTGCACACCCATAGATGAGTCTGTTTTGCTTGAAACCCGGGTCGACATATTCGATCCCTAACATGAGGGCGTTGCCGGTGTAACTAACAAATTTTACAGCCCGACAAGAGGCATAATTCCTCCTCATCCCATCGGGATAGGACAGGAAATCATAATATGGAAGCAACGAAATAAAACGAAAAGATTCTGACTCGAAACCCTTCCGTGCCAGGCAGCTACCAAAAAAGGTTGCAATCACTGGTTCTCAAGAAAAATTACTCGTTGAAAAAGGCTTGGGGCTCCGCTCTATATTCTAAACGTAATAAATGGCTTCCGTACACCATTCAAAAAGCTCAAGAGGCTTAGTTTGCATCGAGATAGGTGATAATAATAAAACATGCATACAAGCAGCCCTTCGTGAGGGTCATTAAGCAAAGTTAAACTCATCGAAGAATGCTTGGAGCTCCGCTCTACATTCTAAGCATAATAAGTGACTATAATGTGTACCACAAAACATCATTGCATTTGTCGAGCGACCGTAACAAAAGTTAAGCGCATCGAAGAATGCTCGGAGCTCCGCTCTACATTCTAAGCATAATAAGTGACTACTGTGTACGGTTCAAAAAGAAAACGTTATTTCTTTTGTCGAGCTACCGTTACAAAGCTAAACGCATCGAAGAATGCTAAGAGCTCCGCTCTGCATTCTAAGCATAATAAGTGACTGTATACCGTTCACAAAGAAACGGTCATTGCTTTTGTCGAGCTACCGTAACAAAGCTAAACGCATCGAAGAATGCTCGGAGCTCCGCTCTGCATTCTAAGCATAATAAGTGACTGTATACCGTACAAAAAGAAACGGTCATTGCTTTTGTCGAGCTACCGAACGCATCGAAGAATGCTCGGAGCTCCGCTCGACATTCTAAACATAATAAGTAACTACTATTTACCATTATACACGAAATTGTCATTGCTTTTGTCGAGCGACCGTTACAGCAAAATATCTAACTAAATTGAAATGAAAGTGGTTGACGAAATGCACACTCGAGGTGTCATAAAAATGGGAAGCCAGTCTTTTCCAAGCTGTTAGCAATATTCTCAGACTTAAAGGCAACGGCACACCAAGACCGTTTTTGAGATCAGAAAAAACTTGAACAAGTACCTACGGTGCTCTCTTAAAATTCAGATTGATTAACCATGATTGCGTGCTAGTTTCTCCAAGAGAAGACTGGATCGAGCATTGCGTGCTACTTTCTCTAAGAGTAGACTGGATGGCCAAGGTCGATCTTCCTCTGGACCACTTGTCGGTCGATTCAAACAATCACCGTTTCCTTCAGTTCATTTACAATGACTATTTCTAGACTATTTTAGATTATATACGAATGTATATCTTTTTGCAAAAATATCAAAAATATCTGCTTGCAATCTGTCTTTAGCTCAGTGCCCCAAAAACATGTGCGGTTGCGAGCATCACAAAAATTCTGACACTGAGCAAGGCTGGGGATAATTCTAATAATAATTTGAATTCCTTCTGACGCATCAGATACTACTAATACTGCAAAACCTTATTGTATTAACCGTGAATATATGCGAGTACCTCGTTTACGCATCCTCGTATTCGTTGCAAAATATACACAGAAATGAGTTATCCTTAAAAACCTACTATGAACTAGAGTAAGATCAAAGCTCACAGCTCATGGAAAAGCTATTTAATTTTGGAAGCTCTGTTCCGAGTGGTATTGCCAAACAGTGATCTACTACAAAACTAACAGACACAGTTTTAGTAAAGTGGGGCAAACAAGAAACCTATCTTTTTGCCTTTCGCCAAGCTTACGAGTGATCACAATTTCTGCACAATCGACAGATTAGATTCCCAAGGTCACTGTTACGCCCCACCGGCTGACTTGGAACTTCAGAGCATACCATAAGAAATACTAGCCGATTTAAAACAAATCAACAGGAATTTTCCTGATCGCTGAATTACAGTGAGAAACAGTCGTCGCATTAGCAACCCGATTTAGACCTCACGATTACTCAGTTACCGATGCTATTAGGTATGTTTTATTCTAAACGATTCAATGTTTTTCAAACATTGGTACCGCTAGGTATTGTTTTTTTTTTATGAAGGCTGTTAAATAGATCGTTGGATTACCCCGTTCACGATTACAAATCTATCCAGAGTCCCAACAATGCCGACCGACTGGTCGGCTTCCTGTGTGGGTGACTAACCATTGTCGCGTCCGATAGAAATGATACAAAAAGTTTGTACTCGTAGATGTACGAATGTATCAAAATCTAACAGACTATAATGCAAGAAAATGTTTAGGCTTATCTGCTCCTTGGAGAAAGTTTAGCTTGGAAAAAATAGCACTCTTCGTGAGATAATTACCCAGGAAACCAACAAAAACCCAAGTGGTCTAATCTTGCAAGATTCTTAACCAATCTTATTAAAACGACCCTTAGTATATTTTTAGTTCACAAATCTGGAATACTTACCTCATGCATTTTTAAGTCGAAATTATAATAATACTTAAATATAAATATTTAAAGCTAAAATCACTATTTTAGCCAAGGCGACCGCGACCCCCAACCTGGAAGTCGATACCTTAATAAATCAATAATTTTATTCAGAACATTTGTGAAGAAAATAGTTTTTATCTACCTAATTCAAGGGACATAGTAGCCATCGTTATTTCTATGTCACAATAGTTTATAAGCTTTTTTCCAGAATTAAATTACGAAACTGCAAACTACTTTAGCACTGCTATGGTCTTAAAACAGAAACAGACAGTTGTAATGTGTCCAGCACACTGACTGCACTCGGCATTTAAATATATATATAAATATATATATATACTACACTCATTCAAGAATGCTCGGGGCTCCGCCCCACATTCAAAACATCATGAGTGATTACGAGAGTTAAAAGATGGGTTGCAAGCAGCACATAAATAAACCTTGAACAGCAACACGTGCCAAGGTTACTAATTTAGTAAAACTCATAATTAGTGGAACGTATTGATGAATTGACCTTGCCTCAAGTCTGCAAGCAGTTCCATTGAGAAATTGGGCGTACCTTCCTTATTTACTCTTTGTTCGCAGTGATTTGGCAGACAAATCAAATAATGGACGTTTCATGTACTAAAATGAGTAGTCTAATTTTCCTACACCTAGAATTCATGCTTACGCAGACAACAAAAGTTTTGTGAATGAAACCTGGACCGCTGGGCGTCAGAACATTCAATACCTATTAAAGATTTATCACATTGGCGTCACCATCACCACCAGGCGATAACAAACACATCTCTCATGTATAATTAGGTTTCGAATTACGGTACAGTTGTTTAATAGCGATGTTTTACCTGCAATTAAAACATTTATTAAACATACTTACCTAATTCGAAACCTAACACTTTCTATACCTGCCTGGTGGCATAACACGAGAAAACCAATGAAGCCAAGTTGCGCTAGGCGCACTACCTGGGGTGATGGTTGACATTTGAGCGGAAGGGGCGGAGTCGACGCTGATTGGGCGAGGAGATCGGGCGGACCAATCACAGCATGACTTGTTCGGAACGGAAGTCGAGTACGCTACTCTCTCATGTATAATTAGGTTTCGAATTAGGTAAGTATGTTTAATAAATGTTTTAATTGCAGGTAAAACATCGCTATTATTGATTTATTATTATCTACACTAAAAAGTGTGAAATAACACGTCAAAGTCGGTATGCACGCAGTATCACGATACCTAATAGGTACTTTCGAACTATCATGGTACCGATTTCAACAAGTTATTTAACACTATTTAGTGTAGAAGTCGGTTCGTATCATAATAAAAACAATTGTATTTGTTGTTATAGCGGTTGTGAAAATTTCAACTGTCTAACTATCACGGTTCATGAGATATAGCCTGGTGACACGGACAGACAGACAGACGGACGAACAGCGGAGTCTTAGGACCCGTTTATCATTTGTTTAACCCCAAAAAATCTGGGTTCGTTAACATAGGTAACTTACTCTTCCTCACACTTTATAGGCCAGTAAATAGAATTTAACTTCGCACTAAATTTCCGATCTATTTTTTTTTATGTTTACGGTCACTTACGCAGCATAAAATCACAAAATGCTGACAGATCCAGGTGACGCCACAATCGCCATCTTGCAAAAACGTTTTCGGTCGATATCTCAGAAACTATGCACTTTAAAGCTAAAGTCATAGAGATTATTATTATAGAGAATAAAATTTCGCATCTTTAGTTTCCAGTAAACTTTTTTGTAACACTTACCGTTTACGATTTATGGCCCATTTAATGAACCGGTTTTTCTATCGCGGCCAATAACTCTTGAAATATTAGATTGATCAATAAAACGCATCAATCCTCAAATCAAGCCCCTGATAAAATACCAATAAACAAGAAAGCCGTGGGTTCAAATCCTGCTATATTAATCATAATTATATTTTTTAAACATTGCAACAACAAATAGTATTTCTCAACTAATCTTGACAAAATTTGGTATACATTTTATAAGGGGTTAGTTTTCCTGAAAAGGAGAAGTTGGCTGCGGCGCCATCTATCCGGTAATTTTGATAATACCAGAAGAGAGATTATACTCGCGAGGACTATTTTTCGCGGCGAACTGTAAAGGGCTTATTACACTACACGGTATTAAGACAGTCTTACTAAGATTTAGCGTAGTGTAATTAAAGTAAGCAAGTTAGTCTGTCTAATTAGACCGCCCGAATGGGTTCGGCCGTGCTTGCTTGCTTCCTTGCTAAATATCGCGAGGTGTAACAAGACATAGCACGCTTAGACCGTTCAGTGAGCGCGCCGTAGCTGCAGAGTGAAGTCGTATGTTGTTTGCTGTGGCGTGCACAATGGCTTGTTCAAAAGAAAAGGAAGTGATTTTTAATGTTATTGATGTGTGACATGCCATATTTATGGCAGAAATGTCACAAAGATTATTTAAACCAATCACTTCGTGCAGAAGTATTTCGCGTGTTGTTAGAAATTTTTAAAAACTTCGATGAAAAGGCTACAGTCAAAACAATAAAAAATAAATTGATGAATATGCGCACCAATTACAATATAGAATTGGTTAAGGCTTCGAAAGTTTTCCCATGACACCGCGACAACCGTCACCGGCTACGTACGCCTCGCAAATGAGTTAGCATGCGGTATTCAGCGCGGTGCAATAGCGAGCATGTTTGATAAGTCTATAGAACAGTCTTAGTAAGACTGTCTTAATACCGCGTATAACCCGCGGCACGTAACTCTAGCGCTGAGCGAAATGTGGAGGGGATATCTGCGCATGGGTACAGTCGCGCACATGTGACAGAGAGAGACAAGAGTCCCTCGTCTTCGATGTCACAGAGAGATACAAGAGTCCTTCGTCCCTCTAGCCCCCCTGTGATACCCAATTTTTGACTTCTGCGCAATAACGGTCAGCGCTAGAGTTACGTGCCGCGGGTTATAGTGTAATAAGCCCTTAACTGAGGTGATGCTGCAGCGACCTGTATATCAAATTTCGTCAAGATCAGTTGAAAAATACGACCTGTAGACGTTCGGTATCGACTGCCGCAAAAAAATGTATGAAAAAAGAACAGTGCCACCTCACGGTCAATTGTAGAACTAAAATTGACAGCGAGTACGCCAATCACAAGCTTGATAGGTAGCCGAGATCGAGTATCGACTATAGATGACATTTATGTTGCCAACTCATGGTAGAGCTACTGAACACGAGTACCAACCACGGAGCTGATACCAGCTCCGTGGTACCAACATCCAAGCGGATGGAAGCAAATCTGGCGAGTCGTTGCAGATACTTGGTTCGCTTCATTCACTCGTTCAATTAACACAAGAGGCATTGTTAAGAGAAAAACAGTGTTAGTTTTAAATAAAAACAATAATTATACGTACTTATAGTTCATTTTTATTATTTCAATTAACATACATTACATTGTTTATTATAACTTTTTATCACATAACGAAAATATTATTAGAATTAATATACCTTGTAAATTATATAAGTACATGTTAGGTTACGAAGCATCAACGGTCGTAATTAGAATGCAAATTTCGAATAATATTCACTCTCTTACTAATTAAAAAAAAAAAATATACTTAAAAAGTCAAAGAAGCTAGATCTTTGTAAATGCTTCCTAAAACATCTAGTACAGCAAACCCAGAGTATAAAGGTTCGAATCCTGAGACCATCATGAATGTGGTTTTTAATTTTATATTTTACAAGAAGCGGTACAGCGAATTCGGTAGGACTATAGTACCTACATTAAGGCCTATTCAGACCTGAGCGTTATTCGCTACCGCTGTCGGTAGCGAAAAATACCACGCGGAACTCGATGGGTAAATAGTATAAAGTTCCATAACTACAGCGAAACTTGTACCGCCTAGTGAGGCGGTATTTTCTCTCGTTTGCCGAAACTAGTTCCGCCGCCCCGCTAACCGTTGCCAACGAATATCTCTACCGCGTGCGGTAGCGATATCCGCTTTGGTGTGAACAGTGAAATTAACGCATACCCTTTCGGATTTCTCTATCGCTCGCGGTAGCGAATAACGCCCATGTCTGAATAGGCCTTAATCCTCGTTTTTGGGTGAAAACTAAATATAAAAATGCCTGTAACTTCTTTATGGATGAGCCGATTTTGATGAAACAACGACAAACCTGCTCAGGAGTTCAAACAGAATATGCCCCAGCAGTATTAAAATTCGTCCAGTAGTTGCGTGATGAAATCACAGGGACAGACATGCCAAGAGTAACAACTATATTTTTGGTAGGTACTCTACTTGCTGTTAAGCCTCATACCAAGTAATGCACCACTAAACATGTAAACTGTATGTAATGTAGTACTTTAACTAAATCATAGATGGCGCGCCACTGTGAGCACAAGGCGCTGCATCGCGCAAGCGTTTGTCGCACGGAAGCCGAGGCGCGTATTTTGAATTTTTTAATAAATTGAAGTAAAAATAAGAATTCGCCTTTATTGCCACAAAAGATACAATAATAACAAGCAATTTACCTAATATTTAAAAAAAATAGGGCAATAAGGGGTATGCTCAGCGCATAGCTGCGTAGAGTGCGTAGACAATTAAATTAAGTCTATGCAAGGCTGATTTTCAGCATACTCCTTTTCTCGAAGATGTTGTTCGAGTGCTATTAGAGTTGCGTGTACATATACGATATTTAATCATAAAAGCTGTTCCATAGTAGGTAGGTACATACATATAGAATACTTTGTATTACAAGTAAATATAAATTATATTAGACCATGCTTTCAACAACAAGCTGCAGTCGGATTCTGCACTATGTATGTATGTGATACAAATCACAAATAATAAACTATTTATACAAAAAGAAAAGCAAATAAAGATGCATGATCGAACCGTTAGGTTTAATGTAGTAGTACATATGAGAGAGATGAGATGTGTGTTATAGTGTGTATTAATTGGTGTGTGTGTGCGTGTATATGGGAGTTATGTGTGAGAGGGAGAAGAGGTCTTTGAGAGTAAGAGAGTAAATTGCTCTTTCTCAACCTGATCAAGTATTTGATTTTAGGGTTTTTGGGACATTGTCACATTGTACACTTGCATTTACTTATTTAGCGTGTTTTATTTCTAAATTATCTTTCATGTACAAATTTCACCTTGGTTACAGTTTATTATATGTATATATATTTTATCATATGTAATTAAAAATTATTATTACAATATATACAATTTTTAAACCATGCTGTGTACAATTTTTTTGAATTACAGTCCAGTTATGATTTTTTTTTAAGTTTTATCGGACTATGTATGTATTATATTGTATATATCATACTATTATATATGTACCTATCTTGTTTATGTATGTGTTATTTATTTATGGATATATTTGATTGTGTCTGAGTAAACAATATATTTTAAAAATGATCCACGCACTAAGTTATATTACTTAATTATTACCGTTTCACACCACTATGCGCCTATTCAAATTATTATTAATTACTATCCATCCCAAGGTTGCCTGTAAGAAATTGCTTATAGCGATAAGGCCGCCCATTGTACAACCTGTTTTGTAAGCTACTCTTAGTTCTTTCATTTATAAGCTTGGTGTTCAATAAAGTATTAATGTATTGTATTGTATGTTTTGTGCGCCATTTATTTATATTGTGTAGCTACTAGGATCCCTAACCTGAACCCACAAGGAATCTTTAATTCGCAGGGTAATTAAGTATCTCAGGTTGTTGTACTCAAATGTTGATAGAAATCAGAATAAATGGTGGCTTTGTTAATGTTGTCAGCTGCAATCAGCAACTTACATATTTGCTTACTGGAGTTGTCAAAACTGACATAGACCAGCAGGGCTATTATGTATCTCAGTTGCTAACAAATGTTGATTGAAATCGAAAAAAATGGTGACTCTATGTCACTTTTGTCAGCTTCAGTCATCAATTTACTAACATTTTTGCTTACTGGAGTTGTCTAAACTGACATAGAGCCGCCATTTTTAAAGATTTCAATAAGAATTTATTAGCAACTGAGATACATAATAGCCCTACCGCCATTTTTCAATATTTCTATCAACAATTAATAATTGTTACTGAGATTTTTAATTGCCTTGCTGGTGATGTGTAAAATTTCGCCTAAAATTGCAAAACAATAGCAAATGTTTGTTGGTAATGGTTACCTTTACTAATAAAATAATATTATAAGGAGGAAAGATTCGTTTGAATTAAATATACTCCGGATATACGGGGCCGATTTGAAAAATTCTTTCACCATTACAACCCTAAATTATCCCTGATGAGCGTAGGCTATAGGATATTTTCAAAAAAGTTAGGGATCCGTATGAAAACTTAGATAATGTAACCCAAGTAGTGCGTTCGAATATACCTCTTGTGAGCGTTTTTAGCGAGCAGATACCGTGAGTTATGTGTCGAGACCCAGATCGATTTCCTAGTGACTGGACCTGCCTAGTTTGACTGTCTGTCTCAGGTAGATGTACTCGTCAACAACTTCGAGAACTGAGTTCCCAACTGATATTGGGGCAGGCACAACATGGGCATTAGACATAATTTTCGTCTTATCCATGTTCATCTTAAGACCTACCCGTTGGGAAACTCGATGGAGGCCTTCGAGCATTGTACTGAGGTCTTCCATGGATTCTGCCATGACTACAATATCAAAATAAATCATTTATTTAAACCTTGTGGATCTAGGTAGTACATATACATGTGATGTTAAAATTAAATAATTTCACTAGATCCGCTCTATGGCAATAAAGGGAACGCAAGAAACGTGTGCGGAAGAGGGTAGACCGTTTCGTCTGGTCACAACAACACCTACCCGCAGATACTTCAGTTTACTCGTGAACACGGCGCGTGCAACTGTGCCCAAATATCGAGAGCTCACAATAAATACAATACATGGTAGATATCCCGTTTCTAAACTTAACTCTTGCAATAGTGCATGTCAGTTTAAAAACCTATATATATTTTGATTAATCGTCATCTTGATCCATCACCACGTGTGTGAAACCGCGGAGCGCAGCTAGTTTTTTATAAGATTATTTTGACGTGATGAATGAAGTCTTATGTTGGACTGGATGGGTTCACAGGGCACCCCTAGGGCATCGGGCTAGGGGCTGCTGGTGGGCCAAATGTTTTATGGGCAGTACTATGCTAATTTAAAGGAATGCTTTTTAGTTATTAGGTTTCGAGTTAAACCAAAGTGATACCCATGTATAAAATTCATTAATATTTATTAATATTTTTTCCTAATATATGAATTAATTTAATTACCTGAGTATGTATAAAAGAATATTAAATCACGTTTACATTCTTGACATATCTAGCACGAACAACTGCGTGCGTGTAACGTAACGTGTCGTTCACGTGAAACAGTACAAACTGTCATGTATCTAGGGCAACTGTGACACAGATAACTCATAGTTTGTACGGCGAAGCTTGACGCGTTGACGTTTACGATACGAATACTTTTTCGCTAATTGTTTGTGCTACGGTCAGAATATAAATGTCATATAATTCGCGTTAGCATACAAAATAAAAAAAAAACAGTTAAAAGATACGAAACGCACCGTGGGGTATGGATCGCGCCAAGCTTCACGTCCGCTCTGAACACGGCACGATACACGTCGCAGTAGCAAAATATAGGAACAGTTCGAGGCACGTGAGTCGAACAAAAACGGTGATCGTCCGTGCAGGTACAATTATGGACAAAAGTGATACGACGAATACTCCGCTGTCGTTAAAAATGAAACACAAGTTGAACCATAAATTAAATTTCATAAAATCTTGGATTTCCTTTGATATCATCGTATTTCTCAAACAAAAGTCCCAAGACGATAAAATATTAGGCTTAAATATTGTGTGCCTCACTGTACCCCTGCCCGAAGCAACTTTAGAGCAGACTAAAAGTTTGGCGCAATCTGTACCTTTACTACCACCTTCTAAGAATATACATGTATAAGGAGTTTGTTTGTCCGCGTTTACTTCCCGCAGCCCCCTCCACCGCATTTGGATTTCTTCGGCGGCCGGTATGATGACGTAGACGCGCCTCCGCTAAGAGGAAGGTAGTCTGAAATGATACAAGAGAAACATTCATCATATTAATTAATTGATTCAGGCGTTACTTTGCGGAAATCCATTTCAAAAAACGATATAAAAGAAATATCTAGCTACACATCCGCCGGAAAAAAATTTTGTGGCCGAGATGCAGTGTGCACCTCCCTCCCTTCCTCTATCAACTGTCAGTCTGACGCTTGACGAGTCAACATCGTCCTGAGGATGGCTCGTGTAGAGGCGAAACACGTCCGTCCGGTGACGCTGTAAATGCCGGTAGAGGCAAACAGCAATACTCCGTTCTAATTAAAAAAAAAAAGGCAAAACACGTGTCATATCGTTTTTGGTTGATTGGGTTGTTTTGTGTGTTGCTTATTCTGTATACTTCCTGTTTGCAGTTTATGCGGGAGGGAGGGTGGTGCACACCGCATCTCGCATAAGCATTCCGGCGGAAGTGTCACTAAATATTTCTTTTAATATCGTTTTTCATTCATGGTACTATAGGCGAGCGCTCATAGGAGAGCTTGACTTGGCGATCTCAACCGATCAACAAGTTAAGCAACGCTCACTGCTGTCAGGAGTTAGATGAGTGACCGCTGTTCAACTGCATGCATTGTTCAACTGAGCGCTTCCGTGCTTCGGAGGGCACTTTAAGCTGTCGGTCCTGGTTGTTTGTCTTAGGACAACAGTCGTTAGGCTATGTCGAAGGCCTTCGGGCGGCCTGAACACTTCGACATGGGTTGGCCACTACCCTATCCACCCCGCGTAGTGGATTATGGCCCAACTCATCTATCTGAGACGGAAGGCTCGAGTACCAGCAGTGGGAACATAACGGGCTGATTATGTACTACTCTGTGTAAAAAGTATCGGGAATATGTCATAAAAAGACCCGTGTAAAAGAGGTCGTTCTAATTTTTTTACTGCATGTCGGTAGCACTGTACTGATTAAGCGCGCAAAGTTTGAGCGGGATCTGTCATTTAATTTGTTTTAAACTACACTTTTTGTTGGTCATAGTTTTGAGTTCTCGGCGATTTTTATAATGGAAAATATTGTTGAACAAAGAGTGTGCCTTAAATTTTGTGTTTCGAATGATATTTCATGTGGTGAATCACTAAAAATGTTGCGAAATACCTACGGCGAATCGTGTATATCGAAAACAAGGGCTTATGAATGGTATAAGGCTTTTAAAGAAGGCCGAGAAGTAGTAGTAGACTTGCCTCGTTCTGGTAGACCTTCAACCGTTATGACCAAAGGAAACATCGACAGAATCAAGAAGCTAGTGCTCGAAAATCGACGTATGAGTCTGAGAGAGTTCGCTAGTGAGGTGAACATATCTTTTAAGTCCGTCCACAACATTCTCATTGACATTTTAGGCATGAAACGCGTCGCCGCTCGACTAGTTCAAAAAGAGCTCAATTTTGTTCAAAAAGCGCAGCGAAAGCATGTCTCTGAAGACATGCTTTCCCGAGCTTCTACGGATCCGACCTTTATGAAACGTATAATAACTGGCGACGAGACATGGGTTTATGAGTACGACATGCAAACAAGCCAACAGTCTTCAGAATGGCGTCTCGAACAAGAGCCGAAACACAAAAAACCGCGGCAAAGTCGCTCCAAAATCAAGGTGATGCTGACGGTTTTTTTTGACTACCGTGGTGTGGTTCACTCCGAATTCCTTCCAGAGGGAGAAACAGTGAATAAAGAATATTATTTAGGCGTCATGAAGCGTTTGCAAGAGAGTATCCGCCGAAAACGTCCAGATTTGTGGCAACACAACTCATGGATGCTGCACCATAATAACGCACCATCACACACAGCCATTATAGTGAAAGAGTTTTTAGCGAAAAATTCAACAAAAGTTCTCAACCAAGCACCGTATTCACCTGATATGGCTCCGTCTGACTTTTTTTTATTTCCCAAGTTAAAATTACCACTTCGAGGAAAACGTTTTGAGTCGATAGAAGCCATAAAAGAAAATTCGCTGAATGAGCTAAAGGCCATACCGCAAATAGCCTATAAAAAAATGTATGGAAGACTGGGTGAAGCGTTGGAGATGTTGTATTGCAAGAGATGGGGCCTACTTTGAAGGCGATAAAATAAATTTAGATGAATAATTTGTATTTTTTGTTTTATTGGCTAATTCCCGATATTTAGTACACAGAATGTATGTAGGTGAAGAATTAAAAGAACTTATAAACATGTAGGACTGTTCGGCATAAATTCGTCTTAATGGGTACCACCACTATTATTTTTTCTGTATCCAAACAATAGTGTGCAAGCGTGACCGTGTTATACTGATCGAGTTATAGTAGGTTAAGATTTAGACACTAATGTAGGATGTTCATCACAAAAATATTTACCCGAAACAGGGATTGAACTTGGGGCCTCTCACTTCCAAAGCAAGGTCACTGTCAACTAAGCAAAAGAGCCGTCTAATGAATTCTTTGAATGTTTCTTATAATTTCTGTGTTTAAAATAATTTTTGACCTTTTTTTTATTGTTACTTTCGAGTCACTTTTCATTTTGCTTTCTGTCATAAAGCCACCTGAAACAGGGACTGAACTTGGGGCCTCTCGCTTCCAAAGCAAGGTCACTGTCAGCTACGCAAAAGAGCCATCTAATGTATTCTTTGAATGTTTCTTATAATTTCTGTGTTTAAAATTGTTCTCGGACTTTTTTGTTATTGTTACTTTCGAGTCACTTTTCATTTTGCTTTCTGTCATAAAGCCACCTGAAACAGGGACTGAACTTGGAGCCTCTCGGTTTCAAAGCAAGGTAAGTGTCAACTACGCAAAAGAGCCATCTAATGTATTCTTTGAATGTTTCTTATAATTTCTGTGTTTAAAATAGTTCTTGACCTTTTTTGTTATTGTTACTTTGGAGTCAGTTTTCATTTTGCTTTCTGTCATAAAGCCACCTGAAATAGGGACTGAACTTGGAGCCTCTCGGTTCCAAAGCAAGGTAACTGTCAACTACGCAAAAGAGCCATCTAATGTATTCTTTGAATGTTTCTTATAATTTCTGTGTTTAAAATAGTTCTTGACCTTTTTTGTTATTGTTACTTTGGAGTCAGTTTTCATTTTGCTTTCTGTCATAAAGCCACCTGAAACAGGGACTGAACTTGGGGCCTCTCGCTTCCAAAGCAAGGTCACTGTCAACAACGCAATAGAGCCATCTAATGAATTCTTTGAATGTTTCTTATAATTTCTGTGTTTAAAATTGTTCTTGGCCTTTTTTGTTATTGTAACTTTCGAGTCACTTTTCATTTTGCTTTCTGTCATAAAGCCACCTGAAACAGGGACTGAACTTGGGGCCTCTCGCTTCCAAAGCAAGGTAACTGTCAACTACGCAAAAGAGCCGGCTAATGAATTCTTTGAATGTTTCTTATAATTTCTGTGTTTAAAATAATTTTTGACCTTTTTTTTATTGTTACTTTCGAGTCACTTTTCATTTTGCTTTCTGTCATAAAGCCACCTGAAACAGGGACTGAACTTGGGGCCTCTTGCTTCCAAAGCAAGGTCACTGTCAACTAGGCAAAAGAGCCGTCTAATGTATTCTTTGAATGTTTCTTATAATTTCTGTGTTTAAAATTGTTCTTGACCATTTTTGTTATTGTTACTTTCGAGTCACTTTTCATTTTGCTTTCTGTCATAAAGCCACCTGAAACAGGGACTGAACTTGGGACCTCTCGCTTCCAAAGCAAGTTGACAGTGGTCAACTAAGCAAAGAAGCCCTCTAATGCATTCTTTGAATGTTTCTTATAATTTCTGTGTTTAAAATTGTTCTTGACCATTTTTGTTATTGTTACTTTCGAGTCACTTTTCATTTGGCTTTATGTCATAAAGCCACCTGAAACACGGACTGAACTTGGGGCCTCTCGCTTCCAAAGCAAGTTGACAGTGGTCAACTAAGCAAAGAAGCCCTCTAATGCATTCTTTGAATGTTTCTTATAATTTCTGTGTTTAAAATTGTTCTTGACCATTTTTGTTATTGTTACTTTCGAGTCACTTCTCATTTTGCTTTCTGTCATAAAGCCACCTGAAACAGGGACTGAACTTGGGACCTCTCGCTTCCAAAGCAAGTTGACAGTGGTCAACTAAGCAAAGAAGCCCTCTAATGCATTCTTTGAATGTTTCTTATAATTTCTGTGTTTAAAATTGTTCTTGACCATTTTTGTTATTGTTACTTTGGAGTCAGTTTTCATTTTGCTTTCTGTCATAAAGCCATTTTACGAATAAGACAAATACAGTACTTCCAATCATTTTCACTTACATTTTTTTACCTTTGAGCAGTACAACTCAGTGAGATGAGTTCGTCAGGCGGCCTTATTGTCTATGTTTACGAAGAATAGGAATGGGCTTCATTTTGACATTTGACTCCCATTCTGGGCAAACTCCTGCTAGCCTATTGGTTGGAACCATCAATGGAAATAAGAATGATGTGACATTTCATTCTCATTCATGTTAGACAATAGGCGGCGGGGCAGTAATATGACCATACCCTTTTTCTATCGTGAAGCAGTTCGTAATACTGTGTTTAGGTTTGAAAGTATGGGTGCCGGTGAAATTACCTAATTGCACATGAATTCACCACGAATTTCAGGTTAAGTTAAAACGCCCCCACTGCAAATTTATCACGCTAATAATAAACCCCTCACCTCAGTGCCTCAAGACATTGGTCGAAGACAAGAGTCTTCGACCAATGTGTGTTACCAGTGATGACTTATGGCACTGAAACGTGGTCTCTTACTATGGGCCTCATAGATAAGCTCAAAGTCGCATAACGAGCTATGGAGAGGGCTATGCTCGGGGTTTCTCTACGTGATCGAATCAGAAATGAGGAGATCCGTAGAAGAACGAAAGTCACCGACATAGCCCAGAAGATTAGCCAGTTGAAGTGGCAGTGGGCAGGGCACATAGCACGCAGAACAGATGGCCGATGGGGCCGAAAGGTTCTGGAGTGGAGACTACGGACCGGCAAGCGCAGCGTAGGTCGTCCACCGACACGGTGGACAGACGACCTGAAGAAGGTCGCAGGACGACGTAGGATGCAGGCCGCTTCCAACCGGTCCTTTTGGAAAATCATGGGGGAGGCATATGTTCAGCAGTGGACGTCCTACGGCTGAGATGATGATGATGATGATGAATAATAAAAAGGCGAAAGTTTGTGCGTGTATTTGTTACTTTGACACGCCCAAGGTGAACCAAGTTTTGGTGAAATTCGGTATGGAGGTAGATGAGGCGATGGATTAACACATAGGGTTGTGACGGATCTATCCTCCGCCAATTTCTTTCCTTTTACTGTACCTATTATTTGTAATTAAAACCCTGTCGAATTCTTCTTAGTTTTATTATAAAACCCAATATCGTTTACAATTAAACTCAGTCCCAGTCCACTGTAATATCTAGCTCTATTTTCACACAGCATCCACAAGTACATTTACTTCAAAGAACACAGAGTACAGATATAGTATATTTCATTACAAGTGGGGAAAGGCTGTCATTGCAAAGAGTTCCGACAAATGTTTATCCGAGCCGAGGCGCAGCCGAAGGCGAGGGTTGACAGTCTGAACAAGTTGCAATGACGGTTCCGCACGTGTACTGAACGACTATTTGATACAGTTGCGAAAAAATGAAGCAATTTAATAAAATAAACTCGCAAAGAGAATTTCTGGTAAATGGCGCCAACCGTAGAATATAAGCAGAGATTTTTTTTCTTCACCCATTCTGGTAGGCAAAAGTAACTATACCCATATAGCCAAGTCTTCAGTAGAATTTTTTTATTGATATGAAATGAAAATGAAATTTAATGAGATGAAATGAAACCTAACCTAATTCATTCAATCAAATCATTAAATCTGATATTGAAACAAATTAGTAGCTTCTTTTTAGAAATATACGTATTTGCATAAATCATAAAAACTTTTATGAATTTTTTTAGTAAAAACTTCATGGTTGGATTTTTTTTAAGACATTATTTTGACAGTTGGGAAAGAGAACGCACGAGTTCGGGAAAGGTAAAAAGAAAGCATGTAATAGCCCACATCCCGAACGCTATACGTCCCTGCAATACGCCACTTTTTGAGCAACTGTATTAAAAAGTATATTTCTACAGTTCACAAAACCACAGACTAATAAGCACATATAGGAGTTTGCTAAAGATAATCTACAACATAGGATACTTTTTGTCATCATCCATCACCACGTTGGTGTAACCGCAGCTAGTCAGAAATATATATAAGGTCTTTGTTAATTAGTGCACAGTATTGCATGGAGTGGTTTGGAATCGATAACTGGTGATGAATGTAAAAGATATTTTTTAGTATTATGGACCCATATTTGCCGCTCCACTTCATTGCGCGACTAAACGCACGATGGCACCGCTTCATACAGTAACCACGCGAGACATACCTACCCACTTAGAATAGGTACAACGACGTACGACCTACCTACACGCGAATGTTTAAGCTAACACACTATGCAATTTCGAATGTAACATGTTGTAGCAATCTGCTGTGATCCAGCAAATTGTATCGTATGTAGGCGTGTTGTGACTCCCTTCCAACATGTTGGACGTCGTATCGTCCGTCCTAGCATCCAGCAGATTGTTACAGCAAATTGTAAGCCGCGTTGTAACGTGAGTAGTGCGGTTGCATGCAATCTGGGCTCAGTCGCGATCGTGCCGCCGCCCGTGGCTAGCGTCGCTGTGAATTTTATTAAATGAAATATGTAAATGGATGCAAAAATTTATACTACAGAAAAAACTATATTGATAAGAATTTCAAAAATATATTATAGACTTGAATAATAAAATAGTTATGGCGTATTTTTACTTTTCATAGCAGCTGATGTTTTATCTTTGTGAAAATAATTGACACGCCTTCCTTCCTATCCAAGTTTCTCTAGACTAGAAATAATGATTTTAATTATTAAATAACATAATAATAGGTATTATATATTGTAGTATTGCTGTGCATCTATTAATGTTCAGAGTAAAAAATAATGTTTATTGTCTCTCAGTCTCACTAGGTATAGTTCAGCGAACTCAGCGAAGCCAATTGCAAGATCCGTTTTTAATATTTGGACAGCATTTGGGCCATTTTCATTGCGCACGCTGTGGCGATCCAACGCGGAATGAAATTATAATCGCCGCTGCAACGTGTGTAGAGTACGTACAACCGCGACTACAGCAGATTGCTACAGCATGTTGCGTTCGGGGTTGCATCGTATGTAGACACCTTTACGCAGCTGATGTCTATGACTAAACGACGGCGGGCCCGGGCGAGTCAACATCCGCACGTTGTACCTATTCTAACCGGGTAGGTATGTCTTGCAAAAAGTTACTGATATCAATTCTAAATATTACTTCGGCGCATTATCCGTTATCAAATATAGAACCTATATACCTTTTCATGTACAAACAGCAACGTTAACTTTACTGAAAATAAACTAAACTACTGTACCTAATATGTAGCGTGTTTCAACGAAGACGGAAGGGCACTGATATCCTAAACACAGGGAAACCTAGTTAGGAGTTAGGGCTTAGCCATGTACTTACAATAAAAAACCTACATTTACTTACTTAATCCAACAGTTAAAATAATACAAAAAACATAAAATTACCATGATCAAACCATTAATGATTCTGAATGAGCCAAATATACTTCTATACATATACGTACCTATAGCTAATTAAATAAATCTTGTTTCATTCACTTTCTGTAAATTAATTTATATTAAAATAGCAGGTTTCATGTTATATACTTCTTTTTTCTTTTGTGGTAGGTACATATTGTGTAATAAGCATGGTGCATAGGTATTTTATCTCTTTTAAAAGTGTGTTTAAGGTAATACTTATTTTCGTATAAAATTAAGTAAGTATTACGAGTACCTTATAAGTAATAAATTATTTTAGTATTAGTAAAATAAATGTTTATAGTTGTAACCTAAGTAAATAGGCTATTAGTAAGTAAAACTTAGTAAGTTGGAAATAAATATTATTATTATTATATTATTTATTTATATTCTGCGATGTAGCGGTGCGTCGGGTCGTGCGTTCAGTCGCACTATGGCTCTTAGCCGTGGAGCGGCGAATATGGGTCCATAATAATAAAAAATATATGTGTGCATTTGTTTCTTTTACTTTCATGACCAGTTATCGATTCCAAACCACCCCGTTCAATATTGTGCACTAATTAACAAACACCTTATATAGTATAATATATACAAATTATATAATAAATATGTATCAACTATAAATATAAAAATAAACCCCCATTTCTCTGTAGGGTTATTATGTATCTCGGTTGCTAACAAACTTTCATTGAACCGAAAAAAATGACGGCTCTATGTCACTTTTGTCAGCTCCAGTGATCAACTAACATTTTTGCTTACGGGAGCTGTCAAAAGTGATATAGAACCGCCAATTTTGTCAATTTCAATCAACATTCATCATCAGCCTGTAGCAGTCCACTGCTGGACATAGGCCTCTCCAATTGCACGCCACTTAGGTCTATCTTGTGAAAAATGGCCGCTCTATGTCACTTTTGCCAGCTTCAGTGATCAACTTACTAACATTTTTGCTTACTGGAGTTGCATAAACTGACATAGGGCCGCCATTTGTCAAGATTTCAATCAACTTTTGTTAGCAACTGAGATACATAATAGACGTGCGGATAGGACAATCTCAGCAATTCTTTTCTTATTGTGTTATGGCGAGGCCGAAGGCCGTACTACGCAAACAAAGTCGCGGGCAGTCGCTAGTACAATAGATAATATAAATACTAACCGTCTTCCGAGCCAAGCCTGTTTCCACCCGCTGCTGAGCCGTACTTCTCAAGCTTTTCCACTAATTCTTGGCGCTTACGCTCCTCCCGCTGGAACGCAATGTTTTTCATTGTTAACATTATATTTTTTTTACTTACATACAGCAACATCTCTATATAAAAAAGAAGATGTCCTGACTGACAGGCAATGCACAGCCTAAACCACTGATCGTAGAGACTTGAAATTTGGAGTGTGTATTGTCCTTGATGCGTAGAGGTGTACTAAGAATGGGTTTTTTGACATCCTACTCCTGAGGGGGTCAAAAGGGGTGAAAATGTTTGTAACTCCTTTGTTTTTAAACTTATAGTAATGAAAATTTGGATTTGGATAGGTCAGTCATAATCAAAAATATTGGTGTATTTTTTTTGGATAGTGGTGGTTTAAGAGGGTGAAATGGAGGGGTGAAAGTTTGTATGGAAAGTTTGTTGTTTTCGGGCATACAATGGCGAAAATTAGCATTTGGAAAGTTTAAAGTGATGATTTCAATATTTATTCGAGTCAGAGGATAAGTAAGGAGTGAAAAAGTAGTTCAAATTGTTTGTCTGTCTGTTTGTACGGGCTAATCTCCGAAACGACTGGACCGATTTAAATGGAATTTCGTATGATGGTAGCTTATATCCCTGATCAACATATAAGATACTTTTGATCGCGGTAAATTAAAGAGTTCCCGTGGAATCATTAAAAACCTGTAATTACCATATCGCAATAGGCCACGCGAGCGTAGCCGCTGGCGGGTCAGCTAGTATAATATATAGGTATAAGAATCAAGATGTCCTGACTGACTGACTGACTGACAGACAAAGCGCAGCCTAAACCGCTTGTGTTAGAGACTTTAAATTTGGAAGGTGCTTTTATGTTGGTGGGTAGAGGTGTACTAAGAAAGGGTTTTTATGAAATTCCACCTCTAAGGGGGTAAAAATGGGTGAAAATGTTTCTATGAAAATCCTATGTTTTTTAGTAGTTTGTACCTAAGTATTTAATCATAATAATAAAAAATTTCATTGTTTGTTTGTAATAGAAACACAAAAATTACTAAAACGGTTCAACTATTTTTTACATTATGCCTGAGTAACAACGCTATATCTGATTCATCATCATCATCCATCACCACGCGGTTATAATAAGGCGGTAAGTATCCAATATATAAGTGTCTGTCAGGTGAAACCTGGGCTTATTATTTTGTTTATTAAACTTGAGTAGACTAGACTACATTATTTGATATTAGAGTATTAGATATTTAAGGCGCGGTCCAACCCCAATTTTAAAATACCTTACGATGCTTTACGTAAGGTTGAAAATCGCTTGTTAGATTCGACGATGTAATGCGAAAATGCATTAATTTTGTACGTTTTCTTTATATTTTTCGATATACACTGATACACATACTCTGTCAAAAAGGTTATTACAAAATTTCGGATTACTTGGAGGATAAAACAGCTTGGGACTGATCACTCCAGGATCTATCTACTCGTGTACTAAGATAACAAAGTGTAGCGTGTCTTGCCCTACTGATACCATTATTATGTTCTCTTTTGTAAGGCAACACACTGGAGCTAATATTTGTAGTACCTAAGTAAAAACATTGTAAAAACATCTATATAAAAAGAATGGCCCCGAGTTTCTTGCCGCTTCTTCTCGGTTGGCTCTATGTATTTTGGAACGCGGCGGTAGGCTTTAAAGTACATTATAATGAAAAATTGACGTTCATAAGTGCGTCTTCGTAAGGGGTCTTTGATGCCTAAATTGAATAAATGATTTTGACTTTGACTTTGACAATTGAAAAAAAAAACGGTTGGTTACTAATTTAGTACTATATGTTTGCTATGTATTACTTAATAAAAAATATCGGTGAAAATTCTGAGAGTTTGGACGTGAAAGTTTATTTTTATGGACCTATTTAGGATTTTTTCCGCGAGTAATGTTTATGAATTCTGTTCGGTTATTACTCTTTGCCTGTTCTTTTTCTAACCTAAGTAATTTTTTCATACAATATTATCGATCTGTTTCGTTACACTAGATGTTTAAAGATTCTGCTTTTTACTATTATCAGGATACGAGCGCGCCTTAATAGTGTATTATTATAATAGAGTATTTTATATTTATATCAGAATAGACTACGTTGTTGTAATAACGTTTTAACTCCAGGCTATTTTATGACATAATTGCAATTTTTTTAATTTATTTGACATACGAAATTAAAATTATGTTTAACTGTATTAATATTGCATGTTAATTAC